>CM077663.1:338748408-339949408 GCA_039707655.1 Elymus sibiricus
CCATACTTCCCTGTCTCTAAAAATTCTGAAAAATTAGGAAAACCTGACGACAAGACTGTGTAAAAATTTCAGATCATTATCACGCTCCAGAAAAAAAATGAAAATTCCTGTACTGGAGTCAAAAGTTTCTGTTTTGGTTCAACATCAATTCTACTCATCTTGTGAGTCATCCCAAAGGCTTTACTTGACACTTTATTGAAATAAAAGGCACAAAACATGATTACTACAGTATCTTAATCATGTGAACTCACAAAAACAGAAACTAAAAGTGTTGGGTTGTCTCCCAACAAGCGCTTTTCTTTAATGCCTTTTAGCTAGGCATGATGATTTCAATGATGCTCGTATAGAAATAGTAATTGAAACATGCAAGAGAGCATCATGAATCTCATGACAAGCACATTTAAGTCTAATCCACTTCCTATGCATAGGGATTTTGTGAGCAAACAATTTATGGGAGCAAGAATCAACTAGCATAGGAAGGCAAAACAAGCATAACTTCAAAACTTTGAACACATAGAGAGGAAACTTGATATTATTGCAATTCCTACAAGCATATGTTCCTCCCTCATAATAATTTTCAGTAGCATCATGAAGGAATTTCACAATATAACCAGCACATAAAGCATTCTTTTCATGATCTACAAGCATAGAAATTTTACTACTCTCCACACAAGAAAATTTCTTCTCAGCCATGGTAGTGGGAGCAAATTCAACAAAATAACTATCATGAGAAGCATCATCCAATTGAAAATTAAAATCATGATGACAAGTTTCATGGTTATCATTATTCTTTATAGCATACATGTCATCACAATAATCATCATAAATAGGAGGCATGCTTTCATCATAATAAATTTGCTCATCAAAACTTGCGGGACTAAACATATCATCTTCATCAAACATAGCATCACCAAGCTTGTAGCTTTGCATATCATTAGCATCATGAATATTCAAGGAATTCATACTAACTACATTGCAATCATGCTCATCATTCAAGGAATTCTCATTAAATATTTTCATAAATTCTTCCTCTACCAATTGAGCACAATTTTCCAAACCATCATTTTCACGAAAGACATTAAAAAGACGAACCAATTGATGCAACCTAAACTCCATTTTTTGTAGTTTTATTTTATAAAACCAAATTAGTGAAAAACAAGAAACTAAAAGATTTAATTGCAAGATCTAAAGATACCTTCAAGCACTCACCTCCCTGGCAACGGCGCCAGAAAAGAGCTTGATGTCTACAACGCAACCTTCTTCTTGTAGACTCGTGTTGGGCCTCCAAGCGCAGAGTTTTGTAGGACAGTAGCAAATTTCCCTCAAGTGGATGACCTAAGGTTTATCAATCCGTGGGAGGCGTAGGATGAAGATGGTCTCTCTCAAGCAACCCTGCAATCAAATAACAAAGAGTCTCTTGTGTCCCCAACACACCCAATACAATGGTAAGTTGTATAGGTGCACTAGTTCGGCAAAGAGATGGTGATACAAGTGTAATATGGATGGTAGATATAGGTTTTTATAATCTGAACATATAAAAATAGCAAGGTAGCAAGTATCAAAAGTGAGCAAAAACGGTATTGCAATGCTTGAAAACAAGGCCTAGGGTTCATACTTTCACTAGTGCAAGTTCTCTCAACAATACTAACATAGTTGAACCATATGTAAATCCCTCACGTGCGACAAAGAGTTCAGTCCAAAGTCACAAATAGCGGAGATCAAACGAAGAAATTATTGTAGGGTACGAAACCACCTCAAAGTTATCTTTTCCGATCAATCTTATGGGCTATCCCTATAAGTGTCACGAACAGCCCTAGAGTTCGTACTAAAATAACACCTTAAGATACACATCAACCAAAACCCTAATGTCACCTAGATACTCCAATGTCACCACGAGTACCCATTGGCTTGATTATACGATATGCATCACATAATTTCAGATTCATCATGTTCAATCCAACACAAAGAACTTCAAAGAGTGCCCCAAAGTTTCTACCGGAGAGTCAAGACGAAAACATGTGCCAACCCCTATGCATAGATTCCCAAGGTCACGGAACCCGCAAGTTGATCACAAAAACATACATCAAGTGGATCAATAGAACATCCCATTGTCACCACGGATATCCCATCGCAAGACATACATCAAGTGTTCTCAAATCCTTTAAAGACTCAATCCGATAAGAAAACTTCAAAGGGAAAACTCAATTCATCACAAGAAGATAGAGAGGGGAAAACTCCATATGATTCATCTATATTAATAAAGCTCGCGGTACATCAAGATCGTGTCATCTCAAGAACACGAGAGAGAGAGAGAGAGAGAGATCAAACACATAGCTACTGGTACATACCCTCAGCCCCGAGGGTGTACTACTCCCTCCTCGTCATGGAGACCGCCGGGATGATGAAGATGGCCTCCGGTGATGGTTTCCCCCTCCGGCAGGGTGCCGGAACGGGCTCCCGATTGGTTTTTCATGGCTACAGAGGCTTGCGGCGGCGGAACTCCCGATCTAGGTTTCTTTCTGGGGGTTTTGGTATTTATAGGAATTTTTGGCGTCGGTCTCATGTCAAGGGGTTGCTCGAGGAGTCCACAAGCCAGGGGGGCGCGCCCTAGGGGGGGCGCCCCCCAGGCTTGTGACCTCCTCGGTCACTTCCTGGCCCAGCTCCGGTGCTTCGGGGGTCTCTTTTGGTCCATAAAATATCATCATAAATTTTTAGCCCATTCCGAGAACTTTTATTTCTGCACAAAAAACAACACCATGGTAGTTCTGCTGAAAACAACGTCAGTCCGGGTTAGTCCTAATAAAATGATACCAAAATCATATAAAATTATTGTAAACATGGCATGAGTACTTCATAAATTATAGATACGTTGGAGACGTATCACAGGACATGAAGTTAGAATCTTTGCATGTTTTAGTTTTGAACCCCTTAGAAATTTACTGCAATCTGACACTTCTTCTTACCTCAGATTCTACCAGAGGGGTTCTGCTCTTTCTCTTTCCTTGAGGATAATCCTCTGCAGTCTCAGGAGCCTCCAATCCATGACATTCTTCAGTCATAGAATTCTGAATGCACACAGGAGCCATGAGAACAGGGCAATGAGAAGGAACAAAGAATGTTAAAGAACTATCATTATTTGAGCCCTCTATTATGCATTGCCACATGGGGGATTGCAAGAAGCCTTTGGTCCACTCAAATTTATCAGGAGTGAGAAGAGCAGAACAAATGAAATTAACCCAATCAGTGGGTACCTGAATTGGATGAATTGCTTCATTCTCAGAGGAGAAATATTTTTTCCAAGCAACAAAGATTTCCTCTCCAATTGTAAACTGTGCTGCATTTTCCTGTAAATCAGTCTCATAATCTGAAGACTTATATTTCCCTTTAACCTCAAATCCTGGAGGGGCTGAGGATTCAGAGGACATAGCAAATGACTGGGACTCAGCAAAGAAAGAGTCACCAAATGTTGATGAGCTGCTATCAAGGATTTCAATCTCCTCATCCACAGGGCAGCTGTAGTTGGAATCTCTGTCTGGAGAAGGTGCTTTATCTGCAGGGTCAGCCAGCTGCAGAATGGGATCCTCTCCCCCTGCCAGATCAAGGTCAAAGAAGCTGGCATTGCTATCCCACAGATCCTCATTTCCATCATAGCCAAGATCCACAGTGGAGATAATCTTATTGGTAATATTCTGCTGAAGAGCAGCTGAATCTTGCCTTCCATAACTCAAATCAGGAGCAGGTTGGGAAATAATGTCTGGGATGAGTATAGGAGCAAAGACAAAATCTTGGAGTTGAGGACCATCAACAGGTGGAATCCTGGGTTGCACTACTACTGGTTGCTGGGCATGAGAGGGCCCAAGAGCAAGGTTCAGATCAGGAAGCCCATTTACAGCTATTTGGTCCTGGCCCAACAAGTTTAAATCTTCACTTCCCTCCAATATTGGAGCATTCAAGCCCTGAATCAATAGAGGAGCTGCCATAACCACATCAACAGCAGGTGGGATGATCTCATTAGAGCCCATAGATAGGGTTAAATCACTGTTGACATCCATATCTGGTAAATCCTCGGGCAACTGGCCATCTAGAGGCTGAAAAAGGTCAGCCAATTCCATAAATTCTCCCTCTTCAATTTCCTGATCAAACAACTCATTTCCTTCTGACATTGCCCAGTGCCCCAACCTGGTATATCCTCCTCTTCATCTCCTTCAGCATTCTCCCCAAGGTTTTGAGCCACATTAAGATGCTGATGCTGATGGATATCATCCTGAGCCTGATGCTCCAACAGAGGCCCAATAAAATGTTATGCTGATTAGGGTGAAAGTTAGGGTTGACAGGGAGAGGGTGTGGAATACCATTGTCTGGAAGAGGGTCCTCATCTGGTGGTCCACCTGCAAGTAGCTCTTGCTGCACTATTACAACTAGAACAGTCCAAGATTCAGAGCTTGTCTCCTCTGATTCTCCAACCACAATGCTGGTAGGAATGTGCCTCAGTTCATCCACTCTGATTTTAATTAAAATGGCACCTTTTGTGCTCTTGGCCCTGTCCCAAAGAATGAGCTTACTAAAACTGCACACAGCATTAGCAATTTTATGGATATCTCTCTTGTCAAAGGGGAATCCAACAAGCAAGACCCACACCTCTCTGCTCAAGTCCAAATTTCTCCAGTTCAGCCCCTGGTTGTGCCTTTGAAAAATTACATGAATATCTCCAAATACATGGGGACTCTGAATCACCATAGCATCTCTATCAAAGAAGGAATTAAATCTGACATAAGCCTGACCAAAAGGACATCTACAGATCTCTGAAAACCCCAGGTGCTTTTCTTCAGTGATGAACTCTCCTAGTAGCTGACTAACAGTGGGGAAAAGAACCTGTTGGTTAGGCATAGGGATGATCAAAGCAATTGCCCATTCTTCATGTCTCTGCGTAGCTGGAGCAGAGATGACTCTAACCCGAGCGGGCCTGCCATCAACTTGAACTGCATGGTGATGAGGAGGCATGAAAGATGCCGGATCAAAGATGAAGTTGGCCATCCCTGGCCCTGCAAGAGTGATTGGATGGTTGGGAGGAGGAGGTGGAAGTGGAGAATCTGGAGGTGGAGGCGAAGGAGAGCGAGCAACTTCCTGAGAGGGGCAAGAACTGCCTGGAATAACTGGAGAATCACCAAAATGGGCAGGTTGAGAACTAATTCGAGAATTAATCCGGCCTGCAATTGCGGGAAATGAGCCAGAGACAATCTGCTGATTAGACGTTGCCAAAGGCTGGAAATCGAAGCGACACCCACTGACGATGTGACCCCACCTCTTATAGTTGCGGCACCGGATTTTATTTTTGCAGTCCAGCCTGTTATGGCCTGGAAGAAGGCATCGGCCACAAAAGGCCTTGGTGGGCTGCGCTGCCTGGGCCAGTCCAGAAACACCAGCCGCAGAGGCCCGACTGGTTTGAACCTGAGGTTGCGCTGATCTCGCACCATTATGATGTTGATTATCCAGGAATTGAAGACGGTTAAAAACCGAATTGATTGGGACCGTTGATGCAGCAGGAACACGGTTGCTGTAATTCCGCTCTGCAGGAGCATTTGAACTTGGATCTTGAAAGATTCTAGGTCTTCGAACAGCATCTGCATAGGAGTTTGAATTCTGGGATCGATCAACCACTGTCCACCCTTGTTCCAACTCCGGATCCGAGAGAGGACAACTTTTGGCCCCATGAGGACCCCATAGAAGAAGACCCATGTTGAAATTCCGGGCAAGAGATGATGCCGGCATTGTAAATTGCAAAACCCACATCCATGCAAGAAACTGAAAATTTGAACATATTGCTTTTGATCCTACAAACCTTGAATAAAGAAGCTCGACCACCATAGTAGGAAAGGAGAATGGTGGCCACTGTCTCCTCCGTGAGATGGATCTTCGACCTTGTGAATTCTGCCACTAGAAAGAACTCTCGAAGACCCTGGCCCTCCAAGAAATTGATGGGTCGAAGCAGCTTTTGCTGGATGTTGTCCTCGAAAGCATGTCCCCTCTCAAACCTGAGATCATCAAGAGACATGATGCTAACTCACCAGGGGAGAACACCCACGGGAAGGAGAAGATCTCGAAAGAGCAGACTGAAAGAGGGATGATGACCGCCGGCGCCGATCCGTGACAGTCCTATGGTGGCCGCCAGGGCTGGAGTGGCCACCGGCGAGGCTAGGGCGAGAGGTGCGCTAATTGTACCGCGGCATCCGCTTTTACCGTATTTTATTTTCTTTAGTACGGCTGCTGGCTTGTGATTAGATAAGGATGGATGGTTAGCTTGAATAAAGGACAGGATAACAAGATGAGTTGTGTTGCCGCATATCTCTCCCTACGATGCGTTCGGCCGAACGACCCCTAGCGGCGCGCTGGGAGAGCCTCATCGCCCTAGCTCCTTCCTATATAAAGCGATCAGTTCCTCACGCAACAGGGGAGAGACACATAGATGGCTGGCCGCCAGGCTGTCCGCAAGCGCATCTCATCTGCTGTGTTTACCGGCGCAAGGCTCCACACATAGAGGCTGGCCGCGCTCACGTCTCACGCACATATACATTCAGCCGTCAGGCTGCTCACACACACACGGCTGGCCGTCGGGCCGCTCGCAAGCGCATGCCACACACGAGTTTTGTTTCCCGGCGTTCACCATGAAGCTGGCCGACCGACCGCCTGTCTACGTTGTTTCAGGTAATTAAGGTGATGTTCATGGTTGTTATACACAGGTACACAGAGCTTAGAGTCCCCTCCGGGAAGCACGCATGAAGAGGCCGCCGAAAGGCTGGCCCTTGCTTTGGTGAAGGCAAGCACAACAAAGAAGAGACCAGGCATCACGAGTCGAAAACAGGGCTTTGAAACGGGCCAGAATATTGCATTAGTCCCGATCTAGTTACGAACCGGGACTAATGGGTGCATCAGTCCCGGTTCATGAGGCCAGGGCGCCGGCCGGGCCTCGGCAGGAACCAGTCCCGGTTCGTATGACCCCTTTAGTCCCGGTTCCAGACACGAACCGGGACTAAAGGGCCTCGCTCCTGGCCGAGCCCCTTTAGTCTCGGTTGGTGGCTGGAACCGGGACTAAAGATATGCCTATATATATGCTTGCCCCTGCCCGCTCACTCTGTTTTTTTTGGCCGGCCGGCGCGTGTGAGGTGTGTGCTGCTCTGCTCTCACCTCCTATGCACACGAGGTGTTCGATGAAATGCCAGAGCCATGCTTAAGCTTTCTCCTCTCCAAGCTCGACCTCCAAGCTCCATTTTCCTCAAGATTTGTCTAGGTTTGGCGGTCTGTCACGTCCCATCCCCGTCCGCACCGTCGTCGATCGCCCGCGCCGATCTCGTCGCCGGCACCACCGTGGTGAGCCTCTTGTTCTTATCTTCTTTTTAAAAGAAAAAAGTTCTTATTTGTATGATTTACATAGATACTTGTATAAATTTCTTACTTTTATTATTGTTTGTTATTATATAGGTCCATGGTTATGGTATCCGCCCACGTCGGCCCTCGTCCGGTCTATGATTCGGATGTGGTATATTATCTTTTATAACTATTTGTTTCATTTAGTGTTTATGACAATTATGCCGACCAACGTGACATAGATGTGTTTATTCTAGGAGGTATGTGAACCGGAAATTCCAACCGACCCTCTTGTCGAGAGGTTAAATTTAGTTGAAAAAGAAAACGAGGATTTGAAAGAAAAATTGAAAAGAATTGAGGAGGAGAAGATGAAATTGGAGTTGCATGTTGCCGATGTCGTCCATGACCACAAGATCAAGATGGATGCAATGCGCTTGAAGATTAGAAAGATAAGAAAATATGCCATTGATAATGAGGATTGGTATCATTATGATGTTGGATCAATTGCTACCTTAGTTGCGATTATGATCGCATTTGTTGTTGTATTTAAATGTTTTACATAGTTGTATGTTAGTTTCAATTTATGTTTTAATTAGATGCTCTAGAGAACTATATGTTGTTCTATGAGAACTATGTATGAACTTTATGTATTTATTTTTTCCTCTATAACTTTTGATCACTACTGTATTTTGGTTTTAATGTGATGATGAACTTGTATTAATTTGGTCACTTCTCTATTCACGATGTTCTGTAATGGTTTTTGATACATTAGCACATGCTATGTGGGTGAAATTATGATACCATGCCAATTTTCAACCATTTCAGAGTTCATTTGCAGTGCTTTTCAATTTCAGGGTCATCTTAGCTCAAAATAAATCATGAAATGCATGAAAAATAGCAAATGAAGTCAGAAAAGGGTTGAAAAGTGATGATGTGGCTTTGAATGGTGCATATTGAATGCAGAAAAAGTCTTGAGTTAAAATATGTTAAAAAAAATGAAATCCCTTTGTAATAGACGAGTTTTCGTCCGAAACCCTGATACTTCGAAGGAGATTGTCCAGTTTGTACACGAAGTGCATCCAGTTTTTCCCGTAACCCTCTCAACTTTTTAGCACATGCTATGTGGGTGAAATTATGATACCATGCCAATTTTCAACCATTTCAGAGTTCATTTGCAGTGCTTTTCAATTTCAGGATCATCTTAGCTCAAAATAAATCATGAAATGCGTGAAAAATAGCAAATGAAGTCAGAAAAGGGTTGAAAAGTGATGATGTGGCTTTGAATGGTGCATATTGAATGCAGAAAAAGTGTTGAGTTAAAATATGTTTAAAAAATGAAATCCCTTTGTAATAGACGAGTTTTCGTCCGAAACCCTGATACTTCGAAGGAGATTGTCCAGTTTGTACACGAAGTGCATCCAATTTTTCCCGTAACCCTCTCAACTTTTTAGCACATGCTACGTGGGTGAAATTCTGATACCATGCCAATTTTCCACAATTTCAGAGTTCATTTGCAGTGCTTTTCAATTTCAGGGTCATCTTAGCTCAAAATAAATCATGAAATGCATGAAAAATAGCAAATGAAGTCAGAAAAGGGTTGAAAAGTGATGATGTGGCTTTGAATGGTGCATATTGAATGCAGAAAAAGTCTTGAGTTAAAATATGTTTAAAAAAATGAAATCCCTTTGTAATAGACGAGTTTTCGTCCGAAACCCCGATACTTCGAAGGAGATTGTCCAGTTTGTACACGAAGTCAATCCAGTTTTTCCCGTAACCCTCTCAACTTTTTAGCACATGCTCCGTGGGTGAAATTATGATACCATGCCAATTTTCAACCATTTAAGAGTTCATTTGCAGTGCTTTCCAATTTCAGGGTCATCTTAGCTCAAAATAAATCATGAAATGCATGAAAAATAGCAAATGAAGTCAGAAAAGGGTTGAAAAGTGATGATGTGGCTTTGAATGGTGCATATTGAATGCAGAAAAAGTCTTGAGTTAAAATATGTTAAAAAATGAAATCCCTTTGTAATAGACGAGTTTTCGTCCGAAACCCTAATACTTCGAAGGAGATTGTCTAGTTTGTACACGAAGTGCATCCAGTTTTTCCCGTAACCCTCTCAACTTTTTAGCACATGCTATGTGGGTGAAATTATGATACCATGCTAATTTTCAACCATTTTAGAGTTCATTTGCAGTGCTTTTCAATTTCAGGGTCATCTTAGCTCAAAATAAATCATGAAATGCATGAAAAATAGCAAATGAAGTCAGAAAAGGGTTGAAAAGTGATGATGTGGCTTTGAATGGTTCATATTGAATGCAGAAAAAGTCTTGAGTTAAAATATGTTTCAAAAATGAAATCCCTTTGTAATAGACGAGTTTTCGTCCGAAACCCTGATGCTTCGAAGGAGATTGTCCAGTTTGTACACGAAGTGCATCCAGTTTTTCCCGCAAACCTCTCAACTTTTTAGCACATGCTATGTGGGTGAAATTATGATACCATGCCAATTTTCAACCATTTCAGAGTTCATTTGCAGTGCTTTTCAATTTCAGGGTCATCTTAGCTAAAAATAAATCATGAAATGCATGAAAAATAGCAAATGAAGTTAGAAAAGGGTTGAAAAGTGATGATGTGGCTTTGATTGGTGCATATTGAATGAAGAAAAAGTCTTGAGTTAAAACATGTTAAAAAATGTAGAAAAAGTCTTTTATAAAACTGTAATAGCACAAAGAATGAACTGAAGAGAATGAATTAAATATAATATTCTTCATTATCAAAAAGAATAAAAATAATATTAACTAAAATTATCAAAGTATTCATTTGTTAAAAACTTTAATAGTAAAATGAATTTTCATAAAGTATATTTTGTTACAAGCTTTAATAGAAACTAAAAAGCTTTTATAAAACTCTAATAGCAAAAGGAATCAACTAAAAAGAATCAATAAAAAATAAAACTTATGCAACTAAAATTATATAAAATTTATGCAACTAAAAATATATAACTAAAAATAATATATGCAAAAAATAACATTAAAAATCATAATATATGCAAAAAAACGGCCCGCCTACTAGGCACGACGGCCTGCATACGACTAGAAACCCTACAAATGGGCCAGGATGCAGGCCCGCAGTGCTAGCAGGCCCAACAGGGCGTCAAATAGGCATGTACTGCCTGCATTAGAGAGGAGCTCGAGAGGGCAGTGGCAGCAGCGCTTATAAACCACTTCGTGCCCCTCTCGACTAGCGAGGTGGGACTAAACTCTTGGTACGGGAAGCACAACCCATTAGTCCCGGTTGGTGCCACCAACCGGTACTAATGCCCCCCTTTTAGTCCCGGTTGGTGCCACCAACCGGGACTAAAGGTCTCTGCGGGATGGCACCAACCGGGACTAAACGTCTCTGTATATAAGCGGGAGTTGGGAAAATTTGCCAAAACACATCTGCAGTTCCGCCCCTGATGCCGGCGACCACCTCGACGCCGCCAGGCTGCCCGAGCTCGCTGTCGCCTCCGAGCCATCCCAGAGCCCGCTCCTCATCGCCGGACCTCCCCGCCATCCTCGTCGCCGGACCTCCTCGCCCTCCTCCCCGAACCTGCTACTCGTCGCCGCCCCTGACGCCGTCGCCTCGCCGTCGCCCCCGACGCCGTCCTCCTCCCGACGCCTCGCCGTCGCCCCCGACGCCGTCGCCTCGTCGCCCCCGACGCCGTCGCCTCGTCGCCGCCCCCGACGCCATCCCCGAGCCCTGCCCGACGCCGTCGCCTCGCCGTCGCCCCCGACGCCGTCCTCCTCCCGACGCCTCGCCGTCGCCCCCGACGCCGTCGCCTCGTCGCCGCCCCCGACGCCGCCGCCTCGCCGTCGCCCCCGAAGCCGTGGGTACTGTCAAAAGAATTGGGGACAATATAGCTCCTTTTTGCAAATCAAAGAACATTTTTTTTGCATTAGGGTTCATTTTGTCTTTGCTATGTTTCTGCCATGCCATGCTATGTTTGTTGCATCAAATATGTATGAGATGTTAGATGGATAGATAGATATGTTTAGATGGATGGATGGATGTATATATATAAAAAATTAATGCAAGGAGCATCCTATAGGTGCAAAGAAGACACTTTGTTCCTATAATCATAATAATGTAACAAAGAGAGGGGCTAAGATATTCACCCTCAAGAGCGGCATTATGTTGCACGGAGGAAGGAGGGAGGGGAGGAGGAAGAAGACGGCGAGAGTTGGTGAGCGGCGGCGGTGGAGCTAACGTGGTGGGGTGGTCGAGTCCTTGTACGGCGTCGGCCACACCATGGTCTTTGCTATGTTTCTGCCATGCCATGCTATGTTTGTTGCATCAAATATGTATGAGATGTTAGATGGATAGATAGATTGTTTAGATGGATGGATGGATGTATATATATAGAAAATGCTGATATGATGAAAAAAAATTGTTCATAGATTTTTTTTGTCCATGTATGTATGTATATGTATATATGGATGGATTGATGTATATAGAAAATGTTGTGATTAAGTCTATGTTTGCCACTAATCCATCTCTCATGGTTGTATATTGCCACGTTGTAATATTTGCAGAAACTATGGACAACAGAGACTTAGAAAAAGAAGAGTTGTTGGGGGATATAATCCGCGACAGAGGTGATATCGATCTCAACTGCTTGTCGTTTCTCAACGAGACCGATGGTGAGGAAAGAGAGGATGGCGGCTCCGGTGAGGAGGAAGGAGATCATGACGGCTCCGGTGATCGAACTGCGGACAAAGGAGATCATGACGGCTCCGGTGATCGAACTGCGGACAAAGGAGATCATGACGGCTCCGGTGATCGAATGGAGAAGGGAGCCATAACTACTTCAAAGTCCGGCGAGGTATATATTAATTAATCCTTTGCTGACTAGATGCATTAATTTTTTTGTATGTACATATATTAACGCTTCTTTCTTCTTTTAATTAGCCATCCGGATCGAGCTCCACTTCGGTAAGGAGACGAGGCCCGATGAGAAGGTTGGACGCGCAAGAAAGGTTCACGATCGAAGAAGTCTCTCCAGAAGGCCAACCGATTGCTCCCTACCGGACCAAGAAGAAATTTATACATCAGTGCGGAGTTATTGTTAGGGACATCGTCCCGATCAGCTTCCAAGAATGGAATAAGAAGAAGGACCCTCAAATTCCTTATGTCAACGATACACTAAAAGATGATCTTTGGACCAATCTAATGAGAAATTTCAGCCTACCGCCAGAGGAGGATCCGAATAACCCAGTTATACAGCGAAAGGTCAAGGCGTTTTCTCTTAAGAAGATGGCAGAACTATTCAAGAACTGGAAGAAAGAATTGAACAGGAAGTTTGTCGAGAAAGACAAGACTCCAGAATTCAAAGGTCAATATGTGAAGCTGAAAGATCACTGGCCCGCATTTGTGGCCTACAAGAAATCGGAGAAGGCTAAGAATAGGTCACTTACAAATAAGCAAAATGCCGCAAGGAAGGAGTATCACCATGTTACGGGGTCAGGTGGCTACAGCAAAGCCCGGCCTACGTGGGACAAAGCTGAGCAAGACCTGCTTGCTAAAGATGTCCAACCAGCGACATTGCACTGGCCAGATCGGGCAAGGACTTGATTCTTCGGGGTTGGGGGAACTTTGGACCCAGAAACAGGGAAGTGTGTCTGGACAAAAGCTCAACTTGAAATACCATTCAAAAAGCTTGAGGAAACAATCAAGAAATCGCTGGAAGGGACGTTCGTTCCCGACAGAGAGAAGGACGAGCTGTCATTTGCCCTCGGGAATCCTGAACACCCTGGACGAACACGAGGCACATCAGGCTCCGTTCCATGGAAGGTTGGGTTTCCCGACAGCACTGGTTACATAAGCCGACAGAGAAAGAAGAAAGAGGAAGCAAGCGAAATGCAGAAGATGAATGAAAGATTAGCGAAACTAGAGGCACTTGAGAGCCAGCGAGCTACCGGCCAACCATCTCAGCGGCACGAAGATCCTTCATTGGAGACTACCCACGATGCTACCCCACCATCTCAGCGGAGAAGCAGCGTGGCTTCCACTGAGCTCGTTCGTCCTGATAGCGCGGCTCCTCGCTACCCCGTGGATGGTATCACGAATAATGAACATTGTGTGCTAATGGCAAAATGCCATAACCTGACCTTGAAGGCGGTGGTCGGCTATGTCTTACCTCCTCGACCTAATGCAACTTTCCATTGCACTCCGGTTCCAGCTGGCTTTGCTATTGTCGGGGTGGATGAAATAATGGACGGATTTGATGGGCTGGAGTTTGAGTACGCTATAGGTGAAGGGGAGATTCTTCTTCGATATGCCTTAAGGACTACCTGTCTATGGAGAAAGGAACACATCGTGCTTCCATACTGGACGCCGCCTCAGCAGACTCAGCCAGAGGAGGCCCCGGTGCCTGAGTCATCTCCGGTGCGTCAGCCGTCTCCGCTGCCTGAGTCGTCTCCGGCGCGTCAGCCGTCTCCGCCGCCTCAGCAGACTCCGACGGAGGAGGCCCCTCAGCAGAATCCGCCTCCGCTTCAGTTGTCTCTGCCGCGTCATTGGACTCCGCCTCCTCCGCCGCCTCAGCAACATCGGAAGAGAGCCGCCGCCGCTCCGGCGGCTAGCAGCAGTACGAAACAGAGGAGATTCAGATACGGCCCAAGCCTCAAGGCTCTTCCCAAGTTACCCTACGAGAGGTCTGAGGAGGAACTCAACGAGATCGTGGATGCCGAAGTGAAACGTCAGCTTGCACTGAAACGCCCACCTCAAGAGGAGAAAATATATCCGGTGAAAGCGAAGCGAACTCTGGAGGCCCTTAGGCGACCACCACCGCCTCCGCCGCCAGCAAACTATTAACGATGTATTGAAAAGACACATGATCAAGCGAGGCGGTCGGGAAGCTTAGGTAGCAGTGGTGCAAGAAGTGGGAAAACAATTCCCCAGCTCGGCGAACAAGGACTACAATCGTGCCCTCCGCTCAAGGTGGTTACCGATATCGCTAATGATCCGGAGAAAGCGGCCGGTGGTCTTGCTATCACTGCTGCTGATTACTTACCCGACTCGGTACAGTTTGAAAAGGCCGAGGTAGTACAAACCTTAAAATACGCGAACGGGAAGCCTCTCGTCACACGTGAGGAGCTCGACCGTCTACCAACGATGATGCGACGATTGCATGAATGGTCCTTGAAAGCCTGCAAGGACGGGACCGACAATATCTTCGTGGGAATTAAAGATGAGCACTTCTTCAATGGAGAGCAGGTGTTGTTCGTTGAATTTGAAGAAATATTTCTGTTATACAATCAAAAGGAACTCGACAAAACTATCGTCAGTTCCTATTGTCTGTAAGTATTTTTTTCTGTAATTAAGTCTCTAGCTCAGCTCGTTCATTGCATGTATTAATTATCCTAACACTATATTATGCAGATTGAAGATCCTCGAATGCAAACAACAACAAATCTATGACATTGGGTTCATTGACCCAAATTTCGTAAATGAACGTACGTTAAAAGATTTTCCCGCTGATACAGAGAAAAACTTGCTAAAGGCGTTACTTGGACAACAAACCAGAAAGGAAATACTATTTCCTTACAACTTCAAGTGAGTGTTACTATCTTGTGCACATTCTGTTTCGCTTACTCGAGGTTAAGTGCAATTAACGAGTTATGCGTGCGCAGTTTCCACTTTATTCTGCTAGACATTCAGCTTGAAGAGGGAAAAGTAACTGTCTTGGACTCGAGACGTAAAGACCCTAAGGAGTGGACGAACATGAGGCAAATGCTTCAGAAGTAAGTTCAATCATTATCGCACCATATCGGCAACTTTCGTTCATTTTCTGATATCAAGTAATCATTTTCTTTGCCGGGCAGGGTTTGGAAAAAGTTCACCAAACAGGTTAAGGGTGTCAGCTGGAAACCGGAGCTGCAATTTGTACACCCCAAAGTAAGTACTACTCTAGTACCGCGCATCTCTCATTGATGCTAGTTTCAATACCATTATCATGCTTGGTTATCATTTTGATTGAACTCTATTCTCGTAAAGTGCTTGTTGCAGGCACCCGGGACTAATTTATGTGCCTACTACGTTTGCGAGTTCATTCGCCACTCGACCTCTGAGCGGGGCCGGGACATATCTTTACAACATTTTGAAGTACGTAAACAATATTCACATTTTTATTTTATTACCATCAATTGTGTTGAGTTTCATTCATATATTGACCCCCTTCTTTAAATTAGATCTGGTAGAAGCAGGACGAACTCCTACCAACTGATCGCATACGAGCAATTCAAGAGGAATTGGCGGGATTCTTTGTTGATCATGTCATACCTAAACATGGAGAATACCATAAGGAGATGATATGCGATGTTGGCAATAGACGTTAGGATCGTAAGAGATGTTATATTGTATATATTATATGTAATAGCGTCGAATAGATTTACGAAAACTTGTTGCATTGTTCGACTAAGCACGGAGAAAGAGAGGTCACTTCTTCTCTCTATATATTGATCATGACGATGTTGTGTAATGGCGTTCTTTCATTTCTATATGTAGTACCTAGCGTCGAGTTGAATGAAAAGCATAAAATAAAAATGGTAAACACAAAAATAAAAGGGGGAAACACAATATGAAAACCCCTAAACCCTCCAAAACCCCTAAACCTCTCCTTTAAAAAAAAAACCCAGCGCCTGGCAGCTGCTGACGCGTGGCTGCCTTTTAGTCCCGGTCGGTATTACCAACCGGGACTAAAGGTCCTCCAGCCAGGCGCCCCATGGCGGCCACGTGGAGCTCCTTTAGTCCCGGTTCGTAGGCCAACCGGGACTAAAAGTGACGGGCATTAGTCCCGATCGTTTTGTCCCGGTTGTAGAACCGGGTGTAGGACCGAAAGTATGTCTAGAGGGGGGTGATTAGACTACTTGACTAAATAAAAATCTAGCCTTTTGCCAATTTTTAGTGTTGGTAGATTTTAGCATTCATAGCAAGTCAAGTACACCCTACACATGCATGTCTAAGAGTATAGCAGCGGAAAGTAACAACAAGCATGAGTAGTAAAGGAAGGGTAGGAGGATCAAACACAATTTGTAGACACGAAGATTTTTCCCGTGGTTCCGATAGGTGGTGCTATCGTACGTCCACGTTTATGGAGTCTTCAACCCACGGAGGGTAACGGTCACGAGAGTCCACGGAGGGCTCCACCCACGAAGGGTCCACGAAGTAGCAACCTTGACTATTCCATAACGGCTTCCGTCCACGAAGGACTAGCCTCACTATGGGTAGATCTTCACGA
Organism: Elymus sibiricus; assembly: GCA_039707655.1. Taxonomy (NCBI): domain Eukaryota; kingdom Viridiplantae; phylum Streptophyta; class Magnoliopsida; order Poales; family Poaceae; genus Elymus; species Elymus sibiricus. The sequence continues at coordinate 338,765,046 of CM077663.1, forward strand.
AGTAGGCGATCCCCTTGCCCTTACAAACTTCTTGGTTCAACTCCACAACACGAAGTAGGAGGCTCCCAAGCGACACCTAACCAATCTAGGAGGCACCACCCTCCAAAAGGTAATAGGCTCGGTAATGTCGATGAACTCATTGCTCTTGTGCTTCAAGATGATAGACTCCTCAACACACAATCACTCTCTCACAGATTTGGCTTGGTGGAAGAGATGGGATTGGTGGAAAGCAACTTGGGGAGGCTAGAGATCAAGATTCATATGGTTGGAATGGAATGGCATGATCTCAACACATGAGTACGTGGCTCTCTCTCAGAAAATATGATGGGGCGAGTATGGAATAGTTCTGAGTGCTTCCCTTTCGAGTAGGTGGTGGTGAAGGGGTATATATAGGCATCTCCAAAAATCCAACCGGTACACCATAAGTGACCAACTCGGTGACACCGATGTGTGAATCTCGGTGGTACCGAGTTGCTCCAAAGGTAGCAACTTTTGAATCTCGGTGAGACCGATATATAAATATCGATTGCACCGATTAGGTGACCAACGGTCAGATTGCCAAACTCGGTGACGCCGATTCAACAAACTCGGTCGGACCGATTTTGTGAAATTGGGTAACAGAAAGTTGGCAACCCAAACTCGGTGGCACCGAAGCAGAATCGGTTGCACCGAAAGGCTAGGGTTTGGCTTAGGTCTGTCTGAGTATGGGAATCGGTGGCACCGAGTGGAAAGTGTTGGTTGCACCAATTTTGGATATTTGACTTTGGACAGACTTTTGTGGAAGAGCTTGTGGGTGTTTTTGGTGACTATCACTTGTGCACGTATGAGCATTTTGTTCACCAACAATACCTTACCCCCTTTTAATAGTATTGGCTTTCCTATGGACTCAAAGTGATTTCTCACAAAGTAAAATGAAGAGTCCTCTTGCTTGAAGCTTTGCCAATCCATTTCCTTGCATCTTGGGGTATTTCCACAATCTCCACAATCCTTTTGCCAATCCTATCATTGAACTTTTCCTGAAATATGCTTAGTGGAAACATTAGTTCAATGACATATATGTTGTTATTAATTACCAAAACCACCAAGGGAGCCAATGTGCTTTCAATCTCCCCCTTTTTGGTAATTGATGACAACATATAGATCAAAGCTTCGACAAAGATATAATCAATGAATATAATCGTCGCTTTGAGAAGTATGTGATAAGCAAGAGCTCCCCCTAAATTTGTGCATTATTTTAAATTTGCGTTTGAATGCAAATGCACAATCGATTAGGTACATGGGGCACATCTTCCATGTCACATACATCTTGGTGGTGTGTGAGAATAATAAGAGTTAACATCATAGCACAACACAATCAAGCAAAGATGAATGATCATCTCATAAGCAACATAATGATAGGAAATAGTAGCAGCACACATTAAGCGTATGATCAAACACCACATAGTTCAACACAAACAAACGAACCAAAAGATCAAATGTTTTGAAAAAGCGATAAAAACCAAACGCTCTCGCACTCGAAGCCTAAAGATCTATATACACTTCTCCCCCTTTGGCAACAAGTTACCAAAAAGTTCAAAGAGCTATAGCTAAACGTTCTTGGGCTGATCTCCTCCGGTTGTTGATGAAGGAGACGAGAGAACTGCGTCGGCGAAGATATCGGCTGATGTCATGGATGGAGTTGGTGTAGCAATGGGAGGCACTGGAGGAGCTGATGGAGCTGAAGTGACAGTAGCAGGTGCTGATGAAGAAGGCCTCAAATCTGGAGCTGGCACTGTGGCTGATCTGGCCTAGGTAGTGAAGTGTGTGCCTGGCCGGAGAGTTGAGTCATCCTCATCATCATCATCAGTAGACCGAGGAAGAGGCATAGAGTCAACTTCCTTCTTGAGCTCATTAACTGTCTTGGTCAGCCCATCTACCTTGTCATTAAGGGTCTTGATCCTGTTCTCAAAGATCCTGACAAGACTGTTCTGATTCTCCAGTATGTCCTTGATGTCCTTCTGCATGCCATGAACGGATGAGATCAAGAGATCCATTTGCTCGTTCCTGGATCTAGGGACTTGAGCACTAGTGGCTCTAGCTGCCTCTGCCTCTGCTTGTGCTTGAGCTGCAGCTGATGTGAGATGTTCTGGGTCCATCACCACAACATTGTCCTCTAAATCTGGCTATAGGGGCAAATGGGGTCTGTCTAGAGCAAAGATGTGCTTCTCCAGCTTGGAGTTGATGAGCATCTGAATGTAGGGTGCATAGCAGCATGAGCGCTTCTGATCAACAGCAACCCTCTTCACTGTCTCCACAATCAGATCCATAACTCTTATCCTGGTGTGTCTATCAAGATGGATCAGCATGTTGATTGAATGGCCTCGGATCATCTTCTCATCTCTTGACTTGGGCATCAAAGTGTGCCTCAATATGGTGTTCATGGTGCGAAGGCCAGCTTGGAGGAAGTAGATAGATCTTAACTTGTGAGATTTCAAGTTAGCAGCAGGGATAGCATTGTACATATCCTTCATAGCATCATGGCTCTCCTTGGATTCAGAGTAGACATCCAAGTCACCATCCTGCACCTCTGGGACTCCTAAGATGGCAGCCCATTCATCAACAGTAGACTCGTATCTTGCTCCTTCTGTCATCCATACAATTCTACCATCTCCATAGAAGTGAGCAGTGGTGTAGAATTGCATGATCATCTCATCGTTCCATGCAGTGAACTCTTTGCCAACAAACTCATCTAGGCCAATGCAATGAAAATTGTCTTGGACATTTGGAAAATAATCTTCATTAGCCTTGATATACTTCCAGTCAACGTATCTCATATCACTGACAGCTGGACTCTTGTCAAGCAGCACAGTCTCATAGAAATCCTGTTGCTCCTTGGTGTAGAACTTGTAGTCCATAGCTGTTTTTCTCCTCTGGGCATATGGATCAATAGCTCTCCATGCCCTCAAACCATAATCCTTCCTCTTCTTCATGTCTTCAGCAAGTGGATGGCTGGCATTGTGTTCAGGAAGGTGTGGTCTAAGCTTCATCAAAGCAGACATGGCATCCTCATCCTCATCTCTGGAGGTAGTTCCCTTGTTCTTCTCAGAAGCTGGAATCTGTCTGGATAACCTCTTGGACTTTTCAGCAGCAGCCTTCTTGGGGGCAGACTTGTTGCTCTTGGAGGGACCTTGCTTTGGCATAGCATCTGCCAAAAGCTTCTTTTGCTTCTTCTCGGGAGGTGCCTTGACAACATGTTCTTCCTCCTCCTCCTCAGCAGCAGCACCAGCAGTCTCCTCTGGGTCCTCAAACATAGAGGTTTGCCTGCCAACAACATGGATGATCCTTTTCCTGGACTTCTTCTCTCCTGCCTTCTTGGGCATAGACTTCCTTGGGGGCTCAATGGTCATGGTAGCCCTAGCACTCTCAGGTGCTCTCATAGTCTCAGAACTTGCATATGTCTTGCTGACTACTCTCCTGGAAGAGGTGGCTTCATTAGCAGACTTCTTAGCAGCTTTTTCTTGCTTCTTGGCAAGAACTTCCTTTGGCACAAAATCTGAATCCTCCTCATCTGAATTCAGCTTCTTCCTGACCCTAGTAGCAGCCTTGGGCAACCCATGAGAACTGGGGGTGCCTGGATCTGAAAAGGAACTAGACTCAGGACTAGTGCCTGAATCCAACTCAACACTCTGCTCTCTGAAGTTGTTCTCACTGTCCTCAGCATCTGACATATCTGACCCTGTGAATGGAGTGTAGAAGAGTAGAAGCAGATAAGTCATCACAAAATGCAGCTATTTTTGAAAACTTGAACAGAAAAATCTTAGATGTAGTTCACAGCAAAAAAAGGATCTCGGTGTCACCAAGTCAAAATTTCCGATGCTGCCGAGACTCACAATACTCTTAACAGAAACTTGGCAGCAGTTTCGGTGGGACCGAAAACTACCACTCGGTTTCACCGAGTACTGTCCTCAGTAGCACAAAAAGAAATCGGTGGAACCAATTTTTCTGACTCAGTATCACCGAGATGCGATTTTGCGGGCAACCAGACCTAAATTTTTTCAATTCGCTAATCTAACGAGATTTCCAGTGGTTGGAGAGGATTGCACATGGTGGATTATCGATGGAATAAGCTTCAGCGCGCAAGATTTGGACGGGGAGCGCAATGAAGGGTCGAATCCATACCCTAGCTTGGTGACGGTCCACTACGGCGAAGACGGCGGTGAAGATGCCCGTCGACGGCGAGGATCCCAGCGGCGGAGGAGCGCGGGGAAACAAGGGCGACGACCAGGGGGTCCTGTTCGGCAGCTTAGGGTTTTGGGGCGCAACGGTTTGAAGATTGATTTTCAAAGCGTCGGGTCCACAACATATATACCCCTCATTGTCGGTGACACCGATTCTAAATTTTCGGTGTCACCGAGTTCCTCAACTGTCAGCTGACAGGGAAACTCGGTGTAACCGAGAATATGGAATTGGTAGTACCGAGATTGAAAACCAGATCAACCCTAGGCATTCGGTTAGACCGAGAATTGTGAGTTGGTTCCACCGAGATGCACTTGGGAGGTTTTAATGGTCAGTCCTTTGTCGATACGGAACTGCGAGTGCTCCACACACAGAGGGATCGAAAAGTACTTGTTCAAATTTTATGATGCAGCATGAATAGAATATGAGGTGAGAAAGCATAGATAGCTAGAGAGTGGTCCTAGGCATTCTTATCCATCCAATTGGCAAAAGAGAAATCAAAAGACAAATAGCAACAATTGGATGTCCTCGAATGAGTAAATAAATGCAGACCAACATGCTCACACAATAAGATGTCAAATAAAATCATAGCAAACATGCACATACATACTAGCATATATCAAGCACTTTGGCGATGACGGAGTCATCTATATATGAGTATATTGACTTAGGAGCCAAGTAAGAATACTTGATCATAGGTCATACTCATCGTTTAAGCACAAGTGGGGTTACCACTTTTACATAAAGCATTTAATGTTGTCACATTCTAAGAGATGCTTTAACTCAAGTCTTAGAGTAAAGCTCCCCCTTGATGTGACATCCCCCCATAGGAGGGATAAACTAACCTTGGGTTTTGTCGATGAAGACTTCATGTTGGTGAGGTAGTGGTGGATGCTCAAGGTTGATGAATATCACCAAGAGTTGGGAGCATCCTTGTTGTTTCCTTACTCTTCTCACCTACATGGGTTAGTCCCAACACACAAGAGACAAAAACAAGGATATCTATGGACATGGAGTGCAAAGCATGTGTGATGATGTCCATTGATTTGTTGATTACCTTGTCCCTTGCTTACCTTTGAGGGAATGTGTGACTCCTTGAACTATTGCATAGAGTTGATGTTGATTGCAAATAGTTCTTGCCAATAATGAATGTGAGTGAATTTCATTGGCGAAGTCACCCCTCAAGAACTTTCTAGTTCTTCTTCTTGGGGACCCACATCAACTTGATGGGGATCCTTGGTGTTGAAGTAGCCTTTGTTGAAGTTGAGCTTGAAGTAGCCTTGGGAACCCACTCCACCAAAGCTAGGGATTCATCTTCATATGAGTCAATGTCCTCTTGAAGCTTGTTCTTGCCCTTGAGCTTGTGGTCTTGTGGTGGAAGGTCATCTTGAGTGTTTGTTCCCTTGGGAAGAGTATTTTCATACTTCTCCTTTTGAGGAACGAACTTGGGCTTGGGGTATTGACCTTCTTCCCATTCAACTCCATTAGCGTTGAAGTAGCCAATGCCATGGTTCTTCCGGTATCCTCCGTGCTTGCATATAATTTCCTCAAATTGCTTACACCCGGCAAGACTCTTGTAGATACCTTTCTCTATAATTCCTTTCAATAAAGCATTTTCTTGCTCAAGTGTAACTTGGCTAAGAGAATCATCATTAGTGGAATCAATAGAACTACTAGAAGCAACATCATTAGGTTTAGCATTTTTATTGTTGCTACTAGATGAAGAACTTTTCTTGCCTTTGTTACTAGTTTGTTTAGATTTAACTTGTGGCATGAATGTAGACAAGAGTAGTCGTTTGGCTAGATAAGATGAAGTCTTCTTTCGGAGATCGTCATTGATAGCTTTAAGAAACTCATGCTCTTGCTCCAAGTTGAGCTTCTCGAAGCGTAGCTTCTCATGAGTTCTTACAAGCTCTCTATGATCTTCGAGAGTAGATTCATGGGCTAACTTAAGAGTGTTTAGTTCTTTAGTTAGTTGTTCTTTTTTCATCTTATCATCATCAAATGACTTATCTTGACTTGCATGAGAATTATCAAGTTCATTTTGACTAACATCACTAGTTTCATCAAAGAGCAAGTCATCATCACAAAGTAAATAATCTTCATCACTATTGAAATCAAGATACTCGGGGTGTGATACCTTGGGGCCTTTAGCCATGAAGCAACTTCCACTCCCTTCGTTTGGTGAATCAAATAGATCATAGGAGTTGGTAGTCACTAGTGCAAGTCCGGCAACACCTTCATCTTGACTATAGTCGGAGTTGGAGTGATAGCTTCTCTCGGAGTTGTTGTCGAAGTCGGAGCCGGAAACCCATTCACCAACATGAGCTTGATGTTTTCTTCTTGTGTAGCTCTTGGTGTACTTGTCCTTCTTCTCCGAATCCCTACTTCTCCTTGAGGGTCTTCGTTCATAGCGATCATCTCTACTCCATCTCTCTCTTTGAGGTGATTCATTCCTTGAGCTTCGTCTTCTAGGTGACTCTTTTCTTCGTTTGTAGGGAGCCATGCACTCATTGGAGTAGTGTCCGGGCTTCCCACGATTGTAGCAATTGCGGTCACGACTTGACGAACACTTCTCTTCATATCTTGAGTTGGAGCTTCGTTCTTTGCCTCTATTCTTGTAGAACTTGTTGAATTTCTTTACCATGAGGCTTATCTCTTCATTGGTGACAAGGTTGTCGCTTGAAGTTGCGGGAGCCTCACTTGTGGCTTTGTAAGCACCGCTAGACTTGTTGTGAAGCTCTTCTTTGTCTTTGAGTGTCATCTCATGAGCAACAATCCTTCCAATGACTTCCGTAGGCTTGAGATCTTTGTAGTTGGGCATCATTTGGATCAATGTGCACATGGTGTCGTATCTCTCATCCAAAGCTCGAAGTATCTTCTTGATGATAAATTTGTCAGTCATCTCTTCGCTTCCTAAGCCGGCAATCTCATTGGTGATGAGAGCTAGCCTAGAGTACATCTCTGCGACTCCTTTACCATCCTTCATCTTGAACTTGTCAAGCTGACTTTGAAGAACATCCAACTTGGATTCTCTCACGGACTCGGTTCCTTCGTGCATATCAACCAAAGTATCCCAAATCTCTTTTGCATTCTCAAGACGGCTGATTTTGTTGAATTCTTCGGGGCATAGGCAGTTGAAGAGAATGTCGCATGCTTGAGCATTGTATTGCAACATCTTCAATTCATCCGCGGTCGCTTCACGATCCGGTTCCTTTCCATCACCAAAGAATTCACCTTGCAAGCCAACACGAACAACAGCCCATACGGCGGGGTTATGACATAGAATATGCATTTTCATTTTGTGCTTCCAACTAGCAAAATTAGTACCATCAAAGTACGGACCTCTACGGTGATAATTTCCCTTACTAGACGCCATACTATCCTAGGTTGTGAAACCAATGCAATGGAGACCAAAGCTCTGATACCACTTGTAGGACCGAAAGTATGTCTAGAGGGGGGTGATTAGACTACTTGACCAAATAAAAATCTAGCGTTTTCCCAATTTTTAGTGTTGGCAAATTTTAGCATTCATAGCAAGTCAAGTACACCCTACACATGCATGTCTAAGAGTATAGCAGCGGAAAGTAACAACAAGCATGAGTAGTAAAGGAAGGGTAGGAGGATCAAACACAATTTGTAGACACAAAGATTTTTCTCGTGGTTCTGATAGGTGGTGCTATCATACGTCCATGTTTATGGAGTCTTCAACCCACGGAGGGTAACGGTCGCGAGAGTCCACGGAGGGCTCCACCCACGAAGGGTCCATGAAGTAGCAACCTTGACTATTCCATAACGGCTTCCGTCCACGAAGGACTAGCCTCACTATGGGTAGATCTTCACGAAGTAGGCGATCTCCTTGCCCTTACAAACTTCTTGGTTCAACTCCACAACACGAAGTAGGAGGCTCCCAAGCGACACCTAACCAATCTAGGAGGCACCACCCTCCAAAAGGTAATAGGCTCGGTAATGTCGATGAACTCCTTGCTCTTGTGCTTCAAGATGATAGACTCCTCAACACACAATCACTCTCTCACAGATTTGGCTTGGTGGAAGAGATGGGATTGGTGGAAAGCAACTTGGGGAGGCTAGAGATCAAGATTCATATGGTTGGAATGGAATGGCATGATCTCAACACATGAGTAGGTGGCTCTCTCTCAGAAAATATGATGGGGCAAGTATGGAATAGTTCTGAGTGCTTCCCTTTCGAGTAGGTGGTGGTGAAGGGGTATATATAGGCATCTCCAAAAATCCAACCGTTACACCTTAAGTGACCAACTCGGTGACACCGATGTGTGAATCTCGGTGGTATCGAGTTGCTCCAAAGGTAGCAACTTTTGAATCTCGGTGAGACCGATATATAAATCTCGGTTGCACCGATTAGGTGACCAATGGTCAGATTGCCAAACTCGGTGACGCCGATTCAACAAACTCGGTCGGACCGATTTTGTGAAATTGGGTAACAGAAAGTTGGCAACCCAAACTCGGTGGCACTGAAGCAGAATCGGTTGCACCGAAAGGCTAGGGTTTGGCTTAGGTCTGTCTGAGTATGGGAATCGGTGGCACCGAGTGGAAAGTGTTGGTTGCACCGATTTTGGATATTTGACTTTGGACAGAATTTTGTGGAAGAGCTGGTGGGTGTTTTTGGTGACTACCACTTGTGCACGTATGAGCATTTTGTTCACCAACAATACCTTACCCCCTTTTAATAGTATTGGCTTTTCTATGGACTCAAAGTGATTTCTCACAAAGTAAAATGAAGAGTCCTCTTGCTTGAAGCTTTGCCAATCCATTTCCTTGCATCTTGGGGTATTTCCACAATCTCCACAATCCTTTTGCCAATCCTATCATTGAACTTTTCCTGAAATATGCTTAGTGGAAACATTAGTTCAATGACATATATGTTGTTATTAATTACCAAAACCACCAAGGGAGCAAATGTGCTTTCACTGGGACTGTTGCCCTGTTTTCTACTAGTTTTCTGGAACCGGGACAAAGAAGAGACGTGGCATATATGCCCGGCTGCCACAATGGAGCCGGCTGCACATAGATTGATATTTCAATCAGTTGTCGCGTTCTGAAATACAGATTGGTTCGCTCCACTCATATTCTCTGGAAAAGGTCGATTCATCGACCACTTAATTTTTCAGAAATATAGACTGGTTCGCCGATCGAAACAGGTAAAAAGGACGAACAGGTCTCACGAAAAGAAGGCGAACAAATCCCATGCAAAGAAGGATATGTGCGACATCGCCGTGAAAGATGAGCATAACATGCAGCTTTATATGGCCATGTCCTTCGAGACGAGGAATGTGCCATCTCGCGCTCCATCTTACAGGGTTCACAAGATGGCGAACATGTCTTGCGCGTGACGTACCCTTTTCAAGGGGAGACGATGAGGAGCACGACATGCGAGCCTATACGGCCATGACCGGAGAGATGAAGAAAATTCCATCTCGTGCTTCATTTTTACAGTTTACCCTTATGATGGGAGATAAACAGGTACTGCCCGTGCCACTCTTTCAGCAATAGATCTCATCTACTCCAAAATTATATTATGCAATACCCATACATCACCATGTATTCTAGATCGTAACCTGCATCTATGCATAGCCTGGCTCTTGATGCCACTGTTGGGGAACGCGACAGAAAACAAAAAAATTCGGTACAGCGAGCACGCCCAGGATCACTATGGAGACTGCATACAAGGTTTGATCTGATCCGTACCAACTCGAAGCGCAGCGGAAGAAGAGTCGGTGTAGATCGTCGGTGCAGATCCCTGCAGCTAGGATTTACAACCTCCCAACCGCAAGGATGTACTCCCACTCCGGACAGCCCTTCGGGAGGCGGTCGGACAGTCCCCCGGACAATGTCGCGGACAGCCCTTCGGGAGGACCCTCGGAACCCGAACAGTAACCCGGACAGCCCTTCGGGAGGACGCCGGAAACTCGAACGGTAACTCGAACAGCCCTTCGGGCAAAAGATCGAAACTACAATCTCTCTACGGGGTTGCACACATACGGTGTCAGCTATCCGGCAGGGCTTCGCCGTCCAGAGCTAGTTCCTGCCGGAACCCAGACAGCCTTTCGGCTCTACGAAAAAATCTTTTCGTGGGAGGGAGAGAGAGAGCTAGCAAAGCATAGCATGTGTATGAGAGCAAGGATGAAGCATATGGGGCTGCCCCCTCCCCTCTATTTATAGGAAAAACAAGGGGTAAAAATGGTATTCACAAATACCAAAAGTGCCCCCACTTTATGCCTTTTCTAAAAAGAATAAAGCAAAGAAGGGTGGCAAGTGGAGCTCCATGGAGCCCCACCTCCCTTGGCCGGCCACCCTTGGGGGGTCCCCCATGAGGAGCTTGCTTGCTCCCCAATCCTTTCTAGAAGCCTTTTTGGAAATATCCAAAAAGGTGTTTTCCACAAATATCCAAAAAGCACTTTCACTATTCACGACGACATTTTTCAGCGTCTGATTGAACTGAAAATATTCATGTGGGCTTAGAACAATTCCAGTACCCACCAAAATAATTTTCAACGCGAGCCGGAACAATTCCGGTTTAGTGATTTCATCTGCGAAAAGCATCTGAAGCGGTTTCGGCAGCTCCGGAACATTTCCGGTTTTCATTCCAGAAAATTTCAAAAAGTTTCCAGAACGATTCTGGCACCCTCCAAGAATTATCAGGCATGTGCCAAGACCAATTTGACTTTATGGTATCCCTTGAAACAACTTTTCAGTTTTACCGGAACTATTCCGATATCCTCTCCGGAACGTTTCCGTTTCGTCCGAAACTTTTCCGGTGAATTTCTCTCAGACTCCCCGTCTAGTATTCAGCAGATAGATGACCCTTAAGCGTGTGACCCTATAGGTTCGGTGAAGTATAGACATGACCCGGAACACTTTCCGATCAATGATCAACAACGGAGCCGTGGACACCCATATTGTACCCTATACCCACACGAATGAATATTCGAGTGAACCTCCAGTTGCCGTGTGCTATTCCTGTTGCTTCACGATATATTACAAAACCCGAGGTGAGATTTATGCATCCCCGTGGATCAACAACTTGTCCATTATGCAAGTTACCTCGTAACCGGTTTTGTTCTCTTTACTCGTTTCCGTGTTCCGGCATCCCAGTGATCAAATCACAATGTGTCTGGCCAGACGATGATGGATACCGTAACACCGAGAGGGCCCGAGAATATCTCTCCATCGTCGAAGGAGCAAATCCCAATCTTGAGCTATCAAGTTACTTGACATACTTTTCCATGAACCCGTAAGCCGCCGTAATAGCCACCCATTTACGGATGACGTTTAACAAACCCCAAAGTTCATGAAGCAAGCATGAAGAAACTCGACACTCTCATGGTCTAAGGAATTATGCAAACAATAACTATCTCTGTGTTATTAACCATTAACTCATGACGAATGTATCTCATAGCATAACATCAATTTGGGTCGATTCAACACAAGTGTTCTACTAACATTGTGCCCTCAAAATTGCCGGCATAGCCATGCCCATGATCAGGAAAACAGGATCATCATGCAATACTTGAGCCAGTCATAGAGGCATGACTAGGAATACTTTTCCATTTATTATACCACACGTGCACATGAGTTTCCCTCCAAGCCTCGTGGTTATTGTAGACTCGAGAATCATTGCAGTTATAGCATGGATCATAAACATTCATTACAAACTCGGAGATACAAAATAACTGTTATTACTGCCTCTAGGGCATATCTCCAACAGTCTCCCACTTGCACTAGAGTCATAATCCAGTTACATGGCTTCCCTAACACCAATGGCTATCCGGTGTTGCTCATGCTTTGCTCGTGGTAGAGGCTTTGTCATCGGGTCTGACACATTCAGATCTGTGTGAACTTTGCGTACTTTCACTAAACCTTCTTCGACATGATGTCGAATGAGTTTATATTTGTGTTGAATATGCATTGTCTTATGGTGCGAACATGGCTCCCTTGCCTGAGCCACGGCGCCACTATTATCACAATAGATCTCCACCGGGTCCAGAGCACTTGGAACCACACCAAGGTCTTCAAGAAATTGCTTGATTCCGACAGCCTGCTTGGAGGCTTCTGAAGCAGCAACATATTCCGCCTCCGTTGTAGAATCCGCCACAGTCTTTTGTTTGGAACTTTGCCAATCAACTGCGCCGCCGTTCAATATGAAAACATAGCCAGATTGAGATTTAAAGTCATCTGGGTCAGTCATGAAGCCTGCATCAGTGTAACAACTTACAATGAGCTCTTCATCACCTCCGTACACAAGGAGTAAATCCTTGGTCCTTCTGAGGTACTTAAGAATACCCTTGACTGCGGCCCAGTGCTCCAATCCTGGATCACCTTGGTACCGGCTGCTAACACTTAGCGCATAGGAAACATCCGGTCTTGTACATAGCATGGCATACATAATAGAACCAACTGCCGAAGCATATGGAATATCATTCATTTGTACTCGCTCATCGAGTGTCCGAGGACACTGATTCTTGCAAAGCACTGTGCCAGGTGACATGGGGAGTAGGCCTTTCTTGGAGTTCTCCATGTTGAACCTTTTCAACACCTTGTCAATGTACGTGCTTTGGCTAAGCGCTATCAGGCGTATTGATCTATCTCTATAGATTCTGATGCCCAATACATATGCCGCTTCGCCTAAGTCTTTCATTGAAAAACTCTTCTTCAATGAGTCTTTTATTTCGCTAAGAAAACTCACGTCATTTCCAATCAACAATATGTCATCCACATACAAGATTAGAAATGCTTTTGCGCTCCCACTAAACTTCTTGTAAACACAAGATTCTTCGTCGTTCCTGATGAAGCCAAACTCTTTGACCACTTCATCAAAACGAATGTTCCAGCTCCTTGATGCTTGCTTCAGACCATAAATGGCTTTCTGAAGCTTACACACCTTTCCAGCATTCTTAGGATCGACAAAACCTTCTGGCTGTATCATGTATACATCCTGTTCAAGGTTTCCATTTAGGAAAGCCGTTTTGACATCCATCTGCCATATTTCATAATCGAAATAAGCAGCAATTGCTAGTAATATCCGAACAGACCTTATCATAGCTACGGACGAGAAAGTCTCGTCGTAGTCTACCCCTAGAACTTGCGTGAACCCTTTCGCGACAAGTCTAGCTTTGTGGATAGTAATGTTACCATCCGCGTCTGTCTTTCTTTTGAAAATCCATTTACAACCAATGGGTTTTACGCCATCTGGAAGTTCTTCCAAGTTCCAAACTTGGTTTTCGTACATGGATTTCATTTCGGATTTCATGGCCTTGTGCCATTCCCTTGAGCTAGGCCCCGCCATCGCTTCCTTGTAGTGCGCAGGTTCATCGTCTTCAAGAATGAAGATTTCGTTATGAAACCACTCAGGTGGCTGGATAGCCCTACCTGATCTGCGCGGTTCAGTTACAACATTGTTTGAAGTTTCCGCATCACATGCGACAACTTCCGGCTCGGTTGTAGGGATAATTTGCGGAATTACTTCCGGTTCCTTAGCCATATCAACGGTTGCCGAAGATTCACTAATCTCATCAAGTTGTACTGTCCTTCCACTCAATTCTTTAGCGAGAAACTCTTTCTCAAGAAAGACTCCATTTTTAGCGACAAACACTTTGCACTCGGAGGGTTGGTAGAAGAAATACCCAATTGTTTCCTTGGGATAACCTACAAAGTTACATTTGTCTGATCTGGGATCGAGTTTGCTCGGTTGTAAACGTTTTACATAAGCTTCAGAACCCCAAACTTTGAGATGCGACAAATTTGGTTTCTTCCCATGCCATAACTCGTATGGTGTCGTCTCAACAGACTTAGACGGTGCTCTGTTTAGTGTGTGAGCGGCAGTAAGTAGTGCGTGACCCCAAAAAGATATCGGTAGATCTGTAAGAGACATCATCGACCTTACCATGTCTAATAGGGTTCGGTTACGTCTTTCTGACACTCCGTTTCGCTGTGGAGTTCCGGGAGGCGTAAGCTGTGAAACGATTCCACGGTCACTCAGATGTTGGCCAAACTCATGACTATGATATTCGCCTCCGCGATCAGACCGCAGAAACTTAATCTTTTTGTTACGATGATTTTCCACCTCATTCTGAAAATCTTTGAACTTTTCAAAGGTTTCCGACTTATGCTTCATCAAGTAGATATAGCCATACCTACTTAAATCATCAGTAAAAGTCACGAAGTAGAAATACCCACCCCGTGCGATTGTGCTCATTGGACCACATACATCACTATGTATTATTTCCAATAAATCACTCGCCCGTTCAGGATGACCCGTGAACGGCGTCTTGGTCATTTTTCCCATCAAGCAAGCTTCACATGTGTCAAATGATTCAAAATCAAAGGACGGTAAAACTCCATTTTTATGGAGTCTTTGCATGCGTTTCTTTCCGATGTGGCCAAGCCGACAGTGCCACAAGTAAGTGGTGGTGGTATCAGCCTTCTTAAGGCGTTTAGCATTTATGTTAAAAACACCATTTTCACATTCAAGATTTAGTATGAAAAGTCCCCCAACAATGGGTGCAAATCCATAAAACATATCCTTACAATAAAGTGAACAACCATTGTTCTCAGACTTGTAGGAGTACCCATTGTGTACTAAACATGATCCAGAGATAATGTTTCTACACAACAACGGAACAAAATAACAGTTACTAAGTTCCAAAATAAATCCTGAAGGGAGACGTAGAGGCATAATGCCGATGGCTTGAGCGGCGATCCCAGCGCCGTTCCCGACACGCATCACGACTTCATTCTTTGCCAGCTTGCGCACCTTCTGAAGCCCCTGTATCGAGTTGCAAATGTGAGCAACCGATCCGGTATCAAATACCCAAGACTTAGAATTTTCGCTAGCAAGCAAAACGTCAATGACATTAACTTGTATAACAATTATACCTTTTCCGGTTTTCCCGGACT
Source organism: Elymus sibiricus (assembly GCA_039707655.1). Taxonomy (NCBI): domain Eukaryota; kingdom Viridiplantae; phylum Streptophyta; class Magnoliopsida; order Poales; family Poaceae; genus Elymus; species Elymus sibiricus. Next base: position 338,780,196 of record CM077663.1, read on the forward strand.
TCTTATCTTCCAGATACTTCTTGCAGTTTCTCTTCCAGTGTCCTGTGCCCTTGCAGTAGAAGCACTCAGTTTCATTCTTAGCTCCGCCATTAGATTTGCGTTGGAAGCCGGTCTTACCGGCGCCCTTGCCCTTCTTTGGCTTGCCTTTCTTTTTAAAACTGGCAGTTTTATTCACAAGCAACACTTGCTTGCGATTTTTCTGCAGTCCTCCTTCAACAGTTTTCAGCATGGCAAGCACCTCATTAGGCGTTTTGTTCATCCCATTCATGTTGTAGTTCATGATAAAACCGCTATAAGACGGGGGGAGTGAACCTAGCAACAAGTCCATAACATGCTCTGGCGGAAGTGGAAATTCCAGGGTTTTAAGCCTTTCAGCGTAGCCAATCATATTGACTACGTGCTCGCCAACTGAACTGCCCTCAGCCATCTTGGTCTCCACCATCATTTTCATGATATCAAAACGTTCAGACCGTGCATTAAACTTGTACAGAGCATCCAGATCTTTGATCATATCAAAGGAGTTATGGAATTCAAAACGTTTTTGAAGCTCTGAACTCATGCAAGACAGCATGAGGCACTGCACTAAGTTGAAATCATCATCCTTAGTGGCCCAGACATTTTGTTCGTCTGCCTGGGCTATTTCCGCCGGCTTAGGTGGAAGAGGTCCGTCAAGCACGTACACTTTCTTAGCACTCCTGAGGACAATCCTCAGGGTACGGACCCAGTCCGCATAGTTGTTTCCATTCGCAGCTAACTTCTCTTTCTCTAACATCGGGCCTAAGTTGAATGCGCTATTGCGAGCCATTTGATCTACAACGGAAAACACAAGTTCACTTAGACTTTGTTCATAATGATTTTTGCACTAGTGAATAAACAATTTTATTCTAAAGTGCGCTCCCACTCAAATCAATATCTCTCAAAATTGATTATGAGTGATACAAGACCCACATTTAATTCAACGCCATTGATGTGGACATCACTGATGACGAGAATTTCAATCGGTAGGCAAACTTGCCGATCACATCTCCATGTGACTCTTGTTCATCTTTCGATGGGTGTGTTCCGAGCTCAGGACGATCCTGCCTGAACGTCAAAGACAACCAAGTGATCTTGCTGCGAGGTCTGACCTCACCCGCCTCATTCCTCTCGATTCGTTCGTACCCATGTGGACATGGCGCACCCCGAAAAGATACGAATTTCAGACGGTGCTACACTTGGGTGAACACTAACTACTTTGATAATTTTGTGAGAGATCACCCTAATAAAAAGCGACTACCACGCAATCAAGAAGGGTGCATCAAGAGGGATAAACATCTCAGGCAATTCATAATAGCATGATATGGTATAGCCCCTTCTGACGGAGAAGTCATGTATTCTTCGTCTTCGGCATTCGCGTCGGTGTTCACCTTTGCGAAGATTGCCACCACCTTGTCGATGCACCAGATAATATTGCTATCTCTATAGCTAATAAAATAAGTGCATTACATAAGGTTGACACGCAGGTCATTAAAGTGCAATCATATGGCTCCAGCCATCATGCCGAATCATGACACGCAGGTCATGTTAACAAATTTACATCATATAGTCATCTCATACATAATCGAATTCATATGAGCTTTGCTATACCACATCACATGTACATCCTGCAAAACCAAGTTAGACGACTCTAATTGGTTTATGCAAAATTTCATTTTACGTGGCTTCTAAGGTTTTGACTTAAACCGCAGCTACCAACGTTTTATCATCAAGTATGATAATTCAAAATTGCTAGATTAACATCTCGGGGTGTATGAAACACGAGATAATTAAATCTCGAGCCCCATACTAAACTTCGTCATACGCGTGACCCCCGTGCAGATCATATCTGCAATGCCCTTTCATCTGCGAATTTCATCTTTCTGTTGACTATGGTGGAACCCAAAGAACTGATAGCACTTCGTTGATCAATCAGGATCGCGGATTGCCAGAACTTTGTGAAATTCCACCATGCTGTCTCGAGATTGAGCAAACGCAAATTCCAGGGAAGCAACAAGAACATCGGGTAACAGACTTCATCTGCTACCCGCATAAATAATTTTCAGCAATAGATCTCATCTACTCCAAAATTATATTATGCAATACCCATACATCACCATGTATTCTAGATCGTAACCTGCATCTACGCATAGCCTGGCTCTTGATGCCACTGTTGGGGAACGCGACAGAAAACAAAAAATTTCGGTACAGCGAGCACGCCCAGGATCACTATGGAGACTGCATACAAGGTTTGATCTGATCCGTACCAACTCGAAGCGCAGCGGAAGAAGAGTCGGTGTAGATCGTCGGTGCAGATCCCTGCAGCTAGGATTTACAACCTCCCAACCGCAAGAATGTACTCCCACTCCGGACAGGCCTTCGGGAGGCGGTCGAACAGTCCCCCGGACAATGTCGCGGACAGCCCTTCGGGAGGACCCTCGGAACCCGAACAGTAACCCGGACAGCCCTTCGGGAGGACGCCGGAAACTCGAACGGTAACTCGAACAGCCCTTCGGGCAAAAGATCGAAACTACAATCTCTCTACAGGGTTGCACACATACGGTGTCAGCTATCCGGCAGGGCTTCGCCGTCCAGAGCTACTTCCTGCCGGAACCCAGACAGCCTTTCGGCTCTACGAAAAAATCTTTTCGTGGGAGGGAGAGAGAGAGCTAGCAAAGCATAGCATGTGTATGAGAGCAAGGATGAAGCATATGGGGCTGCCCCCTCCCCTCTATTTATAGGAAAAACAAGGGGTAAAAATGGTATTCACAAATACCAAAAGTGCCCCCACTTTATGCCTTTTCTAAAAAGAATAAAGCAAAGAAGGGTGGCAAGTGGAGCTCCATGGAGCCCCACCTCCCTTGGCCGGCCACCCTTGGGGGGTCCCCCATGAGGAGCTTGCTTGCTCCCCAATCCTTTCTAGAAGCCTTTTTGGAAATATCCAAAAAGGTGTTTTTCCACAAATATCCAAAAAGCACTTTCACTATTCACGACGACATTTTTCAGCGTCTGATCGAACTGAAAATATTCATGTGGGCTTAGAACAATTCCAGTACCCACCAAAATAATTTTCAACGCGAGCCGGAACAATTCCGGTTTAGTGATTTCATCTGCGAAAAGCATCTGAAGCGGTTTCGGCAGCTCCGGAACATTTCCGGTTTTCATTCCAGAAAATTTCAAAAAGTTTCCAGAACGATTCTGGCACCCTCCAAGAATTATCAGGCATGTGCCAAGACCAATTTGACTTTATGGTATCCCCTGAAACAACTTTTCAGTTTTACCGGAACTATTCCGATATCCTCTCCGGAACGTTTCCGTTTCGTCCGAAACTTTTCCGGTGAATTTCTCTCAGACTCCCCGTCTAGTATTCAGCAGATAGATGACCCTTAAGCGTGTGACCCTATAGGTTCGGTGAAGTATAGACATGACCCGGAACACTTTCCAATCAATGATCAACATCGGAGCCGTGGACACCCATATTGAACCCTATACCCACACGAATGAATATTCGAGTGAACCTCCAGTTGCCGTGTGCTATTCCTGTTGCTTCACGATATATTACAAAACCCGAGGTGAGATTTATGCATCCCCGTGGATCAACAACTTGTCCATTATGCAAGTTACCTCGTAACCGGTTTTGTTCTCTTTACTCGTTTCCGTGTTACGGCATCCCAGTGATCAAATCACAATGTGTCTGGCCAGACGATGATGGATACCGTAACACCGAGAGGGCCCGAGAATATCTCTCCATCGTCGGAGGAGCAAATCCCAATCTTGAGCTATCAAGTTACTTGACATACTTTTCCATGAACCCGTAAGCCGCCGTAATAGCCACCCATTTACGGATGACGTTTAACAAACCCCAAAGTTCATGAAGCAAGCATGAAGAAACTCGACACTCTCATGGTCTAAGGAATTATGCAAACAATAACTATCTCTGTGTTATTAACCATTAACTCATGACGAATGTATCTCATAGCATAACATCAATTTGGGTCGATTCAACACAAGTGTTCTACTAACATTGTGCCCTCAAAATTGCCGGCATAGCCATGCCCATGATCAGGAAAACAGGATCATCATGCAATACTTGAGCCAGTCATAGAGGCATGACTAGGAATACTTTTCCATTTATTATACCACACGTGCACATGAGTTTCCCTCCAAGCCTCGTGGTTATTGTAGACTCGAGAATCATTGCAGTTATAGCATGGATCATAAACATTCATTACAAACTCGGAGATACAAAATAACTGTTATTACTGCCTCTAGGGCATATCTCCTACAGACGCATCATCTCCTTGACTAATGATGTCAGGAGACATTACCTCTTTCCGTGACCGACGAGGCCGGAACCCTTTTTGTCCTGGCCAATGAGGCCAGACCCGCTTTGTTTGAGACCGACGAGGCCGAACACATTTTTGAGACTTCATTATGAACTCGGTGCCGACAAGGCCAGACGTTTCATACCAAGGGCCAACGAGGCCTTGGAACATTCATGTCTGTCACTTTTACTTCTCAACATATCATGAGAATATTTCAGGTTCAAGACGACGACCATCAGCGCAACTTAATCGGAGGTGTTCTGCGGGAGTTACCAGCAAATGTATAATTAACCGGATTGTCTTACGAGGCTCCGGGAACCAGAACCCCCACAATCGCTGGATAGTAGTCAAATGCACTTATCTGTGGCGCAATATATGTAATCATGTGGGAAACCGCACTTTGTAATTCCCAAGAGAATTAATAAAGCAGTATTTCCCTATGTGATTGTCTTTATTTATTTATTTGTATACGAATGTATACTGGCACACCCGCATTTTTATTGCCGTTACGCATTAGGAAACCCCTACCTACGCGGGGACATTTCTTTTTCGCGAAACAAATTGGCACGCCCAGTGGGACTTGGTTCTCCTCCCATCTCTGCTGCGCTTCGATGGTCGTCAATTGTTCCCAATGTCAAGCTGCATGACAATATAGCCCGCCAATGTCGGTGCTCATGTGGGCCTAACACACACAAGACCCCTATGCAAGTTGGAGATGCCCGAGAGGTTCTCCCGACACTTCATGTATATCATGAAGGATTTACAGGTTGAAGACTAATCACTATTGCAAGGAATGGCTATGGTGATATGTCTCATAGCTAAGTGGCCTACACACAATGCACCCAAACACATGTTAAGTGGTGGCATTGAGGATTGTGGGGCCCGAATTGAGCCGTATCTCGAGTGAAGGTGAACCATCGGTGTTGCGTCTCATCTCGCTTAGCCGGGTGAAACTATAGGGAAAAGAGCAGAGAGGGCTGCCTGTTTCAACAAAAGTTGTCTCAGTGTGGATCTTGCCATCCCGGTGAGGCCGAAACAAGGGTCCAAATACAATGCCTGCGAGGGTTCTAGTTTCCACAAAGGTGGGTGGCTACTATCCAAGTTCTCAAGGTGGACCCCCAAGCAAACAGGTCAAGTTCATCAAGAAGTCTGTGGTTAGCAAAGAAACCACACAAGCAATCCTTAGCAAAGAAACATCAGTATGAAGTCAGCGGTAGTCAGAGAAAACCGCAAAAGCAAGTTCAAGCAAAAAAAATCAATTTCATGTCTGCGGTCATCAAGCTAGTTAAACTGCATGAGAAATCAGAGGAGATACTTTCATCAAATCTGTGATGCAGGTCCATAAGGTCCAAGCGATAAGGGGTCCACCTGAAAGGAAGGCGGATAGCAGCCATTTGCCACCCCTTAGCAAAAGTAATGGAAAATTTTCAAGAGCCGTTTACCCACACAAACCCATCCCAATCAGCCATATCCTAAGTCCCATGACGGACTGAGACGCAATGCTGATGGCGAACTCTAACCGATGAGATGGTTCAACTAGCTCAACATGGTCTTCAAACAGCCCCATTGAAACATGTTGTTTCTACACATGACCACAAGAAAGCGAAGTTGTGAGTGCATATCACTATCGCCATTTGTTGCATCGGTTGATTCAGTCTTCTTGTAATGGCCTTCACCATAATATGGATGCCCCGGCACAATTGCTGGAGGCATTGACCCAACCTTGCCCTATGTCAAAGGTAGAATTTCACAATATCCGCTCAAGGCGGCACTGTTTAGTGAGCCGCTTGGCAACACCTAAATATTTTATGTTAGTAAGTGGCATTCATATGGTGGAGTCCAGATCGGTTAACACCAGTTATGGGGGCAAAGAAAAATGCATTGTCGGTCATGCAGGACACTTCCTTTGTCGGGGGAAATATTTGCAACAAAAAACTATGAAATTACAGTATGTTGCTCAATGCTATTTCATTCAACAAGCAGATTATTGAATGAGAGATGTACATCGGCTTAGACAGTCATTTGATATTTTATCTAGCTTCAGATGCAAGCAGTATAAGTATCACGACAAAGCATATCATCATTAAAAAGGTCACCAGCAAGATAGGAAGAAAAACCACTTGCCTTGTTACCTTTGGCCCTATAGTCCAGGTTGCCGGATCAATCGTCATCGACAAGTGCCTAGATCATATGGTACTAATGGAACCTGACGAACAGGAATACCAGTACACGTCCATTTTGAATAGCAATGATTATTGCTTATAGCCACTCACAAGATAACACAAGTCGTGTACGTACTTGTACTTGGCAATTATGCAACAATACACAATTTAAGCTCTTGCCTCTAGCCTGCACGCCAACATGTGGAGAAATTTACTAAGCCATTATGCCACGCCCTTTTAGCGTGTGAGTTCAGGCATGTGAAAATAAAATGGCGGACACAAAGTCTAGGTCCAGATGCAGGCATACACATATTTCAGAGTTTAATTATTTTGAAGGGCTGTTGTGCACACTACCGGCCCTGTTGAGTTCAGATACCCATTCCCACTGTACAGGTTTGCAATCAGTGGGTTGTGGTAAAATCCTATAAAAAGAAGATAGGTTAGCACTATCGGTCTTGTTACTTTGATCAGAAGGGCTATCCTAGACCTCTGATCTTCAGGAGGAGAAGCAAAGTACAGAAGCTTTGTTTACACGTGAGCACATACTTGTACTCCCAGGACACCCAGAGCTAATAGATTTGATATACAAGCAGCATGCTTACCTGTCGATTGCTCAAGCACATGCTAAAAATGAGTTTATGGTCCTTGTGGTCATTTGCATCCACTGCGACAGCTGGTTTGCGCTGCCCTTGGCAAAGACATGTCCAGAAGAAAGGTAACATATGAGAAAATGCAACTGAGCCATTGCCATACGGAAAACATTTAGTCATGTTAACACCGGATCTCAAGCCATTGAAATCACAACCCATGGCCAATGTCGGATAGCCACGACTATTGCACTTGGTCCACAAGTGCGAGCAATACAAAAAAGTAGTGTGAGCAGAGAGTTAAACATCAGCTTGACACAGATCAAATCAAGTTCATCTTTAGTTTTGGGAATTATTCCTCAGAGTTCCACACGATGGAACCGAAAAGGAAATGGTCTAAACATTTATGGCATAAGGGAAATAGCATATTCCCGATGATCGATGCAAATCCTATATATTCCTGAGAGGGATAATTGAGGCGAGCCTCGAGTAAAAATAGTTAGGTTAACCCTCACACGAGGAAGACTACATGAGGGCTAGCAGAGGACGCACTTGATTTGGGCTGAGATGCCCCGGCGTCATCGTCGGTATAATCCATGTGCTTCTACACCTCTTCCATTGCAGGCGTGCCATTATTGGCCATCTCCTCCACATTAGCAGACAGGTTGTGAAAGTCTTGCCGAGCCATCCCGCTTTCTTTGAGGAAGTATTCAATTTCAGTCTTTAGTCCCCTAGAGCTTTTCCTCGGGTTACTAGTAAACCTCTCATGGATGCAATCTTCTTCCCCTGATGTGCTCGAGCAGATGTGAGAGCCACATGCTTCAACTTGGCAGTTTCCTCAAGGCCCCCAAGTTCTGCTAAAGCGACAGGGATGGCCTCTAGAATTGCAATGGCCTCCGTTAATGTATCCCCGAGTCGGATTTTATGAACAGCCATGCCTTCAATATCAAAAGAAGGAGGTGACATGTTACCATCGAGATGTTCCTCCAAGTCTCAGAGTGCTTCGACCATCTTGTGCACCCCTTCACTGATTTGGGCACACAATATTTTTCGCCCTGCGGGGCTATTCTTTGTCCATCTTTTGGTAAACACATACTGATCCAGCTTTGCAAAACTAGCAACATTATATAGAGTTTGCAAAGCCTGCTTGGCATAAGAAAACAAGGCCCCATGTGACTTGATGGTGATATCCGAGGCACTTAAGCTGATGCCCAAACCCATCGCGTCCGTTCGGAGTAGGGACCAGACATGCATGTCGGTTCCGTGGGCATGTTTGCCGTTATAATAATTCTTGGGTTTCTCGGCAAGCCCGTATGTGTGAGTGCCGATGATATGATCTCCTCCACACTGTCAACATGAGCCTTTAATCAGCGAGATATTGAGTCAATAAGTTTGACCGGTGTCATTTTATGGCCCAAACACATGGCGCCCAATGGGTGACTCATCATCACTAGTCTCCTAACCTTCTGATCTGGTCTGGCTGGGGGCAACATTTTTTTGTGTGTGCCTGCGGGCTCGATGGCCCGAGCGACCTCCTATTTTACCTCGACCCGCTCTGTAAAATGCCCAAACTTGTTTAGGAGGCATTGGTACCTACGAGGGTCCAAGCAACATTCAACATTATTCATGTCCAGTTGAAGGCTTAAGTCAATATATAGTGCTAAATCAAAAGAGATGAAATCCTGTTTCAGGATGAGTCCTAAAATAATTCTGTCGGACAGGAACAGGAACACCCTGAAATCTGTCTGAAAACACTCTGAAACATACATGCTCCACTGGGTTCAAACTAGAACACTAGTTTCTTGTTCAGGCAAAAAATATGTACAGTTGTTCAGTTGTAAACTATGCCTATCATCGTAGCTGGGCACAACTCTGCCCGCTGCCGCAATGAGGCCATCACTGACCCAATGTCAGTGTGTCTCCTAGTACGTCCTACGAGTGATGATGCAATGGTACATGCACCATACTCAATTGGGTCTTCATCATGTTGAATCATGCTTGGCCGACTGAGCCACCACTTGGTAAGAATCAAACCCAGGGGCATCGTCGTTGGAGCCTGCCCACTGAAACATTGCACGGGTAGCATATGAACATGCCCTGCAGAATTTTTCATGCAAAATGACTGGCCTAGCTGAGCCGAGCTCTACCCTGAGCGACAGCACGATACGCCACCACCGGTGTGGCCCAGCTGCACAATCGCCCCATGTTGCCTTGGCGTTCACCACCACTGTGGCGCCGCCTTGGTGTACACCCTCGATCCACCTAACCATCCCTACATGCTCCTCCTCGGGGCAGCATCACATCTTTGGTTGAATCCACCCCACGTGTGAGATCCACGGGGATAACCAGATATGGCCGAGCACTCCTATAAAGGAACGAGCAAAATTGAGCTTCGGCCATGATTTAGTTTCCGGCCACAGCATAATTGCAAGAAGTTAATCACAACTATTGTTGTGCCACCGATTCATGAGCAGCTGCGCATATCAATCAGCCTCAACACTAAGAGAGCACTAGTTGCGTGCCTTGCGTTATTTGTGAACAACACAACTTCATTATTGGTCATTTTATTTAGCCTGATCCGCAATTCCTATTAGTCTAGGCCTCTCTCCATGTAAGGCCAGACAAATAGTGATTACTCAAATAAAATTTGTTGATCAACTTGCAATGATCATGTTTTCTTCTTGATGGCCAAAATCAAGGCCCAAGCATTTAACAAGAGAGCCATTATGCTCAAGTTGAGTTAGCCCTAGTTCGTGCACATTCATCATCTACATTTAGGTGGTGATTTTAGCCAACTCCCACTTTTTCCCGAGGCGGTGCAACACCCCACGTTTGATATATGAAACTCCTCCACTCTATTGGTTGACACCGTCATAGTAGAACGGTCGCAGTAGAGATGATACATTGTTTAAGGAGTGGCATGGGCATACGCTGCAACTTAAAACTTTGGGAGCAGAAGTATGCCAATGTGGTACATATGGATCTGTGAAACCCTTCAATTCTATTGGCTGGCACCGTCGAAGCAATATTGTCGCAATAGAGTTGATAAACTCCCTTTAAGGAGTGGCATGGACTTTCGCCGCAAATTAAAGAAGGTTTGAGGTTTCTTTGTTGTCTGGCACCGCATTTGCAAAAAGGTCGCAATAAAGAACTTCAATATTTTGAGTCTATGGAATGGAATTTGCTCCGTAGTCCCGTATCACTTATTTGGTGCATGTGCTCTGGCCTGGCATCATTTTAATTTTATGGCATGCATTTTGTGGCATGGGCACTCGCTACAGATGGCCATTAACTATTTGTGGCATGGTTTTGCCGCAATCAATATATTCTAGGTAACTTGTGGCATGGACTTTTGCCCAAGTTTCTCGTTCATTATTCACCGGTAGCATGGTTTTGCTACAGTAGACTATTATCATTTCATCTATATCATGGTTTCGCTGTGGCACTTCCACTTTTGTGGCATGGTTTCGCCGCAATCAATATATTAAGGGTAACTTGTGGCATGGACCATCGCCCGGGTTTCTCGTTCAGTCATCAGTAGCATGGTTTCGCTACAGTTTCGTTTTTCTGGTGGTATGGTTTTATCCTACACCCATCGTATCACTTGTGGCATGGTTCTGCCACGATGCACGTTATTTTATGTGTGGCATGGTTTCGCTACAATATACCTTATTATGCTTGTGGCAAGGCTTCACTACGGCACACCTTCATTTTTCTGGCATGGTTTCGCCACAATCATTATATTATGGGTAAACTTGTGGCATGGACATTCGCCCGAGTTTCTTGTTCAGTCGCCAGTAGCATGGTTTCGCTACAGTTTCATTCTTATGGTGGTATGGTTTCACCACTACACCCGTTGTGTCACTTGTGGCATAGTTCCGCCATGGTGCATGCAATTTTATTTTTGGCATGGTTTCGCCCCGATCGGTATATTCTGGGTAACTCGTGGCATGGACTTTCGCTCGAGTTTCTCGTTCGTTCACTAGCAGCATGGTGTTGCTACAATTTTCTTTATCCCATATGTAGCATGGTTTTGCCGCAATACATTGTTACCTCATCTGTGGCATGGTTTCGCCGTAGGATACACACTTGCATTGTGGCATGGTTTCGCCGCAATACATCACTATTACCCTATCTTCGGCATGGACTTTCGCCGCAAGACACCAGTATTACCCCATATTTGGCATGGATTTTGCCACCATTTCTCCTACACTTTATCTCTCTAGTACCTAGAAAGAGTTTTCCTCAGTCGAAAGTTAAGGCAGCAATTGATATTTGCGCCATATTTCAAGTACGAGCTTGTTTGCAAACGTCATATATTCGAGATGATGATCAATAAGTCTGAGGTACCCGTTTGATAGGCACCCGTTTTAAAATTTCACCAAGTCGAGTTCGCCTTGCTCCGCGCGTGCACTCCACTTGGTGGGGGGCATTTGTTTGACGAGATTTTGTCGCGCCGAAGTATCTATGAGCATGAGAAGTATTTTCTTAATGTTTTTTCCTAACTATTTTTCTAAGAATCACAGGAAGAAAAAATGTGGTAGTATTTTACATGTGCACGTATATAAGGAAAAGTTTCTCCACGCCTACATGCATTTATCAAGGCTTCGTTGCACAAGGTGACGAAGTATATTTAACGTGGAACCGATGAATGCATGCATCCCATGCAAGCTAGCATGCTTGATCACATATATGTCATTTAAATATTCCGGCCAACAACGCCCTAAACCTGACACGATGATTAAGTGTTTGGGCAACTCGGTTGCTAACCTCCTGGAGTCACACACACGTACGCATCTCTTGGGTCCAGGAGCAGTCACAGCACATTTTATTTTCTTTAGTACGGCTGCTGGCTTGTGATTAGATAAGGATGGATGGTTAGCTTGAATAGAGGACAGGATAACAAGATGTCTTTGAAGACTGTTATTTTATGTCTCTTGATTTTACCCATGTGATCTATGAATACTGTAATAGAGAGAGAAATATGGTCGCTCACGAACTAGCTAGAATTGCTAGGTTTTCTACTCCGAATGTCTGGTTAGAATCCGCACCTGAGGCGGTAATTCCTTTTATTGTAACCGATGCCACTATTGTCATGAATGAATAAATTTGGAGACGATTGTCAAAAAAAAAAGAGAATACTAGGCCCGTAAGGTTCGATTTTTTTGTTTTTTCCGGATTTTTTTACCCCTGCTGTTTGAGCGCCACGTTATATGTCCTTCTCTATCTGCGCGTGTGCAGTGCACCCTACGGGAGAGTTCCTTTGTTTTTTTAATATTTGTTTGACTGCAACTTCTGCATGGTCCAATTCACTGCATGGCCATGCATGTTGCCACGTTTGCCTCACATGTCGTGTTGACCGATGGTTCCACCGATGGACACGTTGCCTTCTGGGTCTTTCTATGGTCTTCGTTTTTGTTTTTTCTTTCCTTTTGGCTGCCTATAAGTACTTGTTTTGCTTGGAGTTGGTTCATGGCCATCTTGGTACGTTTTTCCTTTTCGTTTGGTTTTTGTTATGGTTCGTTCAGGTCGCCGTGGGGCTGAGCGCGGCAGGGTTGTGCGCGAGCTAGGCGGTAAGGGGCTCGCCGCCGCGGAGCACGGCGGACGGCGCGACCGGGTGTGTGCCCATCCAGAGCTCCGCGTAGGGTCGGTCAGGGTCGATTTCAACGGCGGGGTCGGCGGCTGATAGGCGCGCGGTGAGTGATTCGCGGCCGCAGCGGCCCCATGCGTAGGGCTATGCATCAGCTCATCCTTGTCAGCGGCGGTGGCGGGTCGACGGGCGGGGAAGACGGCTCGGTCGCAAGATTGTCGCACGACAAGGCCGCGCTGGGGGGCGCCGGCGAGGAGGGAGCCCTCATGTTTTGCTCCTCTTCTTCGGTTGGTGGCTTGGATGGAGGGTGGTCTGCCTACGTTTTCTCAATCGTTTGGGTTTCTATGCTTGGTGAGTATTGCTCTTTCTAGACTTTTATCAGTAAGGGATGATTTTGATGATCTTTTTGTTGTATTTGTGATGCTGTGCGTTTTTAGATTCGAAAGATGATGAGGCGTATAGGTGGCAGAAGGAACGCCAAGAAATTCATCATTGGAAACGTCCAGTAGATTCATCGTCTGGTGCACCGAGACACCAGCCTGGTCTACGTACATGACGTTCGGCATCGCCGACAACGAGGAAGTCGCTGGGTACGCCATATACACCTGCGCCTCCATCACCAAACTCGCCGGTGAGACACTCGCGCTGATTTCATCACCTCGGCCGGTTGAAACTCTTACTCAAAGTCGCCGCAAGCTTTTGGTCTGAACTCTTGGCATGCGTGCAGTCAGTGAAGGAGAGCGGTCGGAGGCAGGGCCTAGGCGAGGCGCTGCTGGAGGCCGCCGTGGACAGGTCCCGGAGGCGGCGGGTCCAAGGTGTCCCTCTACGACAACCCGGCAAGAACGGTGGCGCTTTATCGGAAGGCCGGGTTCCAGCCTTCCAGGTCGACGCCACCATCAAGGGTTACTACTCTGCACAGAGAGATGCTTAGCGGATGTACATGGATCTCTAGAAATCATCAAGACCAATCTTGCTTGATTTTAAAAAAAAAATATTGTTGTTTGTTTGGTTTCTTTTTCCACTCTTTTGATTTCATTTTTAACACTTTTTAGATCATCAGTTGACGCATGCAGTTGGAAGGAATGTTCGGCCCGCGCTATGCGGATTAATTGATCCTTGTCTTGTTGCTGTTAGAGTTGCATCTGACGTGAAAGTTTTGTACTACTGGTTGGCTGTCTGGTTCCTCGCATGGTGCAACCCCTCAATGTGACTGAACCTTCCATGGAGCCAATGATGCCGTTTAGGAAGATGGAAGTGTCCATTAAGGTCTGGTTTAGAGAACGTAGAAATTATATCCTTATGCAAGAAAGTGATGTAGATTATTTTCCTGTTTAAGTAATGAAGTCTTAATGTAATGCAAAGGTTGGTGACTGGTGTTGTAAATTATCCTTTGTACTTCTCTGGAGATCCCACCTAGATGTATCGTGTCAACTTGCTACTGTGTATCACTCACCCCTTGTTTTCTCCTAGTGGTGCAATCCAAATCTATTGTAAAAATTAGCGTTCCTCGAATTTCATGCAAGAAATAGGGAGGCACACCGGTTACAAACATAATACTGCCGCATTATTATAAAAAATAAAACAACATACAACTATAAAAAAGAGAGAAAAAGAAACATGATTATTCTACGGTTTTACTAGAGTACCATCTATGCCATGCCACTACTGCCAGGACCGGTGCCATCAATTTTTCCACGCCAAGTCTCGAACACATGGATTCGAGTCAGATCGACCCTTTCGTCGGGAAGATATGGAGATGACAATTCTGACATGAGAGGAGCATGGTCTAAAACTTCTTTCGCACGAATAATCATAGGAAACAACATCACTTTCCAATTGGTAGGCGACGATGGACGTGGTGGCGTCTGGCCTCCACGGCAATGGAGGTGGTGCCGGTATCTCCACTACCACTGATTTAGGCACTTTATTAGGACTAGCACAAATGCCCGTACGTTGCACCGGGGGACATTGTTACCCGTTCCATGCGTCCACTTATTTTCCTTTGCCTAGCCCTACTGTCCTCCTCTCCTTCAGAATCCCTATTAACATTAATTCATACTTAAATTTTCCAACTTCAAAGGTATGATGCCCGAAAGGTAAAGAGTTTACCATGCCTGGGGCTCTTTTGTTGACACGTTGCCGCCAGCAATAGGAGGACACCTCCCATGCCAACATGGCCGGGCCTTGTTGGGGATTAGGATTAGGGCACACAGAGCGGCGGGAGAGATGGTACAACGGAGCCCCTCATAACTGGCGTGCGGGACGAAACATGACGCGAGCAAGATGCACCATTGTTACATTCTCTATACTCTTCATCCCTCCCTCTCTCCTCCCCGTCTCACCAACACGTCGGTGACATTCAGAGTTAAGGATATGTTAATAGTCAGCTAGTCCCGTTGAGCTCCGAATATCTTCTCACTTAAGAAATATTAATTTTCGACATTTCACTCATTTTTAATTATTATATTTGATGCTGTAGTAGGCATGAATATTAAACTATGACAGTAACAACAAACAACCGCAAGTAATTATAACGATGCTCATTTAGAAAAGAAAATGTGGATAAGTTAATTGTCAGCAAGTCCCGGTGAGCTCCAAATATCTTCTCCCTTAAGAAATATGTATTTTCAATACCAGCCCAAATATGTCTGGCCCGCGCTGGCCCGCATCGACCCCACATATATTCGTCTCCATCCGCTCGTCAGACCAAACCCTAGCCACTTCACCCTACTCGCTTCCACTCCCATCCGCCACCCAAGCTCACCTCCGGTGATCTCCGGCCTTCTCCGGCATGGCGGGCAGCGATCCGAGTCCTTCACCTCCAGATCAGCCCCGTGGAGGAGATGACCGTCCAGCTTGCGCTCCGCCGCTACCGGGAGTTGGCCGCCCGACGGTAACACTCGGACTCGCAACGTCGGGAATCCATTGTGTCGAAACAACTTGTGCTTGGATACGACGTCGCTGCCTCATCGGAGGCAGTGCGGTCCCTCCGGCATCCGAACGACGTGGCAAACGTGCAACCCCTCCGTTGACGCGCCGAGGACGCTCCATGGGCGTCCTCAGATGCTAACATGGCGCGGCATGCCCGTCGTGCGAGGCAGCGGGCGCGGGAGGCGACGGAGGCCCTCGCGGCGGTGGACGTTGGAGAGGCGGAGTTACACTCTCCGACGCCCCGTATAATGCACAGGTGCGTGCACCGCAACCACGTCATGGTGGACGTCATCTCCTCCCAGGAAGGATCCGTCATCGACCTAACGTCCACCGGCACCGTCCGGGTTACGGGCTCCGACGTGGAATAGTAGGGCATGTGAGACGACGGGAGCTCGACTCCCATGAGCCGGCTAGTGTCCCATGTCCTACTCTACCTCGCCGACGACCGGACCGACACTACGAGGGGCGCATCCAGCCGCCGGACATGAGCACGGTGGAGTTGGACGAGCTTCACTTGTATTAGGTTTATATTGCATGTAATTATATGAATTTGAGGTTTCTAATTTTAGGTATCCGGTTATAGAATGCATTATTTACGTGACCGGGCAGCGTGTCCGCAAGCGTTTGAGGGAGGAATTTGCGAAGCCTAGATGTTCTAACAACAAACAACAGCAAGTAATTATATCGGTGTTTATTTAGAATATATTTTTTGCAATTGATGTTAGGCTGGAGTAGCATCCAGCGGCTTCTTTTACTAAACAAATCCAGCAGCTTCTAGTTGGTACAGCCATTAAAAAAGGCAAACCACATAAAGAAATCCCCACCGTGAGCTTCCCACCGCGTGAACCTGATCCAATCCTCCCATGGAGCTGCACGAGCGTCCGAGCCTCCGAGCCTCCCAGAGCCGTCTGCGCCGGCGAGCTCCAGCAGCAAGCCGGGCCACCCCATCCCCTCTGCTCCCTTCTCCTTCTTCTCCCTCCTTCCTCTTTCTTCTCTCTCTCTTAACTCCCTCTCTCTTCTTGTTTCTACAGGACCTCAAGCTGCCATGGATGTTGCACCGAGCTCAAGTCCAACAGTCCAACCCTGGAAGCGCCGCCCTCCTCAACCACGTCCAGATCCAGGCCGTTCCTATCGGATACACGTCGCCCAGTCCCTGGAGAGCCTCCTCCGCACTTCTTCCAGTGCGACGGAGCAGAGGACGTCCGGTCGCCAGGAAGCCTAGATCAGCTTCACGGGCGCGGCGGCAAAGAGGCGGAGGAGGTCCTGGACTCCTGGGCGGGGGAGGCGCGAACAACGGCGAAGAGGAGGGCCACCAGGAGAGGGCGCGCAGCTTCGCGGGCGCGGCGGCAAAGAGGCAGAGGAGGTCTTGGGCGGGGGAGGCGCGAACAGCGGCAAAGAGGAGAGCCACCGGGAGTGGGCGCGCGTCGACCACCTCGCAGCCGTCGGGGATCTGGAGGCCGGCCGGCGGAATCACAACCTCTGTTTTCTATCAGGCGGCGGACGCGGTGGGTTGGGGGCGACGGGGGTGTTGCGTCCGTCCGGCTCTTGTGAAGGAGCGATTCGTTTTTATCCAGCCCCTGCAAGCTCCAGCCGCCGCCGCTGCCATTCTGCATCGAGCCGCCGCGCCAGCGCCGCTCGAGCCGCCGTGTGCCCACGTTGACCTGGTCCCCAGACATATGGACATATGGACCGCGGGTTGAATATACTAAACTACAGGGTATTTTTTGTAAAATCGAAACGTTTTCCCAGATTTCACTTACAGAGGGACTGCGGGTGCAATTTCTGGAAAACAGGAGGGTCTATTTGCAAAACGACCGCGACGACGGACGACAGAAGCGATCGCCGCTTTATTATTATTAGGGAGAGATTAGCCAACGATGCAACTATTTCAGTAATCCACCGATCTTTGGACGGTAATATCTCGATGAGCTCACATCTCAAGTCTGCAACGATCAATCCCATTGTTCCTAGCTCCCAAGCAGTTTCTGGAGAACCTTAAAAACTGAAATTTGTTGATTTTTTTTGTAACTAGCATCGTATTTAGAGCAATTTCCAAAACTAGCAGGCCTAACACGTATATTTCAAAAATAGCACCCCGTCGGTCAACAGTTGACCGAAGAAGGCCTTTTCGGTCAGCAGAAAACCGAAGACTCCTCTTCGGTCATTGCCTGACCGAAAACCTGCTGTGCTGGGCCGAAGAGGACTCTTTGGAGAGTACTCTTTTGTCAACCGTTGACCAAAGAGTCCATGCACTTTACGTAAGCGGTCGACCGAAGTTGCATGTGACCTATTTCGGTTTTCCGTTGACCAAAGAGTCCTTTTCGGTATTTCCTTGGCCGGATAGTGCATTTTCTTCGCCGAATCATCCATGCATTCGGTACCGAAGCCAGTTTCGTTTTTCTGCAGAACGAAAACTCTATTTTTTTGGTATTTCCTTCGCCGAAGAGTGCATTTTCCCGCCAGTTTCGTTCCCGCCCTTATTTCCCGCGAGTTTCGTTCCCGCCCTTCTTTCCCGCCAGTTTCGTTCCCGCCCTTCTTTCCCGCCATTCTCTCCCGCCCTTCTTTCCCGCCATTTTCGTTCCCGCCCTTCTTTCCCTCCAGTTTCGTTCCCGCCCTTCTTTCCCGCCAGTTTCGTTCCCGCCCTTCTTTCCCGCCAGTTTCGTTCCCGCCATCTTCTCTTCTGACCCTATAAAACCCCCTCAGCAAGGTGGGTGAGCAGGCAAGTGTAGTGTTTATTTTGGTCACCGTTTCTTTGCAGATAATGGCTTGCCCCTTTTGCCGAGCTCCAGGTGGCCCTTGTTCTTCCTTTGATTCTTGTGCGTCTGTCTTCACTGTGGTGCTGGATCGTCGCTGTTCAAGGCGTGTTGTAAGATTCTATATCTTGTTTATCTGATTGTGGCATATGGTTGATGTTGTTTAGGTTGGAATGATTTCTAATGCCTTTATTTATATGATTATGATGTTTGCTTCCATTCTTTTTGTAGTATGTTCCGTGCAGTGTTAGATCACATCTTGCTCGGTACATTGAGGAGTGCAGATCTTTAGCTATTCGGAGGGGTGACACAGATATTGATCTTGCTCTTCACAACAGTGAGGGTAACTTATACCATGTTCTGTTTACACATGGTCGGGTGAGCAGTAAATTCCATGGTCCTTCCTGGGAGGAACTTGTGAATGATTATGGTCTCCGTCATCGTGACATGATGACTGTTAGGCTTGAGCACTATGGAACATGGTGTAGTGTTGATTTTCATCGGGATGGTGTTATGTTGTTCCCTTTACCCTGTGTTGGTAAGTTTTTTTTGAGTGATTTAAAGTTTTGTTTCAACTTATACGTTTTGCTGTTATGCTAAATTTGTGAAATTATTTTTTTGTAGCTCTTGAGGATCTGAGTGAAACTCAGAGGGAACTTGTTGACAGTTGTTTTTATAGTCGTGGTATCTTCAGTCTGAATTATCACCAAATGTATGTCATGTCGCGACAGCTCTTTGATGACAACTACATATTGTGTACTCCTTTTGTTCATAGGATTGATTCCATGAATGTTAATGGTCAACAGATGGTGAGCTTTGTTTTTGGCTACTGTATTTTTTTTTGTTCTTTGCTCTAGTATACTGTTTTAAATTTGTAAGCTCAACATCATATAACTTGATGTTTTTGGTCAGGTTATTCCGAGCATGGTTGTGAAGAGTTTGAAGGATTTTGTGTCAATTCCTAGGACTGGTTCTTTAACTCTTGAAATTACTTTGGATTTTGAAGATGATGATGTATCTGTGAGCATTCCTTGTTCCTACTTTATTGGCTTGGGTAATAGAATGGTGCTCAAGAAGGAAGATTTCGCTAATTTTCTTCGGGCATCGTCTATTGAAGTAAACAATTTGGTGCTCATAACCTTCAAAGAGCGTGATCAGGAGCTAGTTGTTGTTTTCAGCCATCTGCCACAGTGATCGTACTATCTCGCCCTACTATCCCCCCATTTTGTTTTCCCGCCCTACTATCTCGCCATATTCTTTCCCGCCATAATCTCCCGCCACTTTCTTTCCCGCCATTCTCTCCCGCCATTTTCTTTCCCGCTTTTCTCTCCCGCCATTTTCTTTCCCGCCTTTCTCTCCCGCCATCTTCTCTTGTGAACCTATATAACCACATCCGCAGTAAGGTGGGTGAGCAGGCCCTTCTGTCCCCCCTTTCTCTCACGCCTTTCGCTCCCGCCATCCTTTCGTGGAGATGTCTCATCCTCATTATCCTTTTGATCGTAGTTTTCACTCTGGTATGTCCGATCGTCTTCTCAAACTAGCCGCCAATTTCAAGATGGATGATAGAGTAGTTCCATGGGAGGAACTCATCAGTAGTGACACCATAATGAATGAGTTGGCTCACTCATTAGCTAGGAGTGGGTGGCCTCCCAGGACATTTGAGAAGATACGGAAAGAACTTCTCAGGTTGCATGGCAGATGGCAGAAGGTCAAACTGCATAAGAGTAAATCTTACATCAGGCTTGCGAGGAATAATTCAGATTTATGGTCAGCAGACAGTGAGGACGAAGACGACCTCTTCATGCCGAGCACCAAGGTCAAGACTACCGCATCGTCGAAGGGCAAGAGTTCTACTTCGACAATGTAGTACTGTTTTATGTAGTACTGTTTTATGTATCTTAATTTTTCTAATTAAGATGTACTTGTATCTTAATTATCTGTTGTAGTACTGTTTTATGTAGTACCGTTTAGTTGAGTCGTACCGTTTAATTCAGATGTACTACTAATATGAAGTAGACAAGTGTCTTGAAAACAAATCAGTCTCTTACATAGATAATGACTCATACATAGATAGTAACACATACATGAAGGATGTCTGCTACATAGATAAGTCCTCATACATGAGAATAGTCTGAAACTAACATGGCTGTCTCATACATATATAATCATATCACTGCTGGGGACGGCGACGAGTCTGGATCTTCCTCGGACGCGGACCGGAAGGTGATAAGCGCTGACGCGGTGGGCGAGGGTCACGAAAACCACGACCGTAAATAACCTCGCCTGACTCGGTCTGTGTCTCCTGCGTCAGTGGTGGTGGTGGAGTATGATACATAGGCTGAGAGAAGTCAAACGTGTTCGCAGCTTGGTCATCGTCATCGCCATAGCTGTCTAAGAATGAACCATCACCACTACGCATCGGCGACTGCACGACATGCGTGAACGGAAGCAGCTGGTTGCTGACTGTAGTAGTGAAGCACATGTCAAATTGAATTGCGATCGTACACTGCTTAAAAGAAAAAACGAAAGTAAAGTTACCTGGCCCCATTTGTTGATGCCATGCCGACCCCCCTGGTTGTGAAGGATGTGGCTCATGCCAGGCTGAGCTCCCTGGCTGTGAAGGAGATGGCTCTTGCCAGGCCGAGCTCCCTGGATGTGAAGGAGGTGCCTGATGCCATGACGACCTTGCTGGTTGTGAAGGAGGTGGCGCCGGTGAAGCCATGCGCCGTGACTCTGAACGATGCACAGATGGACGTGGCGGACGAAGTCCGGGACGAGATACCGCAACGTCCGAAGATCTTCTACATGTCACTGCTGCGTAAATCCCTCGTAGCTTGTCATCAAAACGCTTCAACCATGTCCGAAGATCTGGCTGTGGGATAGTATCCCCACTATCAACCCGCCGCATTAAAGCGGAAACCTCCTCTCGCGCCTCGACTGTCAAGTCACTCTGTACATTGAAGAATTAGCCAATTGTAAATGTTCGCGTTATGACATGAGTACACATATTAGAACCAACATAGAGGAAGTTGGGTGCGTACCGCGTGGTGTCTGGTGCCCATAATAGAGGAAGTTGGGTACATATCGCTGGTCAGAGGCTCTTCAATCTGATCAGGAGCAGCACGAGGAACCAAGTAGATCCTCGTTGAATGCCTGTATCGCTGCAGATACAACCCGAACTTGTCCCAGTCAAAGGGTCGAACCTCATCCCAGATATGTGTTCGCGCGGTCGTCCATTCTAGAACATAAGGGTCAATGTTCTAAAGCCAGAAAGTCATGGACTTGTTCCCTCCTACGCGGCTGAACCTGACATTAACAACCGGGTAACGTGGTAAGCAACATTCTGAAAGCAGTGTTGACAACTAAATTCGAATTACTTACTTGTGCACGTGGTCCGGTATGTGTGGCATAACAGGAATTTCATCCTCTTGATAGCGACCGAACTGTCTCATTACCCTATGAAGAGCCATCTCCTCCACCGTCACGTCGAACACCACTAGTAGAAAACAGACCTTTTGTCCGCAGCTTTAGTCCCGGTTTGGATTTGAACCGGCACTAATGTGACCATTAGTCCCGGTTCAGGACGGGCATCATTAGTCGCGGTTCATTCCGGACCTTTAGTCCCGGTTCGTAACACGAACCGGGACTAAAGGGGTTGTGCCAGGCTGGGGCCCCCACGAGCCCCTTTAGTCCCGGTTTGTATCACCAACCGGGACTAAAGGCCCCACCTTTAGTCCCGGTTGGTAACACCAACCGGGACTAAAGGGTTGAGGCTTTAGTCCCGGTTGGTGTCTCCAACCGGGACTAAAGGTTGGACCTTTAGTCCCGGTTGGAAACACCAACCGGGACTAAAGGGGTTCTGAATTTTTTTATTTTTCTGTTTTTAGTTTCTGTTTTAAAATGCTTATATCTTTTAAGATATTTGATGTTTTTGAGTGATTCTTTTTGCATTAGATTCAAAATTTTGTCTAGTTTCTGTTTGTGCCATTAGTTTTCAAATTTGAATGGTTTAAATTTTAATTTGTTCAAATTTGCTTCAAACCCTAGATTGTGAATAACTTGAGTTTACAAATAGTTTTTAATTTAATTCTTTTTGCTCCTAGTCACGTGTTAGATTTTTGTCACAGTAAGATTTATTTGGTTATTTTTGGAATAATTTAAAAAAATGAAATGCCTTTGTAACAGACGATTTTCGTCCGAAACCTTGATACTTCAAAGGAGATGGTCCAGTTTGAGCACGAAGTGCATCCAGTTTTTGCCGTAACCCTCTCAACTTTTTAGCACATGCTATGTGGGTGAAATGATGATACCATGCCAACTTTCAACCTTTTCAGAGTTCATTTGTAGGGCTTTTCAATTTCAGGGCCATTTAGCTCAAAAAAAAATCATTAAATGCATGAAAAATAGCAAATGGAGTCAGCAAGGGTTGAAAATTGATGGCGTGGCTTCGAATGGTGCATACTGAACACACAAAAAGTCTGGAGTTGAAATAAGTTTAAAAAAATGAAATGCCTTTGTAACAGACGAGTTTTCGCCTAAAACCCTGATACTTCGAAAGAGATTGTCCATTTTGTACACGAAGTGCATCCAGTTTTTGCCGTAACCCTCTCAACTTTTTAGCACATGCTATGTGGGTGAAATGATGATACCATGCCAAGTTTCAACCTTTTCAGAGTTCATTTGTAGTGCTTTTCCATTTCAGGGTCATTTAGCTCAAACTGTACCCCCCCCCCCCCCCGCCCCCCGTGGACCGCCTTTTTTAGCTTTGTAGAAAATAAACGAAAATGATTAAATCTTCAAAAAATAAAATCCTTTGAGATGTAGTTAGGTTTTAGTGTCTAGTTGGTATAGAAATTTTGAAATATGAATTTTGACCTTTTTTGCAAAAAAACGCAAAAAAAATGTAAAACAGCCATAACTTTTGCATACGATGTCGAAAAAAAAAGTTTCTTTGCAGAATAAAAAACCTGAGAAAAATTCGGACTCGATTTCACCAGGGTTTACCCGGTGAAGTTTTCTCAGATTCTCAAAATTCCAAAAGGAAAAAAAGTTATTTCAAATCCAAAAAAAAATAAAAAAATTTAAAAATTAATTTTTGAATTTAAAAATAAATAAATGATGTCATATTTGGATTCCTCACATTTTTCTGATAATAATGGATATATTATTTGTCGAATTTCGATTTACAGATTTAAAGATATTAATTATGTCATATTAAATGAATAAATGGCAAAAAAATGAATAAAATAATATTATTACTTATTTTATTTTCATTGAAATTCAATATTATTAGTACTTATTTTGTTTATTTTAATAATTGTTTAGAATTCAAAAAATTAAATCATGTGACATCAAGACCTAAGGGTTAACAGGATTGATAGCTTAAGATTGTCAGGAAAACAACAAGTGCAGACTTGGAAACTAGGGGAGATAGAACCTGAAAGTTAAGCGTGCTGGGGCTGGAGTAGTGAGAGGATGGGTGACCGGTCGGGAAGTTAGACGATTTGGAATGAGTGTGGAGCAGTGAGGAGGGGTGATTAGAGAATAAATTATCAATTAATTCAAAGATTTGAAAATCAGAAAAACAAATAAAAAAAATTCAAAAAAAAATTTGAAAAAAAAAATTCCAAAAAAAAATATCAAAAATTTTTCCTTTAGTCCCGGTTGGTGTTACCAACCGGGACTTAAGGGGAGCCTTTAGTCCCGGTTCGTGTTACCAACCGGGACTAAAGGCTCCCCTTTAGTCCCGGTTGGTGTTACCAACCGGGACTTAAGGGGAGCCTTTAGTCCCGGTTCGTGTTACCAACCGGGACTAAAGGCTCCCCTTTAGTCCCGGTTGGTAACACCAACCGGGACTAAAGGTCCTGCACCCCCCGCCGCAGACAGCGCCACATGGTGGGCCTTTAGTGCCGGGCCGTGTTGAACCGGCACTAAAGGGGGGGGGGCTTTAGTCCCCACCCTTTAGTGCCGGTTAGAGAACCGGCACTAAAGGCCCTCCCCAACCGGCACTACAGGTCATTTTTCTACTAGTGCACCAATCTCGCCTTGGTCATCCAGTAGTGCCGATCTCTAGTGCACAAGGCAGATAGACCAACTGGATACCTAGATATTATAGCCTGATCCGAGTAGGGCTCCCAGATAACAACATCCTCGTGCAAAGCATCAAACTGCGCCGTGAAGGACGGGTAGCAGCTCTTAACCTGCATACCCGCAAACTGTCTCTGTGCATGACAACAAATAAACATTAGTAATAGTATTGCATGGCAAGAAATAATCTAATGAAATGTTACGTAATACAAAATTACCTCTCTTCGCGCCCAAACAGATCCCACAGTAGGCAAGTCGCCGATATGTGGCACATAAGTCCCTGCTATGTCTATCAACCCAAACGGATTTTCAACGCTGACATAGGGTCGTCCAATAGGGAACCTCTCATATGACCAGAGCTGCAACAATAGTGGACATCCAACCAGACCTGATCTACTGGAGGTCAACATGCAACCTTTGCACAGGCCTCTGTACGTAGCTGCCAACACAGCAGAACCAAAACTCCTCTGCATAATGTCCCCTGGGCAACGAGCGTCAGCTATCTCTCGTGCAATGCTGATGAGCCGCGCATTGACAGTGGTCACGTGGTTCTCCGTGAACATCGTCTTCCCGAACAACCACAGAATATATGCCTCTAGGGACCGATCAATCTGTGCCTCGGACAACTGAACTCCGGGGTGTCCTAACGCGACAATCTACATATAACCCAAACGACTTGTATTATTCTATGTAGTGAGGACAACTATAAAAACAACATTATTTTAGCTGACCGAGAAGGTTACCTGAAACTTGCTCAACCACTTGAAACGAGGCCCGTGAGGATCCTTCTCTAACTCCACAGCAGTTGGCACCGCAGCTAGAAAACGTGCCTGCATCGTAGCTAGCCAGCCAGGATCTGCCTCTAAAGGACCTATGGCAGCACCGGCCAACGGTAATCCCAACAAGTAAGATACATCCTGTAGAGTAGGCGCCATCTCTCCCCAGGGAAAGTGAAACGTATGTGTCTCCGGTCTCCATCTATCTACTAAGCAGGTAAGGAGTGACCTGTCGTAAGAGAAGCGTTTGTTTTTTCTCTTGCGTAGCTGCATTGGTTCACCAGCTTCATCCAACTCCGGATGATCAACCCACTCATCCAATGTACCCTCAACCAGCCGTGCCAAGGGTAGCAGTCCAGCCCACATTAACCTACAAAATAAAAAGAATGTACATCAAACAGTTAGCGGGCATCAAATATTACCTATTACGAATTAAAACATGATATGCAAACATACCTATCAACCCATTGAGGGTGTATCATCCAGTTAGACTTTGGGGTGCGAGGGATCAACACATCTAAATTCTTGCCCGCTTGCATAAGTGCGGCCCGGTGTTTTTTATCGATCGCATCTTTAAGCAACGCATACGAAGACATATCTGAAATTAAAACATAGTCCGACATATCACAAATTAAAACATAGTCCGACATATCACAAATTAAAACATAGTCCGACATATCACAAATTAAAACATAGTCCGACATATCACAAATTAAAACATAGTCCGACATATCAGAACATATCAGAAATTAAAACATAGTCCGAGATATCACAAACATAGTCCGACATATCATTATATAGCTTCTGAGTTATTTCTTCCTCGTCGTCCCCTTCGGCCTTGACTGCCTCGACCACGTCCACCTCTTGCTCCTGTTGTCGCACTCGTCGATGTGGACGCACTCGTCGATGTGGACGCACCGTCTTTGTTAATGTCGGGACAATATTTCATCCTATGCCCATAATTCGCGCATAACAAACACTGTCTGGTTGCTCCACCAGCTTCAGATTGGTCCATATCGTTTCGGATGCGCTTTACCTTGCGTCTGCCCCTGCTGGTTCGCCGAAGACCAGGATCCGGGATGTATACTCTCTCATCATCATTTACCTTGTTGAAATTGCCGACGACTCTAAACCCTGTCATCTCACCGGTCCATGTGTTGCGTACTGACTCTTTCAAATAGTATGGGGAAACGAAGGAGATGGCATCCAACTGAATCTGGCCGCACGCAGCCAACACATGTGAGCAAGGAAGGTGCAACAACTTCGGTTTGTTGCATGTACATTCACACGTTGGATAAAATTCCGTTCCAATTTTTACCTCATGTGTCTTCACCTCATTTGACGTACCGAAACCATCGGTAGGTAGCTGAACCTCATACCTCCTTTCCTGATTACCTATGAGTCTGACAGTGTGCTTCTTTGCTTTCTCTATCTTCTTTGTCATGTACTCCATGACACGGCTACAATAAGGAGTCTTCGGATGATCTGCAATATGCTTCTTTGCTAACTCGAGCCTTTCTTTGAAATATCTCAAAGTGCCATGGAATACAGCCTCCACAATAGCTGTGAGTGGCAATGCTCTATTTCCTCTAAGTACAAAGTTATACACCTCAGCAAGGTTGGTTGTCATGTGGCCATACCTAGCTCCATGGGTGTCATGCAGGAGAGACCAATTCACGGGAGGCTCTTTCTCTATCCACTGAGTAAAATTCTTTATTGCCCTGCCATTCGGCCTCTTAGTGCCAGGAGGGTCAATTGCTGGCAAGTCACAAAGAGCTACAGGCTGCTCTAGCTCTGCGATGAATGTTACTAATTTAACCTGATCTTGTTCCATTTTCTTTCTGGCTTTAACCTGCTTCTTAGTAAACTCATCTAGTTTTGACCAAATAAAATTGTATTTCCGTGGCTGATTCTGCTTGCATAATTTTTTGAACAAGTTCATCAACCGCTTGTTCTTGAACTGTGAGAAAAAATTTGCCCCAAGATGGCGCATGCACCACCGGCTCTGCAGGTCCTTCCATGATGTTGTTTCGTTCTCAGTTGGATCCCTCAGTGTCTTCACGGCCTTCAATATACCAGCATGTCTGTCATGAATGACACACACGTTCGGTCGGTCCTTCACGATGGCGATTTTCACTTGCCTCAAGAACCATATCCAGCTTGGAAAGTTCTCACCCTCCACGAATGCCATGGCAAGTGGGATGATTTGATTGTTCCCGTCAACACCAATAGCAGTAAGGATTTGCCCTTTGTACTGACCAGTCAGGAATGTGCCATCCACAAAAATCACAGGAGGACAATGCCGGAAAGCTTCGATGCAAATAGCAAAAGAAAAGAATACTCTCTTCAACACCTTGAAATCTGGTATACTCTCCAATCTTGTGTGTTGTACGTTAACATAAGTGCCGGGATTCCTCTCCTTCAATACTTGAAGGAGCCGCACAACATTATCATATGAGTCCAAGAACGTCCCAAACCTTTCCTCCATAGCCTCTGCTTAGCCCTCCAAGCCTTCTCGTAAGGAATGAGATAATCCCATCTGACCTTCACTGCTGTCTGGATGTGTTTTGCTTCCATGTCTTTCTTCTCCACTATCTCAGTATACATGAGTTGAGCAATGAGAGTTGAAGACAGGTTCGGATGATTCACCAGAAGGTTTTTCCTCACACAAGTATGTGGAACAACATCGGTGACAACCCAGTGGATGTTATACTTTGGCACGTGCCCGTGCACCTTCCCAGGACAACCTGTTTCAACACATTTCACGGTATAGTTTGTTCGATTTGATATGTGTGTCCGGAAAACCCTCTGCGTGGACATAGCCCACTTTACCACCGCATATTTCAATTTCTTCTTTGTATCATGCATAGAACCTATCTCGACTTGGTTCAGATGATACTGCCATGGAGTCTCATGGCCATCGTTGACCGTCAGACCGGTCGATAGGTCCTGATCCCATGCGGCAGGAATCGGTACCTCCACTTCATCCTCGGAATTTTCAGAATCCAGATCCTCAGCCAGTCCATCGTCGTCCTCTTCCTCCATCACCCTCTGCATTTCCTCTCCTTCCTCATCGCCATCAGCAAAACCAGAACCAGCTAATATTAGCGACCGACTACTCTGCCCAGTATCGTTACCACACAAATTGTGTGGCACGTAATCTGACTCTTCCTCGGGTTGGCTTGCATCCACATCCATTGGCTGTGACCCGGATAAATAAATATCGTTAGCCACTTGACTGTCCTGCCCGGGTTCATACCCCCCCTCTGGTTGTCCGGTATTCTCCTCCTTCGCCACAGGTTGCACTAGGACATATGGGTGGATTTTTCGGTCTCCGCAACGCCTTAACAGGGTCAACCACTTCTGGCTCCTATCTATCAGCATCAACTCCCACTTCACATTTTTACACGATTTGGTCCACAATGCTTGAATACTGACGGAACATACCCCAGGATCCAGCCCAAAACTAGTCGTCAACCAGTACTTCAACTGTCTAGTGTCCACTCTGTCCGGGTCTGGAAGTGTCATGACACATTTTTGGTACTCGCTAAGATCAACCCCCAACTCATTATATCGAACATTGCCAGGGCCATAGTAAACAGTCATATTTACTGATTCAGACATTTTAACCTGTCAGACACTTCCATCTCATTAATCATAACGAACAAAATTATTACCTGCTACACTAACTAACCGCTAAAATGACAGCACAAACCAATTAACACTAAAAAAAATGTGACGCGGGATTATACCTTCGACGCGTGTCGCCACCTCACGGAGAACTTGCACCAACGGACAACACCAACGCCACCCCCTCGGCGGCCACCTCCTGCTGCCCAGCCAAACCACCTCCTCCTCCTCAACTGGCCATGGCTGCTCCTCCTCACACCACCATGACTACAACTCACTTGTACACACAAATACCAATCCCATTGGATAAAAAATGACCGTAGGCTGCTGGAGATGGCTATGATCTACCGTTTCTGTGGTTTGGATTTGAATATAGCTGGAGAAACGAAGAGATCGGGGAGTGGGGGCGAGGTACACAGAGAAAATGAGAGAGAGAGCTCGAACTGAGAAAGAACAGAGAGAAAGGAAGAAGAAAGAGTACGGGCGGCGGCCTTATCCACCGTTTTCGGCCAACGGTTGGCCGAAGACCTCTTCGGTCGCGGGCTGACCGAAGATGCACCGACAACCCAGTCTTCGGCCCACCGAACAATGTTTTCGGCCCACGGAACGCCGAAGAGGCCTCTTCGGTCATCGGTTGACCGAAAACTACCTTTTCGGTCTACTGTTGACCGACGGGGTGCTATTTTTGAAATATACGTGTTAGGCCTGCTAATTTTCGAAATTGCTCTTAATACGCTGCTAGTTACAAAAAAAAAATCAGATTTATTTGATACTCAAGCTGACCATACGATGCACGGGCACCATAATTCCAACGGCAAAAAGAGATGAAAGCAGAACCACACCGCAAATCTCGTGATAGAAGAAAAACCTATGTGCGGAAATCGTCAGAAGAAAATTTCATAAAGAAATGATAAGGCGGGCAAGCTCACTCAATCTTCACCATACCTTGCGCTCAATCTTCACCGTACCTTGCACACTTCGACATCGTGTTTCGATAGCATACAGTAAGCCTTCAGGTGCACCATGAACCGTAGCAAAAAGCACACGGCCACGGAATTAACTCTTCCATGCCAGTAGTTCGAGGAAGAAAAATGTGGCCGGTCTCCGGCCGCAGGTCTGGCTTACCGCGATGCCAGGTTTCTTTTGGAAACCAATTGGTGATTCGTCTCCTGCGTACAACATCATCGACAGGAGCTCTTCTCTGTCTCATGGTACTTAGATTCTAGCAATGCGAAAATGTCTACTGAAAGGAAAGCTTACCAAACTGACCCACTCCCAATAAATAGACGAAAGGATATGTTGGGCCAGCACGCCAGAATATATTCAAAGGCGTGTCACAAATAAATCAAGACCTTGTGGTATTGTCCATGCACGCGTTTTCCTCTTCAGAACCGTCAACACATATGATCACCTCCACCAGACACGTTGCTGTGTGCCTATGCACGTGGCTGCGTCCACTACAGATACCATTGCATGGCTCATGCATACAATAATCATTTTCATGCTACACGACAATCTGCACCAATTCACGTTGCAGCCCACACTCCACGCGTCAGTGCCCTTCCGCCCACATCGCAGCTCCTTGGCTGATGCGCGCCAATACGCGTCACCGAGTCTAATTAACCCACGCGTCAGTGCTCGCCAACACAGCTCGCCACTACCAACCCACGCGGCCGTGCTCCCCTGCCCACGTCGCCACGTCCGGCCCACGCGCCCTTGCATCTCTGCCCGACTTTTGTGTTAAAGTAAAACGAGATTGAATGAAGTGAATGGGCGATTAGTCTTGTTTCTATTGATTTTTAAGTATATATACATATGGAAGAGATGGAAAGAAGAGGTGTCTGTTCGGAGGCATCCCTTCACAACAGGTGCCTGTTGGCATTAGATAGAGAGAAAAGAAGATGTGTTTGTTCGGAGGCATCCCTCCAGAACAGGTGCCTCTTGGCAATAGAGAGAGAGAAGAGACATGACTGTTCGGGGTTGGACACACCCTTTGCTAATGACTGTTCGTTAATTAGCATGTGCTAATTAACAATAGACATGTGCTAATTAATTCCTAACACTCCCCCTTGTACAACACTGCTCCTTGAATGTTTCATCGTTGAAAGCTTCTTGTATATAGATCTTCCATCTTGAGAAATCTTCCATATAATCTTGAGAGTCTCCCCCAAAAACCATGTGGGAAAAATATGAGGAGAATAGAGTAGATATGTTGCTAAAACTCCTTTAAACCCAATGGGAAAAATAATAAGGAGAAAAGGTGCAACATATAATGATTATTGTCTCCTTGATTACTCAAATGAGAAAACTTTTGAAGAAGGAGAAAACTCATTGTTGAGTTTAGAAACAAAAAGTATGTCTTGAGTACTCCCTTAAAAACCCCGGTGGAGAAAATAGAAAGTATGACATGATCTTTGAGAAGATACTAACTCATTAAACCGTTATGAGAAAATTTCAGAGAAAACTCATAAGGAAAAAAAGTGCGATCTGATATGCCATTGAAAACTCCTTTAAAAACCCAGTGGAAAAAATATAAGGAGAAAATGATATGGCATATATGGAAACTTGTGTTTATATTGTCTCGTTAAAAACCTTTTATGAGAAACCATTAGGGGAAAACTCATGAAGGGAAAAAGAGTACAATATATGCAATCTGATCATTGTTACAGGTTATAATTTGGGAGATTACTCCCCCTGAACTTTGCAAATATGGAGGATGTCTCATACCAATTCCATTGACATGAACATGACATTGTGAATAATCTGTTGGATTTTCACCGTATTTTGTTTGCAAATTATTTCCTCACATTTCTATAATCCATGAGGATATGTAATTTTCGAGCAATGTGCCTTTTGATATTGCTCTTCATATAACCTGTAGGTATTGAGTAACACAAGTGGAAGCATCTTGATAAATCAAGTTATGTGATTCTGATGAATCTCAACCACATGATCTTGAGTGCGGTTAATCATTATGCTAAGCCATGCATATTTTGCGATGCTTTTAGATAAAGCAATTATGTCAGAATGATAAGTGGAAATAACCATTAAAGTTCATTTAGATGACTTCCATATGAATGCTATTTCAGCAAATTCAGTCATTGATATGGTGTCGTTTGGATCAAATAAAGAGCCAATATCATTACATCATATCATGGTCATATGTTGTATTTCCTGATGGAAATATCCAAGATTTGTTGAAAGCTTCAGATATAAGATGATATTCCTTATATCAACCATATACCTTTTGTTGGGGGTTGCACTATGAATAAAGATAGCAAATATAGTATCAGCCCTGACGTATTTTGCAATTATATGAGTGCTTTGATATTAGTGAGATATAGAACTTTAGGTCCTAATATATCACTTCGTCATCACCCCTAGGTATGAATGGATTTGTACCCTATAAAGGGTAGTATGACCATACATGTCTTTCGTTGGTATGATATATCCATATTGAACTTCTCGTATATGTTTTGGATATATGTAGACTGATATGTATTCTTGAGAGAATGCACAAGTAATAAACTTAAGCTAAATTTGGTTGAATCCAAATTTTCTGTCTTGAGATTATTTTGTGTATGTTTAAGTCTTGTAGAGACATTGATGATGAAATCATCGATATACACTAAGGTGATGTAAGGAAATCAAATTTGTGATTTCTTTATTAACACATAAACAATCATCATTCTTGAGTAATCCTTTCGAAAAAGGAACTCATTTAGTCAGTAGTACCATATGATTTTCGACTATTACGAGTCATGGAGTGACTTCTGAAGGTTTACACAATACATGTTGCGATTTGTTTTTGGATTCAGAATTGTAAGCCCTTCAGGGACTTCGTTATAAATTTCCAAAACGAGCGACCCATATGAGTATGTAGTCACAGCATCCATTAACTGCATGGATATATTATTTATATTGCCAATGATATTTATCATCGAAACATAATTCCACTCATACCAAGAGGGTATGTTACATCGTAACTGATGTCGGGTCTCTGCGTGAACCCTTTTGCTGCAAGCCTTGCTTTCTCACCACCTCATTGACTTTGTCTATGAATGAGAAGTTTTTAGTATTCCATATGGGAGATACTTATGAGTAGTGGGTATTACTGCGGTAAATACCACTCTCTGCTGAGCGAGTGCTATTCTTCATACTTGCTTCCTTTTATGTGAACCAATATGAGTGCAAGAGGCACTCTACCATGGATTTTGGTTCAGGGCCCAAAAGGTTTTAGCAATTTTGAGAAGAAATATATGTCGACAAATGTAGTCTTTATTTTATATGATTCTGGTGGAATCGATGAAATTTGTGGAAATGTATTTATTCTTATCAACTCCTTGTGATTTCCTACAACAATGGAGTCAAGGTGTTTCGATGTCCTGGAACCAAAACATTTGTGCACATTATGCCGGGCTTTGGATGATGAGCATCCAGTGAGGTGTCTTTCAATTTGATGTTGAATTACATTTACTGGTTGAGGATTAGATTTCCTCTATTTCCGCGGAAGCATATGCGAGATTATATCTCGTGTGGTCAGATTTCTCCCCCTGTTGCTCTCATTTGGGGAGAAGAGTGGTTTACCAGGTACCTCCACTCTTTCTGACACTTTACTGTAGGAGTATATAATTTAGTGACACCTTGTCATCAGTAAATGTATGTGGCAGATTTGCAATGTGTTGCTGTCGGATTTCGGGCTCCGCAAAACCCTAAGGAATTCGAACCCAGGGGCGTGTGCGAAGATTCCCCAACAGCTTCACCCCCTCCAAGCTCTCAACGCAATAACCCCGCTCGATGGCGAGGAAGACGATGGCACACAAGAGTTTACCCAGGTTCGGGCCGCTGCGAAGCGTAAAACCCTACTCCTGCCTTTGGTGGATTGCCTCACGAGGAGGTTTGTGGATGAACTAGTACATCGGTGTGTTTGCGGGGTGGTTGCTCTGTGTCTTACCGAGCTACCTAGCCTCTATTTATAGCGGCCCGGGTCCTCTTCCCTTATCGCAATGGCGGGAAGGGATCCCACAACGGCCAAATTTGAAAGGGAACAGGAGGTACATCTTATCCTGACGAAAGGTGGTCTTCGCCTGCAAAGTTGGTGGTGGTGACACGGTGGTGGGCTCGCCGGTGACATCCGTCCTGCTGCGCTCGCTGACCCGGTCTTGTTGCACCGGAATGGAAACCTTTGGCGGGGCTCCTTGGGAACCCGCGTTCGTCCTTGTCGCCTTTGCACAAAAGAGGAAACTGCTCCCTCTGGCGCGCTGGCGCCCGCCTGGCCTGGCTGTCGTTACCCCTGACCTCCTGAGGCCCGGCGTTGCATAGGGATCTCCGCCGCTCGGGAGGAGGCCTGAGGAGGCCTTCCCCTTCTTCCTTGATGCTACCCTTCCTGCGAGGATGGGCTCCTCGCGAGGGTCTTGTCTTGAGCGAGGCCGCACAGGGCCGTACGGACCGCCAGGTGGGCCACGCCTTGGGCCGCAAGCAGGCAAGTCTGGGTACCCTGGTATCCAGAACGCCGACAGTAGCCCCCGGGCCCAAGGCGCGCTCGAGCCGGCTTCGAGGGTAAAGTCGAAGGGGGTCGCCCGGAGCGCCGCGGGCCCCTATTGCTTGCGGGCCTGGTTTGGCGTGCGGTGCCTGGTGGGGCGCGGGCGTCCCGCCCCGTGTCTCCTTGGCAACTGCCCGAACCGACAAAAGCCTAACGTCCGGCGCTGAGCCATTATTTCTTTCCTCTTCCGCGCCCTTGCTCTTCTTTCCAGATCTCCATCCCTTGCGCGAACCTCCCCAGATCTCAGCACCGCTCCATCCTCTTTCTTGCTCCCTTGGCTTCTGAAGCTTCTCAATGGCTCCCGCCGGCAAGTCGATGTTGGGGAACGTTGCATGGGAAACAAAAATTTTCCTACGCACACACAAGATCTATCCATGGTGATGAGCATCTACGAGAGGGAGAGTGAATCTACATACCCTTGTAGATCGCTAAGCGGAAGCGTTAATAAACGCGGTTGATGTAGTCGAACGTCTTCGCGATCCAAATCGCCGAGCGTCCCGCGATCCAATCACGATCCTTCCGATCTAGTGCCGAACGGACGGCACCTCCGCGTTCAACACACGTACGGCTTGATGACGCCTTCACCTCCTCGATCCAGCGAGCGATGATGAAGTAGTGGTTGAGTTCCAGCAGCACGACGGCGTGGTGATGGTGGTGAGGAACAATCTCTGCAGGGCTTCGCCAAGCGCTACGGAGATTATGACGGAGGAACTAGAGGGCTAGGGTTGCCGGCACACGGCTTGGGAAATCCTGATGTGTCCCGTGTGCTAGCCCTGCCCCTCTATTTATATGTTGAGCCTTGGGGTCTAAACTTGGAGTAAAAGCCTCCTCCGGGTCGGTTTTGCCCGCACAAGGTCGGTTTGGCCCGCAGGGAAAGAGTCCAACTCGGATCCCTGCTGAACCGTGCACAGCCGCGCACAAGCGGTAGTACCGCTTCACATAAGCGGTAGTACCGCTTGGGCGGTAGTACCGCTTCACACAAGCGGTAGTACCGCTCGGGCGGTAGTACCGCTTTACCAAGCGGTAGTACCGCTTACGCGGCAGCAAAACTACTTTTGCACTTTCCAATACCTCGTGGGCTTTATCCCTTTGGCTCATATAAAGTGTTGCTGCACCCGAACACTTCGGTAAACATCCGGAACCCCTTCCGGTGAACTTCGGAACTCTTCCGGAGATCAAAACACTATTATCACATATATCAATCTTTACCTCCGGACTATTCCGGAGATCCTCGTCATGTCCGGGATCTTATCCGGGACTCCGAACAACTTTCGGTCACCAACATAATAACTCAATTATACTAATCGTCACCAAACGTTAAGTGTGTAGACCCTGCGGGTTCGAGAACTATGTAGACATGACCGAGACACCTCTACGGCCAATAACCAATAGCGGGACCTGGATGCCCATATTGGCTCCTACATATTCTACGAAGATCTTTATCGGTCGAATCTCTATGTCAAGGATTCAGTTAATCCCGTATGCTGTTCCCTTTGTTCTTCGGTATGTTACTTGCCCGAGATTCGATCGTTGGTATCACTATACCTAGTTCAATCTCGTTACCGGCAAGTCTCTTTACTCGTTCCGTAATACAAGATCTCGTGGCTAACACTTTAGTCACATTGCTTGCAAGGCTCATTGTGATGTTGTATTACCGAGTGGGCCCTGAGATACCTCTCCGTCATACGGAGTAACAAATCCCAGTCTTGATCCATGCCAACCCAACAGACACCCTCGGAGATACCTGTAGAGCACCTTTATAGTCACCCAGTTACGTTGCGACGTTTGATACACACAAGGTATTCCTCCGGTGTCAGTGAGTTGCATGATCTCATGGTCAAAGGAACAGATACTTGACATGCAGAAAACAATAGCAATAAACTGACACGATCAAATGCTATGTTTACAGTTTGGGTCTTGTCCATCACATCATTCTCCTAATGATGTGATCCCGTTTATCAAATGACATCTCATGTCAATGGCTAGGAAACCTTAACCATCTTTGATCAACGAGCTAGTCAACTAGAGGCTTACTAGGGACACAGTGTTGTCTATGTACCCACACATGTATTTGAGTTTCCAATCAATACAATTATAGCATGGATAATAAACGATTATCATGAACAAGGAAATATAATAATAACCAATTTATTATTGCCTCTAGGGCATATTTCCAACAGTCTCCCACTTGCACTAGAGTCAATAATCTAGTTCACATCACTATGTGATTTACATTGTAATGAATCGAACACCCATGCAGTTCTGGTGTTGTTCATGTTTAGCCCTTGGAAGAGGTTTAGTCAACGGATCTGCAACATTTAGATCCGTGTGTACTTTGCAAATATTTATGTCGTCCTCCTTGATGTAATCGCGGATGGAATTGAAACGTCGCTTTATGTGTCTGGTCCTCTTGTGAAATCTTGGTTCCTTGGCTAGAGCAATGGCACCAGTATTATCACAAAACAGAGTCATTGGGTTAAGCGCACTAGGCACTACTCCAAGATCTGTCATGAACTCCTTCATCCAGACACCTTCCTTCGCCGCCTCCGAGGCAGCGATGTACTCCGCTTCGCATGTAGAATCTGCTACCACGCTTTGCTTGGAACTGCACCAGCTAACCGCACCCCCATTAAGAATAAATACGTATCCGGTTTGCGACTTAGAGTCATCCGGATCAGTGTCAAAGCTTGCATCGACGTAACCCTTTACGACGAGCTCTTGATCACCTCCATAAACGAGAAACATGTCCTTAGTCCTTTTCAGGTACTTCAGGATATTCTTGACCGCCGTCCAGTGTTCCATTCCTGGATCACTTTGAAACCTTCCGACCATACTTATGGCAAGGCTGACATCGGGTCTTGTGCACAGCATTGCATACATGATAGAGCCTATGGCCGAAGCATAGGGGATGACACTCATCTTTTCTCTATCTTCTGCAGTCACTGGGCATTGAGTCTTACTCAACTTCACACCTTGCAAAACAGGCAAGAACCCCTTCTTGGACTGATCCATTTTGAACTTCTTCAAAATCTTATCAAGGTATGTGCTTTGTGAAAGTCCTATTAAGCGTCTCGATCTATCTCTATAGATCTTGATGCCTAATATGAAAGCAGCTTCTCCTAGGTCCTTCATTGAAAAACTCTTGTTCAAATATTCCTTTACGCTTTCCAGCATTTCTATATTGTTTCCAATCAGCAATATGTCATCCACATATAATATTAGAAACGCTATAGAGCTCCCACTCACTTTCTTGTAAATACAAGCTTCTCCGTAAACTTGTATAAACTCGAACGCTTTGATCACCTCATCAAAACGAAGATTCCAACTCCGAGATGCTTGCACCAGTCCATAAATGGATCGCTGGAGTTTGCAAACTTTGTCAGCATTCTCTGGATCGACAAAACCTTCTGGTTGTATCATATACAACTCTTCCTTAAGGTAACCGTTAAGGAACGCTGTTTTGACATCCATCTGCCAAATTTCATAATCGAAAAAGGCAGCTATTGCTAACATGATTCTGACGGACTTAAGCATCGCTACGGGTGAGAAGGTCTCATCGTAGTCAACTCCTTGAACTTGTGAAAAACCTTTTGCCACAAGTCGAGCTTTATAGACGGTGACATTACCGTCCGCGTCCGTCTTCCTCTTAAAGATCCATTTGTTCTGAATGGCCTTACGCCCTTCAGGTAATACTTCCAAAGTCCATACTTTGTTTTCATACATGGATCCCATCTCGGATTTCATGGCCTCTAACCACTTCTCGGAATCCGGGCCCATCATCGCTTCTCCATAGCTCGTAGGTTCATCGTTGTCTAACAACATGACCTCTAAGACAGGGTTGCCGTACCACTCGGGAGCAGTACGCGTCCTTGTCGACCTACGAGGTTCGATAGCAACTTGATCCAAAGCTTCATGATCATCATCATTAACTTCCTCTTCAGCTAATGTAGGCTCCACAGAAACAATTTTCTGCGCTGCGCTACTCTCAGGTTGAAGTAAAGGTTCAACAACCTCATCAAGTTCTATCTTCCTCCCACTCAATTCTTTCGAGAGAAACTCTTTCTCAAGAAATGTTCCGTTTTTAGCGACAAACACTTTGCCCTCGGATCTGAGGTAGAAGGTATACCCAATTGTCTCTTTTGGGTATCCTATGAAGACGCATTTCTCCGCTTTGGGTTCCAGCTTTTCAGGCTGAAGCTTTTTGACATAAGCATCACATCCCCAAACTTTAAGAAATGACAGTTTTGGCTTCTTGCCAAACCAAAGTTCATATGGCGTCGTCTCAACGGATTTCGATGGTGCCCTATTTAAAGTGAATGCAGCTGTCTCTAATGCATAACCCCAAAACGATAGTGGCAAATCGGCAAGAGACATCATAGATCGCACCATATCCAATAAGGTTCGATTACGACGTTCGGACACACCATTACGCTGTGGTGTTCCAGGCGGTGTTAATTGTGAAACAATTCCACACTGTCTTAAGTGACTGCCAAACTCATAACTCAGATATTCTCCTCCTCGATCAGATCGTAGGAATTTAATCTTCTTGTTACGATGATTCTCAACTTCACTCTGAAATTGTTTGAACTTTTCAAATGTTTCAGACTTGTGTTTCATTAAGTAAATATACCCATATCTACTTAAGTCATCAGTGAAGGTGAGAAAGTAACGATAACCACCGCGCGCCTCAATACTCATCGGACCGCACACATCAGTATGTATGATTTCCAATAAGTCACTTGGCCGTTCCATTATTCCAGAGAACGGCGTTTTAGTCATCTTGCCCATGAGGCATGGCTCACATGTGTCAAGTGATTCAAAATCAAGTGACTCCAAAAGTCCATCAGCATGGAGCTTCCTCATGTGTTTTACGCCAATATGACCTAAACGGCAGTGCCACAAGAAAGTGGTATTATCATTATCAATTCTACATCTTTTGGCATCAATGTTATGAACATGTGTATCATTACTATCGAGATTCAATAAGAATAAACCCCTCACATCGGGTGCATGACCATAAAAGATATTACTCATATAAATAGAACAACCATTATTCTCTGATTTAAATGAGTAACCGTCTCGCAATAAACAAGATCCAGATATAATGTTCATGCTTAACGCAGGCACCAAATAACACTTATTTAGGTTCATCACTAATCCCGATGGTAATCGAAGAGCGAGCGTGCCGACGGCGATCACATCAACCTTGGAACCATTTCCCACGCGCATCGTCACTTCGTCCTTTGCCAGCCTCCGTCTATTCCGCAGTTCCTGTTTTGAGTTGCAAATATGAGCAACCGCACCGGTATCAAATACCCAGGCACTACAACGAGAGTTGGTAAGGTACACATCAATAACATGTATATCATATATACCTTGTTTGTTGTTGGCCGCCTTCTTGTCAGCCAAATACTTGGGGCAATTCCGCTTCCAGTGTCCAGTTCCCTTGCAATGAAAACACACAGTTTCTGGTTTGGGTCCAGCCTTGGGTTTCTTCACGAGAGGAGCAACTGCTTTGCCACTCTGCTTGGAGTTACCCTTCTTACCCTTGCCATTTTTCTTGAAACTAGTGGTTTTATTGACCATCAACACTTGATGCTCCTTCTGAATTTCAGACTCAGCGGCTTTCAGCATCGCAAACAGCTCGGCGACTGACTTGTTCATCCCGTGCATGTTATAGTTCAACACGAAGCTCTTGTAGCTAGGTGGCAATGATTGAAGAACTCTGTCAGTGATAGCCTCTGGCGGAAGGGGCATCCCTAACTCAGCCAGACGGGTGGAGTACCCAGACATTCTGAGCACGTGATCACTGATAGACCCGTTCTCCTCCATCTTGCAAGCATAGAACTTATCGGAGATCTCATATCTCTCGATCCGGGCATTCTTCTGAAAGATAAACTTCAACTCCTGGAACATCTCATATGCTCCATGACGTTCAAAACGTCTTTGAAGTCCCGGTTCTAAGCCATACAACATTGCACATTGAACTATTGAGTAATCATCAGAACGAGCCTGCCAGGCGTTCACAACGTCTAGAGACTCAACTGGAGCGGGTGGATCACCAAGCGGTGCATCAAGGACATAAGCCTTCTGGGAAGCCGTAAGGATAATCCTTAGATTACGGGCCCAGTCCACAAAGTTACTTCCATCATCTTTCAACTTAGCTTTCTCTAGGAACGCATTAAAATTCAGGGGTGCTACTGCGCGAGCCAT
This sequence comes from Elymus sibiricus, assembly GCA_039707655.1. Lineage (NCBI taxonomy): Eukaryota > Viridiplantae > Streptophyta > Magnoliopsida > Poales > Poaceae > Elymus > Elymus sibiricus. Next base: position 338,820,807 of record CM077663.1, read on the forward strand.
GATCTACAACATAAATATTGCAAAGACAACTTAGACTATTGTTCTTAGATAATGAGTTTAGTTAATCATATTACTTAAAAACTCCCACTCAAATTGACATCCCTCCGATCATTCGAGTGTAACATGATCCAAATCCACCAACTCAAGTCCGATCATCACGTGAGTTGAGGTGGTTTCAATGGTGAACATCTTCATGTTGATCATATCTACTATATGACTCATGTTCGACCTTTCGGTCTCTTGTGTTCCGAGGCCATGTCTGTACATGCTAGGCTCGTCAAGTTTAACCCGAGTGTTCCGCACGTGCAACATGGCTTGCACCCGTTGTATGCGAACGTAGAGTCTATCACACCCGATCATCACGGCGTGTCTCGAAACGACGAACTTTCGCAACGGTGCACACTTGGGGAGAACACAATTTATCTTGAAATTTAAGTGAGGGATCACCTTATAATGCTACCGTCGTCCTAAGCAAAATAAGATGCATAAAAGGATTAACATCACATGCAAATCATAAGTGACATGATATGGCCATGAACTTGTGCTTTTGATCTCCATCTCCAAAGCACCGGCATGATCTCCATCGTCACCGGCATGACACCATGATCTCCATCATCTTGATCTCCATCAACGTGTCGCCATAAGGTTGTCACGCCGACTGTTGCTTCCACGACTATTGCTAACGTTTAGCGATAAAGTAAAGCATTACATAGCGCTTAATGATTGACACGCAGGTCATACAATAATTAAAGACAACTCTATGGCTCCTGCCAGTTGCCGTACTCATCGACATGCAAGTCGTGATATTCTATACAAAACATGATCATCTCATACATCACATATATATCATCATGTAATTGGCCATATCATATCACAACATACCCTGCAAAAACAAGTTAGACGTCCTCTAATTGTTGTTGCAAATTTTACGTGGTTGCTACGGGTTTGCAAGAACCGTTCTTACCTACGCAAAACCACAACGTGGTGTAGTGATTGCTTTTTGATCTTCTAAAAGAACCCTCTTCATTGAACCGATTCAACTAAAGTGAGAGAGACAGACACCCGCCAGTCACCTTTATGCAACAAGTGCACGCAGCGGTAAAACCAGTCTCGCGTAAGCGTACGCGTAATGTCGGTCCGGGCCGCTTCATCTCACAATACCGCTGAATCAAGTATCAACTAGTAACGGCAAGCAATATGTATACACCCACGCCCACAACTCGTTTGTGTTCTACTCGAGATCTCATCTACGCATAGACCTAGCTCTGATACCACTGTTGGGGAACGTTGCATGGGAAACAAAAATTTTCCTACGCACACACAAGATCTATCCATGGTGATGAGCATCTACGAGAGGGAGAGTGAATCTACATACCCTTGTAGATCGCTAAGCGGAAGCGTTAATAAACGCGGTTGATGTAGTCGAACGTCTTCGCGATCCAAATCGCCGAGCGTCCCGCGATCCAATCACGATCCTTCCGATCTAGTGCCGAACGGACGGCACCTCCGCGTTCAACACACGTACGGCTTGATGACGCCTTCACCTCCTCGATCCAGCGAGCGATGATGAAGTAGTGGTTGAGTTCCAGCAGCACGACGGCGTGGTGATGGTGGTGAGGAACAATCTCTGCAGGGCTTCGCCAAGCGCTACGGAGATTATGACGGAGGAACTAGAGGGCTAGGGTTGCCGGCACACGGCTTGGGAAATCCTGATGTGTCCCGTGTGCTAGCCCTGCCCCTCTATTTATATGTTGAGCCTTGGGGTCTAAACTTGGAGTAAAAGCCTCCTCCGGGTCGGTTTTGCCCGCACAAGGTCGGTTTGGCCCGCAGGGAAAGAGTCCAACTCGGATCCCTGCTGAACCGTGCACAGCCGCGCACAAGCGGTAGTACCGCTTCACATAAGCGGTAGTACCGCTTGGGCGGTAGTACCGCTTCACACAAGCGGTAGTACCGCTCGGGCGGTAGTACCGCTTTACCAAGCGGTAGTACCGCTTACGCGGCAGCAAAACTACTTTTGCACTTTCCAATACCTCGTGGGCTTTATCCCTTTGGCTCATATAAAGTGTTGCTGCACCCGAACACTTCGGTAAACATCCGGAACCCCTTCCGGTGAACTTCGGAACTCTTCCGGAGATCAAAACACTATTATCACATATATCAATCTTTACCTCCGGACTATTCCGGAGATCCTCGTCATGTCCGGGATCTTATCCGGGACTCCGAACAACTTTCGGTCACCAACATAATAACTCAATTATACTAATCGTCACCAAACGTTAAGTGTGTAGACCCTGCGGGTTCGAGAACTATGTAGACATGACCGAGACACCTCTACGGCCAATAACCAATAGCGGGACCTGGATGCCCATATTGGCTCCTACATATTCTACGAAGATCTTTATCGGTCGAACCTCTATGTCAAGGATTCAGTTAATCCCGTATGCTGTTCCCTTTGTTCTTCGGTATGTTACTTGCCCGAGATTCGATCGTTGGTATCACTATACCTAGTTCAATCTCGTTACCGGCAAGTCTCTTTACTCGTTCCGTAATACAAGATCTCGTGGCTAACACTTTAGTCACATTGCTTGCAAGGCTCATTGTGATGTTGTATTACCGAGTGGGCCCTGAGATACCTCTCCGTCATACGGAGTAACAAATCCCAGTCTTGATCCATGCCAACCCAACAGACACCCTCGGAGATACCTGTAGAGCACCTTTATAGTCACCCAGTTACGTTGCGACGTTTGATACACACAAGGTATTCCTCCGGTGTCAGTGAGTTGCATGATCTCATGGTCAAAGGAACAGATACTTGACATGCAGAAAACAATAGCAATAAACTGACACGATCAAATGCTATGTTTACAGTTTGGGTCTTGTCCATCACATCATTCTCCTAATGATGTGATCCCGTTTATCAAATGACATCTCATGTCAATGGCTAGGAAACCTTAACCATCTTTGATCAACGAGCTAGTCAACTAGAGGCTTACTAGGGACACAGTGTTGTCTATGTACCCACACATGTATTTGAGTTTCCAATCAATACAATTATAGCATGGATAATAAACGATTATCATGAACAAGGAAATATAATAATAACCAATTTATTATTGCCTCTAGGGCATATTTCCAACAGTCGAAGCCTGAGGTCCAGGGCTCGACTTCTGCTCCAATCTCGCCGGCGCTCTTAGAGTCCACCATAGCCAAGGACGGGGACCTTGCTCCGGTGCTCCCGTCGACGGCCGATGACTCCAATGAGTGGAAGCGGACCTTGATATGGTGCGGCTCCGCGGAGGGACGTCACCTGGCCAAGTCGGCCTATCCTTTCTTCCTCCACAGCGTCTTCTCCGGGCTTGTCCCACCTTTCTCCGCGTTCTTCACCGCCGTCCTTGAGCACTACCGGATCCAGGCCCTCCACCTTTAGCCCAACTCCATCTTGCTCCTATCTGTGTTTGCCTTCTACTGCGAGGCTTTCGTGGGCGTGAGGCCGTCGGTGGCCCTGTTCCGTCATTTCTTCAACTTGCGTCTTCACGACGGGGCTCATCGGTCAGCATGCGTCTCCTTCGTCGCGGTCCAGAGCGGGAACATGCTCTTCAAGGCCGGGAAGAAGGTGGAGAACTTCAGGAACTGTTGGGTCTTCTTGGATCTCTAGGGCATCGACCCCCGCCTGGAGCTCCCCCAGGGGCTGCCCGAGAAGATCCCGGCGTGGACCTCCGTGAAGCTCTCCGACCCCCGAGCCAAGCCCGTTTTGGAGTGGGTCCTTCGAGACATCAGCGCCCGGAAGTTGACTGGGGGAATGATAGTGAAGGAGTTCCTGGTGCAGCGTCTGGCGCCCCTCCAGGCTCATTCGCGGCCCGTGTGGGACTATCAGGGTGGCGGTGACGACATGAGGCTTCGTTTTGTGCCGTTGACCCCCGCGGAGTTGAACAGGATTGTGGCGACCCTGCTCAACGGCGATCCCGGGGATCTTCCCGAGGCCTACCCCCGCTGTTCTACCGCGATGACAAGGCTGACTTTGTCGCAGCGATGCCCAGCTTCGACGAGTTGGGGCTCTCTCCGGCCGAGAGCCCTGGCGCCCCTGTGGCGGTGTCCTCTGACGACACCGTCGATGGAGGGGACTCGGAGGAGACGGCGGATGACGACCTGGAGGAGGTGTCTCCTCCGTCGCGGGGTGCCCTTCTTCGCGGTTTTGACGACGACGACGATGGCGAGCCCCCTGCTGCAAGTCCTCCGCGACTCGCCAGGGTCCTCAGGGGGCCAGGCCCTACACCTCGGGCCGCCCAATCCGCCTGCCGGGTGACCCCGAGGAAGCGCGAGGCTGGGCCTCCTCCGGAGCCCCCAGCTCGTGTTGGTAAGGCGGCCGAAGCGCCCGCCTCACCCCTGCCCGAGCCGCAGCTCGCGGGCGAGGAGGCCGCGTCCGGGGCTGGCACGACCTTGCCAGTCGTGGCTGCTTCGAGCGGTTCCAACGCTCCTCCACTCAGCGGCAACCCCTTGGAGAAGGACGGAGGCCTCCCCGCCTTTGCCGATGTGGAGAGAAAGAGGAAGTGGGTTGACGTCGAGGAGTAAGTAATTCCGCTTGGTTTCATTCCGCCTTCCAGTGGTCCATGTACTGACGGGCTTCTCTTTGTCTGATAACCAGGGGTGCCGCCGCGCCGAAGTCAAGGAAGAAGAAGGCCGGCGTCAAGCCAGGGGCGCCCTCTGATGCGACACCTGCTCCTGGTGCCTTGCCGCCGCCTGACGAGGCGCCGGACGTCGGGGGCGAGGAGGCCCGCGGGGCGACTCTCCTTGTCGCGGCCGCGGAACTCCCGATGCCTGCTGAAGAGGCCGTCTATGCCCTTGGGGGCAGGCCCGTGCTGCAGCCCGAGGGGCCAGCCCCCGAGGGCCAGCTGGGTATAGGGTCGCCCGCCCCTTCCTTGTCCGTGGTGGCGGTCCAGCCGCTGGTGCCTCCTGCCCTTCATGCTTCCGCTCCTCCGGAGGCGGCTCCTGCCGCCTCTCAGATGCCGCCTCCGGGCCATGGCCTGGTGTCATCGTCTCGTGGCCCTCCAGTCGAGTCAGGCGCCCTGGACGGGGCCTACTCCATCTTGGATCAGGTCCGAGGCGCTCTGGGTGGCGTTGATGATCGCCTCGTAAGGGAGCGCCTGGGTCTTCTTTCTGGGTGGCTCCAATCTGACGCCTCGGCCGTGGCGTTTTCGGGCCAAGCCGAGTCCGCCGCGGTTGTGACCAGGGAGGAGGCCGCGTCGGCCAGGGCAGCCCGAGACACTGCACTGGCTGACGCAGCGTCCGCCAAGAAGCGTCGTGATGAGGCGGAGGCCCGCCTGAAGGCCCTTCAGGAGGACCGGTCCACACTTGCGGAGAGGCTCCGCCAGCAGGAGGAGGGCCTCAAGGCCTGCGAGGTTAAGCTCGCCGATCGCGACTCAGCGCTGTCCAAGGCGGCGGCCGATCTAACCACCGAGCGTGAGTAGCAGGACAAGTTAAAGGAGGAAGTGGCTGCGGAGAAGGCCCGGCTTGCCTCCAAGGAGGAGCCCCTTGCCGCAGCTGAGGAGAAGAAGGCTGCGGAGCTCGATGCCTTCCCCTCCATCGAGCTCAGGCTCTGCCGGGCGCTGCAGTCCATCTGTCGAGGGGGGTTCACAGAGCCCCTGGCGGCTCCTGAGGGTGGCTTCGTCGGACTTTCTTCAAAGCTCGCCGAAGCGCTTGAGGGGGCCGTCGCCAGGGTGGAGAACGTCTTGGAGAGTGAGTGTCGTGACCTCTTCTCCGAGGCCGCGACGCGCGTCTTCAGCCACCTCTACCTTCGTGAGCCGAGCTTCGACTTCGGCTCCGTGATTCGCCCGGTCGATCCTGGGGTTCGTGCCGCTACGGCGTCGGTCGTGGAGGGCGCCGTGGGCGCGCTGATGAAGAAATTCGCATGTGTCGTCGTTCCCTCGGCTCCTCCTGCAACTGCGAGGGTTGTCGATGATGATGGCAGCGGCAGCGACGTCGACGACGAGTTCCCCACGATCGGGGCGAGCGGTGGTGCCAGCTCCTCTTAGCTTCTTTTCCTGGGTCTTCCCCTGTAATGTTTACCGTGCCTTGTGGAGGCGTTAGACTTGTCAAACATTTCCAAGGACATTTAAATGCTTGTAATGACTGCTAAGCTGTGTGATTTTGTTTCCTCGCTTCATTTCCTTCATGCTTGCTGTAGCGCTCTGCGTCGGCAGGGCCCGGTCCCGCGCATACCTCGACCGCCGTTGGGTCGTCCGGATCACCAGGACGATGCCAAGGGGCGAGGGGCTACGAGACCAGTGAGGCCCCTGAGTCGTGATGCTCAGGGGTCCCCCTTGATGTACGAGCCGCCCTCATGAAGGGAACGCGGCGAATACGGAGTTGACCTGGGGATTTGGAGTGCCTTGAGCTCTGCGTCGGCGGGGCCCGGTCTCGCGCATACCTCGACCGCCGTTGGGGCGTCCGGATCACCAGGACGATGCCAAGGGGTGAGGGGCTACGAGACCAGTGAGGCCCCTGAGTCGCGATGCTCAGGGGTCCTCCTTGACGTACGAGCCACCCTCATGAAGGGAATGCGGCGAATACGGAGTTGACCTGGGGATTTGGAGCGCCTTGAGCTCTGCGTCGGCAGGGCCCGGTCTCGCGCATACCTCGACCGCCGTTGGGGCGTCCGGATCACCAGGACGATGCCAAGGGGTGAGGGGCTACGAGACCAGTGAGGCCCCTGAGTCGCGATGCTCAGGGGTCCCCCTTGACGTACGAGCGGCTCCCATACCTTTGTTTTTGTCCGGGAGGGACGCGTGAAGACCAGGTGCCAGGGAGACCTGGTGAGGCGGCGTAGCCCCCTTGCAGCCCCCTCACGCGTGCATCCCGGGGAAATGCCGCGAGATGGAGCCGCGAGGAACCATCCTGAGGTTGAATGCACCCGCTAAGGCGCCCTCAGTTGTTTATCCCCAGCGCGGAGAGTAGGGCTTCCACGTTGTGTGGGCATAGCCATTGGTGGGCCGTGTCGTCCACCAGCGCGGAGCATGGGGCTTCCACTTGGGCGTGGGAATGGAACCCCTCCGCGTCCTCGGGGGGCTCCGGGCGTGTACAGCCCGTAAAGTTCGTACGCGTGGCGTGCACGGTAGAACTGGGAGGTGTATATGGGCGACGTGAGACAGCTCAGGTCTCACGTGGACCTACCTCAAAGGCGTTGCGCCTGAATCTTCTTTGTGGAAATCGTCGCTTCAAGTCCTGTACGTTTTGGAGAAACCTGCGCCGAATGGATTTCCAAGGGCCATCGCATGAGAAGGCCAAACACCAATGACCCCAGGAGGTGACGTGAACGGGGCCGGCCCGCCAGACAGAGCTCAGCCATTGGGTTTATCGACGCTGCAGGGACGTACCCGAGCACATGCGCCGTGCCCAGTCTTCTCATGCGACAACTCCGAGGAGAAAACACCCGGCGCACGGCTCTTAGGGCGGCAAAAGGCCGACCGGAACCGTGCCGCGCGCCCTGACTCACCCACTCCCGATTAGCTCACGCGAGGGCGAAGCACCGAGGGCCATGCGAGGTGACGTACACGGGGCCGGCCCGCGAGACAGAGCTCGACCGCTTGGATTTTTCGACGCTGCAGGGACGGACCCGAGCACAGACGCCGTGCCAGCCCTTAATCATGAGGCGGTCGAGCGCAGGCTCATTAGGGCGCAGCGACATTCATGGCGGCGAAGCACCGAGCATGCAGGTTGAAATACTTAGGGAAGTAGATTGAAAGCATGTAAAGGCCCAAATCATGCGGAAAAATGCGGGCAGAATGAGTTCTAGCCTCCTGAGGATAATGCGGCCCGATGGGCGCCCTCAAGCTGAGCAGACCAAAAAGTTACCTGAGAAAAACCCAAAAGTTACCTGGTACTGGGAAAATGGATCACCTGGCGGCGACGCCGCTGGGGCATGGGGGTGGTCGCAGGAGTTTGGCCCTGTGCCTCCGCAAGCTCGGCCTTCATGAGCCCGTTGCCTCAGGAGGGTTGGGGCTCTCGCTCGGGCCCGGCACCTCCTCCAACTCCTCACGGTGCCCGGCCCGGTATGGCGCGAACGTGGCCCGAGCAAGGCGCTGGAACATGTCGGCCGCGTTCGCCAGCCCGAAGGGCAAGCTGGTGTAGTCGCGCGGGTAGGCCCTGCCGTGACCGACGCGTGCCGGCCAGAAGATGTCCGATGATGCAGCCCTGTTGATGCTGGGTACGTTGACGCAGATGCGCGGCGTGCCGTCCAGGTCGATGATGGTGGCGGCGCTGGGTGGTGCGGGGCCGCGCTCGTCTTGTATAGCTTGTGCTTCCCGAAGCTCCTCGATTGCTCTGGTGATGAACTCCCACGGACTTGGCGCCTCGCGCCGTGCTCCTTGCTTGGATGGGTGCGTGCCGACACACGCCCCGGAGTTGTGCCCGAGCACCTCCCTCGTCTCTCTGGCCAGGTTGGTAGTCCTCCGGGTGGAAGCCCCCAAGCCCGGCCCAAGGGGGGCGCCGGGCGCGCCTTCCTATGCGAGGGAGGGACGGGCCAGAGCCCCTGGCGCGGACCCTGAGGCACCGTCCTTAGGGTTCTCAGCCCCCTGGCGTCCCTTGGGCAGGAGCTGCTTCTTCTTCTTGGGAATGTCCTCGCGGGGCAGGACACTTCCTTCGTCGTCCGAGTGCTCGGCCGCCGCGGCACGGTAGGCGCGCTCGAGGGAGCAGACGGCGTCCTTCTCATCGCAGGCGATAGTGATGACGTCGCCACTTCCCGGCATCTTGAGGACGTTGTACCGTGGTGGGTCACTGCCATGAACTTGGCAAGGGCTAGGTACCCAAGGATCGCGTTGTACGGGAGGTGGATGTGGGCGACGTCAAAGACGATGATCTCAGTGTGGTAATTGTTGCGCCCGCCGAATGTAACCGGCAGGCGCACTTGCCCGATGGGGACCGTGGAGCCGTCAGTGACTCCTGAGAAGGGCTTGGTTGGCATGAGCTGGTCGTAAGGCACTTGGAGTGTCTCGAACATCTCGATGGAGAGGACGTTGAGTCCGGCGCCGCCTTCGATGAGGGTCTTGGTGACGAGGACGTTGCTGATGGTGGGTGTGCACAGCATGGGGAGTGCGCCCGCCATGGCTGAACATCTGAGTTGATCCTTGGAGTCGAAGGTGATGGCGCACTGGGACCACTTGAGGGGGCGCGCGGCCTCAAGCTTTGGAAGGGCCGCGTTCACCTCCCATGAAAACTGCTTGAAGACGCGGTTCGAGGCCGGGGCTTGGGCGCCGCCCAGGATGCAGGCTATGGCCATGACCTCCTGGAAGCCCCCAGCCCCGTCGTTCTGCCTGTCGTCTTCCTTCCTTCTAGGCGGAGGAGGCAGAGGGGGAAGACCGGCCTCGCGAGGGCGGACCTCACGAGGCTGGCCTCTACGTGACCCCTCCGGAGGTTCGTCGCGCCAGCGGTCCTCACGAGCTTGATCGCGCCAACGGTCCTCCCGAGGCTGGTCTCGCCACTCTTGACGCGGGTCTCGATTGTCCCAGCGGCCTCCGCCACGGCCTCCGCCACGTCCGTAGCCTCGGTCAGTGCGCCTAGGGCATCGGCCGAAGTGCTCGTCACGGACCACCCTGAGCTCCTGATAGTCAATGGTGTTGTGGCTGTTGGTGCCATGGAACATGTAGAATGGTCGCCCGCCTGTGAGGGGTTCTTCGTCTCGGCCGCGTTTTGTCTCGGGCTCAGCCGCCAGCACCGCGGGTGTCTTGCGCTTTGGCTCCTTGGTCTTGACCTTCTTGTCTTCGGGTTCCGCCTCCGGAAGCTCGCGGAGGGAGAGGCGGCCTTCCTCGGCCTTCGCGCACTTGTTTGCCAAGTTGAACATCTCCAAGGCCGAGCTCAGGTCATCGTGGATAGCCAGCTCCTCCCTCATCCTCTGATCCCTGACGCCGTCGGTGAACGCTGAGATGATGGCCTCATCTGACGCCCTTGGGATCTTGAGGCGGGTAGTCGTGAAGCGTTGTATGAACTTGTGCAGGGTCTCTTCAGGTTGTTGCTTCACGCGACAGAGGTCACCCACTCCGAGTGCGCGGTCGCGGGTGCCTTGGATGTTGGCGACGAAGCGCTCACGCAAGCCTTCCCAGGAGGTGATCGACCCTTCCGGGAGGTTGAGGAGCCAGGAAAGTGCGCCTCCTTTGAGCGCCATGGGGAACCAGGTTGCTATGACCTTGTCGTCCCCGCCGGCCGCCTGGATGCTCAGTGAGTAGAGCTGTAAGAACTCGGCGGGGTCCGCGGTGCCGTCGTAGCGAGGAGGCAGGTCTGGCTTGAACTTGCAGGGCCATACGGCCGGATGGAGTTCCCGGGCGATGGCGCGGCAGCCCACCGGGCCCACGGGCGGTGCGCGCTTGGGAGGAACCTGGTCTTGATGCTCTTGCATGGCTGCCTCCAGGGGTGCCCGGTCACGCCGCTGGCGCGCCGGCGCTGGGAGCGCATGTGCATCGGCGCGCGGCTGCGGCACCTCCTGGCAGCTTACTTCTTCCCTCACCCTCGCCGGGGGCCCACGCGGCTGGTCGCGCGGTCATGCTTCGCGCCTGGGCTAGGGGTCGACGTCGCGCTGGGGCGGAGGAGGCGGCACGTCATGAGCTTTGTCGCCGGCCAGGGAGGGTTGGGGCCAGAACGAGTAGGTGAACGTCGAAGCGTCGCCGGCCGCGCTGACGAGCTCCGCGACGCGCCCGAGCCAGCCGTCGAGGCGGTTGGGAGCGGGGTGGTAGCGCAGCAGCTCACGCGCCATGTTCAGTGCGCCCGATCCACGCGCCGGCCCTGGGCGGGCGTGGGAGGACGACCCAGTAGCTGGAACGATTGACAGAGTGGCGGTGCGGCTGTCCCGCCGCGCGGTGACCGGCTGCGACGAATCCTGCTGCTCGTGGGCCTCCGGGCCCGTGGCGGCGTTGGCCATAGGAGAGGGAGAGCGGCGCGCTGCGGTGCGGCCCACGGGCGCCGTCTGGGCGACACGGGCAGCACGGCGTTCAGCGCGGGCTCGGCGGGCGTCGGCCATCGGAGCGGTGAGTCAGGGGAAGAGTGAGGCTTGAGGAAGACTCCGACACGCCCCCTACCTGGCGCGCCAAATGTCGAATTTCGGGCTCCGCAAAACCCTAAGGAATTCGAACCCAGGGGCGTGTGCGAATATTCCCCAACAGCTTCACCCCCTCCAACCTCTCAACGCAATAACCCCGCTCGATGGCGAGGAAGACGATGGCACACAAGAGTTTACCCAGGTTCGGGCCGTTGCGAAGCGTAAAACCCTACTCCTGCCTTTGGTGGATTGCCTCACGAGGAGGTTCGTGGATGAACTAGTACAGCGGTGTGTTTGCGGGGTGGTTGCTCTGTGTCTTACCGAGCTACCTAGCCTCTATTTATAGCGGCCCGGGTCCTCTTCCCTTATCGCAATGGCGGGAAGGGATCCCACAACGGCCAAATTTGAAAGGGAATAGGAGGTACATCTTATCCTGACGAAAGGTGGTCTTCGCCTGCAAAGTTGGTGGTGGTGACGCGGTGGTGGGCTCGCCGGTGACATCCGTCCTGCTGCGCTCGCTGACCCGGTCTTGTTGCACCGGAATGGAAACCTTTGGCGGGGCTCCTTGGGAACCCGCGTTCGTCCTTGTCGCCTTTGCACAAAAGAGGAAACTGCTCCCTCTGGCGCGCTGGCGCCCGCCTGGCCTGGCTGTCGTTACCCCTGACCTCCTGAGGCCCGGCGTTGCATAGGGATCTCCGCCGCTCGGGAGGAGGCCTGAGGAGGCCTTCCCCTTCTGCCTTGACGCTACCCTTCCCGCGAGGATGGGCTCCTCGCGAGGGTCTTGTCTTGAGCGAGGCCGCACAGGGCCGTACGGACCGCCAGGTGGGCCACGCCTTGGGCCGCAAGCAGGCAAGTCTGGGTACCCTGGTATCCAGAACGCCGACAGTTGCAAATATATGATTCTCTAAACTTCTAGTTTAGATTCTTTGAGTATGTTGATATAAGGATTGAATGTCAATAACAATTCTAATTTATTTCTCGGCATTCTTTGTGGTACTTATCTCCCCTAATGCCAAAAAATATCCTTATTGCTGATGCAATCAGCATACGGGCTATGATTAATTTTGATTGACGGATAAATTGTTATTCCTCACGTAGATCCCTAATTTCCTATGAGGGCCCATTGATGTATGCTGGAGTGGTGATATCGGTATGTAACCGAATTATCGCAGATAGGAAATACTTTGTTGATTTCCACGTAATTACTACAAGGGGAAAGTAGTATGATATGCAGTTGGTATGATTTAGATCATACTTACGGTGTGTAAGGCCATATGTGTCCAGCAAGAGGCTGGTAAATTTACAATTCTTTAAGATTGGTCGTGTAATTAATTTCACTATCTTTGATAAGATATTGAATTAAGCCATTCTGGGTATATATAAAGTATTATATAATCAGATATTGCTCGTGAAATGAGCTCAACGAAGTTGTCCATTTGAATGGATTTGTCTTTTGTTTAAAAGAGTTTGCTCTTAATTTGATAAGATGAGCAATTAATTTAATAAGATCATGCATGGTTGTGTGTGACAATAGACACACTCGAAATCATTTTATAAAGGTTTTTATGAGTACCATGTATCTAAATAATCCCACGTAATGGTTAAGTGGTCCACATATATCTTTTGAATCTGTTAAAAGAAAAATGAGTGGCTCATGTAGAATTTTAAGGTGAAAGAGCCTTAAAACTTATTTCCCCTATGGCACATGCAGTGCACATAAAATCTGATGATTTGGGAAATATTATAACTTAAAAAGTTGTGACCAATATAATTGCCAATAATTTTTCTAATCAACCCCAAACCAGGATTGTAAGGCTTAAAGCCAATATTTTGTAAGATTTAGAAAATTATTTTGTACGCAACAAAACTGAGTATGAATTGATTCATACATTCAAAATTTATCAAATATAATGTCCAAGAAATAGGATATTGGACATCGCACTACATGTAGTAGTACAAGTATAGGCTAACGATATTTTGGGAATAATTAGGAGATAAGGTCTCCAATATTAGTGAAAACTTTACTACAGTGCAAAGGAATTCACCATCATTTTACCGCACTAGATTTTTGGTTCTCCTTCTGATGAAGATCTGAGAACATTCATTTACAAGAATATTTTTTGGTTGTAAGTTTGCAATTTTTCAAATTTATCCCAATGAAATTATTTGCCTTTTTAATAAATTTGTGGTGTTGTTTGACCATATGTTTGAGGGTTTGGTAAACATAGATCTGATATTTTTATAACCACACATTGAGAAACTTGAGAGTTGTCTTTGTGATAGTTTGAAAACGATCTATTCCCTATTTAGAGGTAATTTTGCCTTTGGTTGTCTTTTAGCCGCCACTTTACTTTGAAGTCCTCATGGTTCTATTTTGTGACCAATGACTTGCTTAGTATTCGCAATACTCGCAAGAATTTCAAATAATGGAATAGCACCCGTTGGGTGAATCTGATGATTTTCTGAGATTCCATGTTCCTTCATCATGAAAATGGTAGGACTATCATAAGAAGATGTAAAGTGTATTGAGGGCTTTTCAACTGGATGTTCACATGAAAATATTTGATCATGAGATCTCAACTTAAAGTTGATTGAGTGACAATATTGTGAGCTGCGATAGACTTGAGTCTTGAAAAATGAATGGGTGATCATTCGCGATGTGCTCATGACAACATGTTTCTCTTAGGAAAATATTCAAGGTGAATAAATATTTATCCATCATGTACTTAGTTTGAGAACTAAGTGAAGTTGATGATACATAAATCCATATTAACGTCGCAACTTTAGAGTCACTGCCAAAAACAAAGATGTTGTATGTTTAACATTGCTTAGTCACTATAAAAGTATAACCACAATGTGATATGGACCTTGTAGAAGTGTTGAGACACTCAATCGTTGCCATAAATTATGGGATCCATCTTGATGGATGGATGACACTATAATTAGAAATAGTGACATATGCTCCAATGCCATGTATTTTACCAATGTAATAGAAGGTAATCACCATGGTACGAAAATATTTGCATAATTTTCTATGATATATTCAAGCAAAATGAGGCTTGAGAATAGTTGATATTAGCATAAGAATACCATTTTGGCATATTGTGTTTATACATGAATAATATTTACTATGAGAGTAAAATATTTTAGTGAACAACAACAATAAATGCTTCGAAGGAGCAAATTCTAGTACGGCTGATGCCTTATAGCCATATGTGTAGACCTCAACTTATATAGGATAACAATTTGAAGATAATCACCAATATGGTGTAGATCTCACAGTAATAGAAAACATAGTCTGACTTTGTCAGTAGATTTTCATATCTCTGTTACCTTATGTTATGCTATATTTAAAAAAATCACTTGGAAGGTAATCATCTGTCAGAGTGACATGATGTAGACCTTGCAGTAATAGTGGATAGTCTGCATTTTTTTATACAGTAGATGCCAGTATTACCTTATGATATCTTGAGGTAGTCACATCTAAATATTAATATTTGGAAGAGCATTTCGAAGGTAGTCATCTTGTCAAAATGACAAGATGTAACCTCACAATAGTGGTGGATAATCTGCAAATGGCACAGTAGATACCACCAATACCTTGTGATTCACAAATAAAAATTTGGGCTAGTAATATTAAGTATGACACATTATAATTCTTGTTTGAATTTCATTTAGATTTGCAAGAAAAACAAATTTCTATTGTAAAATCATAGTTGTTGCCATAAATCACATGTAATGCGGGGTGTAAGACATAATAGATGTCTTAAATGCTTTAGGAACGGTGTCTACAATGTAAGCAAAATATTCATTTTGCTATAATAATACTGCCCTGCTAGTACATGCATGTCTGCATGAAACTATATGTGCTTGCAGTATATGAAGCCCTGAAGGTTGCAAATGGAATTTTACATGTGGTAAAATTATGTGCAATTTAGTAAGACATGGGTCTGGCATATATATTGGTTTTAGAGCCGAAGGCTTGAAATGTGAATAATATGGCTGATGGTAAACTGTAAAGTCCAAATAGCCTGATGGCTCCATTTACGTTTCTGTAGATAACAGAAAATGGAAGAACTAAAGTGGACAATGGCGAAGAGTTAAGATTACTATCGCTTCGTGTGTGTGGATGTAAATCGATTGAATCGATCCCACTACTACAGTTCAACACAGAGACCGTCGCCTTGCGATGGAGCGCCTAATACGCCGGAGGGCGGGAGCCGACGCCACGCCTTGTTTTTTTTTTTTTTAGAAAAGGAGGATGCCCTCGACCTCTGCATCTGGAAGATGCATGCAGCCATTTTATTAATTATTCACAAAGATCTTACAAAGCAATACATCAATATGTCTGAAGCCGTCCTCTTGGCAACATCTGTCGCTACTCCTATCCAATGATGAAGGGGTGCAGAAAGTGTGAGCCACATAACCAGACCTCTCACCTAGCCTAACATCTAAAGCCGGAGGCCCCGACCGAGCCACATACCGGGTCAGGGGCACAAACCGGTCCGACGCACCCTCATAGGTCGTCGCCGCCGCCTTTCATCAATCCATCTTCAGAACAGTTACTGACGCATCGACCTTGCAAGGCCTGCCGTCGACGCCCTCACGACGCCAGACATCGCCTCGGCCTCCCTATGCGCGCTCATCATCACGCATCCGTCGTCGAGACTTTGCTGCGCCTCGCCGCCGAGACTCCACGACGTCGATGTGTCACAGGGAACGCCGCTCTACCGTAGATGCCGACCAATGGTCCCTCGAGCCCGTGTCTACCTCCATGAATGACACCCCAAGGGGAAAACGACACCAGAGCGTCGCCGTCATCCGATCTACTGATCTAGGGTTCCCCCGAAGGTAGCAGAGAGTGGCCTTGAACTTCTCCTCGGCGATGCCTTCACGAAGGGAACGACGTAGACAGCGCCGCCATCGCCGGCCTTGGCAGTAGCCGAAAGCAAGCTTTCATCCAGATCTGTTCGAAGAACCCATCGACGCCGCGCCTTGTTGCCGCGGCCTTGGCCGTGCACGCTCCTTCCGCTGCCGCCGTGCAGGGATTCGTCCGATGCCGCGCCGGAGTCACCCCGCAGCGCACCAGCCGCGTCCGAGAGGGATCGCGCCCAGCGCATCACACGCCGATGTCAATGCATCCGTGCCGCTGCGTGCGATGCAATGGCGAGAGCCAAAAGTACCAATTCCTGATAGCGTTTGGTATACTAGCAGGCAGAGGCGCGGCGGCACGCCGCGCCCATTTTGAAACCCGTGTATGTGGCTGCATTGTTTTTCTTATAGAAAAAAAGGCAATGGGTAAGTGTGTAGACAGTTGGTAATGCGAAGCCATAACTTGGATAAATACCGAAAGTAGCAAAAAAATAGTTCATCCATGGTTACAAACACTTAGCTATATATCTTAAATGTTTCAACCAAAGATGTTTCTACCTACATAAACACAATTTGAAAATCGTCTGATATAACCAAAAGTTTTACAAAATGAAGATCTTTCAAGCCGAAAGAAAATTCCTCCAGTATATATTTAAAGATCAGATTTCACATGTAATACCCCATCGTATAACAGATGAAAATTTGTTTTAGTGAACGAAGTAAGATACAGAAGAAGAAAAAACAACAACAAAAATGAATTGGAAAATAGAAAGGATTAACCTTTATACAAAGGTCCATTCTTTTAGGCTCGGTGTTGGCAACCCAGTGAAAACAATGAACAATGTCATTGTTTCCTCTAATGCATACAAATTTTAGTTCACAAAATAGCAAAAATTGAATGAAAATACTCTTGTAGAAAGTAGAACCTTTGGTATTATCATGCATTGACGATTTCTTTATATAAAATATTTTGAGTAATATCTATTGCATCCCCTAACCCTTAGTCGTGAAAAATAGCACACATGAGCAATGGAATTAGAGATGCACTATCAATCAAAATCAAGCCTAATTCTCACAGTCTAAATGGTACTAACCTAGATACTCTAAGGCACATAATTTTCTTTGATTTGCTTATCCTATGATGTCCTGTAGAAAAGAGTTGCTAGGTATCGCATCATAATTAACCTAACTTTATGCAGAAAGTAGAATGAGCAAAAACCGCTAAACATTGTGCTACTCACAGCGTTATAGGTGTAGGGTGTCTGTGCGTGCGTTCATAAGGGTGAGTGTATGTGCCTATATGTGAGCATCTGTGTTATACTGTGTTGGCACTGGTGCTCGCATTTTCCTGGATTTATTTCAGGCTCTCCGACGATATGAGTTTAATAGGAGGAGACGTTCCCGATGACTACGAAGACGCCTAGGGTGACTTCACCAATTTATATAGAAGATACAATAAGAGCATACGTGTTGTACTATGTTGGCACTGGTGTTCGCATTTTACTGGATTTATTTCAGGCTCTCCGACGATGGAAGGAAACGTTCTCGTCGACTACGAAGGCGTCTGGGTGGCTTCATCAATTTCAAATTGTTGTGCCGGCGCGATATGTATATAGGAGATAGAATGAGAAAAAATGCTACACTTTATACTACTAACAACGTTATAGGGGTAGGGTGTCCGTTAATATAGGTGAGTGTATGTGCATATATATGAGCATATGTGTTCTATTGTGTTGGCATTAGTTAGTGCTCGCATTTTTCTGTTATTGAAAGCTCTTCGGCAATATTTATTTAATGGAAGGAGACGTTCTTTGTCGACTACGATGGCGCCTACGATGACTTCATCAACCTCAAGAAGTTGTGTCGGCTCAGTATGTCGAAGATAATCATAAGAGTAAGATATGTGTACGTTCGTAGGATGTGTGTATATACATATATGTGAGCATTTCCTTTGTACTGTCTTAAAAAAGATAGCAAATTTAAAAAAAAAAGTAAAAAGCCAACACGTGTCATCAAGGAAAGTACTCACGCCATAGTACTTCAAATGCTTGGCAGGAGCGATAGCTTAGTAGCTTTAATTGTTTTATTTTATATATGCAGGATTACAATTAGAAAGAAGCACCTGGTTCCCTTATGTATTTTACTCTCGTGAAGTTTATCGGGGTTGAAGACGGTGTCGTCTTGCTTCTGCCGCGGTCCGCCAAAGAGATGATTTCTTCTCATGTTGACAAACGCTCAGATTGAAGTAACCCACGTGAGTGCATAGCATACAATAATAATAATTAATTGTTAGATCATTGATGTTAATCACAGAAGACACTGAATTTGCTTTGTCCTGATTGATATTTTGCACGGGTGTGTGCATCGTCTTTTGAGTGAGCGGTGTGGAGGTCGACTTCTCCAGCGATCAGCGGAGATTCCCAACTTGCTCTTGGTACAGTTTTGCTGGAAGCAGGAGTTTCACCGGTGGCGGATGCATGCGCCACCGCTTCCACGCGGATTACCATTCTCATTGTTCCTGTGGTTTCTCGTTCTTGTTCAAACAAGTCAATCGTTCCACTACATGGATGTGTGTGGTGGCCGGAATTGGAGATCGCGCGGAGTTGTTGCCTCCGTCTTCTCGTTAGCTCTCGGTGGAGCGTGCTGATAACGTGTTAAAGTAAAACGAGATTGAATGAAGTGAATGGACGATTAGTCTTGTTTCTATTGATTCTTAAGTATATATACATATGGAAGAGATGGGAAGAAGAGGTGTCTGTTCGGAGGCATCCCTTCAGAACAGGTGCCTGTTGGCATTAGACAGAGAGAAAAGAAGAGCTGTCTGTTCGGAGGCATCCCTCCAGAATAGGTGCCTCTTGGCAATGGAGAGAGAGAAGAGACATGACTGTTCGGGGTTGGACACACCCTTTGCTAATAACTGTTCGTTAATTAGCATGCGCTAATTAACAATAGACATGTGCTAATTAATTCCTAACATTTTGCACCAAGGAAACAATCGCCGGTGCAAACAAGGACAGAAAGCCGCTTAAAAATCAATCGTAGTGTTAAAAATAAAAAAAATGCATAATTTGCGATTTTTCATGTGTCGAATTTTCGTTCTGTAAAATTTTCAATTATGTACAACTACTCCTTAGTTGTCGAATAAAGTATTTTTTTTCTCCTTAATTATGATTTTTTTGTCGAATAAAGCATTACAGTACTTATTTTGCTCCGGTTCTTTTTTTTTTTTTTTTGAACACAGTACAGACGTAAGCGCTCATATACACGCGCATACACTCACCCCTATGAATGCACACACGCACACCCTACCCCTATGAGCACCTCCGAGAGACTGAGCCGGCATATCATCTTGAAATTTACGAAGTCACCGTAGGCACCTCATCGTCGACGGGAACGTCTCCTCCCACTGAATGCGCATCGCCGGAAATCCTGAAATAATTCCAGGAATAAATGCGAGCACCAGGATTTGAACCCTGGTGGGCTGGGGATACCATAGTCCCTCTAACCATCCAACCACAGGTTCAAAATGAGGAAAATGCATGTACAATTTCTTTGACAATTGAACAAAGGCTATAACACAGTAAACAATCAGTAGAAAATCGAGCCCACTAAATAGTTCGTATTTAATTCGTACATCAACAATACTGCCACAAACCCGCGGCCCAACAACAAACCTGCTTAAGACTCCAGCAAGCTAGCTCAAGCAGACATACGATCTGTTATAGTTGCACACTTAATCTGATTTGACCATAAAAAAGTCTTGGGCCAACTTATTAAATATTACGAAAAAAAATTAAATAGCTAATTGGTCCATGTGGCGCGGCGTGCCGCCGCGCACTGCCCGCTAGTCTCTCCCTACGATGCGTTCGGCCGAACGACCCCTGGCGGCGCGCTGGGAGAGCCTCATCGCCCTAGCTCCTTCCTATATAAAGCGATCAGTTCCTCACGCAACAGGGGAGAGACACATAGATGGCCGCCCGCCAGGCCGCCCGCAAGCGCATCTCATCTGCTGTGTTTACCGGCGCAAGGCTCCGCACATAGAGGCTGGCCGCGCTCACGTCTCACGCACATATACATTCAGCCGTCAGGCTGCTCACACACGCACGGCTGGCCGTCGGGCCGCTCGCACGCGCAGGCCACACACGAGTTTTGTTTCCCGGCGTTCGCCATGAAGCTGGCCGACCGGCCGCCTGTCTACGTTGTCTCAGGTAATTAAGGTGAGGTTCATGGTTGTTATACACAGGTACACAGAGCTTAGAGCCCCCTCCGGGAAGCACGCATGAAGAGGCCGCCGAAAGGCTGGCCCTTGCTTTGGTGAAGGCAAGCACAACAAAGAAGAGACGAGGCATATATGCCCGGCTGCCGCAATGGAGCCGGCTGCACATAGATTGATATTTCAATCAGTTGTCGCGTTCTGAAATACTGATTGGTTCGCTCCACTCATATTCTCTGGAAAAGGTCGATTCATCGACCACTTAATTTTTCAGAAATATAGACTGGTTCGCCGATCGAAACAGATACAAAGGACGAACAGGTCTCACGAAAAGAAGGCGAACAAATCCCATGCAAAGAAGGATATGTGCGACATCGCCGTGAAAGATGAGCATAACATGCAGCTTTATATGGCCATGTCCTTCGAGACGAGGAATATGCCATCTCGCGCTCCATCTTACAGGGTTCACAAGATGGCGAACATGTCTTGCGCGTGACGTACCCTTTTCAAGGGGAGACGATGATGAGCACGGTATGCGAGCCTATACGGCCATGACCGGAGAGATGAAGAAAATTCCATCTCGTGCTTCATTTTTACAGTTTACCCTTATGATGGGAGATAAACAGGTACTGCCCGTGCCACTCTTCCGAAGGAAGTGCGGCGATGAGATCATGAGCACGACATGCTGCCTTTTATGGCCATGTTCATTAAGATGAGAGACATACCATCTCGTGCTCCATTTTTACAGGTCAAATCACATGAATTCAAGTATGGCACACCGTGATAAAATGGACAAGACGTCCGTCATCGGGTGGTGAATAAAACTGAAATTATTCAAAGGGGTAAGCAACCCATACATGGGTATGCCCATAAATTTTGAGCAATTTGGCCGTAGGGATAAATCCCACAAATTACAAGACCCATGCAGTAAAATAAGCACACTTTATTGTGCCTACTCTGTTGTGAAGAAGAGCTCGCTACATGGACCCCCGCACATTCGGATCATACGGTGGTTGAGTGGTGCGACGAGGAGTTTCATTAGCGTTATTTTTGTGAGCGAGTTGAGCTGTGGCAAAGTCCCACACTTTGATAGCACACTCAAGATCATGCAGCAATCGAGTGATGCATTTTGGAGATTGGCTCCATGATTAAAGATAAGTTGGTTCACACCATGTGCAAAATGATTAAGAGTGCCAACGCACTTTATTTGATCATTCGGTTCCGACGAGGCCGGTTATTTCAAAGTCTCTTGTAATATGAATTTTCCGTGACCGACGAGGCCGGAAATATTCACAAGTCCTGACCGACGAGGCTGGACATATCCTCTCCTTGACCGACGAGGCTAGGAGGCATTACCTCTTTCCGCGACCGACGAGGCCGGAAATATTCACAAGTCCTGACCGACGAGGCTGGACACACCCTCTCCTTGACCGACGAGGCTAGGAGGCATTACCTCTTTCCGCGACCGACAAGGCTGGAAATATTCACAAGTCCTGACTGACGAGGCTGGACACACCCTCTCCTTGACCGACAAGGCTAGGAGGCATTACCTCTTTCCGAGACCGACGAGGCCGGAAATATTCATAAGTCCCGACCGACGAGGCCGGACGCATCATCTCCTTGACTAATGAGGTCAGGAGACATTACCTCTTTCCGCGACCGACGAGGCCGGAAATATTCACAAGTCCTGATCGACGAGGCTGGACACACCCTCTCCTTGACCGACGAGGCTAGGAGGCATTACCTCTTTCCGAGACCGACGAGGCCAGAAATATTCATAAGTTCTGACCGACGAGGCCGGACGCATCATCTCCTTGACTAATGATGTCAGGAGACATTACCTCTTTCCATCACCGACGAGGCCGGAACCCTTTTTGTCCTGGCCAATGAGGCCAGACCTGTTGGGGAACGCGATAGAAAACAAAAAATTTCGGTGCAGCGAGCACGCCCAGGACCACTATGGAGACTGCATACAAGGTTTGATCTTATCCGTACCGACTCAAAGCGCAGCGGAAGAAGAGTCGGTGGAGATCGTTGGTGCAGATCCCCGCAGCTAGGATTTACAACCTCCCAACCGCGAGGATGTACTCCCTCGTCGGACAGCCCTTCGGGAGGCGGTCGGACAGTCCCTCGGACGATGTCACAGACAGCCCTTCGGGAGGACCCTCGAAACTCGAACGGAAACTCGGACAGCCCTTCGGGAGGACACACGAACAGCCCCTCGGGCAAAAGATCGAAACTACGACCTCTCTACGGGGTTGCACACATACGGTGTCAGCTATCCGGCAGGGCTTCGCCGTCCAGAACTAGTTCCTGCCGGAACCCAGACAGCCTTTCGGCTCTACGAAACTATTTCGTGGGGATGGAGAGAGAAGGCCAGATCATGCATGGCATTGTATGTGATAAGAGAGTAAGTGTTTGGGCAGCCCCCCACCTCCTATTTATAGGAAAAACCCAAGGGGTGGGGTGATACTTGAAATACCCAAAAGACCCTTCACAAGGGCATAAAGGGAAACCAAGTGGGGCATGTGAGGGCACCATGGTGGGCCCCACCTTGGTCGGCCACCTCTCCTAGGGCACCCCAAATGGGTGCCCTAATCCATCCATGTCATCCACATGAGATATTTCAAGGAAGGCCAACTTCCAACCATAACCATAAATGCATTTTCACTATTCACGAAACCAACTTTTCGTGATTGATAAATCCGAAAATATTTCTATGGGTCCTAGAATAATTCCAGTACCCACTAAAACAATTCTGGACACGTTCCGAAACATTTTCAGATTAGTGTTTTTCATCTGTGAAAAGCAACCAAAGCGGTTCCGGCAGTCCGGAACATTTCAGGGTTTTGTCTCCGAAAAATCCCAGAAGTTACCAGAACAATTCTGGTACCCTCCAATAATTTCCAGGAGTGTGCCACAACCAATTTGACTTAATGGTATACTCCGAAACAACTTTTCGGTTTTACCGAAACTCTTTCGGTGTTTTCTCTCCGGAACTCTTCCGTTGTCCCCGAAACTTTTCCGGTGATTTTCTCTCAGACTCCCTGTCTAGTATTCAGCAGATAGATGACCCTTAAGCGTGTGACCCAATAGGTTCGGTGAAGTATAGACATGACCCGGAACACTTTCCGATCAATGATCAACATCGGAGCCGTGGACACCCATATTGACCCCTATACCCACACGAATAAATATTCGAGTGAACCTCCAGTTGCCGTGTGCTATTCCTGTTGCTTCGCGATATGTTACAAACACCCGAGGTGAGATTTATCAGCATCCCCGTGAATCAACACTTGTCCACTATGCCAGTTACCTCGTTATCGGTATTGTTCTCTTTTCTTGTTTCCGTGTTTCGGCATCCCCGTGATCGAATCACATTGTGTCTGGCCAGACGATGATGGATACCGTAACACCGAGAGGGCCCGAGAATATCTCTCCATCGTCGGAGGAGCAAATCCCAATCTTGAGCTATCTTGTTACTTGCCATACTTTTCCGTGAACCCAAAAGCCGCCGTAATAGCCACCCAGTAACGGATGACGTTTAACAAACCCCAAAGTTCACGAAGCAAGCACGAAGGAACTCGATACTCTCATGGTCTAAGGAATTATGCAAACATTAACTATCTCTGTGTTATTAACCATTAACTTGTGACGAATGTATCTCATAGCATAACATCAATTCGGGTTGATTCAACACAAGTGTTCTACCAACATTGTGCCCTCAAAATTGCCGGCATAGCCATGCCCATGATCAGGAAAACAGGATCATCATGCAATACTTGAGCCAGTCTTAGAGGCAAGACTAGGAATACAATTTACCGTTTATTATACCACACGTGCACATGAGTTTCCCTCCAAGCCTCGTGGTTATTGTAGACTCAAGAATCATTGCAGTTATAGCATGGAACATAAACATTCATTACAAACCAGGAGATACAAAGTAACTGATATTACTGCCTCTAGGGCATATCTCCTACAGACTCCCACTTGCACTAGAGTCATAATCCAGTTACATGGCTTCCCTAACACCAATGGCTATCCGGTGTTGCTCATGCTTTGCTCGTGGTAGAGGCTTTGTCATCGGGTCTGACACGTTCAGATCTGTGTGAACTTTGCGTACTTTCACTAAACCTTCTTCGACATGATGTCGAATGAGTTTATATTTGCGTTGAATATGCATTGTCTTATGGTGCGAACATGGCTCCCTTGCCTGAGCCACGGCGCCACTATTATCACAATAGATCTCCACCGGGTCCAGCGCACTTGGGACCACACCAAGGTCTTCAAGAAACTGCTAGATCCAGACCGCCTGCTTAGAGGCTTCTGAAGCTGCAACATATTCCGCCTCCGTCGTAGAATCCGCCACAGTCTTTTGTTTGGAACTTTTCCAATCAACTGCGCCGCCGTTCAATATGAAAACATAGCCTGATTGAGATTTGAAGTCATCTGGGTCAATCATGAAGCCTGCATCAGTGTAACAACTTACAATGAGCTCTTCATCACCTCCGTACACAAGGAGTAAATCCTTGGTCCTTCTGAGGTATTTAAGAATACCCTTGACTGCGGCCCAGTGTTCCAATCCTGGATCACTTTGGTACCGGCTGCTAACACTTAGTGCATAGGAAACGTCCGGTCTTGTACATAGCATGGCATACATAATAGAACCAACTGCCGAAGCATATGGAACATCATTCATTTGTACTCGCTCATCAAGGGTCCGAGGACTCTGATTCTTGCAAAGCACTGTGCCAGGTGACATGGGGAGTAGGCCTTTCTTGGAGTTCTCCATGTTGAACCTTTTCAACACCTTGTCAATGTACGTGCTTTGGCTAAGCGCTATCAGGCGTCTTGATCTATCTCTATAGATTCTGATGCCCAATACATATGCCGCTTCGCCTAAGTCTTTCATTGAAAAACTCTTCTTCAATGAGTCTTTTATTTCGCTAAGAAAATTCACGTCATTTCCAATCAACAATATGTCATCCACATACAAGATTAGAAATGCTTTTGCGCTCCCACTAAACTTCTTGTAAACACAATATACTTCGTCGTTCCTGATGAAGCCAAACTCTTTGACCACTTCATCAAAACGAATGTTCCAGCTCCTTGATGCTTGCTTCAGACCATAAATGGCTTTCTGTAGCTTACATACCTTTCCAGCATTCTTAGGATCGACAAAACCTTCTGGCTGTATCATGTATACATCCTTTTCAAGGATTCCATTTAGGAAAGCCGTTTTGACATCCATCTGCCATATTTCATAATCGAAATAAGCAGCAAATGCTAGTAATATCCGAACAGACCTAAGCATAGCTACGGGCGAGAAAGTCTCGTCGTAGTCTACCCCTAGAACTTGCGTGAACCCTTTCGCGACAAGTCTAGCTTTGTGGATAGTAATGTTACCATCCGCGTCCGTCTTTCTTTTGAAAATCCATTTACAACCAATGGGTTTTACGCCATCTGGAAGTTCTTCCAAGTTCCAAACTTGGTTTTCGTACATGGATTCCATTTCGGATTTCATGGCCTTGTGCCATTCCCTTGAGCTAGGCCCCGCCATCGCTTCCTTGTAGTGCGCAGGTTCATCGTCTTCAAGAATGAAGATTTCGTTATGAAACCACTCAGGTGGCTGGATAGCCCTACCTGATCTGCGCGGTTCAGTTACAACATTGTTTGAAGTTTCCGCATCACATGCGACAACTTCCGGTTCGGTTGTATGGATAATTTGCGGAATTTCTTCCGGTTCCTCAGCCATATCAACGGTCGCCGAAGATTCACTAATCTCATTAAGTTGTACTGTCCTCCCACTTACTTCTTTAGCGAGAAACTCTTTCTCGAGAAAGACTCCATTTCTAGCGACAAACACTTTGTGCTCAGAGGAAAGATAGAAGGAATACCCAATGGTCTCATTTGGATAACCTACAAAGTAGCATTTGTCTGCTTTGGGATCGAGTTTGGTTGGCTGTAAACGTTTTACGTATGCCTCACAACCCCAAATCTTGAGATGCGACACAATGGGTTTCTTCCCATACCATAATTCAAATGGCGTCGTCTCAACAGACTTAGACGGTGCTCTGTTTAATGTATAAGCGGCAGTGAGTAGTGCGTGACCCCAAAAAGATATTGGTAGATCTGTAAGAGACATCATCGACCTTACCATGTCTAACAGGGTTCGGTTACGTCTTTCCGACACTCCGTTTCGCTGTGGAGTTCCGGGAGGCGTAAGCTGTGAAACGATTCCACGGTCACTCAGATGTTGGCTAAACTCATGACTAAGATATTCGCCTCCGCGATCAGACCGCAGAAACTTAATCTTTTTGTTACGATGATTTTCTACCTCATTCTGAAATTCTTTGAACTTTTCAAAGGTTTCCGACTTATGCTTCATTAAGTAGATATAGCCATACCTACTCAAATCATCAGTAAAAGTCACGAAGTAGAAATACCCACCCCGTGCGATTGTGCTCATTGGACCACATACATCACTATGTATTATTTCCAACAATTCACTCGCCCGTTCAGGATGACCCGTGAACGGCGTCTTGGTCATTTTCCCCATCAAGCAAGCTTCACATGTGTCAAATGATTCAAAATCAAAGGACGGTAGAACTCCATCTCTCTGGAGTCTTTGCATGCGTTTCTTTCCGATGTGGCCAAGCCGGCAGTGCCACAAGTAAGTGGTGGTGGTATCAGCCTTCTTAAGGCGTTTAGCATTCACGTTAAAGACATTATTTCCACATTCAAGATTTAGTATGAAAAGGCCCCCAACAATGGGTGCAAATCCATAAAACATATCCTTACAATAAAGTGAACAACCATTGTTCTCAGACTTGTAGGAGTACCCATCGTGCACTAAACATGATCCAAAGATAATGTTTCTACACAATGTCGGAACAAAATAACAGTTACTTAGTTCTAAGGTAAATCCTGAAGGGAGACGTAGAGGCATAATGCCGACGGCTTGAGCGGCGATCCCAGTGCCGTTCCCGACACGCATCACGACTTTATTCTTTGCCAGCTTGCGCACCTTCTGAAGCCCCTGTATCGAGTTGCAAATGTGAGCAACCGATCCGGTATCAAATACCCAAGACTTAGAATTTTCGCTAGCAAGCAAAACGTCAATGACATTAACTTGTATAACAATTATACCTTTTCCGGCTTTCCCGGACTTCTTATCTTCCAGATACTTCTTGCAGTTTCTCTTCCAGTGTCCTGTGCCCTTGCAGTAGAAGCACTCAGTTTCATTCTTGGCTCCGCCCTTAGATTTGCTTTGGGAGCCGGTCTTACCGGCGCCCTTGCCCTTCTTTGGCTTGCCTTTCTTTTTGAAACTGACAGTTTTATTCACAAGCAACACTTGCTTGCGATTTTTCCGTAGTCCTCCTTCAGCAGTTTTCAGCATGGCAAGCACCTCAGTTGCTGTTTTGTCCATCCCATTCATGTTGTAGTTCATGATAAAACCGTCATAAGACGGGGGGAGTGAACCGAGCAACATGTCCATAACATGCTCTGGCGGAAGTGGAAATTCCACGGTTTTAAGCCTTTCAGCGTAGCCAATCATATTGACTACGTGCTCGCCAACTGAACTGCCCTCAGCCATCTTGGTCTCCATCATCATCTTCATGATATCAAAACGTTCAGACCGTGCATTAAACTTGTACAGAGCATCCAGTTCCTTGATCATATCAAAGGAGTTATGGAATTCAAAACGTTTTTGAAGCTCTGAACCCATGCAAGACAGCATGAGGCACTGCACTAAGTTGAAGTCATCATCCTTAGTGGCCCAGACATTTTGTTCATCTGTCGGGGCGATTGCCGCCGGCTTAGGTGGAAGAGGTCCGTCAAGCACGTACACTTTCTTAGCACTCCTGAGGACAATCCTCAGGGTACGGACCCAGTCCGCATGGTTGTTTCCATTCGCAGCTAACTTCTCTTTCTCTAACATCGGGCCTAAGTTGAACGCGTTGTTGCGAGCCATTTGATCTACAACGGTAAACACAAAATTCACTTTAGACTTTTGTTCATAATTAATTTTGCACTAGTGAATAAACAAATTTATTCTAAGGTGCGCTCCCACTCAAATCAATAGCTCTCATAATTGATTGTGAGTGATTCAAGATCCACATTTCAATTCAACGCCATTGTTCGAGATGAACACTGATGCCGCGAATTTTAATTGGTAGGCAAACATGCCAATCACATACACATGTGACTCTTGTTCATCTTTCGATGCGTGTGTTCCGAGCTTAGGACGATCCTGCCATGAACGTCAAGATAACCAAGTGATCTTGCTGCGAGGTCTGACCTCACCCGCCTTACACCCGTACAATCGTTCGTACCCATGTAGATCATGGCGCACCTCGAAAGGAAGGATGTTGTGACGGTGCTACACTTGGGAGAACACTAACTACTTGATATTTTTGTGAGAGATCACCCTAATAAAAAGCGACTGCCGCGCAATCAAGAAGGGTGCATCATAAGGGATAAACATCTCAGGCAATTCATAATTAGCATGACATGGTATAGCCCCTTCTGACGGAGAAGTCAAACATTTCTTCGTCTCGGCATTTGCGTCGGTGTACACCTTCGCGAAGATTGCCACCACCTTGTCGATGCACCAGATAATATTACTATCTCTATAGCTAATAAAATAAGTGCATTACATAAGGTTGACACGCAGGTCATTAAAGTGCAATCATATGGCTCCAGCCATCATGCCGAATCATGACACGCAGGTCATGTTAATCAAATTACATCATATAGTCATCTCATACATAATCGAATTAATATGAGACTTGCTATACCACATCACATGCAAACCATCCTGCAAAACCAAGTTAGACGCCTCTAATCGGTTTATGCAAAATTTTATTTTACGTGGCTTCTAAGGTTTTGACTTAAACCGCAGCTACCAACGTTCATCATCAAGTATGATTATTCAAGTTGCTAGATTAACTTTCCAGGGTGCATGAAACACGAGATAATAAAATCTTGAGCCCCATACTAAACTTCGGCATACGCATGACCCCCGTGCAGATCATATCTGCATTGCCCTTTCGTCTGCGAAACATCCATCTTTCTCAACTATGGTGGAACCCAAAGACACTGAAGCACTTCGTTTATCTGTCAATCAGCATACTCAGGAGCAGCATGAAAGGATCACGGATTGCCAGAACTTTGTCAGATTCCACCATGCCGTTAAGATTAGGACTACGCAAATTCACGGGAAGCAACATGAATATCGGGTAATAGATTTCATCTGCTACCCGCATAAATAATTTTCAGCAATAGATCTCATCTACTCCAAAATTATATTATGCTATACCCATACATCTCCATGTATTCTAGATCGTAACCTGCATCTACGCATAGCACGGCTCCTGATGCCACTATTGGGGAACGCGACAGAAAATAAAAAAATTCGGTACAGCGAGCACGCCCAGGACCACTATGGAGACTGCATACAAGGTTTGATCTTATCCGTACCGACTCAAAGCGCAGCGGAAGAAGAGTCGGTGGAGATCGTTGGTGCAGATCCCCGCAGCTAGGATTTACAACCTCCCAACCGCGAGGATGTACTCCCTCGTCGGACAGCCCTTCGAGAGGCGGTCGGACAGTCCCTCGGACGATGTCGCGGACAGCCCTTCGGGAGGACCCTCGAAACTCGAACGGAAACTCGGACAGCCCTTCGGGAGGACACACGAACAACCCCTCGGGCAAAAGATTGAAACTACGACCTCTCTACGGGGTTGCACACATACGGTGTCAGCTATCCGGCAGGGCTTCGCCGTCCAGAACTAGTTCCTGCCGGAACCCAGACAGCCTTTCGGCTCTACGAAACTATTTCGCGGGGAGGGAGAGAGAAGGCCAGATCATGCCTGGCATTGTATGTGAGAAGAGAGTAAGTGTTTGGGCAGCCCCCCACCTCCTATTTATAGGAAAAACCCAAGGGGTGGGGTGACACTTGAAATACCCAAAAGACCCTTCACAAGGGCATAAAGGGAAACCAAGTGGGACATGTGAGGGCACCATGGTGGGCCCCACCTTGGCCGGCCACCTCTCCTAGGGCACCCCAAATGGGTGCCCTAATCCATCCATGTCATCCACATGAGATATTTCAAGGAAGGCCAACTTCCA
This sequence comes from Elymus sibiricus, assembly GCA_039707655.1. NCBI lineage: Eukaryota > Viridiplantae > Streptophyta > Magnoliopsida > Poales > Poaceae > Elymus > Elymus sibiricus. The sequence continues at coordinate 338,851,046 of CM077663.1, forward strand.
ACCATAACCATAAATGCATTTTCACTATTCACGAAACCAATTTTTCGTGATTGATAAATCCGAAAATATTTCTATGGGTCCTAGAATAATTCCAGTACCCACTAAAACAATTCTGGACACGTTCCGAAACATTTTCAGATTAGTGTTTTTCATCTGTGAAAAGCAACCAAAGCGGTTCCGGCAGTCCAGAACATTTCCGGGTTTTGTCTCCGAAAAATCCCAGAAGTTACCAGAACAATTCTGGTACCCTGCAATAATTTCCAGGAGCCATGCCCATGATCAGGAAAATAGGATCATCATGCAATACTTGAGCCAGTCTTAGAGGCAAGACTAGGAATACAATTTACCGTTTATTATACCACACGTGCACATGAGTTTCCCTCCAAGCCTCGTGGTTATTGTAGACTCGAGAATCATTGCAGTTATAGCATGGAACATAAACATTCATTACAATCCAGGAGATACAAAGTAACTGATATTACTGCCTCTAGGGCATATCTCCTACAAGACCCGCTTTGTTTGAGACCGACGAGGCCGAACACATTTTTGAGACTTCATTATGAACCCGGTGCCGACAAGGCCAGACGTTTCATACCAAGGGCCAACGAAGCCTTGGAACATTCATGTCTGTCACTTTTACTTCTCAACATATCATGAGAATATTTCAGGTTCAAGACGACGACCATCAGCGCAGCTTAATCGGAGGTGTTCTGCGGGAGTTACCAGCAGATGTATAATTAACCGGATTGTCTTACGAGGCTCCGGGAACGAGAACCCCCACAATCGCTGGATAGTAGTCAAATGCACTTATCTGTGGCGCAATATATGTAATCATGTGGGAAACCCTACTTTGTAATTCCCAAGAGAATTAATAAAGCAGTATTTCCCTATGTGATTGTCTTTATTTATTTATTTGTATACGAATGTATATTGGCATGCCCGCATTTTTATTGCCGTTACGCATTAGGAAATACCTACCTACGCGGGGACGTTTCTTTTTCGCGAAACACAGTGATATGAGGTATGTTGACTGGGCCTATATCAAGGAGAATGAGGACTACTTTCCCAGTGTGCAAGACAACTTCAGGTGCATTGATATTGAGAACTTTGTTGGGAGAGAGTTCACTGCTTGGAATGATGAGAAGATCATGCAGTTCTACTCCACTGCTCATTTTTATCCAGATGGCCGCATCATATGGATGACTGAGGGAGTCAGGTACCAATCCACTGTTGATGAGTGGGCTACCATCTTAGGAGCCCCACAGGTAGAAGAAGGAGACTTGGATGTCTATGTTGAGGCCAAGATGAATCACAACTCAATGGCCAATATGTACAAGGAAATCCCATCCACTCATGTGCATTCACATAAGCTTGGCTTTGTCTATCATTTGCAAGCAGGACTACCCACCACCAACACTATCTTGAGGTATACCTTGATGCCCAAATCTGGAGATGAAAAGATGATCAGGGGGTACTCCATTAACATGCTGCACCACATAGACACCCACACCAGATTTAGAGTGATGGACTTGATAGTTGAGACAGTCAAGAGGACAGCTGCTGATCAGAAACGATCTTGTGGATATGCTCCTTACATTCAGATGCTCATCAACTCTAGGTTGGAGAAGAATGTATATGCACTTGATCGTCCTCATATGCCACTTCAGCCAGAGTTTGAGGATAATGTTGTGGTGATGGATCCCAGTCATCCCACTTCATCTACTGCACAGGCAGAGGCAGAGGCAGCTAGAGCCACTAGTGCTCAGGTTCCCAGGACTAAGAGTGAGCAAATGAATTTTCTCATTAGCACTATCCAGGGTATGCAGAAGGACATCAAGAACATCTTGCTGAACCAAGAAAGCCTTGAGAGGATTGTGGAAGATAAGTTCACTACATTGAACAACAAGGTGGATGAGCTGACGACGACTATGGATGAGCTCAAGAAGGAAGTGGATGCAGTGCCTAGCCCTCATTCCACTGATGATGATGACAGTCCACCTCTTAGGACCAGCACTCAATTCAAGACTCAGTCCAGGACTCCTACTGTGCCAGCTCCAGAGACGAGGACTACCTCATCAGCACCTGCCACAGCTCCATTAGTTCCTCCTGCACCTCCAGTGTCTACTCCACCACCTCAGAGGACTTCAGCTGAAGCGTTTGCGGATGCTTTTCTCTCGACTCCTTCGACAGCTACAGGAGCAGCTTCATCGTCTCATGGAGGAGACCATGCCCAGAGCAACGATTAGCTCTATAGCTTTGAACTTTTTGGTAACTTGTTGCCAAAGGGGGAGAGGTTATAGATCATAGGGCTTTGAGAGAGAGTGTGTTGCATTTTGGTTCCTCTCTGCAGTTTAAAACATTTGGTTTATCGCTCGTTTGTTTTATCGCTCGTTTGATTAAACTCAGTTGTGTTTGATCATATACTTTTGTGTGATGCTACTACTTTGCTATCTTTGAGATGTCTACATGATGATCATTCACTTATTGTTTGGTGTGATGTGCTTATGCAATACACTCATATTAATTCTTGCACACCACCAAGTTGTATGTGACATGGAAGAGTGACCCATGATCCTAATCGATTGTGCATTTGCATTCAAACGCAAATTTAAAATAATGCACAAATTTAGGGGGAGCTCTTGCTTATCACATACTTCTCAAAGCGACGATGCTATTCATTGATTATATCTTTTATCGAAGCTTTGATCTATATGGTCTCACCGAAAAGGCCAAAGTTGTCACATTTTGCACTAGTCGGTGCAACCGAGTTTTCACTTCGGTTTCACCGAGTTGGGCAATAATGTTGTAACGGTTAGATTTTTGGAGATGCCTATATATACCCCTCCACCACCTCTCACTCGTAGAAAAGCACTCAGAACATATACCCACTTGCCATATCCAATTTTCTGAGAGAGAACCACCTACCCTTGTGTTGAGGTCAAGATCATCCACTCCAACCATATGGATCTTGATTTCTAGCCTCCCCAAATTGCTTTCCATCCAATCAATCTCTTCTACCCATGCCAAATCTGTGAGAGAGTGATTGAGTGTTGAGGAGACTATCTTTTGAGGCACAAGAGCAAGGAGTTCATTATACTACCACATCTATTACCTTTTGGAGGGTGGTGCCTCCTAGATTGGTTAGGTGTCGCTTGGGAGCCTCCTTCTTCGTGATTGTGGAGTTGAACCAAGGAGTTTGTACGGGCAAGGAGATCGCCTACTTCGTGAAGATCTACCCACAGTGAGGCTAGTCCTTCGTGGACGGAAGCCGTGATGGAATAGACGAGGTTGCTACTTCGTGGACCCTAACGGGTGGAGCCCTCCGTGGACTCTCGCGACCGCTACCCTCTGTGGGTTGAAGTCTCCATTAGCGTGGACATACGATAGCACCACCTATCGAAACCACGGGAAAAATCTTCGTGTCATCAATTGCGTTTGATCTCCTCTCCCTACCTTTACTTTCATGTGCATGTCTTTACTTTCCGCTACTATACTCTTAGACTTGCATGTGTAGGGTGTACTTGACTTGCTACAATTGTTAAAATTGGCCAACAACTAAAATTGGGAAAAGGCTAGATTTTTATTTGGTTAAGTAGTCTAATCACCCCCCCCCCCTCTAGACATACTTTGGATCCTACAGGTCAATAGGTTAGTGTTAAAAAATAATATTAATTGGTAAATAAACACCCAATAAGTATCCTAGAATGATAATATAATAGCATGGAACAATAAAAAATTATAGATACGTTGGAGACGTATCAGCATCCCCAAGCTTAATTCCTGCTCGTCCTCGAGTATGTAAATGATAAAAACAAGAATTTTTGATGTGACATGCTACCCAACATGTAATCTATTGCAGATTTGTTCATTGAGAAACGATGAATTAATAGGCATCAACATAGTAATATTATAAACATAAGAAACATAATCATCAAGTTTCAAAGTATACGATCCGAAAAGAATGTTCACCCCCTTTTCATTTTATCATATAAGAATAGCATGGATCCGTCTTCACCACATAAATACAAATGTCAAGCACCATGGTGTCAAGTCAGGCAATTGGATCGTACTTTTTAACGCGCTTCAGCTTTTTATTACTTGCGCAACATATAAGCGTGAGCCATGATATAGCATAAATGTGGAATAGAATATGGTGGTAGGTTTCAAAGGGGTGAAAGTTGAGAAGAAAGTCTCGCATCAACTAGGCGTATCAACGGGCTATGGAGATGCCCATCAATAGATATCAATGCGAGGAGTAGAGATTGCCATGCAACGGATGCATGATGTCTACTACACAACTTTATTTCTGTAGACTCGTGTTGGGCCTCCAAGCGCAGAGTTTTGTAAGACAGTAGCAATTTTCCCTCAAGTGGATGACTTAAGGTTTATCAATCCGTCGAAGGTGTAGGATGAAGATAGCCTCTCTCAAACAACCCTGCAATCAAATACAGGAAATCTCTTGTGTCCCTAACACACCCAATACAATGGCAAATTATATAGGTGCATTAGTTCGGCGAAGAGATGGTGATACGAGTGGAATATGGATGGTAGATATAGGTTTTTTTAATCTGAAAATATAAAAACAGCAAGGTAACAAGTAGTAAACAACGAGCAAAACGGTATATCAATGCTTGGAAATAAGGCCTAAGGTTCATACTTTCACTAGTGCAATCTCTCAACAATGCTAACATAGTTGAATCATATAACCATCCCTCAACGTACAACAAAGAATCACTCCAAAGTTCCTATCTAGCGGAGAACATAAGATGAAATTGATGTAGGTAGTAGAACCACCTCAAAGTTATTCTTTCCGATCAATGTTTTGAGCAATTCCTATAAGTGTCACAAACAGCCCTAGAATTCGTACTAAAATAACACTAATGATACATATCAATTAACCCTAATGTCACCTTAAGTATCCGTGGGTAAATAATGCGACATGCATCAAACAATTTCAGATCTATCATATTCAATCCAACACAAAGAAGACGTCAAAAAAATTCAAAAAACTTTGCGGATTCAGAAAGAATTCATTGTTTTATAAAAAAAATGTTTGTTTATTCCAAAATGTTCAAAATGTTGAAAAATATATTCAGGAAACCAAAAAATGTTCATGACTTTTTACAAAGTTTGTGTATTAAAAATGTTAATGAAATTGAACAAAATTTTGCTAATTCAAAAAATTGTTCATGAATGGAAATATATCTTAAAATTTTAAAAACTTTTCTTGACTTACAAAATAGTTTATTCATTCATAAAATGTTTGCTGATTCAAAAAAATGATCATGCGTTTCAAAAAAAGTTCGTGAAATCAAAAAAATATTCATGAATTTTAAAAATTGTTCCATCAGTTTCCAAAACAATGTTCATCCATTCTAGAAATGTTCGCCGATTAAAAACAATTGTTAAAAAAGTTAACAATTTATAAGAATTTTTTTTGCAAATAGCATAAAATGTTCATGAATTAAAAAAAACAAAAATGTGTAAAAGAGTTCATGAATTTGAAAAATGTTCATAATTTCAAATATGTTCAAGAGTTCTAAAAAATGTTCATGATTTCACGAGTGAAGAGCTAACATGGTATCCCAAGAAGATATCTACTATCTCTATACAAGGATGAAGAGCGGATATCCAAATCCATCATACGCGTGACCTAAACTACTTAATCAGCACCACATCATCCTTCTTAGGAAGCAACGAATAATACTAAAGTTGTGACCAAACAGCAAAAAATTATCATTGTGTGAGTCCTCAAACATTGGCAATATATCCCCTTTGATGACCCCCAACATTTATGATTAAATCAATCAAGGCCCACCGCGTTATTTTGTTCCATATGGCCATTAGTCTCAACACCTATTTTTTTTTAAAAAAAAATCATGATACAGCGTTCTCTTCAGGAGAGAGTTGGGATATATCGTTGGTAATGTCCTCATCCATTGTTACAAAATGGTTCAACAAAGAACCAAAAATTTGTTTGCAATAATTGGTGTTTTAAGCTTATAGACAATGGTCCCCTCAACCTCCTCTAATTGCAAGATTTTCTTTTGGTGCTTGCCTTCACAATCAAATGGAAAAACCTTTGTATTGTCATCCCCTTCCCAAACGCGTCTAACCTTAGCATGTTGGGCCCATTTGATCTCCTCCTCACACATTAGTAGGATTTAGATGCCTCCCGCTTGACATCATATTCTGCCGACTTACAATGACTGATTCTACTTATGTCGAAAGCTTCAATGAAAGCAAGCAACGAATCCTTTTCTTTTTTGTAAACACCACTCAAATTTTTAGCCTAGCCGCGAAAGAATTTTAGTTCCAAATTGAAGTGCCCACGCGGGTACAAGAGGAAACTTTAGTTCCAACTCGACGCTCATCAAGATATGATCGAACGTCTCATACGCTGATGTTTACGGATTGTTAGCCCAATTATACTGTCGAGCCGAAAGGGCTATCTCTCTCAAGTTTAGGCTCTCAATAATAACATTGAACATAAAGGGTTATGTAGTGTCGGAGTCATCATTAATTTTCGTCTCCTTTCTCTGAATCTTATATACTTGAAAAGTTCATCTGCACTATCTTATTTATCTTAACATGCAACATATCTTAACTCATCATATATGTCCCACACATGCCACCTCTCACTTAAATGCACATGTAAGCCATAGATATCACTAAGGACATGCGATCAATCGACTTTCCACTTTCCACTTCCCGCCACATACACGCCCTCCACATCATCAAGCACCCATGCTATCATTCAACTTTCACTTTCCACTTTCAACCACATGCAAGCCCTCCACATCATCAAAGAACATGAAAGCACTCCACGTCATTAATTTATATTTTTATATTTCAAAAATAATTAATTGAAATTTAATGTCATAAGACATTATAACATGCATCCACTCTACATTTAACTCTAGGTTTGGACGTGATACTATTCTTATATATTCTATTTTTTTCTCCATAAGTTCACTGCTAAAAATTTCCACAGCAACGCACGGGGTGTTATCTTGTAATATTAAGATTTCCACCACCAACATGGGTAAAGATTCATAGCCAAAAATCCAAGCCATGAAGTCTCGAACACACATGAATTTTGAGAGCAAAATCAACCACCTCCAATCATTGCTTTGTTAACACCCATCAAAATATCACCGGATCTCTTTTGTTTCATTCTCTATCAACTAATACTACTCCATGAATTTTGTCTGCTGGTAATAAGTATTTTTTTGCCGCTTATCATGTTTTCCTAATTTTGTTGCTTTCTATCCTACTAGTTATTTTACATATTTCCTTATTATGTGTGCTAATCATTTGAGTTGAATAGTTTTTGAGTAGGCTCACCAACTTGCGGTACGTCACAAAAATTGTCCCAAAGTTACAAAATATTACCCACCAATGCCACCTATAAGTAATAAAAAACGTTTCACCCAGAGGAATCCCCGCCTGGGCCGACGCGATGCAGTAGGAACCTCATATATTGTATTACGCGCGTTGCGAGACGACAAAACACGTCTGTTTTGGCCGGCCCATGTCCGGGCGTTCTGTTTTAAAATTTCTTTTTTTCTTTCTCCTTTTAATATTTGCCTTTTCCTCCCTTAAATAATCCAGGACTTCAAAAAAGTTCTGAAAATTAACAAAAGATAATTTCGAAATAAAATATTTAATAAATCATAAAATGTTTGTGGATTCAAAAAATGTTCTCGATTTTCTAATCAAATGTTTGCTTATTGCAAAAATGTTCGAAATTTTGAAAACAAATGTTCGGGAAATAAAACAATGTTCATGTTTTTTCAAAAATTAGTGTATTAAAAGACGTTAATTTAATTAAACGAAATTTCACCAATTCAGAAAATGTTCATGAAATAAAAAATATCCTAAAAATTCAAAAACTGAACGTGAATTACAAAATAGTTTCTTCGTTCATAAAATATTCGCTGATGCAAAAAATGACCATGCAATTCCAAAATGTTCGTTAAATAAAAAAACAATTATAAAAAAACTGTTCATGAATTTCGAAAATTGTTCCACCAATTTACGTAAAAATGTCCGTCGATTCTAGAAATATTTGCTAATTCAAGAAAATTATTTAAATATTTTACACAATTTTATTTTTTTTAGCGAATAGTATAAACTGTTCATGAATTTAAAAATTGCTCTTGAGTTTAGATAATTTTGAAAATTTTATATGAGTGTTCATGAATTTAAAAACTGTACACAATTTCAAGTATGTGAACGATTTGGAAAAATGTTCATAACTTCATGAAATTGAGAGTGATGATGTCTCTAGGTTATGCAGCAAAATTTGATCATGGCCATTTAAGATTATGATTTTTTTTCCGCTGCAACACACGGACCCTTTAGCTATAGATAAAGGGAATATTACTTCTTGCGATACGCTACAGAAATTGCCCCAAAAATTGCATAATATTACCCATCGATAGCACATATAAGTGATAAAAAATATTTCACAGAGGAGAATGCCCTGCTTGGGCCAGTCATGCAGTAGGGACCTCTTATAATGCGGTCTGAGCGCTGGGATAAGATGCGGTGCGTTTGTTCGGGCCCGCCCATGTCTCGGCGGCCAGCTTTTCAAGTTTCATTTTGTAGTTTTAGTTTTTTCCTACTTTGAATAATTTGGATATCCTAGAAGTTCCTAATTTTTTGAAAAATGATAATTTTAAATTATAATATTTAGTAAATCATAAAATATTTGTGGATTCAAAAAATGTTTACGATTTAAAAAATTTATTTGCTAATGTACGAAATTATGACAATAAATGTTCTGGAAATAAAAAAGTGTTCATGATGTTTTAACAAGTTCGAATATTAGAAAATTTTCATGAAATTGAACAATATTTTGCAAACTCAAGAACTATTCGTTACTTAAAAAATAGTTTATTCATTCAGAAAATGTCGTTGATTCAAAAGTTGATCATGCATTTAAAAATATGTTCGATAAATGAATAAAATCTTCCTTAATTTCGAAAATTCTTTCACCAATTCAAAAGTTGATCATGCATTTAAAAAATGTTCGTCTATTCTAGAAATGTTCGCCCATTCAAGAGAATCATTAAAAAATGTTAAATATATATAAAATTCTAAATAGTATAAAATGTTCATGAATTCAAAAAATGTTCTTGATTTTAATAAATATTTGAGAATTTGTAAAAATGTTCATGAATTTAAACAATGTTCATGATTTCGAATAGTTTCACGAGTTTTAAGAAATATTCATGATTTCATGAAATTGAGAATGATAGTGTGTCTTAGTGATATAGTAAAATGGATCATGACCAATGGAGAATTTTTTTTCTCCCATTGCAACGAACGTGTCCTTTGCTATCTCTAATCTAATAATAAAGAGGCTACTCCTTCTTACGGTACGTCATAAAAAATTGCCCGAAAAGTTATAAAATATCGCTTACCAATGCCACTTATAAGTGATAAAAAATATTTCACACATGAGAATCTTCCGTCTGGGCCGGCCCATGCTATATGGACGTCCTATACTGCGCTCTGCGTGGTGGGTGAAGACGCAGCGCGCCCGTTTGGGCCGCCCATGTACCTGCCTTCGTTTTTTTTTTCGTTTTCGTTTTTTGCTGCTTAAATAATCTGGGTTTTCGAAGACTTCCGAAAAGAAAAAATAAATAAATTTGAAATACAGTGTTTAGTAAATCATAAAATGTTTGTGGTGTGAAAAAATCTTCGTGATATTAAAGAAAAAATGTTCGCTCATTCAAAAAAATGTTCGAAATTTGAAAACAAATGTTTGGGAAATAAAAAGATGTTCGTCATTTTATTAAAAGTTTACGTGTTAAAAAATGTTGATGAAATTAGATAATATCTTGCAAATTCAAAAATGTTCATGAATTTAAAAATATTCTAGAATTCTCATAAAATGTTCGCTTATTTAAATAACTATCATGCATGTCAAAAAAATGTGCGATAACTCAAAAAAATGTGCATTAAATCATAAAAAAATTCGCCAATTTTGAAAATAGTTCCACCAATTTCCAAAACAATGTCCGTTCATTGTAGAAATGTGTTTCGATTCAAGAAATGTTAAAACAAATATTTCCAAATAGTAAAAAATATTCATGAATTCAAGAAATGTTCTTGATTTTAGAAAATGTTCAAAATTTGTAAAAGTGTTATTGATTTTTTTTGAAAATATTCATGATTTCTTCCGTTGTAACGCACGGGTCCATTTGATATCTATATGTCTATATACATAATAATAAAGAGCTATTGTTTCTTGTGGTACGTCGTGAAAATTGCCTCCAGAGTTACAAAATATAACCCACCAATGCCACCTAATTGATAAAACATTTCACACAGGAAACCCCCGTTTGTGTCAGCCCATGTAGGAAGGACCTCCTATACTGCGCTCTGTGCGCTGGGAGAAGACCCAATGCGTCTGTTTGGGCAGGTTCATGTACGGGCGGCCCTTTTTTTAAACTTCGTTTTTTTCATTTTCGTTTTTTCTACTTCAAATAATTTGGGACTTCAGAATAATTCTGAGAATTAAAATAAATAGAATTTAGACATAAATTTTTTGAGGATTCAAAAATGATTTTGCTGTTTTAGAAAAATATATTTGCCGATTCATGAAAATGGTTAGTTCGTTGTTAAATCAAAAAAAATGTTTGTTGATTTCAAAAATTGTTTAACTAATTTCCAAAACAATGTTCTTCCATTCTAGAATTATTCGCCGATTCAAGAAAATTGATAAAAAATGTTCACAATTTTAAGAAACTGTGTGCACATAGTATAAAATGTTCATGAATTCAAAATGTTCTTGATTTTAACAAATGTTCAGAAATTTGTAAAAGAGTTCATGGTTTTTGAAAAAAAAATCATGATTTCAAATATGTTCATGATTTCATGAAATTGATAATAATAATTTATCTCGGTGATGCAACAAAATATGATCATCGCCACTGAAGGTTATGCTTCTTTTTTCTCCGATTGCAACGCACATGCCCTATTGCTAGTAATAATAAAGAGGCTAATGTATTTGGCGGTGTGTCACGGAGATTACTTCCAAAGTTATAAAATATTTCCCACCAGTGTCACGTATGAGTAATAAAAAACATTTCATACAAGGTAATCCCCCCGCCTGGCCTGACCCATGTAGTAAGGACCTCTTATACTACCCTCTGCGTTGGGACAAGATACAGCTCGCACGTTTGGGCCGGCCAATGTCCGGGCGCCTGTTTTTCCAATTTTATTTATTATTTATTATTTCCCTTTTTATTTTCCTTTTTCTCTACTTTAAATAATTTGGGACTTCAAACAAGTTCCAAAACAAATGAGAATTTTTTAAATAAAATGTTTCCGGATTCAAAAAATGATTGTGATTTTTTAAATAAATGTTTGCTTCTTCAAAAAATGTTTGAAACTTTGACAAAAATGTTGGATATAAAAAAAGGTGCATGATTTTAAAAGTTCGTCTGTTAAAAAATGATAATGAAATTTAACAGAATTTCGCCAATTCAAAAAATCTTCGTGACTTACATAATAGTTTAATCATTAATAAAATGTTCGCTGATTCAAAAAATTATCAAGCATTTAAAAAATGTTTGCTAAATGAAAAAATGTTCGTGAATTTCAAAAATTGTTCGACAAATTTGCAAAAAAATGTTTGTCGATTCAAGAAAATTGTTTTAAAAAAGTTCAAATTTTTGAATAGTGTTTGGAAAATACTATAAAATGTTCATGAATTCAAAAAAAAATTGATATTAGAAAATGTTCAATTTTTTTGTAAAAGTGTGTACGAATTTGAAAAATCTTGACGATTTCAAATATGTGCACGAGTTTAAAAAATGATTATGATTTCAAAAATTGTTCATGGTTTCACGAAATTGATAGTGATAGTGTATCTCGGTGATGCAGCAAAATATGGTCATGACATTGGAGATTACGATTTGTTTCCCCGTTGCAACGCACGAGCCTATTTACTACGGAGTAGTTAAGAAACATAATAGTTCTTAGACCCAAATATAAAGGATAGTAAAAAAGTTAATATCTGAAAATTCAGATAACTTACATATAGACAACCCCATCAATTGGAGTCATTCTTTATACATCTAACCAGTTTACATATATATCGTCATACAGTTAAGCACAAGTACTCGAGGGAGAAAAATAGAATTGAGCGCACAATGTACGTATAGAATTTGAAATTAATCAAGTCGAGATCCTCAGCAGAAGCTCAATCTCGAGTAAAGCGATCGATCATAACGTGTAGTTGACGTCGATGAAGCTGAGGATCTGGTGGACGGCGCCGACGATCTCCTCAGCCGTGAATCTTGGCTCGCTCGTGATCTAACATCAGAAGCAGCAATTCAATCCCACGGTCAGTTTTCTTGCATACGCATGCACAGCCGATGATTTGCGTTCAGTTGGTACGTATGGGCGCGTGTGCGTACCTTGACGTTGAAGGAGTAGAGGACGGTCTGCTCGATGGTGGTGATGTTGGTGTGGAGGATGGACATGTGCATCTCCTCCAGCACGGCGATGGTCTTGATCAGCTGCTCCGGCCGGCGGCGAGACAGGACCTTGATCACCGCGTCTTCTCCCAGCAGGCGCACCTCGATGTCCGCCAGGCTCGACTTGTTCTCGGCCACCTCCTCCCGGAGCCCGCCGCCGCCGCACGCGTCGAGGTCGATCATCACCTTGGCACCGGCGGCACCGTCACCGTTCCCCGCCCCAGGGAACGAGAGGCTCGGGGAGACGTAGAACGGCGGAGCCTCGTGCCCTTGCGGTGGCGGCTCGTGGACGGATGTCGCCGGCACCACCGGCGCGGACGCGTCAGCGACCGGCCGTGGTGTGTCGCCGTACAGGCGGCGCCGCTTCTGTGACTCGAGGCACTGGATTAGCTGCTCTAGCTCACGTATGAACTCTATGGCTCCGCCTATGATGGATGCTTGGTCTCCCTGCACGGCACGTGCCATGTGTTACGATATTTTATGGATCAGCATCTCTAGAAATTACACTAATAAACTCAAACAGATTGATAACATTGACGGGAAAATGCATCTAATTAATTACTCCCTCTGTAACCCCGCAAAAAAAAATTACTCCCTCTGTAAACTAATATAAGACGTTTTATATTAGTTTACGGAGGGAGTAGCTACTACAATTTTTTTGCGGGTAACTAGGTACAAAATTTTAAAGAGAGTGTCTATGTCTCAGTCCCCTAAATATTGCCAAATTCCTAGTCGATTTTACAAAAAAAAATTCAACTCTTGAAAATTGGTCATCGTGCTATGAAAAATTGTCCATCTTGTAAAAACAAGTGTAAAATGGTAGTATTCGTTTTCAGAGCTAAGGGAACATAAAAACTTGCACGAATCTCATCATCGAGATCGACGGTCCTCGGTGTTGACTGAAAATTATAGCAAATCAAAATTTAAAATCCAAACTTCGTGAGACAAAACACTACTCTCTGCTAGAAACAATATCAGGTGCTCCCATGGGAGACATGCTCGCATGCTCGAAGGCCACGAGCCGTTGGATATGAGATCCAATGGTCATGGTTGGAGCCTCCGTAAATTTGCAAAAAAAGAAAAGTAATTTTGTTTTAGAGTCCCATATTTTGCGCATGTCTAAGGACTCTGACCATGACCACTAGATCTGAGGAATGAGGGGAAAACACAATGATGCAAAAACCGGATTGACATATCTTAAGCGAGAATTTTTTTTGTTACCTTAAAATTCCTGTCGAGATTTGAACTAGTTCCAAACCAAATTTAAATTACGTAAAATTTCTTCAAAATTTCAGTGCAATTTGATAGATTGAAATCCAAAAGAACTTCATTGTTTTAGATATTTCGGTGAGGTCTGGAATTTTTATGTTACCAAAAGTTTGATCCTCACGAGTCATGTGATGTCTCCATATAGCACCATCGACTTAGACATAATAAAATCTCAGGCCTAATTGGAACTACCATAAGTTTAAGTTTGTGTTAATTATAATTTTTGTGGAGTACTGTTCTTTTCAAATGGAAATCAAATTGTTCGTTGAAATGTCACTGCATGCAAGCGATGAACTACACTGAAATGGTAGCGAGTGAGATGTGCGAGCATATAAATACCCTTTGGACGTAGGATCCTGGCATGAGGGACCTGAGGACCCTGAGGTAATCGTTCATCTGTCTCCGCCGGTTGCGCTCGACGGCGATGTGCGTCATCCGTTGGCTCTCCACCTCCTCGCTGGTCTTCGTCGACCTGGGCCGCTTCCGCCGCCCGCTCTTCGCCTGCTCCCCACCGGGCTTCTGGCAGACCCTGCCGCCGCCGTCGGACTGCTGCACGAGCGTGGTGCTCTCCGAGACGCCGCCGCCGTGATCGTGCGGGCCTCCTGATCCGTCCGCCGTCTTGCTACCCTCCTGCTCCGCCGCGTGGTGGATGCTCGCGCCTCCGCGGGGATCGGGGTCGTCCGAGCCGGAGAGCTGGGACTGGAACCTGAAGAAGTAGCTGTCCTCCTCGTCGTCGTCACGGGCGTCGTCCTGGTCGGCGGACGGCTGGTTGAGCGCGAGCCTGGGGCCGAAGTCGGCGAACTGTAGCACGTCGGAGAAGCTGAGCTTGTCCAAGGACACCTGGCCGTGCGGCCCTCCCGGAGGCAGCGGCGTCGTCTGGCCCAGCATGTAGTCCACCATCTCGGCTCCCGCGCCGCCCCCCATGGGCTCCTGCGGCGCCGCCCCGCCGTCCAGGTGAGCGAAGCTGTCCAGTTGGTGGCTGCTTCCCTGCTCAGAGCGACCATGGTGACCAACAAAACTCTCGAAACTTCCGAACGGCCATGGCCATGCATGGCCAGGCGGAAACACACTTGCATGCATGCGTGATCGATGCGTGCATGTACCTGTTTTTCCATGATCGCGACGACGTAGCTTTGATAGCCTCACGACGAGCGCATGCATGCAGCTGGCTCGATCTGCGATCACACGCCGTCCTTCATGCGTGCATGCACGGCCGGTGTGCTCTGCGTCCGCCGGAAGAAGAGCCTGCACTGAACAAGTAGAGGGGGAGACGGAGTAACAAGATGTCGAGTGGGTTGAAATTTGTGGGCGTTTGTGCTCTAGAGAGGAGCCTCTCGGACGCATTAATTGAAAAGGGTGGAGGATGAATTCACCGCGCCACCTCCGGAGGATGGAACGGGAGGCTCCGGCCGGCCGGTGAGTTATTTTTCTCACATGCGCCACGCTCCCTGCCTTTGCTTTCTCCACTTCTCCTCTACTTTTTGTGCTCTTTTTCTTGGGTCGACATGTGACAATGCATGGCAGGCCCAGCCCACGGGGTTCAGGAGATCTATCACTGTTTTTATTTTGAGGTAACTAGCAAAATAATGCTGATAATAAAACCATAGTGTTCAAATGAAGTTTTAAATATTCACACTACATGTATATACACATATTTGGACATTTCTGCACCAACCAGCGCACATGCGAGCGTAAGACATACACATTCAAATATGCTCACAATGGATCAATGTTGGACTTGATCCTTGATGCGTGTATTTTCTTTTTAGTACATCCTCGATGCATGTATGAGAAGAAAAAGAAAAGGTCAGTCCCATGATAGATGAAAAGCTGGAGGCCCCTATGACATACGAATAATTCGGAGGAACAATTAGTTTCAATGACACATGAAAATTTTAAAGAAACAATTAATAAAGAGTTATTTTTCACTTATGGATGACAGGGTTGGTAATTTGCTTCAACTTTAGGGGCAGTTTCAACGACGGTCGAAAAAGTCAGAGAAATAATTAACAAAGACTTTTTCACTTACGGGTGACATGATGGGTAACTTACTTCAACTTATGAGCAGCTTAGGGTAGCTGGATGGAAGAAAAAAAAATCAAAGAAACACACCGTCCTTTATTATAGGGGTATCTTAAAGTAATTAGACCACTTGTGCTTGAACTTGTTACAAATGTGCACTTTAGTGTGAACTTACAAAATACATCAAACTGGTTTCATAACTTGGTATAGGCGTGTAAATACGGTTCAAATTACATCTGTATACGTCCACGATGGTAATAAGGCACGCCGGCATGCCATGGGGCCGACTATCAGTTACCGGACGGCAGGGAGGAGGGCGTGTGGCCTGGTTTTTTGTGGAAAACCCTTTGAAATTATTTTCTTCTCACAAAAAAACTCTCGGAGAGAAACAACGCAAATTGTAAAAATAAATACTGGTCGGGTTTTGAACCCGCGACCTGACGCTCGTGTGTGGGTGTGGCTAGCCAGTTGACAAAAACACATTTGTTCTCATGTATATATCCACGTGCTTTATATACATACGGCTGATCAACATAAACAAATAAATTTAAATAAAATATTCATGTAGTATATGAAAGTGTTCATGCTTTAAGAAGCTAGAGGATACCCCGCGTGTTGTGACAATGTGACGGTAAACTCAACAATGATTTGGAGAGATATGACAAAATGAAAACATGTAGTGTGATATATTTATCGGAGTGACACATTTGAGCATATATTTTTAGCATTGATGCATCGTCTCACCTACAATCCATCAAACTACTGAAATTGCACCTTACTGAAATTGCATCGTACATCTATAGCTCGTTCGGGGTTTTGAAGAATATTACAGTGTGACCAATGAATTTAAAAGGCATTAGAAGATTTATATTAAAAGAACAATCAATTGATAAAGAAAATACTGATCTGCATCACTCAAAACAAAACGCATGCAAGTTTCCATAAATTAGGGCATAGAAAATATAGCTTGTATGATAAAGCCCATAGGAAAATCTTAATGTACAAAACATGTGACCATCACTTCGAGAGAGAAATTGCACCAGAAGGAGCTAAGATCAGCATATGATTATATCCATGAGACAAAATATTTGGAGTTTGATACCCTCGTGTCCTAATAAGTAATATGTTAGGCAGGGAAAGATTATAGGAAATAACACAATTATGAGCCAGCCAGTACCGTTAAAACTGAATTTCTATAAGACCAAGTGAATCTTTACACATCTAGAAGAAATTTGGGAAATAGAAATGAGTTAGTTTATTTGAGAGATATCTTGGACTACCTAGTTGCTTTGTCGGCTCGTGATAGAAATATCCGACAATCAAGAAGTGGAGAAATAAACATGGGTTAGTGCTAATAAATTGGACTTTCTAATTAGTGGACATGTCTACGGGGATCAACAAATATGTACAACATAAATATAAAAGCTGCAAGATAATCACAACACAACAATAGAAGACTGGTCTAAACATAATTGCTCAAAAATTGAAAGGAAAAAGGCAATAAAACAGAAAATAATTAAGAAAGAATGGTCAATAAACAGACACATGAGTTGTAGCCAGGACAGTTGCTACTGCTGCCCCCTGTTAGGGGTAGGTAAAAATAAAATGAACTGCCATTCATCTTAACCTGAAGAAATTTCTGAAGTTTCTTATTGAGAATAATATTTCCGTTAAGTGTTACAGATCAAATGCTTCTGAATTTCTTACAGAGTTGGAACTCTGAAGACGAGAGTAGTACTTTTATATAGCACAAATAAATACACAACAAAAAAGCCCCTGATTGGTGTTGACAGTGTATATGGCATAGGTTAGAATAAAATTAAATAATGTCTTGTGAACTTGTGATCTGAATGGACTCGATCCAGTCCGCCCTGAGTTTCGACGTTTTAGTTTCTTCAAAGATCCTCACTATTTTGCATTTCCAAAAGATAAAACCTCACTGTATATTGTCCCTCAATTATGAAATTACTTCTGCTCAAATGACTGAATCGTGCAAATAACCTGAAGTTATTCTCCCAATCTCACCTCTTCAGACTGCTGCCTGATGTTGGTATCAGGTTCGCTGGTGTCACAGCTAGACCCATGGATGCAGTGGCGGAGCGTGACGAGCAACCAAGGGGGGGCCAATTTCAAAATAAAAGCAAAATTTGTACAAAAACATATGCTACTTACAGTCTCACAATATAAACGCCGAAAATCCATTTCGTCGGCACAACCGGTGCTTGCATCCGGCGTCGCTGCCTCACCGGAGGCGGTGCGGTCCGTCTGGCGTCCGAACGCTGTGGAGGAAGCACAACCCCTCCGTTAGCGCGCCGAGCACGAACCATGGGCGTCCTTGGACGATAACATGGCGCGGTGTGCCCGCCGTGCGAGGCAGTGGGCGCGGGAGGCCCTCGCGACGGTGGATGTTGGAGAGGCGGTGTCACACTCTCCGGCGCCCCGTAGGTTGCACTGCGGGCGCCGCAACCATGTCATGATGAACGTCGGCTCCTCCTAGGAAGGATCCGTCATCGACCTGACGTCCACCGGCACCGTCCGGTTTACGGACTCCGACGAGGAAGGGTAGGGCATGGGAGACGCCGGGAGCTCGAGTCCCGTGAGCCGGCTAGTGTCCCATGTCCTACTTTACCTTGCCGGCGACTGGACCGACACTCCGAGGGCCGCAGCCAGCCGCCGGACATGGGCACGGAGGAGCCGGACGAGCTCCGCTTGTATTAGGTTTACGTTGCATGTAATAATATGGATTTGAGGTTTCTAATTTGAGATATCCGGTTATAGAATGCATTATTTGAGGCGTGACCGGTCAGTGTCCGCGGACGCGGACGCGTCCGCGAGCGTTTGAGGGGCCGGATTTGCAAGTTGCGGTTGTAGATGCTAGTAGACAGAACCATAAATGGGCCGGGGCGAATGCAATGCTTAGTACTAATAATTTTTGTTTTGTTTTGTAGGGGGTCGTGGCCCCCTTTGGCCCTAAAGAGGCCCCGCCACTGCATGGATGCCGGAGGACAAATGAAAAAAAATCAAAATCACATTGTATCTGTACCTACCCACTAGTACAGTATGGAGTATTTCTGCCCGTCCGTCGTCATAAGTTTTACGTTTTATAAGAAAGCCCCTGTTTTTTCCTTTAAGCAACCCACAGTCCAACATTAAGTCATTAAGTGTCCTTTCTTTGTTGGGGTTCGGCCCAACTGCAGTAGCCGCTCTCTTCCGCTTCTGGGCGGTGGATAGTATTTCATGTTTGCCCAGTTCGTTCTGTTTTCGGCCCATTTAGGTCCCTGGCCTTTTATTATTTATAGAGAATAGGTGTTAAACATGATAATGCTATAACTTTGCAACCGTAACTCGAATAAAAATAATTTGTATATGTAATTTGATCAGAAAAATGTGTAGTTTCCAACCAACCTATTATTTGTTTCATGTTAACTATTTTAAGATCTTATTTAGGACATAACCTTAATTAACATAATTAATTGCAATGGTGTATTTTGAAAATTGCTAACATACAATATAACTTTGAGATTTCTATTTCTGTGCCTCTCATTGCTTAGTCCTTAGTTTTGCCCAAGCCAATTTTTTGCTCACTTTTCCCCTCCACCGCGCCACCCACCCTCACCAATACCCAAACGGGGGTTTGCCGTTGGTCAAGGGAGTTGACTGTTAGCCGCCGCTGTTACTGACGAGTGAGACACACCATGCCATGCATGTGTAGTCACATCACGGTCACGTCGGCATTTCACACCGCGTGTTTTCCCATGCGAGGAGTCGCGTCACCAGCGTGCCCACCAAGCGCCTGTTAATGCATTTTATAGCCGCGCGGCGCACCGGCGTTGGCCCACTCATGTCCCAATCCCCTTCCCTCGCCGCCCCACAGCCTTCTCCACCGTGCGCCTCCACCTAACCCTAGCCGCTTCCACCAAACCCTAGCCGCCTCCCCTTTCACAGTCGGAGCAATGGCCAGCCACGGTGGTGGGGCGGGAAGGAGCAGTCGGGGGCGTCGCCGCGCGCTGTTCGTCTAGGGCATGCCGCGCACCCTCCGGGTCGACGAGGCGTCACTCCTTGCTCGTTGCGGCGTCATGGTGCTGGCGGACACACGCCTGAAGTTCGACTGGAACATGAGCTAGGGGGGCTCGCGGTGGAGCCTGTCCCCACCGTTGGCACGCCGGCCATGTCACGCGCGATACACGCGTTTCGGGAAGGCTTGTCGCCGGAGGAGCGGTCAAAGCCGCGCTACGCGCTCGGCAGCCAGCGATGGCCAGAGATCCTTGCGGGGAACACGCTGCTCGCATCCAGCACTACGGCGGCCGCTACCCGGCTTCGCGGAACAACATCGATGAGAGGTACGCCTTCTGGGAAGGGCGTACTTTCCCTGATGCCATGGTCGCGTGCCGCGCGCAACTCGGTCTGGAGGAGGGCGACCGGGTTTCTCCGCCGCGAGTCGCGCCCACATCTGCAGGAGACGGCGGCGGTTCAAGTAGCACCCGGGGCCTCCGTGTTCCAAAGCCCGAGCCCAAGGACGCCGAGGACGAGCTCTGCAGTGCGTGGCGCCGGCCTACGCATACCAAAGCCGGTGTCGGGGACGAGCTCTGACGTGCGGGGCACGGGCCTGCACATCCCAAAGCCGGAGCCGGGGACGAGCTCTGCAGCGCGCGACGCCGGCCTGCGCATCACGAGTTCCCGCGGTGCCCCTCTGCTAGTCCCAAAGCCCGAGCCCGGGACAAGCTCGCGCGACCCCCTTCTTGTGCCCAAGCCGGAGCCCGGGACGAGCTCGAGCGCCCCCCTGCTCGATCCCGAACCAGAGCCGGAGCCCCCGCTGCTGGCGGAGTACAGGGGGGCGGTGGTTAGCGAGGACGGCGACCCTGCAGACATGTCGGTGCTCCTCCTGGCATTGCGTGAATCAACAAAGGGGCCGCAGCACCACCCCGATAACCCGGTGGACTCGTCGGGCGTGCAACAGGCGATCGTCGCCTCGATGGTTGACATCACCATCGACCTCGCGAGCGAGGACGAGGACGACGACAAGCAGGAGGAGGGCAACGAGAACGACTCCTCTTCCTCGGGCATCGACAGCGGCTCCAATATGGACGACGACGAGCAATAGCTAGGTTTAGGGTTTACGTTTGTACAAATTAGAAACTTTTGATGAAATTTGGTGTTGTTTGAATGTCCAAATTGAATGTAAGTACCTATGCATGTTTGGATGTCCAATTTGTGCCATGTTTGCTTATGTGTGACAACCGGTGACCCACATTTCATGAATTTGCGAAAATAATTCGGTGTTTTCAATCAAACATTTGCCAAACTTTCAAACTTGTTGTATTTCAAACATATTGTATTGCAAGTTTAATATTTTTCCCACAAACTAGTGCACACAAGATGGCTCCATGCAAATGAATTTCATTTTTTGAGCCTTTTTTCATTTTCTCTCTTTTTTTCAAAATGGGGTCGAACTTGAAGTGTTGACCATTGATACAAAAAGGTTTGGAATTACTACTTTCCTTGTCCCAAGTTCATCCACCACCAACATTGGTGCATAATTTTTTTTTGCAATTTTCAGTACCAAACTACATCACACTTGTAGTTCAAATTTGGGCAATTTCTGATAATTCACTAAAAGTCTACTAAATGGATGGAATATAGCAATAGTATTCTGAAATTACTGAAACTTGGTCAGTGTCCATCCAATGTGACATAATTTTGGTGAAAAATGAGATGGAACAAATTTCAAAAACTATTTGAGGCACTTCCTTCACAAAAAAGTCATTTTTAGGACTTGGAAAATGAAAATATTGCTTTTTATTACCAAATAATTACAAATTCCTATGGAAACATTGTCCACAATGGTAAGACCAATAGTTGTGCCAAATTTGGACAAATAATCATGGCTTATGCCATGTATGTGGTCATTTCGTTTTTTTTTTCAAAATGGGGTCAAACTTGAAGTGCTGACAATGTTTTTGTTTCAAACTTGTTACTTTGCTTGTCCCAAGTTCATCCATCAAACCAATATATTCAGGACTAAACTAATTTGGTTGACTCAAGTGCATCCACCACCCCAAATGGTTTGAACAAAGGGAAAACAATTCGCTCCCCCGATGGTATAATACATATAGTGGCTGAACGGTGGGTCCATCCTTCACTTCATCTTGTAAATAAAAAGGTGAGGAATGTTTCAAAAGACACGTACACATACTTGGTCGGTTGGCCCTTGCACCTCTCTTTGAGCGTCTGGTATCGGGTTCGAGTACTCTTCCTGACTTAATAAGCCACCTCTTTTTTCGCTAATTCTGCCGCAAACCATCGCGCAGACGCTGACAAATGGGCCTGCCGTTGGTGTCCCACGCGCCTATAACTGCGCCCACTGATACGTCTCCAACGTATCTACTTTTCCTCACACTTTTTCCCTTGTTTTGGACTCTAATTTGCATGATTTGAATGAAACTAACCCGGACTGACGCTGTTTTCAGCAGAACTACCATGGTGTTGTTTTTGTGCAGAAATAAAAGTTCTCGGAACGGAACGAAACTTTTTGGAGAATTATTTCAGAATATATAAGAATTATTGGAGCCAAAAACTACCGGAGAAGGGGGCTAGGGTGGCCAGCACCCACCAGGGCGCGCCAGGCCCCCTGGGCGCGCCCTGGTGGGTTGTGCCCACCTCGTGGCCCCATTGACCCTAATTCCGCCACTATAAATTCCTATTTTTCGGAGAAAAAAATCAAGGAGAAAGTTTCATCGCGTTTTACGATACGGAGCCGCCGCCACCTCCTGTTCTTCATCGGGAGGCCAGATCTGGAGTCCGTTTGGGGCTCCGGAGAGGGGAATCTTCGGTCTTCGTCACCAACCCTTCTGCATCGCCAATTCCATGATGCTCCCCACCGGGAGTGAGTAATTCCTTCGTAGGCTTGCTGGTCGGTGAGGAGTTGGATGAGATTCATCATCTAATCCAGTTAGTTTTGTTAGGGCTTGATCCCTAGTATCCACCATGTTCTGAGATTGATGTTGCTATGACTTTGCTATGCCTAATGCTTGTCACTAGGGCCCGAGTGCCATGATTTCAGATCTAAACCGTTTATGTTATCACCATTATATCTCTGTTCTTGATCCGATCTTGCCTAGTCATATGCACCTATTACGTGTTATGATCCGTCAACCCCATAGTGACAATATTTGGGATACTTCACGGTGATGAACGTAGTTTTAGGAGTTCATGTATTCACCGTGTGTTAATGCTTTGTTCCGGTTCTCTATTAAAAGGAGGCCTTAATATCCCTTAGTTTCCTTATGGACCCCGCTGCCACGGGAGGGTAGGAGAAAAGATGTCGTGCAAGTTCTTTTCCATAAGCATGTATGACTATTTACGGAATACATGCCTACATTACATTGATGAACTGGAGCTAGTTCTGTGTCGCCCTAGGTTATGTCTGTTATATGATGAATATCATCCAACGAGTTACCGATCCAGTGCCTACTAGTTTTCCACTTATTGTTCTCGCTAAGTTACTACTTGTGCTGCTGTTCCAACTGCTACAAAACTATTGCTACTACTGCTACTATCACCATTACTATTACTGCTGCTATTGCTATCAAACTATCATATTACTGTGCTACTGATCACTTTGCTGCAGATATTTAATCTCGAGGTGTGGTTGAATTGACAACTCAACTACTAATACTCTCAAGTATTCTTTGGCTCCCCTTGTGTCGAATCTATAAATTTGGGTTGAATACTCTACCCTCGAAAACTGTTGCGATCCCCTATACTTGTGGGTTATCAAGACCTTTTTCTGGTGCCGTTGCCGGGGAGCATAGCTATATTTGTTGAGTCACTTGGGATTTATATCAATTGATCACTATGAAGAATCTGAAGGATCCAAAGACTAAGATTTTTCCCTCTAAGACGAGGGGAGGTAAGGAACTGCCATCTAGCTCTGCACTTGATTCACCTTCTGTGATGAGTAAGCTTGCTACACCACCACATGCTAGTAATCCTGATATGTCGCAAGTTATTGATGATGCTACCTTTGCTATGAATGATGCTTATGATGATGCTAGTACCATGCTTGATGATAATGTGCCACTTGGTGAATTTCTTGATGAACAAATTGCTAGAGCCAAAGAGAATGAAACCACTGAAACTGATGAGATTGCTGAAACTGATGAAGCTTATGAAACTGATGATGACTATGAAACACCTATTAGTCCTAGCTCTCCTAAATTTGAAATGCCTAAGATACCTGAAGGTTATGTTATGGACGAAGAGGTAACTAGAGAAATTCTTTCTTGCAAGGATAGAAACGATCTTAAGAAATTGCTACGCAAGTATAAGGAAAAGACTTTGAATGCTAGAATGAAATGTGATCCTAAGTTTGCTACTTCACCTATCTTTGTTACCGATAAGGATTATGAATTCTCTATCGACCCAGAGTTAATTAGTTTGGTTGAATCCGATCCTTTCCATGGCTATGAAACTGAAACTGTAGTGGCACACCTTACTAAGTTGAATGATATAGCCACCCTCTTTGCTCATGATGAGAAGATTCGCTACTATTACATCCTTAAGTTATTTCCGTTCTCATTAAAGGGTGATGCTAAGACATGGTACAATACTCTTACTCCTGGTTGTGTGCGTAGTCCCCA
The DNA here is from genome assembly GCA_039707655.1 of Elymus sibiricus. Classification (NCBI taxonomy): domain Eukaryota; kingdom Viridiplantae; phylum Streptophyta; class Magnoliopsida; order Poales; family Poaceae; genus Elymus; species Elymus sibiricus. The sequence goes on from CM077663.1 coordinate 338,875,473, forward strand.
GGATATGATTTACTATTTCTCTGAAAAATATTTCCCTGCTCATAAGAAACAAGCCGCCTTACAGGAAATATTTAACTTTGTGCAAATTGAAGAGGAGAGTCTCCCACAAGCTTGGGGGAAGCTTCTCCAATTGCTTAATGCTTTGCCTGATCATCCTCTCAAGAAAAATGAAATACTTGATATCTTCTATAATGGACTAACCGATGCTTCTAGGGACTTCCTAGATAGTTGTGCTGGTTGTGTTTTCAGGGAACGAACTGTTGAACAAGCTGAGGAATTATTGAATAACATATTGAAGAATTATGATGATTGGACTCTTCCTGAACCACCGCTCAAACCCACTCTGAAGAAGAGGGGTATCTTATTTCTCAGTCCTGAAGATATGCAAGAGGCAAAGAAATCTATGAAGGAAAAAGGTATTAAAGCTGAGGATGTTAAGAATTTGCCACCTATTGAAGAAATACATGGCCTTGACACACCACAACCTCCACAAGTGGTAAAGGTAAATTCTTTATTAAAGTTTGATGAAGGTGATATCCCTCACAATAAACATTCCAGTCAATGCCTATATGAGTTTGACAACTATATTATGAAGCAAGATCATTTCAATGCACATGTTCTGAAACAATTGAAATACAATTCTGATATGATTGCTCGCTTGAGTGACTTGCTATTTAGAATTAGTAATGATGTTAGAGGTGTAGGAAAGCATGCCTCTATGGTTCAAACTCAGCTAGAACAAGTTGCTAAGTCTCAAAACGAATTGCTTGATGAAATGAATAATAGTATGAATGATTTTGCTGCTAGAGTAGTAACTAGAGGAGGTAGGATGACCCAAGAACCACTTTATCCTGAGGGTCATCCTAAAAGAATTGAACAAGACTCTCAGAGAATTAATATTGATGCACCTAGTCCTTCTAGGAAGAAAAAAAATGATAGGACTTTGCATAACTCTAGTGAACCTGAGACACAAAAACCTCCTGATAATAATGATGTATCTATTTCTGATGCTGAAACTCAGTCTGGTAATGAACATTCACCTAGTGATAATGAAAATGATAATGATGATGCTCATGAAGATACTCAACCTAGCAATGATAAAGAACCAGATAATGATGTTGAAATAGAGCCTGCTCCTGATCTTGATAACCCACAATCTAAAAATAAACGTTATGATAAAAGAGACTTTGTGGCTAGGAAACATGGTAAAGAAAGAGAGCCATGGGTTCAGAAACCCATGCCATTTCCTCCTAAGCCATCTAAGAAAAAGGATGATGAAGAATTTGAGCGCTTTGCTGAAATGATTAGGCCAATCTTTTTGCGTACCCGCTTAACTGATATCTTAAAGATGGCCCCTTATGCAAAGTATATGAAAGACATCATCACTAATAAAAGAAAGATACCTGAAGCTGAAATCTCCACCATGCTTGCTAATTACTCTTTTAAGGATGGAGTGCCTGATACGTCCATTTTGCATCATGATTTCCTACTGTTATTTACTTTGTTTTGTTGAATAATAATGCTTTGGGGAGTGATTATAATGCCTTTTCTCTCATAATATGCAAGGTTTACACAAAGAGGGAGAATACCGGCAGCTGGAATTCTAGACCCAAGAAAAGCACGTCAGAGATACCTATTATGCACAACTCCAATGAAGCTGAAAATTTACGGAGATTATTTTTGTATTTAATAAGAATTACTTGAGCTGAAAACTACCGGAGGAGGGCCCCCAGGTGGGCACAACCCACCAGGGCGCGCTAGCCCCCCTGGGCGTGCCCTGGTGTATCGTGCCCAGCCTGGCCCGCTTCCGGTGCCCATCTTCTGGTATAAATTCCCAAAAAAACCTAAAAAAATTAGGAGGAGGACTTTCGGGACGAGGCACTGCCGCCTCGAGGCGGAACTTGGGCAGGAGCACTTTTGCCCTCCGGCGGAGCGATTCCGCCGGGGGAACTTCCCTCCCGGAGGGGGAAATCGAAGCTATCGTCATCACCAACACCCCTCTCATCTTTGGGAGGCCAATCTTCATCAACATCTTCAACATCACCATCTCCTCTCAAACCCTAGTTCATCTCTTGTGTTCAATCTTTGTACCGGAACCTCAGATTGGTACCTGTGGGTGACTAGTAGTGTTGATTACCTTGCGTAGTTGATTACTATATGGTTTATTTGGTGGAAGATTATATGTTCAGATCCATTATGCTATTTAATACTCCTCTGATCTTGAGCATGATTATTATTTGTGAGTAGTTACCTTTGTTCTTGAGGTCACGAGAGAAGTCATGTTGCAAGTAATCATGTGAATTTGATATGTGTTCGATATTTTGATGATGTGTATGTTGTGATTCCCTTAGTGGTGTCATGTGAACGTCGACTACATGACACTTCACCATTCATAGGCCTAAGGGAATGCATTGTGGAGTAGTTATTAGATGATGGGTTGCTAGAGTGATAGAAGCTTAAACCCTAGTTTATGCGCTACTTCATAAGGGGCTGATTTGGATCCACATGTTTAATGCTATGGTTAGACTTTGTCTTAATACTTTTCTCGTAGTTGCGGATGCTTCCGAGGGGGTTAATCATAAGTAGGTTGTTAGTTCAAGTAAGAACAGCACCTTAGCACCGGTCCACCCACATATCAAATTATCAAAGTAGCGAACACGAATCAAACCAACATGATAAAACTGACTAGACAAAATTCCCGTGTACCCTCAAGAACACTTTGCCTATTACTAGTGATTGTTCTGGACTGTCCTTTGCCTCAAAAGGATTGGGATACCTTTGTGCACCTTGTTTACCGTTACGGTTACTTGCTCGTTACAAATTATCTTGCTATCAAACTATCTGTTACCTACAATTTCAGTGCTTGCAGAAATTACCTTGCTGAAAACCGCTTGTCATTTCCTTCTGCTCCTCGTTGGGTACGACACTCTTACTTATCGAAAGGACTACGATTGATCCCCTATACTTGTGGGTCATCAAGACTCTTTTCTGGCGCCGTTTCCGGGGAGTGAAGCGCTCTTGGTAAGTGGAAATTGGGAAGGAAAAACTTATACTACGTGCTGAAATTTATTGCTACTTGCTACTATGGAGAACAATCCTTTGAGGGGTTTGTTCGGGGTATCTTCACCTCGACCGAAACCACAATTAGTTACCCCTCGACCTACAGCACCTACTGAAAATGTTACTTATGAAATTCCTTTGGGTATGCTAGAACAACTGCTTGCTAAACCTTATGGAGGAGATGGAACTGAACATCCTGATATGCATCTCTTATATGTGAACGAAATATGTGGATTATTTAAGCTTGCAGGTTTACCCGGAGATGAAGTTAAGAAGAAGATTTTCCCTTTATCTTTGGAGGGAAAATCATTGACATGGTATAGGCTATGTGATGATCTTGGATCGTGGAACTGGAATCGTTTGCAATTGGAATTCCATCAAAAGTTTTATCCTATGCATCTAGTTCATCGTGATCGGAATTATATATATAAGTTTTGGCCTCGTGAAGGAGAAAGTATCGCTCTAGCTTGGGGGAGGCTTAAGTCAATGTTATATTCATGCCCCAATCATGGCATTTCGAGGGAAGTTATCATTCAGAATTTTTATGCTCGGCGTTCTCATAATGATCAATCCATGCTCGATACTTCTTGTGCTGGTTCTTATATGAAGAAGACTATTGATTTCAAGTGGGATCTCTTAGAAAGAATTAAACGCAACTCTAAAGATTGGGAACTCGACGAAGGTAATGGGTCAGGTATAAAGCTTGAATTTGATTGTGTTAAATCTTTTATGAATACCGATACTTTTCACAAGTTTAGCACTAAATACGGACTTGACTCTGAGATGGTAGCCTCTTTCTGCGAAGCATTTGCTACTCACGTTGATCTCCCTAAGGAGAAGTGGTTTAAATATCATCCCCCTATTAAAGAAGAAATTAAAGAACCAGTCATAGCTAAAGAAGAAACCATCTTTTACAATGTTGATCCAGTTGTGCCTACCGCTTATATTGAAAACCCACCTTTCCCTGTTAGGATAAAGGAACATGCTAAGGTATCAACTGTAGTTCGTAAGAGTAATATAAGAGCACCTAAACCCCCTGAGCAAATTAAAGTAGAACCTAGTGTTGCTATGGTTAAAGATCTCTTGGTAGAAAATATTGATGGGCATCTCATCTACCTTTGTGATGAAGCTGCTAGAATTGCTAAACCTGATAAAAAAGATAAACATAGACCTATACAAGGCTTTCCCATTGTCTCAGTTAAAATATGAGATCATTGCTACCATGGTTTATGTGATTTAGGTGCTAGTGTGAGTGCTATACCTTTTACTTTATACCAAGAAATTATGGATGAAATAGCACCTGCTGAAATGGAAGATATTGATGTTACTATTAAACTTGCTAATAGAGACACTATCACACCACTTGGGATTGTTAGAGATGTTGAAGTCTTGTGTGGGAAAGTAAAATACCCTACTGATTTTCTAGTTCTTGGTTCCCCACAAGATGACTTTTGTCCCATTATCTTTGGTAGACCTTTCTTGAGCACCGTCAATGCTAAGATAGATTGTGAAAAACAAACTGTCGGTGTCAGTTTTGGTAATGTGTCTCATGAGTTTAATTTTTCCAAGTTTAGTAGACAACCTCATGATAAAGCGTTACCTAGTAAGGATGAAATAATTGGTCTTGCTTCTATTGTTGTGCCTCCTACTGATCCATTAGAACAATATTTGCTCGACCATGAAAATGATATGCACATGCGTGAAAGAAATGAAATAGATCAAATTTTCTTCGAACAACAAACTCTCTTGAAACACAATTTGCCTATTGAAACTCTTGGAGGTCCTCCTCCACCTAAAGGTGATCCTGTGTTTGAATTGAAACAATTGCCTGACACTTTGAAGTATGCTTATCTTGATGAGAAAAAGATATATCCTGTTATTATTAGTGCTAACCTTTCAGAACATGAAGAAGAAAGATTATTGAAAGTTCTAAGAAAGCACCGGGCTGCTATTGGATATACTCTTGATGATCTTAAGGGCATTAGTCCCACTCTATGTCAGCACAAGATCAATATGGAACCTGATGCTAAACCCGTTGTTGATCACCAACGGCGATTGAATCCTAAGATGAAAGAAGTGGTAAGAACTGAAATATTAAAGCTTCTGGAAGCAGGTATAATCTATCCCATAGCTGATAGTAGATGGGTAAGTCCCATTCATTGTGTCCCTAAGAAAGGAGGTATTACCGTTGTTCCTAATGATAAGAATGAACTCATTCCACAAAGAATTGTCACTGGCTATAGAATGGTAATTGATTTTAGAAAATTAAATAAAGCTACTAGGAAAGATCATTACCCTTTGCCTTTCATTGATCAAATGCTAAAGAGACTATCTAAGTACACACACTTTTGTTTCCTAGATGGATATTCTGGTTTCTCTCAAATACCCGTGTCACAACCCGATCAAGAGAAAACCACCTTTACTTGCCCTTTTGGAACCTATGCTTATAGACGTATGCCTTTTGGTTTATGCAATGCACCTGCTACCTTTCAAAGATGTATGACTGCTATATTCTCTGACTTTTGTGAAAAGATTGTGGAGGTTTTCATGGATGATTTTTCCGTTTACGGAACTTCTTTTGATGATTGCTTAAGCAACCTTGATCGAGTTTTGTAGAGATGTGAACAAACTAATCTCATCTTGAATTGGGAGAAGTGCCACTTTATGGTTAATGAAGGCATTGTCTTGGGGCATAAAATATCTGAACGGGGTATTGAGGTGGATAAAGCTAAAGTTGATGCAATTGAGAAAATGCCATGTCCTAAAGATATTAAAGGTATTTGAAGTTTCCTTGGTTATGCTGGTTTTTATAGGAGGTTCATTAAAGACTTCTCTAAAATTTCTAGGCCTCTTACTAATCTTTTGCAAAAGGATATCCCTTTTGTTTTTGATGATGATTGTGTGGAAGCCTTTGAAACACTCAAGAAAGCCTTAACCTCTGCACCTATCGTTCAACAACCTGATTGGAACTTGCCTTTTAAAATTATGTGTGATGCTAGTGATTATGCTGTTGGTGCTGTCCTAGGACAAAGAGTTGATAAGAAATTGAATGTTATCCATTATGCTAGTAAAACTCTAGACAGTGCCCAACGAAATTATGCCACTACTGAAAAGGAATTTTTAGCAATTGTGTTTGCTTGTGATAAATTTAGATCCTATATTGTTGACTCCAAAGTTATTGTTCACACCGATCATGCTGCTATAAAATATCTTATGGAAAATAAAGATGCTAAACCTAGACTCATTAGGTGGGTTCTTTTGCTTCAAGAATTTGACTTACATATCGTTGATAGGAAAGGAGCTGAGAACCCCGTAGCTAATAACTTGTCTAGGTTAGAAAATATTCTTGATGACCCACTACCTATTGATGATAGTTTCCCTGACGAACAGCTAGCTGCAATAAGTGTCTCACACAACACACCTTGGTATGCTGATTATGCTAATTACATTGTTACTAAATATATACCACCTAGTTTCACATACCAACAAAATAGAAAAAAAATCTATGATTTGAGACATTACTTTTGGGATGACCCACATCTTTATAAAGAAGGAGTAGATGGTATTATTAGATGTTGTGTACCTGAGCATGAACATGAACAAATCCTACGGAAATGTCATTCCGAAGCTTATGGAGGACATCATGGGGAGATAGAACAGCTCACAAGGTATTGCAATCTTGTTTTTATTGGCCTACTCTCTTCAAGGATGCCCGTAAGTTTGTCTTGTCTGGTGATGAATGTCAAAGAATTGGTAATATCGGTAAGCGTCAAGAAATGCCTATGAATTATTCACTTGTTGTTGAACCATTTGACGTGTGGGGTTTTGATTACATGGGGCCTTTTCCTTCCTCTAATGGGTACACTCATATTTTAGTTGCGGTTGATTATGTCACTAAGTGGGTAGAAGCTATTCCAACTAGTAGTGCTGATCACCACACCTCCATTAAAATGCTTAAAGAGGTTATCTTCCCGAGGTTTGGAGTCCCTAGATATTTAATGACCGATGGTGGTTCACACTTTATTCATGGTGCTTTCCGTAAGATGCTTGCTAAATATGATGTTAACCATAGAATTGCATCACCCTATCATCCTCAATCTAGTGGTCAAGTAGAACTTAGCAATAGAGAAATAAAATTAATATTACAAAAAACTATCAATAGGTCTCGTAAGAATTGGTCTAAGAAATTAGATGATGCACTTTGGGCCTATAGAACAGCTTATAAAAATCCTATGGGTATGTCTCCGTACAAAATGGTATATGGGAAAGCTTGTCATTTGCCTCTAGAACTAGAACACAAAGCGTTTTGGGCAATTAAAGAACTCAACTATGATTTCAAACTTGCCGGTGAGAAGAGGCTTTTTGATCTTAGCTCACTAGATGAATGGAGAACCCAAGCGTATGAGAATGCCAAGCTATTCAAAGAAAAAGTAAAAAGATGGCATGACAAAAGAATCCAAAAGCGGGAATTCAAAATAGGAGATCATGTTCTTTTATTCAACTCTCGTTTAAGATTTTTTGTAGGAAAACTTCTCTCAAAATGGGAAGGACCATATATTATTGAAGAGGTCTATCGTTCTGGAGCTATTAAGATTAATAACGCCGAAGGTACTAATCCGAAGGTAGTCAATGGACAAAGAATTAAGCATTATATCTCAGGTACGCCTATTAACGTTGAAAGCAAAGTTATCCAAACCATGACACCGGAGGAACACATAAAAGAAATCTTCCGGAACACTTCAGAATATTTAAAAATAGGAGGTATGTGATACGGTAAGTAAACGGACTCCGAAAAATCCGCAAAAATATTTTTTGTCGGTTTTGGAATATTTTAGAATTTTGGAAATAAAAAAATAAACCGGAAGGTGATCGAGGTGAGCACGATACACCAGGGCGCGCCAGGCACCCCTGGGCGCGCCCTGGTGGGTTGTGCCCACCTTGGATGCCTTCTCGACTCCGTTTTCCTTCCAAATACTTGTTTCCCAAGAATAAAAATTCTCTATATATACCCCCGACTGTTTTGACGACCGTATCGCAGAGAAATCCTCTATTCTTGTTTCGTGCTATTTTCCTATCAGATCTATCAAGTCAGGCATCATGTCTTCTCCCTCTCCTAACAATGTGGAAGAAGATGCCTGGCTAATGAAGATAGAGTTGAAGAGGGACGAGCCGGAAGAAGCTTACAAGGAGGAGAAGGACAATGAAGCTAAGGTGGATTATCTGCCTGAAGGAGATCAATTCACGCCAGCAAAGGAGGGAGAGGAAGAATATATCCTTCAACCTTATTACAGTCATCTCACCCCTATTGAAATCGAAGCCTTTAGAGCCTTCGAAGCGGTTCGGGGTCAGAATAAATTTCTCATCCGTGAAAATATCTTGTTGCAAGAACACATCGACAATCTTAGGAGAGTCATCCATAAATTGGAGCATCTTCTGAAGCTAAAGTGTGACATCACATCACCACCACCTACATCAACACCTCCACCTTCTTCATCACCACCACCAAAGGAGACTTGAGCACTGGGTATGGGCACTCCACTTGGCTTGAGCCAAGCTTGGGGGAGGTGTCCCGGTATCGTATCACCATCACTTTTATTCACCTTTACCTACTTTGGTTCTATCTTTAGTTTCCCTTTGCCTTAGTCAAATAAAAGTTTAGCGTGATCTATTTTCGTGTGTTAGTTTCGTGGCCTACCTATCTATGTAATCGAGTGAAAGTTATATAATAAAGTTTAGTTTGAGTTTTTGTTTCTCTACTTTCTTGTTGCAATCAAATAAAAGAAAGACAAATAAATGAAAAGAATCATATGCTAATCTTATGGTGAGTAATGACATCACATAAGGAAAAAGTATAAGTAGTAAAATTTATTGTAGGTTGACAAACATAGCATTGGTCAATGATGCAATTCATGAAAGAATTAATTAGGGAAGAGAAGATTCACATGCAAATACACTATCTTGGACATCTTTTATGATTGTGAGCCCCCATCAAATATTATGTGTCAAAATTGTTGACGTTGGACAAGGAAGACAACGTAATGAATTATGTTTGTTCATATCCACATAGAAGTTATATTGTCATAGATCCTTTAACATGTGGTGCTTGCCCAATATCTTTGCTAGCCAAAAATTCCGCACTAAGTAGAGATACTACTTGTGCATCCACAAAAACCAAACCCAAACTCTTTCCTTGAGTGTCCACCATACCTACCTATGGATCGAGAAAGATCCTTCAAGTAAGTTGTCATCGGTGCAACAAGGCAATAAAAATTGCTTCTAAAAGTGCTTTGATCAATTAGTGTATGAGAAAATTGAGCGTTATACGAACTTATGATGGCAAAGTAATAAAAGTGACGGACTGCATAATAAAGGTTGCTATCATAGGGGGCAATATAGCGTGACGTTCTTTTAAATTAAGGGATTGGGCATACAAATCAATAAGCGCATGACAACCTCTGCTTCCCTCTGCGAAGGGCCTATCTTTTACTTTTATGCACTTACTTTTATGCAAGAGTCAAAGTATTCTTCCCTATTCCTCTTTACTTTTTCTTTTGCAAGCATCATGTGGTGAGGAAAGATCTAGGCACATATATCCAGTTGGATATGGGTGGGCATGAGTTATTATTGTTGACATCACCCTTGAGGTGAGTACGTTGGGAGGCGAAACTATAAGCCCCTATCTTCCTATGTGTCCGGTTGAAACTTTTTGTTCATGGGTATGCCATGAGTATTAGCAATCATAGAAGACTAAATGATGGTTGAGTATGTGGACTGGCCAAAAGGCTCCTACATGAGACCCTTCCTAAAAATATGATGAATTGTAGTTGCAAAGTTGACTGAGAACATAGTTTGTTGGTTTTCAATAAGGTTTATGCTTCATACTTCTATGTTGTGATGAATTGTTACTTGTTCATGAGAAGCTTTATGATAAAAATATATTGAAATAAGTTCTTATGTTAGAGTTTGTTGCTGTTATGTTAATAAGCATGATGCTTCTATGTCAGTATTTTGTTTTTATCGACACCTCTCTCTCAAACCATGTGGACATGCTTTTCAATATCGGCTTTCGCTTGAGGACAAGCGAGGTCTAAGCTTGGGGGAGTTAATACGTCCATTTTGCATCATGATTTCCTACTTTTATTTACTTTGTTTTGTTGAATAATAATGCTTTGGGGAGTGATTATAATGCCTTTTCTCACATAATATGCAAGGTTTACACAAAGAGGGAGAATACCGGCAGCTGGAATTCTGGACCCAAGAAAAGCACGTCAGAGATACCTATTCTGCACAACTCCAATGAAGCTGAAAATTTATGAAGATTATTTTTGTATCTAATAAGAATTACTGGAGAAACTACCGGAGGAGGGCCCCCAGGTGGGCACAACCCACCAGGGCGCGCCAGGCCCCCTGGGCACGCCCTGGTGTATCGTGCCCAGCCTGGCCCGCTTCCGGTGCCCATCTTCTGGTATAAATTCCCAAAAAAACCTAAAAAAATTAGGAGGAGGACTTTCGGGACGAAGCGCCGGCGCCTCGAGGCGGAACTTGGGCAGGAGCACTTTTGCCCTCCGGCGGAGCGATTCCGCCGGGGGAACCTCCCTCCCAGAGGGGGAAATTGAAGCTATCGTCATCACCAACACCCCTCTCATCTTTGGGAGCCCAATCTTCATCAACATCTTCAACAGCACCATCTCCTCTCAAACCCTAGTTCATCTCTTGTGTTCAATCTTTGTACAGGAACCTCAGATTGGTACATGTGGGTGACTAGTAGTGTTGATTACCTTGCGTAGTTGATTACTATATGGTTTATTTGGTGGAAGATTATATGTTCATATCCATTATGCTATTTAATACTCCTCTGATCTTGAGCATGATTATTATTTGTGAGTAGTTACCTTTGTTCTTGAGGTCATGGGAGAAGTCATGTTGCAAGTAATTATGTGAATTTGATATGTGTTCGATATTTTGATGATGTGTATGTTGTGATTCCCTTAGTGGTGTCATGTGAACGTCGACTACATGACACTTCACCATTCATGGGCCTAAGGGAATGCATTGTGGAGTAGTTATTAGATGATGGGTTGCTAGAGTGACAGAAGCTTAAACCCTAGTTTATGCGCTACTTCGTAAGGGGCTGATTTGGATCCACATGTTTAATGCTATGGTTAGACTTTGTCTTAATACTTTTCTCGTAATTGCGGATGCTTGCGAGGGGATTAATCATAAGTAGGTTGTTAGTTCAAGGAAGAACAGCACCTTAGCACTGGTCCACCCACATATCAAATTATCAAAGTAGCGAACACGAATCAAACCAACATGACAAAAGTGACTAGACGAAATTCCCATGTACCCTCAAGAACACTTTGCCTATTACTAGTGATTGTTCTGGCCTGTCCTTTGCCTCAAAAGTATTGGGCTACCTTGTTGCACCTTGTTTACCGTTACTGTTACTTGCTTGTTACAAATTATCTTGCTATCAAACTATCTGTTACCTACAATTTCAGTGCTTGCAGAAATTACCTTGCTGAAAACCGCTTGTCATTTCCTTCTGCTCCTCGTTGGGTTCGACACTCTTACTTATCGAAAGGACTACGATTGATCCCCTATACTTGTGGGTCATCAGTGCCTAAAAAACTTAGAGATCCGGGAATACCAACTATACCTTGCTCCATTAAAAGAAACTATATCAAAACTGCTTTGTGTGACTTGGGAGCCGGTGTTAGTGTTATGCCTTTCTCCTTATATAAGAGACTTGATTTGAATAAACTCACGCCTACTGAAATATCATTGCAAATGGCTGACAAATCAACTGCCATACCTATCGGTATTTGTGAGGATGTGCCCATTGTTGTTGCAAATGTTACTATCTTAACTGACTTTGTTATTCTTGAGATGCCCGAGGACGATAACATGTCGATTATCCTTGGTAGACCCTTTTTGAATACTGCAGGGGCTGTTATTGATTGCAACAAAAGCAAAGTCACTTTTCATATCAATGGTAATGACCATACGGTGCACTTTCCAAAGAAACAATTCCAAGTGAATGGTATCAATGTTATTGAAGAATCTTCGACCATCACTATTGGAAGCTTCCAATTATCTCTACCTACTGCCAAAAAGAAATATGATATACTTATTGTAGGGGATATGCACATCCCCATTGAGGTAACTTAGTGTTTTACGAAAGTTCTTCGGTTTCATGCTAATCGGAAGTGGTTGTTAATAAGACTTGGTCAACCTTATTAATGGATCATTTTTGAGAGGTATGAAGTTGATGAATCTAGTAAGCACAACTCTGTGCTCCCACCTTTTATTTTCTGTTTTAGTTAGTCATATAAAATAAAATGCCATGTTTATCCTGTTTTCTGTTTTTTCCGTGCAATAAAAAATTGACCCAAAAATAAAAGTTCTCAGAATGACCTGAAAATTTGACACGATTTTTTTATAAATATTTCTGAATTTCTGGTGCAAATAATACCAGGGGGGGTGCACCTGGTGCTCACAAGACACCAGGGCGCGCCAGCACCCCCAGGCGTGACCTGGTGGGTTGTGGCCCCCACGTGGGCCCCCTCACTTACCTCTTTAGCCCACATCATCCCCTACCTCCAGAAAAAAATCACCATAGCCACCATTCTCGTGTTCTTGCTCTCAAACCCGCGGATTTTGATCTCTTAGCTCGAAGCTCCGTTTCTGAAACTGTTTGGAGGGATTGCTACTTGGTATGTGACTCCTCCATTGCTCCAATTAGTTTTTGATTTAGTGGATTATTTTTAGAATAATTAGCTACTCTTGGTGCTGCTGTAGATGAGCTTGCATGTTGAATTCTTAGTGTTCTAAGTAGTTTGAATGCTCAATATGGCCTCTATGCATGCATAGGAGTAGTTGCTATCAATTTCACGAAGTTTTGCTAACAAAATTTTGTGTCTCAAAAATATTTCAAAAATTTGTTCACAAATAAAAATGCAATTCTTTAGGAGTTCTTCGAGGAGGAGATCCTTGGAGGCCTCATCAAGTGGAAGTTCAGTTCGACAATCTTATGTTGAGCCAAGCGAAAGCTCGATGCGAGATGCCGCCACTAAATCATGCTTGTGACCGTGCGACGAGTTCATGGAAGGTGCAGGTATTAAGGAGGAATTTGAACAATATATCCATAATACAGAGCTTGGTCCCTTCATCGCAGATAAGTGCCCCCAACACCTCGAACTCACAAAAACCTTCACAAAGAAATTTAAATATTTTTCTCATGAGTCTAGAGTTTCATTCAACCTTTATGACCGTTCCTTCACCATGCCGTTAGAAATGTTCAGTGAAGCATGCAAACTCCCATATTGGGGTTCCCTCGATGAACCAACAAAATCTGAATACGAGTCATTTTTAGTTAATCCTTGCTTTGGTGAAGATAGGGGGTAACACAAGGGAGAATTAACAGCATCCATTTCCCATCAATTCAATATTTCGCACTCTTTAACGGTAAATGTATCATAGGCAAACAAGATTGTAGCACACTGTGTGCTCATGATTTGAGTCTCTTACACACTGTCATAACTGGAAATAAATATTATAATCTAGGTGCAATTGTTGCACGGAGACTGCAGCTCAATGCTGCCAATGGTAATTTTTATGGAGGAATCTATGCTTCCCGTGTAGTATAGAGATTAAATGTCTCACCATGGCCTAATGATCCCATCTTACCTACTCAATATTTAGACTTTGATGCCATGAAGAGTCATAAGTTCCTTACGGGTACGGCCACTAACTACACCTATAACTTGAGATTTAATAAAAAACCTGTTGTGCCTGTCGATTTGCCTGCTCCTGCTCTCTTTGATTTTCACAATAGGGTAAGATACTATGTCCTTGAGAGCGAGGCCCATGCGTACAATGCGGAGGTTGAAGCCGCCAAGAGGGCCGCGGAGTTTGCACCAAGGGCCTCGGTGAGCCATCGCCCAGATTATTATTCATATGGATGGTGATTACCAAGCTAGGCCAAAAGCCAAAGCTTGGCGGAGTACGTATTTCCACCTACATTACATTCATGTTCCCACATTTCATTCCAGTTATCGGCGTTCATACTTTTTCATTGTAATATCCATGCTAGATTTGTTTTCTCGCTTTCTTCTTGTGTGTTTGAAAAACTTTGAGAAGACCCAAAAATATGTCCTACTTTTTAGTTTTTCTTTCTAGCTTAGTTTAACTCTAGCATCAAAAGAAAACCCAAAAAGTTTTCTTGCTTCTTCTTTGCTTGTTGGGAGCTTTCCCGTGTAAATAGTTTTTCTCGTTTTTGTTTTTCCTCTTTAATTTGCTTTCTTCAAGAAAAACCAAAAACTCCAAAAATATTTCAGTGTGTTTCTCTGAAATTCTTTTCCTTTTATTTGAGTCATACCAAGGAAAAGACCACAATGAAATTGTTGAGTGGCTCTCATATGCATTATTGTTAATCTAACAAAGAGCCCATAACACTTTGTCTTCTCCTCTTGAATAAAATGTTTGCAGATTCCAGCTTAGTCCACGGCACTCTTGCACTATTATTATCTTCTTATCATTTGGTCGTGCAAGTGAAAGGCAATAATGACGATATTCGATGAATTGACTGTGGCAGAGAAAAGCGGGTATGAACTCAACTTGTTTTTGTAAATATGCTTAACCTAGTATCCTTGATTCAGCATATTATGATCAAACATGTTTGCAATGACCATTAGAGATTATAGTTGTTCATGCCATGCTTAAGTAGCTAGGAGTGGACAATGATTTATCTTGGGTGTCAACATGCATTAAAATGGTTGTGATGTGGTATGATGATATGTATCCTCCTTTGAATGTTTCAAGTTGCTTGACTTAGCACATGTTCACGCATGTAGTTGAATCAAAACCAACACAGCCTTCATGATATTTATGTTCATGGTGTCCATATCCTACTCATGCTAGTATTCAATGTTGGTTATATGTAATGTATGTTCCTGACCGTTTTTTCTCTCTAGCTGGCCGCTTCTCAATCTATTTGCTAGCCTTCGCCTGTACTAAGCGGTTATACTGCTTGTGCATCAAAACCCTTAAACCAAGTTATGCCAGAAGAGTCCACCATATCTACCTATATGCGCTATTACCCTGCCGTTCCAAAGTAAATTTGCATGTGCCATCTCTAAAAATTCAAATGAACATCTGTTTTGTATGCCTGGACCGCTCATGGAGCAACAGGGGGCGGTCAGTATCTTCCATGCTAAGTGGGTTATTCTCATGATGAGTGTTTATTCACTCGTCCTTACACGAGAGGGGTGGTAATAGGGATTCCCAGTCCCGAAATCAAAAATCAAAAATAATTAAACAAAACTCCCCTAGGAATGTTGTTGGTTTGGACGGTACCCGTGGATGCGGCTAGCCGTGGAGTGTGATTGTTGGCGGAGGGGGAGTAAACCTTTACTTTTACCGCTTGGGAACCGCCGCTAATTTGTTTAGCATGGAAGATATTGGTAACTCTTGGTCGTAACGTTGACAGGAAGGGTGTACCTCCCAAAATTATATCTATCTCTGCTTTAAGCTTTGAGCTCTGGCACCTCTACAAATCCATGCTTCTCTCTGCGAAGGGACTATCTATTTACTTTTATGTTGAGTCATCACCTTCTCAAATAAGCGCCAGACCTGAGAGCACTATTGTCATCCTCATGCATTGTGTATAGTTGATGTTGGGTGCAGCATGAGTGGATCTTTTCTACCATGAATTACAATTTTTAGTCGCTGCTTGAACTTTGGAGGTGCTCTGCATTTATGTTTTGCGGTCTCAGAAAGGGCTAGCGAGAAACCACTATTGTCATATTGTATCATGATTGTTTTGACAAAGTGTTGGCACTTGAGATATCTTATTATTGCTCGCTAGTTGCTTATGTTATTGATATGAGTTAATATAACTTCTAAGAGTTATTGTTGGCATGGTTAGTCATAATCTTTGCTAAAAACCTAAACAAGAACAAAAGAGTTCGTAAAAGTTTTTCTTTATCACTTTCAGTTTGTCAACTGAATTGCTTGAGGACAAGCAATGGGTTAAGCTTGGGGGAGTTGATACGTCTCCAACGTATCTACTTTTCCTCACACTTTTGCCCTTGTTTTGGACTCTAATTTGCATGATTTGAATGAAACTAACCCGGACTGACGCTGTTTTTAGCAGAACTACCATGGTGTTGTTTTTGTGTAGAAATAAAAGTTCTCGGAATGGAACGAAACTTTTTGGAGAATTATTTCAGAATATATAAGAATTATTGGAGCCAAAAACTACCGAAGAAGGGGGCCAGAGTGGCCAGCACCCACCAGGGCGCGCCAGCCCCCCTACGCGCGCCCTGGTGGGTTGTGCCCACCTCATGGCCCCACTGACCCTAATTCCGCCACTATAAATTCCTATTTTCTGGAGACAAAAATCAAGGAGAAAGTTTCATCGCATTTTACGATATGGAGCCGCCGCCACCTCCTGTTCTTCATCGGGAGGCCAGATCTGGAGCCCGTTTGGGGCTCCGGAGAGGGGAATCTTCGGTCTTTGTCATCACCAACCCTTCTCCATCGCCAATTCCATGATGCTCCCCACCGGGAGTGAGTAATTCCTTCCTAGGCTTGCTGGTCAGTGAGGAGTTGGATGAGATTCATCATGTAATCGAGTTAGTTTTGTTAGGGCTTGATCCCTAGTATCCACTATGTTCTGAGATTGATGTTGCTATGACTTTGCTATGCCTAATGCTTGTCACTAGGGCCCGAGTGCCATGATTTCAGATCTGAACTGTTTATGTTATCAACATTATATCTATGTTCTTGATCCGATCTTGCCTAGTCATATGCACCTATTACGTGTTATGATCCGTCAACCCCATAGTGACAATATTTGGGATACTTCACGGTGATGACTGTAGTTTGAGGAGTTCATGTATTCACCGTGTGTTAATGCTTTGTTCCGGTTCTCTATTAAAAGGAGGCCTTAATATCCCTTAGTTTCCTTATGGACCCCGCTGCCACGGGAGGGTAGGAGAAAAGATGTCATGCAAGTTCTTTTCCATAAGCACGTATGACTATTTACGGAATACATGCCTACATTACATTGATGAACTGGAGCTAGTTCTGTGTCGCCCTAGGTTATGACTGTTATATGATGAATATCATCCAACGAGTTACCGATCCAGTGCCTACGAGTTTTCCACTTATTGCTCTTGCTAAGTTACTATTGCTGCTGTTGTTCCAACTGCTACAAAACTATTGCTACTACTGCTACTGTCACCATTACTGTTACTGCTGCTATTGCTATCAAACTATCATATTACTGTGCTACTGATCACTTTGCTGCAGATATTTAATCTCCAGGTGTGGTTGAATTGACAACTCAACTGCTAATACTCTCAAGTATTCTTTGGCTCCCCTTGTGTCGAATCTATAAATTTGGGTTGAATACTCTACCCTCGAAAATTGTTGCGATCCCCTATACTTGTGGGTTATCACCCACCACCGATGACCGCATTGCCGCTGACATGGTGTCCTACGCGTCAGTGACACCACCCACCATCTATGAGTGCACCCCGCTGACAAAGGTGTCCCACGCGCCTGTGACTGTGCCCACCACCAACGAATGCGCTGCAACTGACATGGGTGTCCTACGCATCAGCGACACCACCCACCATCTACGAGTGTGCCCCGCCGACAGAGGTGTCCCACACGCCTGTAACTGTGCTCACCACTGACGACCGTGCTGCCGTTGACATGGGTGTCCTATGCGTCAGTGACATCGCCTACCATCTACAAGCGCGCCCCGCTGACAGAGGTGTCCCACAAGTCAGTACATGCGCCCACCATCTATGAGCACACAACCACTGCTAGGGGTGTCCTACGTGTCAGTGACACCGCCTACCATCTACGAGCGCGCGCCTCGTTGACAGAGGTGTCCCACAAGTCAGTACATGCGTCCACCATCTACGTGCGCACAGACGTTGCCAGGGGTGTCCCACACGTCAGTAACCGCACTAAGTAACGGTCAAAGGCTTTGACCCAATGGCAAACCCCTGTTTGGGCTTTTGTGAGACTGGGCCGCGTGGTGGAGGGGAAAAGTGCAAGTGCATCTAGTGCCCCTTAGTGATTTTGGTGTATTGAAGACTTATAGGTTAAGGGACTAATGAGTTTGGGAGTGTACACATGTCCTATAAGTCCCTGAGGAGATTGGTATATCTGACGGATGTCGACCCCTAAAAATGTATGTCTTCATCTGAAGACTTTGATGCTCTTCTTGAAGACTGTGAAATTGAGGAAATTGGTGTGACCTTGAAGATATTGATGCGAGGACTATGAAGCCTGAATACTTTAGTTTTCTTGTTTCATTTCCTTTCTTTTGAGTCATAGGAAACACCGTATTGTTAAAGGGGGTCGAGGTAAAACTAAGGAAATTTCCAAGTGATGCTCATCTCAGAGCCTACACCTACCCAATCCTTCGAGTGAAGCCTTTGGAAATCTCTTGCAGTTTAGTCAAGTTCTTTAGTGACAGAGACGAAGTTCTTCTGGTCTGCGAGGAAATTGGTCTGACCGAGGAGTTAGTATTTCTCTAGTGCGAATTTCATACCGTGAGGAATATGATAGCCCTGAGGAATTTCATAGTTCGAAACTCCGACCGTTGCTGTGCTTCGCTCTAGCTGTCCAAAATATATTATCCATACAACGGTCATATCATTAGGGGCATTTATGTCTTATCATGTCGGGTTGCACCCTGACTATAAATAGCCACCCCCATAACCACTAGCTGGTTGGCTTCTCCGAGAGAGATTGACAAGTGTCATTTAGAGCAACCCATCCTCCAACGACTTTGAGAGAAAATCATGAGTGAGGAAAAATCCAAAAAAAACCAATACTTAAAACCCAAAGTGATTGAGCATCACTGAAGAGATTGTCCTGTGTGGAACCGACGCTTTTTACCTTTGAAGACTGTGCATCTTCCAGACGGTTAGGCGTCATGGTCTAGAGCGTCCAAGAGGAAATTGTGGATCGCCGGGTGACCGAGTTTGTGAAGGTTTGGAAGTATACCTTGAAGACTTACCATGAGTGATTGGGCGAGGTCTGTGTTGTAAGAGCACATTTATCCATGTGTGGTTGTGGTAATTGATGACAATCCCTATGGACTAATGGTTTCCTTGAGTTATATTCGAAGGATTTGTCCATAGGCACTTCTTGAAGTTCATCTGTTCGTTTCAAGGAGTTTATATGGTGACCAAGGTGGTATTCAAGGTTTTATCCAAAGATTGGTCATGTGAGAGTTGAGCTTATTGCAAGCATGTCTTGAATAAGAAGATTGTGTGAGCATTCATGTTTACCTTCAAGATATCATCTTTATGAAGAGAGAAGATAAGATACAAGGTTGATCAAGACTAAGTCAAAGAGTGAATCAAGTTGGTCAACATACAAAGCATACAAGATGTATCGAGAGGGAACAAGTGATCTCATGGTATGGTAATCATTGTCCATTTCGCTTTGTGTACTAACCCATGGTCTACGTGAGAGTTCTATGTGGGGTTAGATATGTTTCCTTCGGCTTGCGTCAAGAGGAAGATCTCATACAACCCATGGAGGATGACATCAAGTGGTGATCGTCATCAAGATTGCGGTGTGCAAGTTCAAGTGGAGCATCACGAAGAGATCATGCTTGAAGCTTGTCCATTATGGTGACAATGGACTTGTGAAGATGTGCCGAAGAGTGGCTCACCTATAGTGGAGTATGGGGGAGCAATCAACTAGTATCCATCGAAGCAACGCAACCAAGAAAGGTGGTCCATCTTGAGGAAGTCAAGATCGTCATCATCTAGCTCAAGTGGACTATGTGCAAGGTATAGGTTTGCCCTTGATAGGTTTTCTATTTTACCGGTCTCATGGTGGTAGTTGGGAGACCGGGTTATAGGATTGATTACTGTACTATCAAGGGGGGCTCTCAAGTGAGTAGCTTGATCGTATCGTTTGTTCAGAGCTCAAACCATTTGCATCCTTGCATCATCTTTCTTGGTTCTTGTTTGGTGTTTCTCTTTGTGAGTTTTCAAGCTTATGGTCATCTTCATGACAAGCTCGAGTTCATTGAAAACGAAGTCCATATGCATCTTCTATGATGTTTTCGATGTTGGAGTTTTTGCCGCTTCTTCATTGATAGAGGTTTCACATCTCTATATCATTGGCATTCTTTCTGATTTTTAGAGCTTATGGTCATCTTCATGACAAGCTCGAGTTCATTTAAAATGGAGTCCATATGCATCTTCTATGATGTTTTCGATGTTGGAGTTGGATAGCTCTTGTCATCCTCTATCCAACAAACTTGAGTTTGCTCAATTCAGAGCTCGTATGCGAAAGTTATGGAAGTTTCTTTCTCAGGACAGTTTTCAGCACTCAGGCAGTAGTACCGCCGCTATGGAGCGTTAGTACTGCTTAGGTGGTTCTGGCGTCCGCGCCAGCCACCACACACCTGTCTGATGCCCCGCACCACCCAAGCAGAAGTTGAGCGGATGTAACAAGCGGTAGTACCGCTAACTAGCGGTAGTACCGCTGGCAGGAGCGGTAGTACCGCTCCGGCGGCACTACTGCCTCGAGGTTTCTTCCGTTTGCTTGTTCTTTCCTGGATCTACCACTTATAAGCGGTAGTACCGCTCTCCAGAGCAGTAGTACCGCCTGTGTGCGGGCTCTGGGGGTAACAGTTGGATTTTTCCCCACCTATAAAAGGGGGTCTTCTTCCCCAATGGATCTCATCCTTTGAGCTCGTGTTTGCCCCCGTTGTTGACCTTCTTCAAGCTTGCTAACTCTCAATCCCTTCAATAATTCTTGCTAGTTCTTGAGGGAAAAGAGAGAGGAGATCTAGATCCACATTTTCACCAATCACTTTCTCCTCTATGCGAGGGGAACCCCTTGGATCTAGATCTTGGAGTTCTTCGTGTTCTTCTTCGTTCTACCTCTCATTTTCCTCCATAACATTAGTTGTTGTGGTGGGATTTGGGAGAGAAGGACTTGGGCACTCCGTGTGCCCTTGCCATTCCATTTGGTGCATAGGTTTGAGTTCTCCACGGTGATACGTGGAAGTGAGAAGTTGAGAAGCTTATTACTCTTGGGTGTTTGAGCACCCTAGAGCTTGTGCCTCCTGGGTGCTTTGGCGCCCTAGACGGTTGGTGGTACCTTGGATCTCAATCATTGTGGTGCAAAGCTCCGGGCAAGCATCGGGGGTCTCCAATTAGGTTGTGGAGATTGCCCCAAGCATTTGAGGTCACCTTGGAGACATAATCCATTGTGGTGAAGCTTCGTGGTGTTGTTGGGAGCCTCCAATTAAGTTGTGGAGATTGCCCCAACCTTGTTTGTACGGGTTCGGTGACCGCCCTCAAGGGTCCCTTAGTGGAATCACGGCAACTTGCATTGTTCGAGGGCGTGAGGACATTACGGTGGCCTTAGTGGCATCTTGGGGAGCATTGTGACTCCACACCGCTCCAAACGGAGATTAGCATCCGCAAGGGTGTGAACTTCGGGATACATCGTCGTCTCCGCGTGCCTCGGTTATCTCTTACCCGAGCCCTTTACTTATGCACTTTACTTTGTAATAGCCATATTGTTTCATGCTATATATATCTTGCTATCACTTAGTTGCTTATCTTGCTTAGCATAGTTGTTGGTGCACATAGGCGAGCCTAGTTGTTTTAGGTTTTGTGCTTGACATATTAAACACTAGTTTTATTCCGCATTTGTTCAAGCCTAAATCATAATTATTTTAAAGAACCTATTCACCCCCCTCTAGGCGACATCCACGTCCTTTAATGTGTGACCTTAGCTCAAGGAGAATACGGTAAAGATTGTGTGTCCTTTGGTTTAAATACCAGGCCGCTCCAAACCAGACGTATGACTGTCACAACAGTTGGAACTGGTAGACTGAATCATTGTCTTCACCGAGCAACTGGTTCTATTTCCTCAACCCTTTCATTTCCTCATTAACATGCTGATGAAATTGATCGTTACTATTTGAAGAGTTTGACTGAAGACTTTCTCAATTTTCTCAACCCAGATTCTTCAGTCACCTTGTCTTTCGCCTGCTTTATCCTGATTACTCGCTACTCGTGCTTTGTGTATGTTTCATTTCATCATGATGCCTATGCTACTGCCATGTTATGCATGCACTTGAGTACTTTATCCGGTGCATCTATTTCGTCACTTAGCAAATTCCTCAAGAAGTAATTCCTCAGTGACGAATTTGTAAAAAACGCCTATTCACCCCCCTCTTGTCGATAGAACACACTTTCAATTGGTATCAAAGCAAGGTACTCCCTTGTTCTATGTGATTTTGGTTTAACCACCTGTAGTTTTAGTTACGTCGACTGTAGGTATTTAGTTTAACCACCTGTGTGATTTTGGTTTAACCACCTTGGTTTAACCACAAGGTACTCCCTTGTCCTACCTTTGATGGGACGGACTACCCCTATTGGAATAACAAGATGCGCATGCATCTTGAAGCAATTGACAACGATCTCTGGTATGTTGTGGAAAATGGTGTTCCCTCGGTCACTCCCTCTGTCAACGGTGTTGATGTGAAGAGATTCAAGCATCTTGACTCTCAAGCAAAGAATATCATATGTGGCCATCTGAGCAAAGGACAGTATGGCAGAGTCAGTGCTTTGGAAACTGCAAAGCTTATCTGGGATATGATGTCCAAAGTCAATGAAGGGGTTTCAACTCAACGTGATTCCCGAGTTGATGTTCTTGGCAATCTCTTCAACCGCTTCAAAAGACTCGACAACAAAAATGTTTAGCAAACCTTCGATCGCCTCATTGACATCTCCAATGAGCTCCATGCTCTTGGTGCCACTGACATCACTGACCATGAGGTGGTGAAGAAACGACTGAGATCTCTTGAATCCTCATTTGATACACTGGCTTTGATGATTCAAGAGCGTGGAGACTACAAGTCACTGGATCCTGCTGATATTCTTGAGAGGCTCAATACTCATGAGTTCCAACAAGCTTAGAAGAGAGACCTCTATGGGCCAAGCTATGGAAGATCTCGTGCACCGAAGGCTAAGGCAATTTCTCATACAAAGGCGAAGACTCTGACAGTAGCCTTGGTGATCCTGAAGAACCGAGTCAGGAGCTAGAAATGCCCGTGAGAAAATTCCAGAAGTTCACAAGGAGAGGCCGCTTTGGAAAATCATCAAGAAGTGATGTGAAGAAATCAGAATCTTCATCATGCGACTACGAGAAGAGAACTTGCCAGAAATACAAAAAGTCTGGCCACCACATTGCTGATTGTCCTCTCTAGGAAAAGGAATCAAATAAGAAGAAGTACACGGATGACAGTTCTAATGACTCGAAGAAAAAGAAGAAATCTTCAAAGTCCTCATCATCAAAGTCCTCATCACACAAGAAGAACAGTTCCAGAAAGGCTTGAGCAACTATTGGCAAGGAAATGGATTCTGAAGAATATGAGGAAGAGGAGGAATCTGAGGAGGAGTAAGACTCTGGTGTGGAGATCCTAGCTCTCACTACTGCTTTAGTCAGCAAGTCCATCTTCAACGATGAAGAAAATGCCTACTCCAATGACTCTGACATCAGCGACGATGACTTTGCTCCCACCTATTGCTTCATGGCAAAAGGTGCCAAGGTACTCAAATATACTTCTTCCTCTGAATCAAGTGATGGTGAATCTGATGAAAATCTAAAAACCTAGCTATACCAAACTTGCTAATATTGCCACTAAACAACAAAATGCTTTGGAAAGGATTCAGAAACTGCTAGACAAAAGCGATGACCTGTTGAATGAGGAAATGGATCAAACTCAAACTCTGACTGATGATCTTCAAAGTCTTCAGTCTAAGTATGATGACCTTCAAAGTCGTCATGAAACTCTCTTAGTTGATCATGAGAAGCTTTCCTATGAATTTCTTCAAAGGAAGCAAGACCTTGAGAAACTAAGGGTGTCTCATGAAGACCTTCAAAGGGAAAATGATTCTTTGCTTTCTCAACAAATCAATCTCGCTTAGGAAGAATTCGGTCCACCTTGTTTGAAATGCATCGAACGTGAAACTGCTATTCTTCACCTGAAAGTTCAAATGCTTCTATCGCCGCAACTTCTTCAACTATTTATATGGTCACGAATTCCTCATCTTAGGATACCACAAGTGTCACTGACGAAAATGCAGGGCTAAAGGAATTGTATGTGACATGCATATATAGAAGTCTCAAAGGGCATCAAACCCTTTGCGACGTGCTTAAAAAGCAGATTCTGAACATGAACCCCAGGAAAGAGGGTATTGCATTTGAGAGGAAACTCAATTTTGACGGATCCTACTGGAAACCTGAGTAGTATCCCAAAACCTCATGGGTTGCTGCAAAAGGACTGATACTCGTGATCTGCGTTGGGTTTTCCGTGAAGAGGAACGGGTAATCGCAGCACAAAGTGGGTAAGTATTTCCCTCAGTTATGAAACCAAGGTTTATCGAACCAATAGGAATACCAATCCTCAACCGTCTTCAGCGTCCGCACACAAAAGAACAAACAACTTGCACCCAACGCCGGCAAGAGGGTTGTCAATCCCCTTGATCTCATTATTTGCAAGCAAGTGAGTTGTGTAGATAATTTTAGATAATAGTAAAGTGCAAAATAAAATAAAAGGTAATAAATAACAGCAAGGTAATGATAGCGTTTGTGAATTTATAAGTGAATAGACCCGGGGGGCGTAGAGTTCTCTAGTGGCATCTCTCATAAGCAAAGCATACGGTGGGTAAACAAATTACTGTTGGGCAATTGATAGAAAAGCGAATAATTATGCGATGTTCACGGCAATGATCATGTGTATATAGGCATCATGTCCATAAGCAAATAGGCTGACTCCTGCCTGCACCTACTACTATTACTCCACTTCAAGAGCACTTCTATGCTTGCCTCTCTACGTATTAAGTTCATGACAAATGGAGTAATGCTTGGAGAACGATGACATGATGTAGACAAAGTAAACTCAACTAATATGAATAAACCCCATCGTTTTATCCTTAGTAGCAACAACACAAAGACGCAACTTGTCCCCTTCTGTCACTGGGATATAGAAACTCGTCAGGTTGAACCTACTACAACGCACCACTCCCACCGAAGAAATATCAATCTAGTTGGCCAAACTATCTCAATAGATCAGAGAGCATTACGAAGCTATGATCATCATGCAAATAAGAATCATAGTAATCAGGTTTGACTCAAATACTTTTCATGAATAATCAGAACATAAACTCACAATCCATCGGATCCCAACAAACACACCATACAAAGGAATTACATCGGATTGATCAAGGCAAAGATGCGATGAACATTGTATTGAAGATCGAGAGAGAGAGAGATTGCCATCTAGGTACTACCTACGGACCCGTAGGTCTGCGGTGAACTACTCACACATCACGGTGAGGGTAGCAAGGTTGATGAAGAGGCCCTCCGTGGTCGATCTCCCCTCCGGCAGGGTGCCAGAACGGAGGTGTAGATGGCCTCCCATCGGAACAGAGGCTTGCGGCGGCGGAAAAAGTGCTTCGGGAGCGCTTCTTATGTTTTTAGGGTAGATGTGAATTTATAGGCCAGAGAACAACGTCGGGGGACGCTCCAGGGGGCCACCACATATCTGGCCTCGCCCCCATAGGGGACGCGGCTGGATATGTGGTGGGCCCCTGGTGCATCGCCTGGCCCTCCTCCGAAGCTTCTAGGTCTTGTATTGGTCCCAAAAAATCACCAAAAAGTTTTGTGGCAATTGGACTCCGTTTGGTATTGTAACTCTGAACTAGCACTAGGCACTGGGTCAATAGGTTAGTGCTCAAAAATATTATAAATTGGTAAATAAATACCCAAAAAGTATCCTAGAATGATAATATATCAACATGGAACAATCAAAAATTATAGATACGTTGGAGACGTATCAGTATCCCCAAGCTTAATTCCTGCTCGTCCTCGAGTAGGTAAATGATAAAAATAGAATTTTTTATTTGACATGCTACCCATTATGTAATCTTTGGTATGTATGCTCATTGAGAAATGATGAATTAACAAACAGCAACATAGTAATATTTATAAGTATAAGAAACAAAATCATTAATTTTTTCAAAGTATACGATCCTAAAAGAATGTTTTACCCCTATTCATCTTATTATATTAGCAAGGCATGACTCCGTCTTCACCACATAGATACAAATGTTAAGCACCACGGTGTCCAAGTCAAGCAATTGGATCGTACTTTTCCAATATGCATCAACTTTTTATTCTTCACGCAATACATGAGCGTGAACCATTGGACATAGCATATAGGTGGAATAGAATATGGTGGTAGGTATCAAAGGGGTAAAAAGTGGAGAAGATAGTCTCGCATCAACTAGGTGTACCAACGAGCTATGGAGATGCTCATCGATAGATATCAATGTGAGGAGTAGGGATTGCCATGCAAATGATGCACTAGAGCTATAAGTGTATGAAAGCCCAACTGAAGCTAAGTGGGGTGTGCATCAAACTTACTTGCTCATGAAGACCTCGGGCATTTGAAGAAGCCCGTCATAGGAATATACAAGCCAAGTTTATTATATGAAAAGGTAATTCCCACTAGCATATGGAAGTGTCAACATAGGAGACTCTCTATATGAAGAACATGGTGCCACTCTGAGGCACAAGTGTGGTAAAGGATAGTAGCAAAGTCCCTTCTCTCTTTTCTCTCATTTTTTTATTTTTTATGGTGGGCTTTTCTCTCTTTTCTGCCTCCCCCGTTTTCTGTTTTTTTATATGGTGGGCTCATTTGGCCTCCCCCATTTTTATTTCATTTTTCGTCCGGAGTCTCATCCCGACTTGTGGGGGAATCATAGTCTCCATCATCCTTTCCTCACTGGGACAATGCTCTAATAATGATGACCATCACACTTTTATTTGGTTTTTTTACATCTGTGTCCCTAGTTCCTTAGTTGTGCTCATTCATCCCCACGTCCTTAAATTTTGCTCACTTTTCCCCACTCCCTAGCCCGAAACCCTCACCAAAGGTCACAACGGAGGATGCCGTCGGGTCAATGGTTTGACCGTTAACTTTGACGAGTGGGGCCGCGCTGGACTGCGTCGCCCCGTTGGACCAGACGAGTGAGTCCGTCCCGCCCCATTTCCGGCCACACGGACGCCGAACAGACGTGCACACGCTTTCTCCTCGTCCGCGTGGCGGCCTTCCAACTACCCCCACAGCCAAAAGTAAATGCGCACGCGCGGCGAGCCCCGGTCGTCAGCCACCCATGTTCGGGTCGTCGTCCTTCTTTAAATGGAAACCGGCCCGTCCACAGTACCTTCCATCCCTCCAGAGCCGCACCTACCTCTCCACCCCTGGCAAGATACAAACCCTAGTCCGCCGGCGACAAAACCAAACCCTAGCCAGTAGCCACCATGGGCATCTTCTCAGGGGCCGGCTCGAGCTCCAGCAAGAAGAAGGGCAAGGCCCCCGCCGTCCGTTGGCGCGCGCTACCCCCGCCGTCCTCTTCCCGTCCGCCTCGGCAGCAGATTAGCGTCCCAGTGCACCAGGCGAGGTGGCACTGGGAGCACACCATCCCTCTCCCCTACCCCGACGTGATCCTGCCACACTACTGGCACTTGGATCCGGAGAGGATCCCAGTTCCGGCGGTTCCACGGTCGGTGCGGGCGCATGCGGAGGAGGTGAGGCGCCGGCGGCAGCAGCTCACGCCCGAGCAGCGGCTCGATCCGGCCTATGTTGCAGACTCTCCCATTGGGAGGTCTGGTTTGCATTTGAGCACGAGGAGCAGCGCCGGCGTGGCGTCCGCGATGTGCGGGCTGGCACCCCGCCGCCCCTCATCGTGCGCGATGAGGACCAGGAGGCGGAGGCCGCATACCAGGAGGCGCTGGCGCTAGCAGCTGTCCTTCGCGAAAGCGAGGAGGAAGAGCGGCGCAAGGAGGAGGAGGAGGAGGAGGAGGCGGCTTACCAGGCACGGATGGCGG
The DNA here is from genome assembly GCA_039707655.1 of Elymus sibiricus. Taxonomy (NCBI): domain Eukaryota; kingdom Viridiplantae; phylum Streptophyta; class Magnoliopsida; order Poales; family Poaceae; genus Elymus; species Elymus sibiricus. The sequence continues at coordinate 338,903,496 of CM077663.1, forward strand.
AGGCCATTGCGCTCTCCGCTGCTGGCGACTGCGTCGTACCGCCGCTGGCCCCGTTGTCCCCTGCCAGGCTCGAGCAGGCACCGACCGCCCTCACGCCCCACGAGTACGTCTGGGAGGGGGTGGTGCGGGAGTGGGTGAGCGCGCCACCCATATGAATGGTGGCGACGCCGAAGCAGGAGCGGGACTACCTGGAGTTCTGGCGACAGCAGCACCTGCGGGCGGAGCGCCGCGAGGGTCAGCGGCTTGAGGAGTTGGAGAAGGACGCCGAGGCAGAGGAGGACGAGCGCCGTGCCGAAGTGCAGGCAGCGGCGGTGCAGCCACCGGTGGACGACGTCGCCACCGCCTGGGAGACGTCGTTCCCCTGGGCTGGCCCGGCGCCGACCCTCGTCGACCTCACCGGCCCCGACGTAGACGACGACGAGGACGCCTAGGGGGCAGCGCACCTCCTCGTTTTCATTTTTAGTTTTAATGTTTTTAGTTAATGCCTGGCAAACTTGTGAACTCTCGCTGGCCTTTGTGGCCGGCATTAATGTATAATTAAAGTTAACGCAGGTTGATGTGATTTGATATGATGTTTTGACTGTGATGTGATGTTTGAATTTGAATTTTGACTGACATTTGAATTATAAGCAACATTTGAAATCCATTGCTCTGTGATGTTGCAATGATCATGTTACCCTAGGTTGCAATGATCTAACAACAAATAAAACAAAAATACAAACAAATGATCATGTTAGCCTATGTTGGTGAGCTCCGAAAAGTTTGGGTAAACAGGCCATTTCCAATATAAATCATTATAAAAACAGTTTAAAATTTCAATAATAAAAATATAAGTTCAAATCTTTCTTATTCACACTAAAATGAATCTATGGTGATTTTTTAAATTTTTTAATTTTTCATAGACCCAAACGCACTATCACTCTCTTCTTGGACTCTATACAATCTCGTACGTGATAGCTCATTTGTGTGAAGGAGTTTTCATGGAAACGTGCATAAACCAAGATTATTATTTTTTGTCATAACCATGTCACATACAACGGCATTGTGTGCAGGTCTTCCATTTTTTTGATTATTTTTGAATTTGTTCTTCTCATTTGAACTTGGAGATGGTAGCTTACCTCAAAAGAATATTTTCCATAAAAATATCCCTAAACCAAGTTTATATTTTTTTATGGTAACTATGTCTTATGCAACGACGAACCACGCAGGTTTGCTATTTTTTTGATTTTTTTGAATTAGTTAACATCATTTGAAAGTTGGTCAAACCTAAGATAACCCCGCTGACCAGCTCAAAACCCCGTAGCATCTCTCCAAACCCTAGCGTCGAACTGCAGCCATCCGATCATACCCTAGCGCCAAGCGACAACCCTCAGATCTGGTCTTCTAGAAGGAATTCACAGGGCGGGCGCGCGTGCAGGCTGCGCACCGTTGGATCACATGGACGGTTCCGCACCGTTGGATCGTTGGGAGATCCACGAGAGGTTGGTTCTGCTCGCCCACTCGTCTATCCCAAAATGCAAACAAGTCCTTGTTGGGCCTTCGCAAGGCGTTGACCTGTCGAAGGCCCGCAAGGATAAAAGAGGCCTATAAAATGGTGCATGCGCTGGTTCTGTTTTTTTTATTGATTTGATTGCACCGTCACCCTTTTCTTTATGGGCCCTTTCTTTATTGATTTGATTGCTTCGTTTGTTTCTTTTTTTTATTTGATTGCACCAAATTAGTTTCATCATGCAAAAAATAGTTTCTTTTCCTTCTTCTTTTTCAACATCACCATGGTTCATATTAGATTGAAAACATCATTACACAACCGGATATCTCATATCCAGAAAGGAAAAAAATTCATACAAAAGCATGCAGGATGTAAAACCTACATACTACTACATAATAAAACATATCTACTCTTCGTCGGAGATGTCGATGATCTCCGTGCCCTCTGGTGGATAAATGGCCGCCTGTTGCGGCTCCGCCCTCTCCGGCGCCTGCGGCTGCTCCGCTGCCGCCTCCTCTGCCTCTATCTCCGCCTCCAGCTCGTCGAACAGGGCATCGGCCTCCGCCTGCCTCTGCCAGATGAGCCGACGGTTGGCCTCCACCTCGGCCTCATCCCGGATGGAATCCAGGATGGCCTGCTGCTCCGCCATCTCCTCCGGCTGGTCGACGGCGACCTCCGCCTCCGCCTTCGGGCCGTCCTCCTCCATGGGCGCCGGCTGATGCTCCTCCTCCTGCTCCTCCTCCTCCTCTTCCTCCTCCTCCTCCGTCTCCGGTGAATCCGGAGGGAGACCCGCAGCGATGCGGGCGGCACGGCGAGCCTGCATTTCTGCCTCGATTTGCAGGTGCCGCTCCGGAGTGAGCTGCGCGTACGTGGTGATGAGGCGCCGGACCATCCTGACGGCGACGGAAGTGCGAGAGGAGGCGTATGGGCTCGAGCGGCGGCGGGGTGGAGGGAGGAGGAGGATGTGCAAGGGCTGGGGGACAACGGCCGGCTTAAATAGCCTCCTAATGGCCTCAGGCGGCGATTCGAAGCGGCGCCATGCGGTCGAGGCACCCGTCGGACCATCGGGTTTCCCTACGAGTCTGCGTGGGGCCATGCCGTTAGCCCGACGTGGCGAGCGCCTGTGAAAAGACGCCTGCAAAACGGGATGGAGGGAGTGGCGCGCTTCGGCCCAACAGTCCACCGAAACCGGTCCCACTCGTCAGTAGTTAACGGTCAAACCATTGACCCGGCAGCATCCCCCCGTGTGACCATTTATGAGGGTTTCGGACTAAGGAGTGGGGAAAAGTGAGCAAATGTTAAGAGCGTGGGGATGAATGAGTAGAGCTAAGGAACGAGGGGCACAGGAATAGAATGCCCCTTTTATTTACTTACAACTCAACAAACTGATAGGAAGATATGACTCTGTATGAATGCCTCTGGCAGTGTACCAGGATGTGCAATGATCTAGCATGACATGTATAAAAAATATGAAGAACGGTGGCTTTGCCACAAATACTATATCAGCTCTATACGATCATGCAAAGCCTTATGATGATGTACGAACTAGTCATATGAAGTGACGATGGAATTTGCATGGCAATATATCTCGGAATGGCTATGGAAATGCCATAATAGGTAGGTATGGTGGCTGTTTTGAGGAAGATATAATGAGGCTTATGTGCAACAGAGCGTATCATGTCACGGGGTTTGGATGCACCGACGAATATTTGCACCGATCCTCGAGGTGAGAATGGGCTATGCACGGTACCGAAGAGGCTAGCAAATATGAGAAGGTGAAGATGTGTATGTCCATGGTGTCACATTAGTCATAAAGAACTCACATACTTATTGCAAAGTTTTATTAGTTTTATAACAAATCAAAGTACTCCTCGCATGCCCCGAGGGAGGAGGTTGGTAGGCGTTAACCATCGCGCGCCCCCGACTCAAAACAACACTAGGATTTCAACGAGGAATATAAATGCTCACACATCATCACCATGCCTCTTTAATTTTTAGATGAATAACAAGTTAACACCTCTTAATCTCGACACTTCTATGAATCAACAACTTTGGACTCACACCTTTTTCATATTACCACATCAATGTCATTAACCCACAACTTTTCTATATGTGCTACATGATGGTTTTGATTATCATTCATTGAATACCTAATATTCTTGGACTAGTCTTATGACCCATGCAAATTACCGTCACTATTACTCAGCTTTCAAACAAATATAAGTGAAGAACGAGAGCATATAATTTCTATAAAATCTACACGCCACCGTGCTCAAAAAGATATAAGTGAAGTACTAGAGCAACTGCCTAGCTCAAAAGATATAAGTGAAGCACATAGAGTATTCTAGCAAATTATCATGAAGGTGTGTCTCTCTCAAATAGGTGTGTCCAGCAAATGATGATTGTGACAAACTGAAAGTAAAAGCAAACAAAAGCAAACGACGCTCCAAGCAAAACACATATCATGTGATGAATAAAAATATAGCTCCAAGTGACATACCGATGGATTGAGACGAAAGAGGGGATGCCTTCCGGGGCATCCCCAAGATTAGACGCTTGAGTCTCCTTAGAATTATACTTGGGGTGCCTTGTGCATCCCCAAGCTTGGGCTGTTGCTACTCCTTATTCCATAGTCCATTGTGATCACACCCAAAACTTGAAAACTTCAATCACACAAAACTCAACAAAACTTCCTGAGATCCGTTAGTATAAGAAACATATTGCATACTTGAGGTACTGTGATAAATTGATTCAAATTCATTTTTGCATAATAGGTACTGTATTCTAACTTCCCCATGGCTTACACCCCCCTGATATAGTCCATGGCAGAATCAAAACAAGCAAACTATGCAAGCAAAACAGAATCTGTTTAAAATAGAACAGTCTGTAGCAATATGTAAAGAGCCCATACTTCTATAACTCTAAAAATTCTGAAAAATTATGACAACGTAAAGAATTTGTATAGAAATACTGTGTTAAAATTTCAGATCATTATCACACTCCAGTAAAAAATTAAAATTCCTGCACTAGAGTCAAAGTTTCTGTTTCAGATTCAGCATCGTTTCTACTCATCTTGTGAGTCATCCCAAAGGCTTTACTTGGCACAAACACTAATTAAAACATAAAAACAAAATCATTACAGAGGAAACAATCATGTTATCACACAAAAACAGAAAGTTAAACAAAAAATAAAGATACATATTGGGTTGCCTCCCAACAAGCGCTATTGTTTTATGCCCCTAACTAGGCATAATGCATAGTTTCAAGTGTTGGACCCCTTCATGTCCTTCAAAATTAGCTCTTCCAAAATCTTACTAAATGAGTCACCCTTCTAAAAGCTAGTAGAAAAGCCCCAGTGTTCAAAGGAATTTATAAAATCATCACTAACATCATTTTCATCATAAGGATCCTCATAAAGAGCATGGACTTCATCACTAATAGGTTCTCTAATAATATTGTCATGCCAATCATTACTAAATCCTTCATTAATTCCCTTAGCAATCCATTCAAATTTATCACAAGTGTGGAAAAATAGGTATTGTGTCAATTCTTCGGGAAGGACATTTCTTCTCATATTCTCATCAAATCTTTGATAATCATTAGATTCCATCCTACGCAATGCATCTCTATTATGAAGGATTACTTATATAGGAGGATGTTCAGATTTTATTCCATAGAAAGAAAAAATATCCTTAGCTTCACGCACAATATAATCAAATTCATGCATAAGGATGTTGGTGGAAATTTTCTTTATCTCAGGATTGCCTATGCTAGGAAGTCCCAAAAATATCTTTTGTAGCATAGGATGGAGGTGCACAAACTTTCTTTCCAATTTCAATATAATCATAGTAATAGCATCTTCATAACAATTTGTTTCATCAAGTATAGATCCTTTAATAAGCGGGGAAACTATTGAATGCTCAAAAAATTCTTGAATAACATGTTTCCCAACGATGTTCCCACTACCCACATGATAAATTTTAGAATTTAGTACAGTGTGAGTGTTGGTAATGGGGACTTGAATTTTAGGAGGATCGTGAGTAGAATAAATAAACTTTTGTCTTTCTTCATCCAAGTCACTAGCACTACCTTCACTAGCACTTTCAATGATAACTTTCTCAAATTCAGACATGATAGGAAGACAAGCAAACTAGTAAGTAAAGCAAACTAGTAACTAGCAAAGGTAAATATTTTTGTATTTTTGATTTTTATGAGAGAAACTAAATATAATAGCAAATAAAAAGAAGAACAAGTGAATGAAATTTGTGCGAAGTTACTTGATAGTTGGTGATGGTATTCCCCGACAACGGCGCCAGAAATCCTTCCTGATACTGGTGATTTGCGTTGCGTTTTCCGTGAAGAGGAATGGGTAATCGCAGCACAAAGTGGGTAAGTATTTCCCCTCAGTTATGAAACCAAGGTTATCGAACCAATAGGAATACAAATCCTCAGCCGTCTTCAATGGCTGCACACAAAAGAACAAACAACTTGCACCCAACGCCGGCAAGAGGGTTGTCAATCCCCTTGATCTCGTTATTTGCAAGCAAGTGAGTTATGTAGATAATTGTAGATAATAGTAAAGTGCAAAATAAAATAAAAGGTAATAAATAAAAGCAAGGTAATGATAGCGTTTGTGAATTTATAAGTAAATAGACCCGGGGGCCGTAGAGTTCTCTAGTGGCATCTCTCATAAGCAAAGCATACGGTGGGTAAACAAATTACTGTTGGGCAATTGATAGAAAAGCGAATAATTATGCGATGTTCACGGCAATGATCATGTGTATATAGGCATCACGTCCATAAGAAAATAGGCCGACTCCTGCCTGCACCTACTACTATTACTCCACTTCAAGAGCGCTTCTATGCTTGCCTCTCTACGTATTAAGTTCATGACAAATGGAGTAATGCTTGGAGAACGATGACATGATGTAGACAAAGTAAACTCAACTAATATGAATAAACAACATCGTTTTATCCTTAGTAGCAACAACACAAAGATGCAACTTGTCCCCTTCTGTCACTGGGATATAGAAACTCGTCAGGTTGAACCTACTACAACGCACCACTCCCACCGAAGTAATATCAATCTAGTTGGCCAAACTATCTCAATAGATCCGAGAGCATTACGAAGCTATGATGATCATGCAAATAAGAATCATAGTAATCAGGTTTGACTCAAATACTTTTCATGAATAATCTGAACATAAACTCACAATTCATCGGATCCCAACAAACACACCAAACAAAGGGATTACATCGGATAGATCAAGGCAAAGATGCGATGAACATTGTATTCTAGATCGAGAGAGAGAGAGATATTGCCATCTAGGTACTACCTACGGACCCGTAGGTCTGTGGTGAACTACTCACACATCACGGTGAGGGCAGCAAGGTTGATGAAGAGGCCCTCCGTGATCGATCTCCCCTCCGGCAGGGTGCCGAAACGGAGGTGTAGATGGCCTCCTGTCGGAACAGCGGCTTGTGGCGGCGGAAAAAGTGTTTCGGGAGCGCTTCTAATGTTTTTAGGGTAGATGTGAATTTATAGGCCAGAGAACGACGTCGGGGGACGCTCCAGGGGGCTACCACATATCCAGCCGCACCCCCCTTGGGGACGCGGTTGGATATATGGTGGGACCCTGGTGCATCGCCTGGCCCTCCTCCGAAGCTTCTAGGTCTTGTATTGGTCCAAAAAAATCACCAAAAAGTTTCGTGGCAATTGGACTCCGTTTGGTATTGTAACTCTGAAAAGGCAAAAATACGCAGAAAACAGGAACTGGCACTGGGCACTGGGTCAATAGGTTAGCGCTCAAAAATATTATAAATTGGTAAATAAATACCCAAAAAGTATCCTAGAATGATAATATATCAGCATGGAACAATCAACAATTATAGATACGTTGGAGACGTATCAAGGACCTCCTGTAGATCCATCCACTTTATCTGGCTTTTTTTGTGAATCTTCATATTCCTCTGATGAGTCGTTTGACTCCAACTATAAACTGTTCAAAAATCAAAAAGGTGAAGTATTTGCCAGATATGTTGGAACTAACTGTAGAAACGGTCCTCCGATGAAAAAAATTTGGGTTCCCAAAAGGTACCTTGAAAGTCTTCAGATGAATGTCGTCATGACACCACCCTTGAAGAACACGAACCCCAAATCAAATTCTTCATATGGACCAAAGTCTTCACATGGGCCAAATTCCTCATATGGTCAAAAGTCTACTCATTCTCGTGCTAATGCTTCCGTTTCACAGGGAAAATCTAAGGTTCATGAATATGTGCATTATTCTTCAAATCATTATGTTCATAAGTCCTTGAAGAATTTCTCTGCTTATTCATATGAGTACTCTAACCCCTCTCCTATGAAACGAAGTGCACTTGCTTCAATGCCACTTTTTTCATATGGAGCTCGTAGAATGATGAATTCTTTGCCACCCCTCCAGATGTGGGTGGTGAAGAAAATGAACTAATCTCTTATACAGGGTCAGGTCTCCAGATGAACTTGAACGTCTGAAGAATTTGCTGGAGACCTAAATATGCTTGAAAGGACGCAAGCTAATCATGAAGATATTTCTCATTTCTCATTTCTCACGTCCTCATGTTACCTTAACTATTGTACTGTTTGATGAATTTTTGTCTGATGAATTTGATGTCATATTCTTCACTCTGAAGTATATGAGTTCGTAAGTTGCACTAATTCATCTGCAGGATGAACCACCTAAAGCTACAGAGTGGGTCCTTGATAGTGGATGCACTAATCACATGACTGGTGACAAGAACTTATTGATGGACACAACTCTTGCTCCATCCCACTTGAAGCATATCACCTATGCTAACAAAGGAAAAAAGCAAGGTATTGGGTCTAGGTAGGGTTGCAATCTTGAAGGATCAACACATGGATAAAGTTATGCTTGTCGAGTCCCTCGGATTCAACCTCATGTCTGTCTCAATGCTTTGTGATCTTGATATGGTTGTCATCTTTGGCAAATATCGATGCGTTGTACTCATGGAATCTGACAAATCCAAAGTCTTCGAAGGCTTTAGGAGAGGATACTTGTATATTGTTGATTTCTCTACAGCTCCTAAGCCTGCCACGTGCCTACTTGCAAAAGCTTCAGAAGGCTGGCTGTGGCATCGACGACTTGGATATGCTAGCATGAGGAACTTTCACACACTCATGAAGAAGAAGCACGTCATTGCCATCGAGGGTGTAAAATTCCTCAAGGATCATCTCTGTGGGGCTTGTGAGTCTGAAAAGATGACCAGATACAAGCATTCCTCGAAGACTATCATGACTACCACACGTCCCTTTGAATTGCTTCACATTGACCTCTTTGGCCCCACTCACTATGCCACACTAACCAATGTCGCATCATTATATGGCTTTGTCATTCTTGATGATTTTTCTCGCTATACATGGGTGCATATCATCATGTACAAAACTGAAGTGCATGAAGTCTTCAGACGATTTTCTTCAAGGGCCTCGACGAATTTCAGCATCAAGATCAAGCACATCCGGAGTGATAATGAGACCGAGTTCAAGAACACTGGTCTTGATGACTATCTTGATGAACTTGGGTTCACTCATGATCTATCTGCTCCATACACTCCACATAATGGCGTCGTGGAGCGCAAGAACATGACTCTTGTTGAGATGGCTCGCACCATGCCTGAAGAATACAAGACCCCTCGTCCATTCTGGCTTGAGGCTGTTGATACTACGTGTCACATCATCAACCGGGTATATCTTCATTAATTCCTCAAGAAAACCTCGTATGAAATCCTCACTGGTAAGAAACCCAATGTGAGTTATTTCAAAGTCTTTGGTGCTAAATGCTGGATTAGAGATCCTCATCACAGTTCTAAATTTGCATCGAAAGCACATGATGGTTTTTTGCTTGGTTATGGAAAGGACTCGCACACCTAAAGAGTCTTCAACACCTATCACCACAAGGTTGTTAAAACTGTAGATGTGCGGTTCGATCAAACTAACGGCTCTCAAGGAGAGCACCTACCTCCTGTGCTAGATGAAATGCCTCCCGAGGAATCCATTAGGTTCAAGGCTACTCAAGATGTTATACCCACTGAAGAACCTCTACTAGCTAAAGAAGTCATCCCGAACAATGAAGACGTTCATGTTGGTGCACCTGAGGAAAATGGCGCTGAAGAAAATGCTCAGCCCCAAGAAAGTCGTCAACCTGCTCATCCTAGAGTGGCAAATGAAGTGTAGATTGACAAAATCCTCGACGACATCAATGCACCAGGTCCTCTCACTCGCTCAAAAACTTCACATTTGTCTAAATTTTGTGGGCACTTTGCTTTTGTCTCTATCACAGAGCCCACCAAAGTTTATGAGGCATTTCTAGAGCCTAAGTGGATTCAAGCTATGTAAGAGGAATTGCAACAATTCAAGCTCAACAATGTGTGGGAACTTGTCAAGCGGCCATATCCTTGAAAGCACAACATCATAGGCACCAAGTGGATCTACCATAACAAGCAAGACGAAAATGGCCAAGTGGTGAGGAATAAGGCCCGTCTTGTAGCTCAGGGCTACACACATGTTGAGGGAATTGACTTCGATGAAACTTTTGCACCTGTTACTAGACTTGAAGCTATTCGCATATTACTTGCTTATGCCAACCATCACAATATCATCTTATATCAAATGGATGTGAAAAGCGCATTCCTCAATGGTAAGCTTGAGGAAGAAGTAAATGTTGCTCAACCCCCAGTTTTTGAAGATCCTAAGCATCCTGACAAAGTATTCAAACTCAACAATGCACTTTATGGCCTCAAGCAAGCCCCTCGGGCGTGGTATGACACTCTGAAGGAATTCCTCATGAAGAAAGGATTCAAACCTGGTTCACTTGACCCAACTCTTTTCACAAAATCTTATGATGATGAATTATTCGTGTGCCAAATATATGTGGACGATATTATCTTTGGCTATACTAACAAATGTTACAGTGACAAATTTGGCTACATGATGAGTGAAGAATATCAGATGTCCATGATGGGGGAGTTGAAATTCTTCTTAGGCCTTCAAATTCGTCAACAACGCAATGGCATCTTCATCTCTCAAGAGAAACACCTCAAGGATGTCCTGAAGAAATTCGGCATGCAAGACTGCAAAGGCGTCAACATTACGATGCCTACAAATGGCCAACTTTGCACTAACAAAAATGGTAAAAAATTCGATCAGAAGGTATATCGCTCCATGATTGGCTCTTTATTGTACTTATGTGCATCTAGGCCAGATATCATGCTTAGTGTTTGCATGTGTGCCCGATTTCAAGCAACACCGAAGGAATCACACCATAAGGCCGTGAAGCTTATTCTTCGATACCTAGCTCACACACCAACGCTTGAATTGTGGTACCCTAAGGGCTCGGATTTTGATCTCATTGGATATTCTGATTCTGACTATGCTGGTGATCGTATGGATCGCAAGTCAACATCAAACACATGCCATTTCCTCGGACGATCCTTAGTTTGTTGGTCCTGGAAGAAGCAGAACTGTGTGTCACTATCTACTACTGAAGCTGAGTATGTTACTGCTGGTTCCTGTTGCTCTCAGTTGGTGTGGATGAAGCAACCCTCAAGGACTACGACATCAAGGTGAAGAAAGTCCCTCTCTACTGCGACAATGAGAGTGCCATCAAGATTGCTCACAACCTAGTTAAGCACTCAAAGACTAAGCACATCCAGATTCGTCATCATTTTCTTCGCAATCATGTGTTGAAGGGCGACATTACCATTGACCACATGAATACTGAAGAACAACCGTCTGATATCTTCACAAATCCCTTGGATGAGAAGAGATTTTGCAAGTTGCGGTGTGAGCTAAATATCTTAGAATCTTCAAATGTTCTTTGAAAGGACACACATCCTAACACGTATGCAAAATTGATGACTTAGATGTGCAACACACAAAGTAACGTTTATCGTTAGTCAGTGAAGACTAACCCTCTGAGTGTGAAGAAATCAATGAAGAATTTGATTCTCAAAACCCAACGACAATTGTATGCGGTGTCTGAAATCATCATAATTCTTACATGGTGGGTTACGCCACCAACCTTTGTTGAGATACTTCAAAATTGATTTTCTGATTTTTCCAAATTCCTCAAAATGTTCAAATTCTTCAAACTTTGCAATTTCCTCAGATTACTCAAAGTCTACAAAATTCTTCATTTGAGATTTCTCTTCATTTACTATATACATATATATTTGAGTTTTTCAATGTCCTCAACAACATTCACTTATAGCTAATTCCTCGAGTTGATTTTTCATCTAAGTGAATGTGATCGGACCCGTTCCTCCTCTATGCTAAACTCAACCCAGTCTGTTCACAAATTCTTCATATGCGTTCTATTTGACAACCGTTCAAAGTCTTCACTCTGTCCTTGTCAGCTGAAGAAGCGAATGAAACATTAAAATTTTCATATCAAATTTTGCGGTTGCTGTTCAATCCTATCTCTCCTCCACGTCATGAATTAAATATTCATCCATTATACCCCACTATCTCAACTACACAGAATGTGGGTGACACATGTCGATAGGATATGAAGGGGGCAGGGGTATGTTTGTCCAAACATTTCGGGCTGTTCAGTTATTTCACCCCACTATAAATACCCCTCCCCCTTTCACTGCTCTCAGTACTCCGGTCGATCTTCTCTCCCATCTCGCTCGAGCTTTGACCTAGGGCCGCCGCTAATCTTCATCGTCTCCGGAGAGGAAGAGCTTCACTGCCTCGACCTCCTCGCCGTCGTACTCTCGCCGACCGCGGAAATCTTCACTCCGCCACCGCCGTAGCTGTTTTCCGACGCCAAGTTAGGGCGTGGGAGATCTGAACTGACGAGCTTCTTTGTTCTCACTCCCAGTTCGTCAAGTTCTTCATAAAGGGTAACTAAAATCTAATTTTACTGCCTGATTTGATCCTCTTGTTATCACAAAAAACTCAAAAGGTGTTTATCCTAAAACAATTCATCCTCTAAACACCGTGAATCTACTCTTCATTGATTTATTTCCCTAATTTATGATTTTCTTCAAGATTCCTCAATTGTGTGGATTTTCAAAATCTGCACAACTCTAGAACCCAAGTCAAGAACACTAGTGAAATTCTTCAAGATATCTATAGTCAAATTCCTCAAATTGAGATATTTTTGAAAAATTTCTGAGAATGCATATGACCTCTCCAAATTCTTCGCACCTATACTCTGTTGACAGGTACAAATGTCTGCTGATGAATCTCTAGGTTCTCATTAACTTAACTCATTTGCAGCGTTCCTCGAAGAAAAAATGTACACATCTTTAGAGTCCTCAAAAGTGCAAAATCCTCAAGTGAAAAAAATGGCTGACGGTAAAAGATCTCGAAAGGGAGGAAAGAAAAGAGAACCGAACACTGCTTTTGGGATCCCTGATGACATATATGATGAATACTGCACTTCTGATGAAGAAATATACGACAAGGAAACAAAGGATCAGCGCAAAACGCACACTCAACAAATTGAACGCAGATGGGCAAGGGAGTGGAGAGAATACATATATGTCACTCCCAAGTACATGAAGAAATTCGATGTAACTCCTCCATGCTCAAGACCTCCTCTGGCTGCTGATCAAGAAGCTGATCCCACTAGCATCAGGCGTGGTGAGGAATTTCCCAAAGAGTGTGCCAAGCGTCAAGCTAAACTGAAAAAGATTGCAGCTGAAGCAGTGAAGAAATTCAATCAAGATACTCAGGCTATTGCTGCTACTGCTGCTGAAGCCTCGGGCAGTGGAAATCTGCCAAAGAAGAATTTGCCCAAGAGTCTGCTATGAAGACAAAGTCTTCAACTCCAATGCCCTCACGGCCAAGTTCTTCAACTGCAGAGCCCTCGGCTGTGAGGCCCACAGTTCAAATTCCTCAAGCAACTTCTTCAAGGGCAGCTCAAATGGCCACCGTGGCTGGAACTTCCTCAGCCGCTGCCACAAAGTCTTCAACACCTGTGCATCTTGCAATGTGTCAGCGGACTGCCAATTTTTCAATTGCCTCAGGGGCATCTGCATCTGCCTCAGCCAGTGGACATACTTCTGCAAGTGCTACAGGGCTGAAGGTCAAAGCCACTGCTGGACGAGGTGCAAGACCAAGTCCCTGCAAGCGTGTGGCCATCAAAGTTCCCTCTGCATTAGAGGATGATGAATCTGATGATGAAGAACTTGTGTTGACTACTTTCACTGTTGAAGAAAAATGGAAGTATGAGACTACCCGCAAGGCCAAGAAGTCTCAATACAAGAAAGAGCCTTCTTGAAGAACATAGTTCTGAAAATGACTCCTGAGCAACTCCTTGCTATTCAAGCTGAAATCAAAAGCTTCAGTGACAAATATGATCGCTACTATGCTGACTGGAAAGGAGCACTCCTCCACCACCTTCAAGATGAATTTCTTTAGGGGCGTTAGTCCTCATTTTTCGTCCCTTTTGCTCATTTGATGAAAAGGGGGAGAAATTTGAGTTAGTCTTCAAGCGGGTATATATATATGGGTTGTTGTTTTTTGTTAAGTTACAACTCTCGCTCTTCTGAGGTGTTTCTCTATTGAGTTGTAAACTTAAGTCCGGTGGTGGTCTGACTCTTTTGAACTCTCGCTCTTCTGAGGTGTTTCTCTGTTGTTGTTTATTTTTGTTAAGTTACACCATTTTTCATCATGCATTTCAAATTCTTCATATTATATGTTAAATGTGTGAATGAATTACAAGATATAGGGGGAGATCTCCAAGATTTTATCCTGCCATGTGCATTTGCCGTCCAAAGCAAATTCCTCAAATATGCACATCTTCACGGGGAGTTCCTCTATATCTTGCAATCAAATTCCTCAAACTCTGTACTTACTCTTCATTTGTTTATCCCCATTGAAAACTTAACATATTTGTCATCAATCACCAAAAAGGGTGAGATTGTAAGTGCATCTAGTGCCTCTTAGTAATTTTGGTGTATTGAAGACTTATAGGTTAAGGTACTAATGAGTTTCTGAGTGTACACATGTCCTATAAGTCCCTGAAGAGTTTGGTATATCCGACGGATGTCGACCCCTAAAAATGTATGTCTTCATCTGAAGATTTTGATGCTCTTCTTGAAGACTTTGAAATTGAGGAAATTGGTGTGACCTTGAAGATATTGATGCAAGGACTATGAAGCCTGAAGACTTTAGTTTTCCTGTTTCATTTCCTTTCTTTTGAGTCATAGGAAAATTTCCAAGTGATGCTCATCTCAAAGCCTACACCTCCAATCCTTCGAGTGAAGCCTTTGGAAATCTCTTGTAGCTCAGTCAAGTTCTTCAGTGACACAAACGAAGTTTTTCTGGTCTCTGAGGAAATTGGCAGACTAAGGAGTTAGGATTTCGCCAGTGTGAATTGCCTACCGTGAGGAATATGATGGCCCTGAGGACTTTCATAGTTTGAAACTCCGACCGTTGTTGTGCTTCGCGCCAGCTGTCCAAAACATCTTATCCATACAACGGTCATATCATTAGGGGCATTTATGTCTTATCATGCCGGATTGCACCCTGGCTATAAATAGCCGCCCCCACAACCACTAGCTGGTTGGCTGCTCCGAGAGAGATTGACAAGTGTCATTTAGAGCAACCCATCCTCTGACGACTTTGAGAGAAAATCATTAGTGAGAAAAAACACACAAAAATCCAACACCTAAAACGCAAAGTGATTGAGCATCACTGAAGAGATTGTCCTGTGTGGAACCGGCTCTTTTTTACCTTTGAAGATTGTGCATCTTCCAGATGGTTAGGCATCATGGTCTAGACCATCCAAGAGGAAATTGTGGATCATCGGGTGACCGAGTTTGTGAAGGTTTGGAAGTCTACCTTGAAGACTTACCACGAGTGATTGGGCGATGTCTGTGTGACCTTAGCTCAAGAAGAATACGGTAAGGACTGTGTGTCCTGGGACTGTGTGCCCTTTGATTTAAATACCAAGCCGCTCCAATCAGACGTACGACTGTCACAACAGTTCGAACTGGTAGACCAAATCATTGTCTTCACTGAGCAACTGGTTCTATTTTCTCAACCCTTTCATTTCCTCGTTAACATGCTGATGAAATTGATTGTTACTGTTTTAAGACTTTGACTAAAGACTTTCTCAATTTCCTCAACCCAAATTCTTCAGTCACCTTGTCTTCCGCCTGTTTTATCCTGATTACTCGCTACTCATGCTTTGTGTATGTTTCATTTCATCATGATGCCTATGTTGGGGAACGTTGCATGGGAAACAAAAATGTCCTTACACACACGCAAGATCTATCCATGGTGATGAGCATCTACGAGAGGGAGAGTGGATCTACATACCCTTGTAGATCGCTAAGCGGAAGCGTTAAGAAACGCGGTTGATGTAGTCGAACGTCTTCGCGATCCAAATCGCCGAGCATCCCGCGATCCCATCACGATCCGTCTCGCGATCCAATCATGATCCGTCCCGCGATCCCATCATGATCCGTCCCGCGATCAAGTCACGAACCGTCTCGCGATCCTAATCACGGTCCTTCCTATCTAGCGCCGAACGGACGGCACCTCCGCGTTCAACACACGTACGGATCGATGACGCCTTCACCTCCTCGATCCAGCGAGCGATGCTGAAGTAGTAGATGAGTTCTGGCAGCACGACGGCGTGGTGACGGTGGTGGTGAAGAACAATCTCCGTAGGGCTTCGCCAAGCGCTACGGAAACTATGACGGAGGATGAACTAGATGGGCGGGGTTGCCGGCACACGGCTTTGGGAATTCTTGATGTGTTTCGGGTGCTAGCCCTGCCCCTCTATTTATATGTTGAGCCCTGGGGTCAAAACTTGGAGAAAGAGCCTCCTCAAAGTCGGTTTGGCCCGCAAGGCAAGAGTCCTCCTCGGACTCCAGGACCAGACGCCAGGGTCCTCGGCGTCTGGCCCCAGACGCCAGGGTTCCTGGCGTCTGGCCCCTGGCCTCCGCAAAACTCCTTTTGCACCTTCCTTAAAGCCTCGTGGGCTTTACCCCTTGGCCCAAATAAAGTGTTCTCGTACCCGAACATTTCGGGAAACATCCGAAACCCCTTCCGGTGAATTCCGGAACCCTTCCGGAGACCAAACACTATTATCCCATATATCAATCTTTACCTCCGAACTATTCCGGAGCTCCTCGTCATGTCCGGGATCTCATCCAGGACTCCGAACAACCTTCGGTCACCAACATAACAACTCAACTATACTTATATCGTCACCAAACGTTAAGTGTGTAGACCCTGCGGGTTCGAGAACTATGCAAACATGACCGAGACACCTCTACGGTCAATAACCAATAGCGGGACCTGGATGCCCATATTGGTTCCTACATATTCTACGAAGATCTTTATCGGTTGAACCTCTATAACAAGGATTCAGTTAATCCCGTACGCTATTCCCTTTGTTTATCGGTATGTTACTTGCCCGAGATTCGATCGTCGGTATCTCTATACCTAGTTCAATCTCGTTACCGGCAAGTCTCTTTACTCGTTCTGTAATACAAGATCCTGTGGCTAACTCTTTAGTCACTTTGCTTGCAAGGCTCATTGTGATGTTGTATTACCGAGTGGGCCCTGAGATACCTCTCCGTCACACGGAGTAACAAATCCCAGTCTCGATCCATGCCAACTCAACAGACACCCTCGGAGATACCTGTAGAGCATATTTATAGTCACCCAGTTACGTTGTGACGTTTGATACACACAAGGCACTCCTACGGTGTCAGTGAGTTGCATGATCTCATGGTCATAGGAACAGATACTTGACATGCAGAAAACAATAGCAATAAACTGACACGAACATATGCTATGTTCATAGTTTGGGTCTTGTCCATCACATCATTCTCCTAATGATGTGATCCCGTTATCAAATGACATCTCATGTCTATGGCTAGCAAACCTTCACCATCTTTGATCAACGAGCTAGTTAACTAGAGGCTTACTAGGGACACATTGTTTGTCTATGTACCCACACATGTATTTGAGTTTCCAATCAATACAATTTATAACATGGATAATAAACGATTATCATGAACAAGGAAATATAATAATAACCATTTTATTATTGCCTGTAGGGCATATTTCCAACAGTCTCCCACTTGCACTAGAGTCAATAATCTAGTTCACATCACCATGTGATTTACATTGTTATGAATCTTACACCCAATGAGATCTGGGGTTCGATCATGCTTTGCATGTGAGAGAGGTCTTTAGTCAACGGGTCTGCGACATTCAGATCCATGTGTTCTTTGCAAATCTCTATGTCATACTGTAGACACTGCTACCACACTCCACTTGGAGCTATTCCAAATGGCTGCTCCACTATAGGTATCCGGATTGCTACTCAGAGTCATCCGGATTGGTGTTAAAGCTTGCATCGACGTAACCCTTTACGACGAACTCTTTATCACCTCCATAATCGAGAAATATTTCCTTAGTCCTCTAGTTACTAAGGATAATCTTGACCGTTGTCCAGTGATCCACTCCTGGATCACTCTTGTACCCCTTGACAGACTCATGGCAAGGCACACACAGGTGCGGTACACAGCATGGCATACTATACAGAGCCTATGGATAAGGCATAGGGGACGACCTTCGTCCTTTCTCTTTCTTCTGCCGTGGTCGAGCTTTGAGTCTCACTCAACTCCACACCTTACAAATCAGGCAAGAACTCTTTCTTTGACTGATCCATTTTGAACTCTTTCAAAATCTTGTCAAGGTATGTACTCATTGAAAGTTTTTATCAGACGTCTTGATCTACCTCTATAGATCAAGATGCCCAATATTTAAGTAGCTTCATTCCAGGTTTTCCTTTGAAAAACTCCTTTTCAAACAACCCTTTATGCTTTCCAGAAATTCTACATCATTTCCGATCAACAATATGTCATCCACATATACTTATCAGAAATTCTATAGTGCTCCCACTCACTTTATTGTAAATACAAGTTTCTCATAAACTTTGTATAGACTCAAAAACTTTGATCACCTCATCAAAGCATACATTCCAACTCCGAGATGCTTGCTCCAGTCCATAGAAGGATCGCTGGAGCTTGCATATATTTTAGCATCCTTAGAACTGACAAAACCTTCCGGTTGTATCACATACAACCTTTCCTCACGGATACCGTTAAGGAAACGATGTTTTGACATCCATCTGCCAGATTTCATAATTGAAAAATGCAGCAACTGCTAACATATTTCCAACAGACTTTAGCATCGCTACGGGTGAGAAAGTCTCATCGTAGTCAACTCCTTGAACTTGTGAAAAACCCTTTGCCACAAGTCGAGCTTTATAGACGGTGACATTACCGTCCGCGTCCGTCTTCCTTTTAAAGATCCATTTGTTCTGAATGGCCTTTCGCCCTTCAGGTAATACTTCCAAAGCCCATACTTTGTTTTCTTACATGGATCCCATCTCGGATTGCATGGCCTCTAACCATTTCTTGGAATCCGGGCCCATCATCGCTTCTCCATAGCGCGTAGGTTCATCGTTGTCCAACAACATGACCTCTAAGACAGGGTTGCCGTACCACTCAGGAGAAGTACGCGTCCTTGTCGACCTACGAGGTTCGATAGTAACTTGATCCGAAGCTTCATGATCATCATCATTAACTTCCTCTTCAACTAACGTAGGCTCCACAGAAACAACTTTCTGCGCTGCGCTACTCTCTGGTTGAAACAAAGGTTCAACAACCTCATCAAGTTCTATCTTCCTCCCACTCAATTCTTTCAAGAGAAACTCTTTCTCGAGAAAGGACCCGTTTTTAGCAACAAACACTTTGCACTTGGATCTGAGATAGAAGGTACACCCAACTGTTACGTTAAGGTATTCTATGAAGATGCATTTGTCCGCTTTGGGTTCGAGCTCATTAGGTTGAAACCTTTTCCACATAAGCGTCGCAGCCCCAAACATTAAGAAATGACAGCTTAGGTTTCTGCCAAACCAAAATTCATACGGTGTCATCTCAACGGACTTAGATGGTGCCCCTTTTAAAGTGAATGTAATTGTCTCTAATGCATAACCCCAAAACGATAGTGGCAAATCGATAAGAGACATCATAGTTCGCACCATATCCAATAGAGCACGACTATGACGTTCGGACACACCATCACACTATGGTGTTCCAGGTGGCGTGAGTTGTGAAACATCTTCCACATTGTCTTAAGTTGTAAACCAAACTCGTAACTCAGATATTTACCTCCACGATCATATCGTAGACATTTTATCTTCTTGTCACGATGATCTCAAACTTCACTCTGAATTTGTTTGAACTTTTCAAACGTTTCAGACTTGCGTTTCATTAAGTAAATATCCCCATATCTACTCAAATCGTCAGTGAAGGTAGGAAAATAACGATATCCACCGCACGCTACAACACTCATTGGACCGAATACATCAACATGTATTATTTCCAATAAGTTACTTGCCCGCTCCATCATACGGAAAAACGGGATCTTAGTCATCTTGCCCATGAGGCATGGTCCGCATGTCTCAACCGATTCGAAATCGAATGAGTCCAAAGATCCATCAACATGGAGTTTCTTCATGTGTTTTACACCAATATGACATTTAGCGGCAGTGCCACAAGTATGTGGTACTATCATTATTAACTTTGTATCTTTTGGCATCAATATTATGAACATGTGTATCACTACGATCAAGATTCAATAAACCATTCTCATTGGGTGCATGACCATTGAAGGTATTATTCATGTAAACAGAATAACCATTATTCTCTAACTTAAATGAATAACCGTATTGCAATAAACATGATCTAATCACGTTCATGCTCAACGCAAACACCAAATAACATTTATTTAGGTTCATCACTAATCCCGAAGGTAGAGAGAGCGTGCGGTGGTGATCACATCAACCTTGGAAACACTTCCAACACTCATCGTCACCTCACCCTTAGCTAGCCTCCGTTTATTCCGTAGCTTTTATTTCGAGTTACTAACATTTAGCAACCGAACCGGTATCCAATACCCAGGTGCTACTAGGAGTACTAGCAAGGTACACATCAATAACACGTATATCAAATATACTTCTGTCGACGTTGCCAGCCTTCTTATCTACCAAGTATCTAGGGTTGTTCCGCTTCAGCGACCGTTCTCCTCATAATAGAAGCACTTAGTCTCGGGTTTGGGTTCAACCTTGGGTTTCTTAACTGGAGCAGCAACTGACTTGCCATCCATGAAGTTTCCCTCCTAGCCCTTGCCCTTCTCGAAACTAGTGGTTTCACTAACCATCAACACTTGATGCTCCTTCTTGATTTCTACCTTCGCGGTGTCAAACATCGTGAATAGCTCAGGGATCATTATTTCCATCCCTGGTATTTTATAGTTCATCACGAAGCTCTAGTAGCTTAGTGACAGCGACTTGGAGAACTATATCAATCACTATCTTATCTGGAAGATCAACTCCCACTCGATTCAAGCGATTGTAGTACCCAGACAATCTGAGCACATGCTCACCGATTGAGATATTCTCCTTCATCTTGCAGGCAAAGAATCTTGTTGGAGGTCTCATACCTCTCAACACGGGCACGAGCCTGAGATCCCAATTTCAGCTCTTAGAACATCTCATATGTTCCGTGACGTTCAAAACGTTTTGGAGCCTCAATTCTAAGCCGTAATGCATGACGCACTGAACTATCAAGTAGTCATCAGAACATGCCTGTCAGATGTTCACAACATCTACAGACGACGCTTGAGGGGGTGGCGCACCGAGCGGTGCATTAAGGACATAAGCCTTCTGTGCAGCAATGAGGACAATCCTCAGATCACGGACCCAGTCCGCATTATTGCTACCATCATCTTTCAACTCTATTTCTCTAGGAACATATAAAAAATTCAAGGGAGCTACAGCGCGAGCTAGTAATCTACAACATAATTTGCAAAGACATTTTGACTATGTTCATGACAATGAGTTTAGTTAATCATATTACTTAAAAACTCCCACTCAAATTGACATCCCTCCGGTCATTCGAGTGTCACATGATCCAAATCCACCAACTCAAGTCCGATCATCACGTGAGTTGAGGTGGTTTCAATGGTGAATATCTTCATGTTGATCATATCTACTATATGACTCATGTTCGACCTTTCGGTCTCTTGTGTTCCGAGGCCATGTCTGTACATGCTAGGCTCGTCAAGTTTAACCCGAGTGTTCCGCACGTGCAACACTGGCTTGCACCCGTTGTATGTGAACGTAGAGTCTATCACACCCGATCATCACGTGGTGTCTCGAAACGACGAACTTTCGCAACGGTGCACACTCGGGGAGAACACAATTTTATCTTGAAATTTAAGTGAGGGATCACCTTATAATGCTACCATCGTCCTAAGCAAAATAAGATGCATAAAAGGGATTAACATCACATGCAAATCATAAGTGACATGATATGGCCATGAACTTGTGCTTTTGATCTCCATCTCCAAAGCACCGGCATGATCTCCATCGTCACCGGCATAACACCATGATCTCCATCATCTTGATCTCCATCAATGTGTCGCCATGAGGTTGTCGCGCCGACTGTTGCTTCCACGACTATTGCTAACTCATAGCGATAAAGTAAAGCAAAAACGGCGAAAATAATTAAAGACAACCCTATGGCTCCTGCCGGTTGCCGTACTCATCGACATGCAAGTCGTGATATTCTATACAATACATGATCATCTCATACATCACATATATCTCATCATGTAATTGGCCATATCACATCACAACATACCCTGCAAAAACAAGTTAGACGTCCTCTAATTGTTGTTGCATGTTTTACGTGGCTGCTACGGGTATCTTGCAAGAACAATTCTTATCTACGCAAAAACCACAACGGTGATACAAAAATTGCTATTCAACCTTCTCAAGGACCGCCTTTGTCGAATCCGATCCAACTAAAGTGGGAGAAACAGACACCCGCCAGCCATCTTTATGCAACGAAGTTACATGTCAGTTGATGGAACCGGTCTCTCGTAAGCGTACGAGTAATGTTGGTCCGGGCCGCTTCATCCCACAATACCGCTGAATCAAGAAAAGACCAAGGGAGGAAGCAATCTGAATATCAACGCCCACAAACTCCTTTGTGTTCTACTCGTGATCTCATCTACACATAGACCTAGCTCTGATGCCACTGTTGGGGAACGTTGCATGGGAAACAAAAAATTTCCTACGCACACGCAAGATCTATCCATGGTGATGAGCATCTACGAGAGGGAGAGTGGATCTACATACCCTTGTAGATCGCTAAGCGGAAGTGTTAAGAAACGCGGTTGATGTAGCCGAACGTCTTCGCGATCCAAATCGCCGAGCGTCCCGCGATCCCATCACGATCCGTCTCGCGATCCAATCACGATCCGTCCCGCGATCCCATCATGATCCGTCCCGCGATCAAGTCACGAACCGTCTCGCGATCCTGATCACGGTCCTTCCGATCTAGCGCCGAACGGACGGCACCTCTGCGTTCAACACACGTACGGCTCGATGACGCCTTCACCTCCTCGATCCAGCGAGCGATGGTGAAGTAGTAGATGAGTTCCGGCAGCACGACGGCGTGGTGATGGTGGTGGTGAAGAACAATCTCCGCAGGGCTTCGCCAAGCGCTACGGAAACTATGACAGAGGATGAACTAGATGGGCGGGGTTGCCGGCACACGGCTTTGGGAATTCTTGATGTGTTCCGGGTGCTAGCCCTGCCCCTCTATTTATATGTTGAGCCCTAGGGTCGAAACTTGGAGAAAGAGCCTCCTCAAAGTCGGTTTGGCCCGCAAGGCAAGAGTCCTCCTCGGACTCCAGGACCAGACGCCAGGGTCCTCAGCGTCTGGCCCCAGACGCCAGGGTTCCTGGCGTCTGGCCCCTGGCCTCCGCAAAACTCCTTTTGCACCTTCCTTAAAGCCTCGTGGGCTTTACCCCTTGGCCCAAATAAAGTGTTCTCGTACCTGAACATTTCGTGAAACATCTGAAACCCCTTCCGGTGAATTCCGGAACCCTTCCGGAGAGCAAACACTATTATCCCATATATCAATCTTTACCTCCGAACTATTTCGGAGCTCCTCGTCATGTCCGGGATCTCATCCAGGACTCCGAACAACCTTCGGTCACCAACATAACAACTCAACTATACTTATATCGTCACCAAACGTTAAGTGTGTAGACCCTGCGGGTTCGAGAACTATGCAGACATGACCGAGACACCTCTACGGTCAATAACCAATAGCGGGACCTGGATGCCCATATTGGTTCCTACATATTCTACGAAGATCTTTATCGGTTGAACCTCTATGTCAAGGATTCAGTTAATCCCGTACGCTATTCCCTTTGTTTATCGGTATGCTACTTGCCCGAGATTCGATCGTCGGTATCTCTATACCTAGTTCAATCTCGTTACCGGCAAGTCTCTTTACTCGTTCTGTAATACAAGATCCTGTGGCTAACTCTTTAGTCACTTTGCTTGCAAGGCTCATTGTGATGTTGTATTACCGAGTGGGCCCTGAGATACCTCTCCGTCACACGGAGTAACAAATCCCAGTCTCGATCCATGCCAACTCAACAGACACCCTCGGAGATACCTGTAGAGCATCTTTATAGTCACCCAGTTACGTTGTGACGTTTGATACACACAAGGCACTCCTACGGTGTCAGTGAGTTGCATGATCCCATGGTCATAGGAACAGATACTTGACATGCAAAAAACAATAGCAATAAACTGACACGATCATATGCTATGTTCATAGTTTGGGTCTTGTCCATCACATCATTCTTCTAATGATGTGATCCCATTATCAAATGACATCTCATGTCTATGGCTAGGAAACCTTCACCATCTTTGATCAACGAGCTAGTTAACTAGAGGCTTACTAGGGACACATTGTTTGTCTATGTACCCACACATGTATTTGAGTTTCCAATCAATACAATTTATAGCATGGATAATAAACGATTATCATGAACAAGGAAATATAATAATAACCATTTTATTATTGCCTCTAGGGCATATTTCCAACAGCCTATGCTAATGCCATGTTATGCATGCACTTGAGTAGTGTGTAGCATGCTTCTTAATGTACTACTGATATGAATTTCTTCTACACCTCAGTATGCGCATCTCTGTTGTGGCCGGGCACAATCCAAATGTTGTTGGGTCGTGCTGATGGATATTTCAGTGAACATGTCAATTATCAGTCCCATTGCAACACACGACATATGTATATGTGCTAGCAAAAATCTAAAATGAGATCAACCGTCTTATGTCCAAGTAAAAGAGCCTCTTTGCGAAATCCATCTGGAGCATGAAGTGTTATTAGCTTGGACTGAGAGACTCTGAGGTGTGCAGTGCAGAGGCACAGATGGTAAGATACGATCCAAATCAAATTATGTGGTTGGATGGTTAGAGAGACTGTGGTATCCCCAGCCCACCAGGGTTCAAGTCCTGGTGCTCGCATTTATTTCAGGATTTCCGGTGATGCACATTCAGTGGGAGGAGACTTTTCCATCGACGATGAGGTGCCTTCGGTGACTTCGTAAATTTCAAGATAATATGCCGGCTCAGCCTCTCGGAAGTGCTCATAGGGATAGGATGTACGTGTATCCGTTCATAGAGATGAGTATATGCGTGTGTATATGAACACTTGCGTCTGTATTGTGTTCAAGAAAAAAAAGAACACAGACATGCAAATGCTCAAGCCCACATAAAGCGCTCATGGTGCAGAGGCCAAACAAACCTGGACCAAACGCCAATCCAAAGACACGTAGCACAGAAAAGGTGAGGGGAGGGGGGAGTTTATGGTATAATCAGATCCGATCGGCTAACTCTAAGAGCATCTATAGCCGAACCTTGCAAATCCGCCCCCTATATGCCCGCGGACGCGCCCGGACGATCCCTCATATTTTTCTCCGTGCATTTACATGCCTCATATTCGGACTCTCAAATCCATACAAAGCCATGCACATCGATTATCCGATACAAATTGTCCGAATTCAACAGTTTTAAACAAAAGCAAATGATAACATAGTTCAACAAACCGGACATGCCAAAATGTAATCAATGTCCGACCGACAAGTGCTGCTTGTTGGATCACTGGCTGGACGAGTTCGTCCATGCGTCCTGCTCCGCCTGGGCGGTGGGGGTGCACGTGCTCACCCGGTCCCGAACGAGCTGCAGCAACTCACACTCGTGGATCGGCGGCTGCTGCGTGCCCGGAAAGCTGTCCGGAATGGTCTAGCCGGTAGTCGCATCCTCCTGGGTCTCGACGGTGCCGGACGTTACAATCCGCGTCGGCGCTTGGATGGATGGGGTGCGGGGAGCCCGGCGTGCCGGGGGAGACATCTCCTCGACGATGCCCGCACCTACCTGCGCCGCCGCCTCCGCCTCCCTCTCTCGCTGCCGGCGACGGCACAGCTTACTGGAGATGTTTTCCGGCTTGCAATACGAAGCGGAGGAAGGGACGCCGACGGACGAGGTGGACTGCGTCTCCGTCGCGGCGGTCGGGGACGGGGTAGAAGACATCACGGCGGCGGATCGGGGCAGGTGGTGAGGATGGAGAGCAAGGGTGCCGGACGGCGAGGGGTCGGGCGCGGGAAATGGTGGAGGGCGGCGGGAGGAGGAGGAAGGGTTTGAGGAATTGGGGGCAATTTGAGGTGGGGTCGGGCTGTCGGGTCCGACGTGGCAGGCGTGCCCGGGCGCCCCTATACCCGTCCCATATTTGGTCTGGAAATGAGGGATGCCGGTCAGCCCGGGCGTTTGAGGCCGGTTTGAGGGCCCCGTCTGGGTCGATTTTTTGTGACCGGGCAGTGACCGGGCGGCTTGCTTGGGCGTTTGAGGAGGGTATAGGGGGTCCGGCTGTAGATGCTCTAAAGGAGTTCTCGAAATCAATGGATGGGGAAGAGAGAGAGAGAGAGAGAGGTCGACATTAGATTGATCTTGGATCGATGTTGATATAATGCAAGGTTTCTAAATGCAACAATGTTTGCTGACCTCCGCATCCTCAATGGCCTTTGTTAGGTGACTACTCGAAACCCATAAACGAACACTTAGGAAAATCGATTCTAGTACCTTTAAGATTAGACGGGAGATTTTTTGGGTAAAAAAGAAAATGCACCACCGTACATTCTTATTTGACTGCCCCATTGAGTATCATGAACAAACTAGCCCGATTTACATTTTACTCATTGGCTCTAGCATCCTCTTTTGTGTTGTCATCGTGAACATCATCATGCACATTAGCAAATCTTAAGTTTTATTTACCTGTGGTCTCTCCACTTTACATTGGATTCTTCGGCACTTTTTGACCCAATTCGCAGATACATAGTTCCATTCGCATTGTTTAAGATTTCTGTTGAAATGGCCAATTTACCCATGAAGAACCCTCGATTGCATAGATAACATATTAATAGAATCCATGGTAATTGCATTTAATTGGTGAAGGGTTATAAGTGGGGAACTTCTCATTTTCTAACCAGGGTCAACATTAGCATACAGGTGCACTTTTGTTCATGCCAAGTGTCCTTCTCTCATGGCCGATTCGTCCAAAAAGGGCATACCCATCATTTTGGTACTTTTTCCATTTCTCTTATACACGAAACACGATGAGGTGTGCATGAAACAGCTCGCATGATTCTTAGCTTCTCCTTCCACTTGTCAAAATCTATTTATTGGTTCCTCTAATTTGAAACGCCTGTTGACCATCATGTAAGTTTTTTTTAATTAAAAAAGCTGAAGGGGGCACTGCACTCGATCTCACCAAGAAAACATGCAGCATGACATACATTACATACATTTGATTTTTTTTTTGTGAAGCAAAAAAATAATCAAGAATCCCTGTGGCAGCCAGTACTTAACGGCAACAATGGTAAAGCAATTCATAAACGAATTCACAGTTAAATCCATTTTCTGAACACAAAATTTGCACTAAACAGTAGTACTAGTAGCTAGGCTTGCAATCATAATGAAAAATTAACAAAGTTATCACCGTTGGTGCTTGGGATTAGCGGCCGACAGAGAATCTGACAGCCCTCTGTGGGAGAGGAGGGACAGTCAAACGTCTCCCTTCTTCACTCTTCCTCTCAATTCAACGCACGCATAGGCATTTTGGCTAAAGGTAGAAATTCCAAAGAGGCAGAGATGGTACAAGATACACTTGTGTTTTAATTAGCTTGCCACTAACTATCTTGATTGCTCTAAAATAAGAGAAGTACTCCGGTCCCTTATGCTAATCTGGTTTGCAAATTCCTACCATATATTAGATTGGAAACCAACAATATGTGAATTTAATTGACCTCTTTTTTTGTGACGAATTACAGCTTCTTGTCACTTTAAATTTGACTTGACGGATCCGATGATAACTTGCTTACTTCTTCATCTTAGGAATCTCCATTATACAGCATCTAAACATGTATAAGTAACATAATATATGATGCATTTGGTGATATCACTACACCGCATACGTTGATATATGGCATTTTAAAAAGCCTTGGAAGGACCCAAAAACACATCCAAAATGATTTGTTTGTGACATAATTATAGAATACTGGGTATAATTGTGAGGCAAACATATTTTTTGCTGTTTACAGGAACACCTCCAAAGAATAGCGCAAGCACTCGAATAGAACACCTGCATGGTTAGCCATGTTCTGAGCCAAAATGCATCCAGTCAAAAACAAGAAATAATATCCCCGCAAAAAAAAAAAACAAGAAATAATATCAAGTTGTCCCCCCGCCTTGGATCCGGAACACCAACTTGAGATATCTCTCATATCGATGTCCAAAAGAAAAATATCTCACTAGAACACCTTGGAACGTATGAAAAACTCCAATGTTTTTTGTAGCGTAATTATAGAACTTGTCTATAACTGCGAAGGAAACGGTCCCCCATGGGCCGAGCCTAAATGCATCCGGTCAAAAACAAAAGAGATAATATTATAAATATTGAGCCCCCCCCCCAACTCCCCACCCACCCATCATGGATGCAAAACTCGAACTTGAGATCTCTCTCGTATCGTTGTCAGAAAGCAAATGATCTCTCTCATATCGAAAACTTCTCCCAACGTCACCATCCCAGGTAATGCACATTAATTGCATGATAGCTGAAAGTAATGAACTATAAATACTAAATAAAGTATATGACCGGCAGTGCTCAAGGCATGGAGGCATCCAACATTTGAGGCAATTTTTCCAAAATGGCTCGTTTAGTCTTATCTTTTGAAGCATTTTCGTTGAAACATATTGTTATTCTGACCATTTTAGTTTTTTTTTACTTCCTTAGTACAAGCTTATATTTTGATGCGTTGCAAAAAAACGCCTTAGTTTCTGTGATGTTTTTAGGCATTTTGCTAAATTTCCTTAATATAGATCAAACTTTTGAGGCATTTTGATCGAAATTCCTTATAACATCAATTTTTATGTGATTTTTGCATTTGCCTTTTTTGTGGGGGTTTTATATGTCTTCTTAGAATGAATTTGAAGCTTTTAGAAGAAATGTCACTAAGAAAACGCCTTTAGGCTCGGTTTCGGTGCTCACTTTCTTCTAACAAGAAAGCTTGCGCAAGGTCCGGGAAAGCGTCCGACCATTTTGGGTCTATTATACGCAACATTTTTCTACATTTCTGCAAGATGATGTTTCCAAGACAGCAGCTTTACCACTGCGCCAAGGCTCCCCTTCGCCCAGATATTATTATTATTATTATCTAACAATGATGATGATGATATTACAAAGGTACGTAAAAAAGCAAACAGTGACAATCAGGCATCCACAGTGCGCTCCAAGACCAAGAGGGATCCATCCTAAGAGGAGATAACATAGGACTGGAGACTGCTCCTACCCATAGCAGACAAAGTTGCGGCTCTAATTAACTCCTATAAGCATGAGAACAAGGCACAAGCTTAGGACCCAGGTCTCTGATTCCCCTTTGGAGGCTTTGACCGATCTCCTGGCCGTCTCTGGTGCTGCATGCACTTAGGCAATTGCAAATTAGCAGTTCGGAAGGGTAGTTTCTGTTCGTCCTTTACCCAAGGAAAAAAATAGCGTGCTATACAAAATAGCGGCGCCTCTGAAAATGTGCTATTAGCGTGCTATAGCGCGCTATAGCATGCTATTAGCGAGACATTGTACACATATCAATTTAGCGAGACGATTCTCAATATGCTATAGCGTGCTATTAGCGACGCTATAGCGCGCTATTTTTTTCACTGCCTTTACCTCGTCCAAGATTCCAAACACGCACAATATATATATGGGATCCCACGATGGCCAGATACGTTGTACGGCTTGAGAGACAAGCGAGCACCCTCGCGTTCCTTTGTCGAGCTACGTTTGTAGGGCGATTAGTGCTGTTTTATTCTCTGTTTTTTCGACAAAGGGAATATATTAATATCGCGAAGATATCAATTACACCCGGCCTCTGTACCAGCAAGATGTCCAAACACATCAAGGATACACACAGCCAAAAAAGAAAATAAAAAGAGCAGAAAAAAAAAAGATCCCGCCACGGTGATCAATCACTAGCAACAGTAGCACTCTAACCATCACCGAAGACAACACCCGTATTACAAAAGAGGTTCTCCAAAAGCAACGCCTCCAAGAAGGAAACAATGCACAAGCGTTGTCGTTGCCCGATCGAAGATCTTGAGTTTTCACCCTGGAGAAAGTCCGAAATCACCCAAAAAACAATGCCTTCAACAAGGCCATTGCCAGGTACAACCAATAAAGGCCAAACCTTGGGTTATTTGCTGCAACTGAGCCCGTTTTAGATGTGGTCAAACCTCAAAAGGGGAGGATTAGCTGCATTTGGGCTCTTGTCCCTCCCGGCTAATGCTTGTGGGTTTTGCTTAATTCGGTGCCCCTTGTCTAGAGAATTTTCTACATCCCAAACAATTTCCCCCTTCTGCGATGATCTTAAACCATAGTTAATACATTAAGGAATATTAGGACGTACTATACAATAACTTAAAGACGGGGTACTAATGTTCTTCTGGGGTAGAAAAACTCTCATTCTTCACTTCTCAACCTGGTTAGAAATTAACAAGCAGATAAGATGTAAAGGGCAAGAACAATGGCACCAAATTTTTACGTGGAAAACCCTTGGAGAAAAACCATACGTGCACGACGACCAACTTCGCCAAATCAAGAATGAGTTGCAACTCATCCTGTTTCACTTACTAGAAGTATTTACGTGGTGGCTGGCTAAATAGAGAGAAAGAACTAATCTGAAGTGTACATGCTTTGTGATTCTCAAATTATTTGTACTCTTTCTTGATTTCTTGAAAAAATAGTTTTAGTAAGCAAATAAATTCCATAATCATTTAATAGTTTTCTAGAATAATTCAAGTTGTTGCCCTGTTTTTATTTGTCAAAAAAAGTATTTATATTTTTTGGTTTTGCATTATTTTCCCTAAATATGTTCGGACATGTGGTGGTAATTAGGATCCCTGGTGCCACATAAGGGTAAACCCACCTTTGAGTGGTGGGGCAAGCTATATGGTATTGACAAGGATATAAATTGTGCAATTTCATTAGAGTTGAAGGGTGAAATGTAGACTAAAGCAAGACCTTGGGGGTAAAAATACTGAAACTTCTCTTATAGATTAATACGTATCTGCTCACTATTAAATATTAGAGTTTAATTCACCTTTTACTCTTTGGTTGTGAACTTGTGACAATTTCTACTCTCTCGAAACAGGTTTTCGCCCCGCTTTATAGATAAAGCAACAACCAAAGAAAATACACGACCGAACGATACAAGATGGTGAGGTCGCCCTCTTACACAGATAATTCCAGGATACACGGATCACGCAGAACGCACGCGCCTATGCTACCAACACAGAAAATAGAAAGAAATGAACACACCGCCACACTACGAACTAGTACGCCTAAGCTCCATGACAACGCCCTCAAGAGAGGAAAACGGCACTAGGTGTCGCCGTTGCAACGGACAAATGTCTTCACCCGAAGCCCTGTCACGGAGAGAAGAACCACGACGACGTCTTCAGGAAGAGTGGGACACCCACGGGCGTCGCCGTCATCGGTGCCAAAGCACGGAACTTTCGCTCGGCAACTCATCCATGCCACCACAAGGACGCTAGGATGAGAGAGACGAGGTCAGGTCCCAGAGCCGGATCAGGACACCGCCCCTATGGGGATAGAGGGCATGCCCGGGCGACCCATCGCTACACCTCATGTCGCCCGCTATGGTGCCCGCCGACGAGCAAACCATGCAGAGCCGGATCAGGACACCGCCCCTATGGGGATAGAGGGCATGCCCGGACAACCAAGAGGAAAGCCACCACCGCCGCGATGGTGCCCGCCGACGAGCAAACCATGCGGACCGCCATCCGGGGCCGCCGCCCCGGCATCCCTGTCGCCAGATCCCGAACGCCGCTCACTTCACAACGCACTCAACCACGATAGGAGGAGCAGGGGCACACCAACTACTCCTAGCCCGGCATCAGTCACCGAGTCTGGGTAGGAGCCTCCACCGTAGGAGGCACCCACGCCTGCATCCCCAGCCGATTCCGATGGATTGGGGGGGGGGGGCACGACCCTGTGACTGCCGACGGTCGTCGGCGAGCCAGCCCCGAGCCCTGGCCCAAGCTAGCACACACAATGCCATGTTTGTGGCCACCGGCGCCGTTCCACTCACCAGCGCCTTGGAATCACGACCACCACCGCCGACCACCACACCCGCGAGGTGATGAAGACTACCACCTGCGAGCACAACCCGGACCAAACCCCACCTCACCTACCCGGAGCAAGAACTCCGATCCGCCTCGGGCCCAAATCCGGTCTGTCCGAGCACAGACCCTAGGCCGTAGCCACTACCGGCCCGTACCTATGAGAAGGAAAGTGGTCGCCGCCACCCGCTCCTCGCCGTCGAGCACCAAACGCCATGTCACGCTGACACCCGCTGCCGGAGCACCCCCGAGCCACCTCCAGCCACCAACCAGAGTACAGGGAGCCCCCAACCATGGCCAGCCAAGGAAGCCACCGGAGGGGAGCCCCAGCCCAGGCCGGCAACAGCCGCCGGAGGGTAGCCCCGCGCCGCTCGAGGCGCTGACGGCCAGATCTGGATTAGATCGACCACCCGGCCACCACAGGTGTGCCCCGAGCAGGACCCCCACACGACCACCAGGGGGAGCCACAAGCGCGCGGCATGCAGCTCCCGCTGTCGCCCCGTGAGTCCTCGTCGGCGCGCCCCACCGCCAATGTGCCGCCATCCGCTGCCGAACGCCGCCCGCGCCAGGTCCTGCAGCCAAGGGGAGAAAAGGTCCCGCTGCCACCGACGCCGACCGGGCTTTGCCCGACGGCGCGCCCCGGCGGCGACAAGGATGAGAGGTGGGAGGAGGGTCGAGGACGCGGCGGCTCTAGGGTTTCCCCCGGTTGCCGTGAGGGGGCGACACGGGAGGGGTTAGGAAAACCGGACTGGATTTTCTACTCATTTTATTGTTGTGCCCAAGCTAAACCCACGTGACAAGGAGAAAGGATTTTCTAGCGAAACCGGTTTCTAAGGTAGGGTGAGGCCGTCCATATCTTTTGGGGATGTGTGTGCGTATTATTTTATTATTGCTATACCATGCATTGTCTGACACACATACATCACACTACCTTCAATCCAGCTAACTTTTTTACCCAGCTCTATGAAGTGTGGAACATGTAGCGAGCAGCCCCCACAGCAGAGTGACTAGTGGGTATCTTTGGAGTAAAAATGTAGTAATCCCACCCACCCACGCTTTTTAGTTTGATTATATAATTTGTATCAATTATATCTTACGATTGACAAACCGTTTGGATACTAGTACTCATGATATTTAAATCTTCAAAACAAGATCAATTATGGACATATTTTTTTCAAATTCAAATTATTATTATTATTATTATTATTATTATTATTATTATTGCATGTTTTCATTGCTTTTTCATTCCGGATATCAGTACCATTTCATTCAGGTTTCATTTCTATTTTCAAAGTTCTGAAATAAGTTTTCATTCCATTTTGTTAAATTATCTTAATGGTTGGGCTGGGTTCTGAAAGTGTTCTTTTCACTTTTTCTCTGTACTATTCCATTTCTCTGTCATCGCTATTTTACATGTTTTTTGTTTTCATGCATTCACTTTTGCATGTTTTAGTTATTGTTTCATTCCACAATTTATTAATGTTTCATCTCGGATTTGATATAAGTTTCACTATGGTTTATTACATTCTTTTTTGCATCTTTTCATATTATTGGTTCATTCTGGTTTCATTATTGTATCATCTCGCATTTCATATGAGTTTTATTGTTGTATCAACATTTAAATTTAAACCTGTTCAAAACATGAAGATTGATCTTGTTTTAAAGATTTAAATGTCGTGAACCCAAATCTACAAACGGATTGTAAATTTGATCATTGGTTCAAAAGTTAAAAGTGTTACAAAGTATAGAACCAAACTAAAAGTGTGGGTCGATGGACTGTGGGGTGAAAAATAAAATATGTTGAATGCAATAAAGTTCTACTCCTAAACAATGGCAAAGGGGGTAGGTCCCAGCAAAAAATAAGAAATAACATGTGATAAAGGAAATGAGTGAATACTTCGTATCTGATATGTGTACGTGAACACATGGCGCACTACAATTGGCTGGCAGGACCCCGGTAGAAATAGGTTCAGCTAGAAAATCTTTTCCGACGTGACAAGATGAAGTGGGTAGCCGACTCTCAACTCGGACTCATATTTGTGACGTACTCCCTCAGTTAATTGATCTCAATCGTATTTTGGGTCAAACTTGACAATATATTTGACTGTTAAATTATAAATAATACGTCACAAAAGTTATATTGTTGGATTCACATTCAAAAGCATTTTCTATTGGTATTACTTTTGCTACATATAACTTATTTTACTAGTTAAATTTATGATCATATTAGATAAAAAATCCGAGGGCTAATAAAACTGAACAAGGGTACCTAGTTTAGCTTCCCCTGGGCTCCATCTCTCTCTCTCCCTCACTCGGATTAGGGTTAGGGATTGCAATTGCCGCCTCCAACAATGCACATCCGAGTTGTCCGCTAGTCAGCTGCCACACCATTCTGATGGGTTGGCCCTAGTTGTCAGTTTGGTTAAATAGTTCTTAAAATGGTAAAGTTTGCTGTAAAATAATTCCCCTTTTCACTAGAATTCTCAGTAGCACTGTGGTGCTTAGAAGCTAGCAGCATCAGGCTCCTTCTAGTGCCATGTTGGAGAAAGCAGTATACTATACCCTGATTCCGTGACCTAAACAGTTCTCAAGGCAGAAAAGCTATTCCACCAACATTCTGATTCCATGACACCCATGACCGAAATAGCCTGCATCTCTTCCCCCCAAAATAAAATGATTCTTGAGACAATGATAGCGCCAAGCTTTCCCAGCCGAAATGACCAATAAAAAGACAGTTACGAGATGCGTCTCTCTTTCCAGGAACTGCTAGTGTAGTATCTTTATAGCGGAGAAGTCATAGTGCAAAGCCCGCACACCGGTCGAGCTACACAGGGTTTCTACATGAAAGTGATCGGCACCAATTTGTTTGTACCAATGAGACCGTCGGCATTCGCCAATTTGCCACCGGCAACAAGGGGCATGCCGGAACCTTCGGGGGTCGGCGGCGCACGCCATGGCTCAGTAGCCTCCCCGATCAGCAAGCATGTCGAAAACATGCACGCACCGGCACTGACATTTGCAAAGCGAGAGCGATGGAAACAGACAGAACTAGACACGAAAGTTACAACAAGGAGATTTGTTTCGATTTTTCAGGTACCCATGGAGTGGCAGAAAGCACCAGCTGAGCCATGCTTTATGGAACAAGATTGTAAAACACGAGTAGAAAGTATACTACTACCAACTGTCTGACTCGGACGGAAGGAACACGGGAGAAGAAGCTGAGAAGTGAGTGAGAGGTCGTCCTCTTCCTTTCCTCCCCGTCTTTCTTTCTTCTACTAAAGGCTAAATAATTAAGCTGCATGCACTACGGGTACGGTGGCGGGCGGGCGGGCTTAAGAAGGTCAGCGACGCCGCGCTGACCACTGCAGCCGCCGCTCGCTCGGTGCTCCTTGCACCAGACCAGACGGCACCAACCAATCAGGTGGCGGAGCTAGCACATGTCAGCAAGGCTGGCCCACAGCTGGACTTCGTCGTCGTCGACGTCGAAACCAAGCTGCTGCTGCTGCTGCTGCCTGTTGGCTGCCACCGGCGTGCCCCACCACCACTTGCTGTCGTCAAACGCGGCGCTGTAGCTGCCACCGGTTTCTCTGAACTGGCTCTGGCCGTCGTAGCGATTGCCGCCAAGGTCGTTGTATGGGCAGTACTCATAGCTCATGTCAGACGCCTCCGTCTCCATGTCGCCCTCTGCCTCGACGTTCCTGGCGAAGCGGCCCTGCACCCTTGGCCTGCTATCTGCCAGCGTCTTCCTGCATGCGTACTGGACGACGACGACAAAGATGGTGAACAAGGGATGTGTTAGACTTAGAACTCAGAACAAGCAAGAGAACAGAATCATGCATTTGCAGGCTGTGAGGGGGGTGAGTACACACAGTGATCTTCTTGTGGAAGTTCCTCTGCTGGCGCTTGGCGCGGTACCTCTCGATCCTCTCCTTCCGTTCTTCGGCGCTGTAACGCCCCACCTTCTCTGAAAAAGGATCGCCAGCTTCCTGACTGCAGTTGTTGGCTGAAAATTGTGGCGGTATTGGCGGTGGCAGCGAAACATTCTTCCCCTGTTTTGCATCAACAGGCACGGGAAATGTTTAGCAGCTGTTTAGCGGTATGAACTGCATGTTCCAACTTGAGGTTTGTTGCATTACCTGCAGGTCACCGGTGCTGAGGACACGACGCATGGTACCGGAGCTGCTGAATTCAAAGAAGTCACCGGAGGACGAGGAAGGGGAAGAAGCAACAGGGGGCGGATGCAACTGCCATGTCAAATGTGATGGGCAAGAGAAGGCGGCATTACCGTTGAGGGGGTCAGGAAACTGGAGGTGAAAGGGTAAGGGGTGTGAGCTGGTGCTCGTGTTGATATTTGTCACGCCTGCAGTCCAGGAAGATATACCTGAACCTGCAGCGGACACCGAGTGCACGAACCGTGCAGCCACAAGTCAAGTTGGGCCATAGGCCGCGAGTCCCTTGGGCTGGAGCCCGTGTAATACGTGTGAGCCCAGGTCGGGCGTGTGGAGGAACTACTTAAGCAAAACGATGTCACTGTTAGGGTTATGTTGGATAAGAAAGTGAATCCTTTCCCCTCTATTGCTGTCTTCCCTCACCTACTCCTCTCTTCCTCATCCCCAATTCCCTTCTCTGATCGACCCCCCCCCCCCCCCCCCCCCTTCTGGGCTATTACAGTTGGTAATCAGAGCCACAATTTTTCTCCACCGCTGCGCCGCCGCTACCTCACATCCTCCCGTTCGGATCGGAAAAATTCCACCGGGTCAGGTGCGATTCACTTCGGTGAGCTCGCACAAAATCCTGCCTGGGGTTCGATCCGTTTTGGAGCGAGACGACGGCGCCGTCGACCAAACCTTCGATTCAGACGCGACACGTCCTTGCTGCGATGACAGAAACCACCGATAAACTCCACGGCCTGCTCGAGTCGGTCATCCGCCGCCTGGATGCGCGCATCCAGACGACGGCCGACGAGCGCTTTCAGGCTCAACTGGCTTTCAACGAGCAAGTCTCACATGAGCTCAAAAATTTGTCCAAACAAATTGACCTCACTCAGGCCGACGTGGACGAGGCCCGCAAGTCGACGCCGGTCGCCGATCCGGCCGCGACGGCTGCCGTGAGCGCGCTCTCTGCTTCCGGTGTCACGGCGACCATGGGATCCGGCACCCACGCACCACCACCACCACCAGTTGTCGATCAGCAGCAGGCGCCGCCTCCTCCCCTGGTTCGCCCCCAGCCGCAACCGCTGCTCTACACCGATGGGGCAGCTCAGCTACCATTCGCCCGTTTGGTCAACCACGGGCCACCGCTACTTCCTCCACGCACATCGACGACACCAGATCACGATCGTGCCAGCGACTACTCCTACAAGCCTCCAAAGCATGACTTTTCGCGGTTCGACGGCGACGCACCACGGATTTGGCTGGAGCGCTGCACATCTTATTTTGAGTTGTATCGAGTGCCGCAGCACAGTTGGGTCACCACTGCATCGTTATATATGGAGGGGCTGGCCGCGATGTGGCTTCAGGCATTTTGTCAGACACACCCAGGGCTCACATGGCCAACCTTCAGAGCTGCGGTTGAAGAAGAATTTGGGCCCGAGGAGTTCGAGGTCCAGATGCATCGTTTCGTGCAGTTACGGCAGACAGGAACAGTGCAGGAGTATCGCCAACAATTCGAGACATCCATGTATCACCTGCTGTCCCTCGACCCATCATTGAGCTCCAAATTTTTTGTGTCCCAATTCTTGCTGGGACTGAAAGATGAACTCAGGTTGGGAGTCAGACTGCAGTCACCCGGCAGCATCACTCGCGCGGCTGTGTTTGCACGGATTCAGGAAGAAGAACTGGAGAAACAGCGCCTGCCTCGTCACCGCGCCGCACCAGTGGGGCGACCCCCGCCGCCCTTGCTGACTCCCATTCCAGCTCGTGCCGTGCTGCCACCACGACCCGGCGGCGACGACTACAGCCGCGAGCGGCAGCTACGCGATTTCAGACGCGCCAACGGCCTCTGTTTTCGTTGCGGCGACAAGTACAGTCGTGAACATCAGTGCAAGCGCACCGGACAGGTTCTCATGATTGAGGTCGGCGACTATGGGGAAATTCTCTCGGACGACACAGTGCACGCACTTCGGTTGCTCGACGCACCGACAGCTCAAGAGCCAGAATGTTGTTCTCTTTCACCTCATGCGCTCTCCGGTGAGGAGGCCCCGTCCACCATGCGTGTGCGCGCTCAAGTCGGAGACCAGGTCATGCTCCTACTGGTCGACTCAGGGAGCAGTCACAGTTTTGTCAGCAAAGCGTTCGCAACTCGCTTGTCTGTTCCCATGGTGGCGCTTCCAGCAGTGTCTGTGCGTGTGGCCAATGGCCAAAGGCTGCGATGCGATTCTATGGTGCAGCAACTTCCATGGCAAGTCCCTGGGCACACGTTCCACACAGATTTGCGCGTGCTGGAGCTGGGCGCATACGACGGAGTACTTGGCATGGATTGGCTATCGACACATAGTCCCATGAACTGTCATTGGCTCGAGAAAACTATCTCATTTCAGACTGAAGGGAAGGTGGTTCAGTTACAGGGTGTTCGGTCCTCTGATCTGCCTCCAATTTCTGAACTTGACGCCTACGAGCTGCATCGTATGGAGGTGGCCAACGATATCTGGACCGCGGCGCTGGTCACTGTTACACCGGTGCACAAGGAAGCTACTGAACCGGTGCCACCCCAGATTCAGAAGGTTCTCAAGGAGTTCGAAGACGTGTTTGCAGAGCCAACAACACTTCCCCCTCACCGTCAGTATGATCATGGACTGAATCTGGAGCCAGGTGCAACCCCAATCAACACCAGACCGTATCGATACTCCCCTGCGCAGAAAGATGAGATCGAAAAGCAAGTGCGTGCCATGCTTGACGCCGGCGTCATTGTGCATAGCATGAGCCCCTATGCCGCCCCGGTGCTGCTCGTAAAGAAGAAGGATGGCAGCTGGCGTTTTTGCATTGATTTTCGTCGCCTCAACAAGATCACGGTTAAGAACAAGTTTCCCTTACCGGTCGTGGATGAACTCCTCGACGAGCTTGCCGGTGCAGCATATTTTTCCAAGGTCGATCTCCGCTCCGGCTACCACCAGATTCGTATGCGTGAGGAAGATGAAGAAAAAATGGCCTTCAAAACACATCATGGACATTTCCATTTCCGAGTCATGCCGTTTGGGCTCTGCAACGCGCCGGCAACATTCCAATGCCTCATGAACTCAATTTTCTCCAAGTATATCCGTAAGTTTGTGATCATCTTCCTCGACGACATCCTTGTTTTCAGCTTTGACCTGCAGGAACATGAGGAACACTTGCGGCTCGTGCTCTCTACTCTTCGCCAACACGAGCTGTACGCCAAAGCTTCCAAGTGCTTGTTCGCTCAGCCGAGCATTGACTACTTGGGCCATGTCATCTCCAAGGAGGGCGTCGCCACCGACGCGAGCAAGACCAGCGCCATGCTCGACTGGCCGGTGCCCACCAATGCTACGGAGTTACGCGGGTTTCTCGGGCTCACCGGTTATTACCGGAAATTCGTCGCCAACTACGGGATCCTCGCCAAGCCACTCACCCAACTGCTCACCAAGGCAGGTTTTCATTGGGACGAGCGCACTCAAGCCGCGTTCGAGCTCCTCAAGAAAGCCATGGTGCACACGCCGGTCCTCGCCCTACCCAATTTCGCGCAGCCGTTCGCCATCGAGACGGACGCGTGCGACACCGGGGTGGGCGCCGTGCTTGTTCAAGATGGCCATCCAGTGGCGTACATGAGCAAGGCGTTGGGCGTCAAGAACCAGAAGCTCTCCACCTACGAGAAGGAATTCCTTGCGGTGATGATGGCTGTCGACAAGTGGAGGCCGTACCTGCAACGGGGACCGTTCGAGATTTTCACCGACCACAAAAGCTTATGTGCACTCGGCGAGCAACAATTGGACACAGAGCTCCAACGCAAGGCCATGTCCAAGCTCGTGGGGCTGCAATTCACCTTCCGGTACAAGAAAGGGGCTGACAATGGCGCCGCGGACGCACTCTCCAGGGTGGGTCACCGCCATGCTCTCGCCGCGCTCTCGGTGTGCCAGCCACAATGGCTTCAGGAAGTAGCCAATTCCTATGAGACAGATGCAGCAACACAAGAACTCCTACAGCAACTAGCGGTCCAAAGCCCAGACGATCAAGGTCGCACGCTCCGGCAGGGCATCATTCGTCAAGGGGACCGGCTGTGGATTGGCTCCAATACAGCCCTTCAAACCAAGCTCATCGCCGCCTTACACGACAGCGCTTTGGGTGGGCACTTCGGCATCAGCGCGACATATCAGCGCGTGCGCAAGCTGTTTGTGTGGCCTGGGCTCAAGCGCGCTGTGGAGGACTACGTTCATCAGTGCCTCACCTGCCAACAAGCAAAGCACGAGCACCGCCACCCCGCCGGCAAGCTGCAGCCCCTCCCAATTCCAACCGCACCATGGCAGGACTTGACGATGGATTTCGTCGAGGGGCTCCCAACCTCCGAGGGCTACGACTCCATCATGGTGGTCATCGATCGTCTCACAAAGTTTGCCCACTTCGTGCCGCTTTGCCATCCTTTCAACGCGGCGCAAGTGGCCCGCGCCTTTTGGGACTCCATCATCAAGCTTCACGGTGTGCCACACTCCATCGTCTCCGACCGCGACAAGATCTTCACGAGTGCAATGTGGCGGGAACTCCTAGCAGCAGCCGGCACCAAGATCCTCTACACCACCGCCTACCACCCCCAAACCGATGGACAGAGCGAGCGCGTCAACCAATGCCTCGAGATGTACCTACGATGTGCTGTCCAAGATCGTCCCAAACAATGGAGGAAATGGCTGCCCGCCGCGGAATTTTGGTACAACTCCACTCAACACAGCTTTCTTCGGTGTTCTCCTTTCAAGGCGCTCTACGGCACCGAGCCCAATTTGGGGGGACTACCAGCGTTCATTGACAAGCTCTCTCCGGCTGTGGTCACCGATGATTTCGACTGGGCGGCGCACACGGAAATGCTCCGGGGCCACCTCACTCGCGCTCAAGACCGTTTCAAGAAGCAAGCTGACAAGCAGCGCACGGACCGCGCCTTCACCGTGGGCGATCAAGTTCTCCTCAAGCTCCAGCCTTATGTGCAGGTTTCCGTCGCGAGCCGCCCCTGCCGGAAGCTTGCCTACAAGTATTTTGGCCCCTTCACCATCCTGGAGCGCGTGGGCACCCTGGCCTACCGCCTGGAGCTGCCACAGGACAGCTGCATCCATCCGGTCTTCCATGTCTCGCAATTGAAGCCATTCATCCCCAACTACTCGCCTGTCTTCTCCGAGTTGCCCCAGATCCCGGACCTGACGACCACGCCCCTTGTCCCGGTGGCCATTCAAGAACGACGCATGGTGAAGAAAGGTCCTGCTGCGCTTACCCAAGTTCGCGTGCAATGGTCCACGCTACCTGGGAGGATTACGACGTCCTTCGCGCTCGCTTCCCTACAGCAAGCATCTGGGACGAAGCTGCGTCTCAAGAGGGGGCGCCTGTCACGCCTGCAGTCCAGGAAGATATACCTGAACCTGCAGCGGACACCGAGTGCACGAACCGTGCAGCCACAAGTCAAGTTGGGCCATAGGCCGCGAGTCCCTTGGGCTGGAGCCCGTGTAATACGTGTGAGCCCAGGTCGGGCGTGTGGAGGAACTACTTAAGCAAAACGATGTCACTGTTAGGGTTATGTTGGATAAGAAAGTGAATCCTTTCCCCTCTATTGCTGTCTTCCCTTACCTACTCCTCTCTTCCTCATCCCCAATTCCCTTCTCTGATCGACCCCCCCCCCCCCCCCCCCCCCCTTCTGGGCTATTACAATATTGTAGGGAGGAAGGGGAGAGATATAGGAAGGCGGCGCTGAAGCAGCAAAATCGGCCGGAGAAAATAGGCCACCATTGACGTGGAAGAAACTGGTGCTGCGAGGAATTTCGGTCGGAGCTGTGTGCAGATCACCAGAGAAGTTCACTACATGGTGCATGGAGGGGTCACAGTAGGTGGGCGCCTGCGAGGAAGAAGGATTGAACATGGCTTTTGGATATGAATCCCTCTAATGTGTCTGGGGCTAAGTGCAAGTGAAGGGGATAGGTATAAGAAGAGAACGTTTGATGTGCATGGTGTGCACTATATACCGAAGGTAGTAAGGCGGCTAGGGCCACTACTTTTAACAAGGCAGACATTTCCTAATTGATATGCCAGCTCAGTATGGTCAACAGTGGACATGTTGTGGAAGGATATCAAACTGATGAGCTGGGTGGGAAGTCAAATAGCTCCTACAAAAGCTGGGGCCCTTTCTGTCCAGCGAAGCCATTGGAAATGAGATTCTTTACCTTGGAAGGAAAAGAAGTTCGAAATTTGCCTTCCTTTGATAGAAGATAAAAAGTATGCTGAACATAACACCTCAGAAGATGAACAGGTGTCAGACAAGCTGCTTAGGAATATGCTCCAACCATATATGCATTAATAAACACGGGGAGATTGATGTGCCAATCACGAGTATGTATAAGTTAGATGGCTTTACAGAGAACATATATTGCAAGTTTTAAGAAAATATAACCCTTTCCCCAAAAAACAAGAAAATATAACCACATGACAACCACGTTAAGGAGCTCCTAACATTTTCTTAAGAAAACCCACGAGAAGATCATAGTACTAGAGAAAATATTAAAGATGAATGACTAGATTTTGGATTTATACTGGACATGGAAACTAACTTCTCCACTGCGGTTCTGAATTTGATTTTGGATTTGCCAATAAACACATTTACAAATTCAGTAACTAGCAGTGGAGTAGAAAAACAAATGTATAGTTCCGTCTGCAATTGTCAACGAGATCCACTTACTAACTAGCATATAGAGCAGGAATAGAAAGGTGTACAAGATCAAATAAACTGTAGCTGGATAACTGATGTGATGCTTGCTGGAACGAAACTCAAGCCCTTCTTTATTTTTTCGAAACGGAGGCAAAAGATTTGCCTCATCCATTAATTAAGAAGAGAGTTTAGAGTTTGTTACAACCAGCCCACAAATCCACATGGTGATTACTCGCG
Organism: Elymus sibiricus; assembly: GCA_039707655.1. Taxonomy (NCBI): domain Eukaryota; kingdom Viridiplantae; phylum Streptophyta; class Magnoliopsida; order Poales; family Poaceae; genus Elymus; species Elymus sibiricus. Next base: position 338,946,741 of record CM077663.1, read on the forward strand.
TTCAATGAGCGACCCTAGTTTTTTTGCCCCCGCAATGCTCCAAAGCTTTGCTTCTTCTAGGATGATGTCGAGTAGAATCGTCGGCGGAGCACTCTTATTGCGGAAGACCCGGGAGTTTCGTTCGTTCCAAATTGCCCAAGAGACGAGCATGGTGAGGGAGGCCGTGGCCTTCCGGTTTGGAACGGACATCCCGGTCCGGTGATCCCACCAAGCTTCAACGGAGTCCTCCAAGTGCCATGTCGAGATGTCCATGTAGTGTAGCCCAAGCTTCTCGATGACCAAATTCCATAGTCTAATGGTAAAACGACACTTGTAGAATAGATGCCTACCCGTTTCTTGTTCCCTCTTGCACAACGTGCAAAGGCCACAATTTGGCCATCCACGTTTGGCCAATCTATCGGCGGTCCAAATACGGTCTTGAATGGCAAGCCATGCGAAGAATTTAACTTTAGGCGGTGCCCAAACCTTCCAAACCATTTGATCCATTGGAGAGAGAGTCATTCCCAAGAATTGTGCTTTGTAGGCAGAGGCCGCGGTGTATTGTCCATCCATGGTGTGCTTCCAGATAATGTCGTCTTCAACATGCTCATCTAGGTTGACTTCATGAATGAGCATCCAAAGCGTGAAGAACTCCGAAATATGTGCGGCGGAAACAACGGTGGATGAGTTGATCTTGAAGATCCATGCATTCTTCTTGATAGCCTCGCGCACCTTCCAATATTTCCTCGAGGATGCCTCAAAGATGAGGGTGGCAATCTCTTTCGGCTTCCGGCCTAGCAACCACGGAGAGTCCCAGAAAGGTGCTTTCGCACCATTTCCTACGATGATGGTGGTGGATGCATAGAAGAACTTGAGGTCATCCTCGTCACATGGGTTTCCCAAGCCTACCCATAATTTGTTCGGTTCCTTCCACTCGAACCATGGCCATCTCAACCTCAAGGCCCTAGCAAATTTTTCAGTATTCAGCACACCTAGGCCTCCGTAGTTTAATGGCCTACATACCGTGTCCCAATTGACTTTGCATTTGGCACCAGTAGTTTTGTCTGAACCAGCCCAAAGAAAGGCTCGTTCGAGCTTGTTGACGTTGAGTAGGGTGCTTTGCGGGACGACAAGCGGTGTGATAAAGTAGACCGCCTGGGAGGTGATGACAGACTTGACCAGAGCAGTGCGGCTAATGGTGGTGACGTTTTGGCCCTCCCATGTGACCAACTTTCCTGCCACCTTGTCCTCCAAGAATTGGAGGTCCACCTTTCTTAGCTGCCAGACCGACAGTGGTAGTCCTAAGTACCTCAAGGGGAAGGATGCTCTGATTGCCGGCAGTCCACGCAAAACGCGCTCCAGGTTTATTTGGTTGCATCGAATGGGCACGACAGAGCTTTTTTGAAAGTTGGTACAAAGTCCTGTGACCTCGCCGAACCCCTTTAAGATGGCGGCCAGGTTGTCCACATCTCTTTTAATGGGTGCCAGGAAGACGGCAGCGTCGTCCGCATAGAGTGAGGTTCTGACCCTAGCTCCCCTTCCGCGTATTTTATGAAGAAGCCCTTTTCGAGTAGCAAGCTCTAGGATTTGATGTAAAGGGTCAATAGCGATGACGAACAGCAGTGGCGACAGAGGGTCGCCTTGTCGAAACCCTTGCCCATGCAAAATGGGGGGGACCAGGCACCCCATTTAAAAGGATCCTCGATGAGGACGTGCGAAGGAGGGCGGTAATCCAATTTCGAAACTTGGCGGGGAAGCCCTTTCTCTGGAGGAGGTCAAGGATAAACTCCCACCTGACCGAGTCAAAGGCCTTGCGGATGTCCAGCTTGAAGAGGAGTGCAGGTGTCCTACACTTGTGTAGTCTCCGCGCAAAATTCCTGACATACATAAAGTTGTCGTGAATACTTCTCCTCTTGATGAAAGCACTTTGCGCGTTGGAAACCAGGCTGTCCATGTGAGGGGCAAGCCTAATGGACAGGACCTTGGCAAAGATCTTCGCAATAGCATGAATGAGGCTGATGGGTCTATAGTCAGAGATGCCCTCCGCGCCCTCCTTCTTGGGGAGAAGCCCTTCTTTATCAATTTCAAGAGCTTTAATCTTTAGCTAGAGTCTAGAGATTGCCCGGTACCTACCTTATCTTTGATTCTGTACATTGCACAATGAGTTCCTAGTTCTGTAGCAACTAGCAAAGCAGGAAACGGGAACCCACCACCTTGGCAAACAGAAGAACTTTGAGGAAACCTGTGAACCGACTTGGAAAGAACTGCACAGTTTCAAGAACTACAGGGTTTTATTATTATAGAGTAAACGATGCATAGAACTAAAACAGTGAGTATATAATGGATAGAACAGGGCTAAGTCATATCTGGTAATTGCCACCTCACAGCCCATTTTCTGCTTTCTCAATAAGTACGTACTACTAACATCTAAAATACAGCAAAGAACGGACAAGGTAGCATTATTAACATGATGTGATGTGCCGTCTAGAGCACTAATATGAAACATACCTGATCAAGTCTATCCGAGCCAAGATTCTGACACTATCCTGTCATGATTGAATAAATCCAACAGTCACTTATCTTTCCTGCTAAGGAAGTAGCGAAGCCCTCAAACTTATGCTAAAATGTTAAGAGGTTAAAGATGCAATACAACAAACAACTGTAGTAAACAGCAGGACCACCTTCCATAGAAAAGGAAACAGAAGAAAGTAGTTCAATATTAGTTTTTATAGACAACCTAGCCTTTTGTTGTCCTCTTTTTGGATGTTAACAGATCATCGTATGCAAATCAACTTTGAATTTGGACAAGAACCAAACACAATGAAGTCAACAGACATTTTTGTCTGGTAATTTTCCACTATATTGACACCATGCATTGAAGAAAGACATTGCCAAATGAGGGGAGACACGCTTCTCCAAGCTTGCATATCCTGAAAAGTGATTTCAATGACTGCTGAACAGAACACCACAAGAAGACAAGGATACTGTGGACATGAGAAATTCGAAAAACTTCTGTATTTTGTCCACAGTCTGAGTGGCAATAGTTTCCTCCCAACAGGTTTATGAACGATGACCCCCCAAAGGATTGCCAACTTGACCTCAGTTTGACAATTGAAGGCAAACACAGTTTCTTCCAGTACCAGGACAGTGGTATCATGAACATATCTGACATTATCCTTCCCACCAAATTTAGTTCTGGCAGTAAGGTTAGTGCAGGAGTAAATTGAATCGTAAAACAAATTTGAGTCAAGTGATACAGGGTCCTATACATTTAAACCCTAAGAGAAAAAATTGATAGCTCCAAATCAACTGGCAACTACAATGAAATCTCTTATGTATTATATCAAGAAACAAATAGCTGATAATCCAACCATTCTCATCTACGACCAGGCTTCGAGCTACCATATTGCTTATGCATCCCAGGACCCATACATGAAAAGAGTGATGGCTTCTTCGGCTTCGCGCCAAACAGGAAAGTTCTAAGGGGAACCCCAGCTTTTGTTGACAAGGCTCGAAAGTTCTGCTGAGCGCGGTTGCTTCTTGCTATAGATAGCTCAAGATTCTCCCGGAGTTTCAAGAGCTCCCTCCCAACCTCCACTTGGAGACCTCTTACGTGGTCCAGCCCAGCTTCTAGCTCTTTAGCAACTTTGTTATTCTCTTGTTTCATATTAAGAACCTCTCCTTGGAATTTTGCAGCTTGGATGAGGGTGAAGTGATCTTCACTGCCTTTATCCAGAATTGTGATCTTTGATATATCCTCTTGTATGCTGCACAGTGAAGAGAACCTGTTCTCCAGCTCTCCTTTTAATAGCACATTCTTTTCCATCCAAACTTGGAGATCTGTATTCAAATCCCGAAATTTCTTTTCTAAAACAGCTGACTCCAGCTTTGCTACCTGATGATTAGTAGGGATTCCATCTGCAACCCCCTGTGCCTGTGCATCAGTCAACTTAACCATCTCTGCTTTTAGCCTGTCAAATGCTGTTTGGAAATGTCGTATTTGATGGTACGATGTGCTAAACCTCAGCCAGAAGTCCATGGTCTGCTCCAACACCTTGTCGATCTCTGCTCTAAATCTTTCCTCCCCAACTGAATACTCAAGTGGTTCTTCAACTTGGCATTGCTTAATGTATTCATCTACCTCCGCAATCTCTTTGTCTTCAGTTGTAGGAGTGCTGCTTATTTTGGACGTTTCTTCAGACGTCTCCACGCTCTCCGGAACAGAATCATTCATCTTTCTCTGCAAAGAACTTAGCATGCGGCGAAGAGAATGAATCTCGTTATCTTTCATTGAATTAGAGCTCTTCAGTTCCTTCAGCTCTGACATCGCCTCAGTATGATACTTCTGGTTTTCCTTCTCGATTTCAGAAAGCTGTTGCTCTGTATCTTTGTAGATCTTAAGCACAGATGCATAATCTTCTGATAAAATATTATCCTCGCCTTCAGATCCACTAGCAACAAGCTGTTCCCGCACCACAAGATCCTCCGAGCCCTTTTTGGACGAATTCAAAATATTGGAGTTTTGAGACTCAGAAGCGTTCAATGCTTCTACAAACTCAGCAAGTTCACTACAAGCTTCAGTCATTTCTTTACGAATATTCTCGGTACCATGTTGTATGGACCTACCTATTTGTTGGACGATTTGTAGCACCAACTCAACTTGCTTCAACCTGTCGGCCAACTTACTGGAATCAACAACCAAAGCCGCCTTCTCTTCCTCCAAGGCATGCAGGCGCTTGTGAAAGTCATCTATCTCAGATTTCATTCTATCGATCTGAGCATTCTGCGACGTAGTAGCAAGCTCCAGGTTGACTACCTTCTCCACAAGTCGATCAACCTTTTCCGCTATGTCTGACACTGATGCGTCTGGGTGCAATTCAATTAGTTGTTTGATTTTTTGGCATACTTCCTGCAGGTCAAGCTTAGCCTCGTTCTGAACAGACTTGTCACCATCCACAGGTGGCAGTACTTGGGTAAGTGCTGTTTCATGGTGATCGGGCCCGTCATCTTGCGTCTGGGGTTGCCCACACTCATCCTTGAAGGTTTTCAGTTTCTCCTTTGCCTGTTTGAATCTTTGAAATTCAGTCCTCGCCTCTTTAGATGATCTCTTTTGCTGGTCCTGCAACTTAACCAATGTATGCTCACAAGACATAAGGGCGCGTGCAGCCATCAGTGCTCGGGCATCATTGTCTTCAATGTCCGAGCCAGTGCTAAAAGTATCTTGCAAGCCGCAAACTTCCTCCTGCAACTCGGCCACCTGCCTTTCAATGTCTAGATACTTGCCCAGTGCACTGTCATAAGAGGTCTTCAAGAACTCCTTCTCGGTCTGCAGCACCAGGATTTGCTTCTGCAGCTTGTCGATCTCTTCCAGCGCCCTGTCCTTGTTCATGTGGGAGGCGATTCTCCTGTGCGTCTGGGTCCTCTTCGGAACCGGGCTCGATCCCCGGCTTGTGACCCGTGAGCCCATGGGCAAACCTTCCAGAGCAGGGAATTTGTAGTTGATGAGATCGATACTTGTAATTGCCTTGGGGATTCCTTCAGTGTCGCCCTCTTGCATGGACAACTGGACATGATCTGGGAAAACAGTTGCAATGGTGTGGTTGGCCTTGTGCAGCTCGCTAGATATCCGGTCATACCGGTCGGCCAGCGCTTGGTAGGATCTGAACATATCCTCGACGTTGCTGATGAGCTCCGGCCGGCTCCTGAAGTAGAGCTCTGCCTTCTTGCCGAAGGTGTCGGCGTCCGCCCCGATGAGCTTGATCATGAGCTTCACCCTGTCCTCCATCTCTGCACGCACGATGCAGATACGACATTGTCACAGGCTCACAGCCACAATTTTCACAAATCCGCAATGTTCGATGCGCCACGCCGGAGATGGGGAACGAATGCGTACCGTTGAGGGTGCCGTCGAGCCATTTGGACTGGCTGGTGCGGATGTGGGACGCCCACCACCAGGAGTAGGCGTTGCCCGCCGCGCGCTGCAGCATGGCCGGAGGCCGGAGGGGGTCACGCCGCGCCGCGGCCGCTCGCTCGCTCTTAACCCCCTCCTGCTACTCCGCGTCGTCGGGCGCGCGCCCTCGCTGCCGTGGGGGGCCCTGAGCTGCGCCGCGACGGGGAGGACTGGATGCGGGTAGCGCGACGCGGTGTGTGGCGCAGCCGTGCAGCGAGGGCCCTTAGCCGCCGGAAGCCGGAGAAGGAGAGGAGAGGGGAGGAGGGTCGGTGGTGGAGGGTGGCATGGCGAAATAGGACGAGGGGGAGGGGCTGGTTTCGTTGCGGTTGCCGCGGAGGTGGGCGGGCGGGCGCGAGCGAGCGACGCGCGCGGCCGGTGGTGGGAGCGGATGGCAGCGCGCGCGTGGCGGGGGTGGCATGGTGGGTTTTTCCGCCATTCGGGCGGCGCGAGGTGGTCGGTGGTTGGTGGTGGTGCGGTCGGCTGCCGTGAGGAGGAAGCGGAGGGCGGGCGGCCGCGGTTTGTTCCGCCGTGGAGCGGCGCGGCGCGTGCGGCGGGCGGGGGGGCGGGCAAGAGTGGTCGAGGCCCGGAGCACGACGCTGAAAGACGGGCCTGGATTCGGAAATCGTGGGCTTGTAAGCAACCCTAGCAGGGTCGTATAGACGGGTTGATCACCATAATGACTGTTTTATGATGAAAATAGTATTCAATAAATGCATCACAAGCAACTCTTTTCTCTACCTTTATATATATATATATATAATAAACCACCGATAGGTTCTGGTCGTACGTCGTGGCAGTTTTGCAAAAAAGCCCCTACGTTTAATCGAATTCAACCCGCAGTCCAGTAAATAAGTGGAAAAAAACGTTTCGACCCAATGAGGAAAGACGCCTCCATATGGCCGTCGCCCGGAGGAGGAAAGACGCCTCCATCTGGCCGCCGCCGTCGCCGTGCTCGGGCGGGAGGAGGGAGGCCGCCTCCATCTGGCCGCCGCGGGCGCCGTGATCGGGCCGGGAGGAGGCAGGCCGCCTCCATCTGGCCGGCGCTGGACGCCGTTCTCGGGCCGGGAGGAGGGAGGCCGCCTTCATCTGGCCGCCGCCGGCGCCGTGCTTGGGCGGGAGAAGGGAGGCTGCCCCATCCGGTCGCCGTGCTCACGTTGGAGGAGGGAGGCCACCTCCATCTCGACGCCTCGGACGGCAGGGGCTGCCGCCGTGGCTTGAGGACGTGCTGCGGGCACCGGCGGCTACCGCACCCAGGATTTGGTGGATACGTCGCAGCACTCCCTGGGCGTGCTCCTGCTGCAGCTCCTCAACGGCAAGTCCCCGGCGCGGCGCACGCGTCCTTGCAGGAGGGCGACGGTGGCAAGCTGGACCTGCCGCGGTTGGTGTAGTTGATGTTGCGCGAGGAGTGAACGGCCGATGTGTTTGGCGTGGATCTGGTGCGGCTGAGCGTCGTGACGAGGATGGGATGGTCGTTGCTGGCGCAGGCACCGGCGGAGCTACGGCATAGCACGCCACTGGCCTCCAGCCACCGGCACACCGCACACATCCGTGCCTCCCACGGCCAGATGCCCGGACGGCCCGCCGGCACATAGCTACGCAACAGCGAGCTTCAGTCCTCTGAATTTTCAGTACAGTGTCGTGATTTGGATGGATGCCCGGACGGCCCGCCGACACATAGCTACACAACAGCGACGCTAGCTTCAGTTCTCTGAATCGCACATTGCTACACAACAACGAGGCCAGCTTCAGTTCTGTGAATCTTCAGTTCCAATGTCCAATGTAATCCTTCTCTGAATCTTCAGTTCCAATGTCCAATGTAATCCTTCTCTGAATCTTCAGTTATCTTACACACATGTATGGATACGAGGCCAGCACAAATCAATGTCCAATGTCCAATGTCCATGCATGTCCCAAAAGCATGTAGTGCCCGATCCGGATTGGACTTGGCTGCCATAAGAAGGAAGGATCCTCGACCGGAACGTCCATCAGGCCACGTCCCTCGAACATAATCTTCATCAAATACCATCGCATTGCAACTTTCAGAGGAACATCCAATGTCGCCGGTGGAGGAAAATCATCCGTCAAGCCGTATTATGCCGAGTTCGCCGGCGGAAGAAGAACACCCGTCGAGCCGTCCATCGCCTGAGGCGGCTACACCAGAGGTATGTCTCCCCCTGAAAGTTAATCAGTGATACAATCCCCTGTTTCAAATTTTTTGTTTTTTGAAAAATTGGTGCTACTTTCGACTGCTCTCCAGATTCTATTTTCCCCTCGGTTCTCTGTATGTTCATGTGCTTCCCATTGAATCTTCAGTTCTCAAATTCGTTGCAACTTGCAAGCAACCCTGGTGCCTAGATTGATGTGTAAAAAAAAGACTAATGACTTAAGTTTCAATTTGGGGGCATGCATGGATACATGTGCGTATCTACATCTACTCATCGAGCCACTTAGCATATATAGTGGTGTATGCATCATTGCTCAACTTCTGGCCATACACAATTCCAGAAAAGAAGGATCCGTCATGATGATCATGGGAGAGTAGGTTAGGCGTGTTATCACTTATCAGCATGATTTTGATTGTATCTGTTTTGACATAATGCCTGGCCATGGTGCTATGTGCAAGACTCTACTGTGGCATGCCAAGTTGCATATAATGCATTGTCTATTTGATTCTACTTTCCCAAATTTGGTATCTCTAGGATTCCTGATCAGCCCTCTGACAAGATGGATTTGCAATTTATATGGGTTTACCTATTTCTTGGAAACTTTTCACTTCTTGAACCGAATAGGGTGAATTGTAGCAAAAGCGTAAACAATAATGTGTTCATGATGGTATTAGCTACAGTACGTATGTTTTTCCTTTATAAAAGTTCTCTGTCACAAAAAACTAAAACACATGGTTTCTTAGTTGCCATCTGTATCTTAAATGCTTTTGGTTCCTTCTGAGTAACCTCCTTTATTTTCAAGCTAACTGAGCAGAAAAGTACTATTGTTCAGGATAACCAGAAATTGCAATGAGAGCTGGTATGTGCTTTCAGAACTGCTACAGTTCTTAACCAATGTTGTATTCTACGGTATTCTATTAAAATTCTGTCATTTATTTGTTTCTTAACAATTCCATATCAAAGATGACTCAAGGAATTGTTTGTCTCTGTTATTGATGTAATGTTCAACTGATTATGGAAATGGTCTTTTTTTATGTTTATTACAATCATGAATAAAGGATAGCTCTACACCTTTTCTTCTTCTTTCCGGACACCCAACAGCCCGAGCAGCAAGAACAGCAGCACGAGCAGGCCATGTTGTGCAACATCAGTAGAGCGCTCTCACTGAACTACTCGGGCGTCTATGACGACAACATTCTTGATACTGACATTGAAGAGTGTAGAACGATTGATAAATGAAGCGGCATGAAAACATTAACTTTTATTAAAAATAAGGATATTTCCATGTTTAACCTTATTATCGACGTTTATTAAAATTGAACAAAAAAGGTGCACAATGACATATGAAGCAGATTGTGTCCCTTTTATCGCCAGGTGCAACGCACGGGCATTTGTACTAGCCTTTTAAAAAGGATTCAAATCAATTGTAAAAGTTCATCAAAAGTACAAAGCACCTCCAAACAAAATAAAAAAATACATCGAAGTCTCTAGACCACCGTCGATAGAACGAGCCACTAACACGCCACTATTGCTTCTCCCCTATCAGGGCAGGCTTGACCTTGTGAATGACAGTCGGGAAGTCTTCATGCATGTGCCCTAAGAACCAGTACCATGAAGCCGCAATCGTCGTTGTTGAACCCTTAAATAGATCTGAAACAACTTAAGCCAAATTTCGATGTCATGCACACATGACGAGAAAACCTAAACTTGCCACCACATGGAGATGACAGGAATCTACGTCGGGGCTCCATCAACTACGCCCAGATAAACGAACTTTGGGAGGATTGGAGTCCAGAAGACAAACTCGAAGAAAGAAATGACGTCATCCGCCCAAGCGCCGCACCTAAGGACTAAAAACCCTAATACATAAAGTACTAGCCGAAAGCGAAGGCATCGGGATTCCCCTCTCCGCCACCGCCCGCCTGCAGAGGGGATGCGAATCCACGGACTCGTCGGCGAAGCCTGGGAGGAGATTTTTCCCTAGCCGTCGAGGAGAAGGGGAGAAAAGAACTCAACGCGATACAAGGAACTATATCCGTCATCTAAACACGATGATTACCATAATAGCTATTTATGATGAAAATGTCTAAAATGCACTCTAGCAGATGTGCCATATCAATCTGGATCGTCATAATTTTTGCGAGCATGCTTCAAACCCAACGAAAGTTTCACCTCTCTCCTCATCCTCCCGCGTAGCCTCTCTCTCTGCCAATGGTACAAACTATCATACCAATATCACAAACACTTATCTCACTAGAAACTGAGCCCATTAATGACCGTTGTCGCGTGTCCAACTGTCATTGCATGGTTGATACGTCTCCAACGTATCTATAATTTTTGATTGTTCCATGTTGTTATATTATTATTCTTGGATGTTTTACAATCATTTTATAGCAACTTTATATCATTTTTTGGGACTAACCTATTGACATAGTGTCAAGTGCCAGTTGATGTTTTTTGCTTGTTTTTTACTTCGCAGAATAGCAGTACCAAACGGAGTCCAATCGCGATGAAACCTTTTGGAGATTTTTTTTGGACCAGAAGAAAGCCAGTGGGCTAAAGAAGCACCCGGGAGGAGGCCTAGGGGGCCCACAAGACACCAGGGCGCGCCAGAGGCCCCCGGCGCGCCCTGGTGGGTTGTGGTGGCCTCGGGACCCCCCTCCACCGCCTCTGAGCTCTATAAATACCCAAATATTCCAGAAACCCTAGAGGAGTCGACGAAAAACACTTCCAGCCGCCGCAAGTTCCAGAACCGCGAGATCCAATCTAACACCATCACGGAGGGATTCATCATCCTCATTGGTGCCTCTCCGATGATGCGTGAGTAGTCCACCATAGACCTACCGGTCCGTAGGCAGTAGCTAGATGCCTTTCTCTCTCTCTTTTGATTCTCAATACAATGGTCTCTTGGAGATCTATTTGATGTAATGACTTTTTGCGGTGTGTTTGTTAGGATCTGATGAATTTTGAGTTCATGATCAGTTTCTATCCATGAATATTATTTGAGTCTTCGAATAGATCAACTAGATCGATTTACTTATAGCCTCGTATTTCTTCTTCGAATCTTTGGTTTAGTTAGGCCACTAGATCGATTTTTCTTGCCATGGGAAGAGGTACTTTTTGATGGGTTCGATCTTGCGGTGTCCTCTCCCGGTGACAGAAGGGGCAGCAAGGCACGCATGTATCGTTGCTATTAAGGATAACAAGATGGGGTCTATTCCTACATGAATAGATCTTGTCTACATCATGTCACCGTTCTTATTGCATTACTCCGTTTTTCCATGAACTTAATACACTAGATGCATGCTGAATAGCGGTCGATGTGTGGAGTAATAGTAGTAGATGCAGAATCGTTTCGGTCTACTAATCTTGGACGTGATGCCTATATAATGATCATCGCCTTGGATATCATCATGATTATTTGATCTTCTATCAATTGCCCAACAGTAATTTGTTCACCCACCGTGTGCTATACTCATGAGAGAAGCCACTAGTGAAACCTACGGCTCCCGGGTCTACTTTTCCAACATATTGCTTTCTGATCTATCTTTTGCCGCTTTTTGTTTTCAGATCTATTATTCCAAAAAAACCCAAAAATACCTTGTGCACTTTTTATTTGCCTCTTTTTATTTTGTGTTCTTGTGCGATCTATCTATCCAATCTATTATAATCTAATCTATCTTTTTACCGTGGAGAGATTGACAACCTCTCTTACGCGTCGGGTTGCAAGTATTTGTTCTTTGTGTGCAGGTACCATTTACATAGTGTTGCGTGTTTCTCCTACTGGTTCGATAACTTTGGTTTCATAACTAAGGGAAATACTTACCATCGCTATGCTGCATCATCCCTTCCTCTTTGGGAAAATACCGACGCAGTCTCAAGCCACGTCAAAGGAATTTCTGGCGCTTTTGCCGGGGAGGAGGTACGAAAGTAGTCTCCCGTCAACTTGCCAATTTCTGGCGCCATTGCCGGGGAGACATCATCAACATTTATCAGGTTCCTAATCACAAATCTCATCTCCTTGCAATTACATTATTTGCCATTTGTCTCTCGTTTTCCTCTCCCCCACTTCACAAATTTGCCGTTTTATTCGCCCTCTTTTCCATTTGCCTTTTCTCGACAGATCTCTTGTTTGCTTGCAATCTTGTTTGCGTAGTCACGATGACTCAAGAAAATACCAAATTGTGTGATTTTTTCAATATCAATAATAATGGTTTTATTAGTACTCCGATTGCTCCTCCCATCACTAGTGCGGAGTCTTGTGATATTAATGCCACTTTGTTGAATCTTGTCATGAAAGATCAATTTTCCGGTACTCCTAATGAGGATGTCGCGTCCCATCTAAACACATTCGTAGAATTTGGTGATATGCAAAAGAAAAAAAATGTGGACAATGTAGGATCGAAAGTATGTCTAGAGGGGGGTGATTAGACTACTTGACTAAATAAAAATTCTACCTTTTCCCAATTTTAGTTGTGGGCAAATTTTAGCAATGATAGCAAGTCAAGCACACCCTACACATGCATGTCTAATAGTATAGCAGCGGAAAGTAAAGACAAGCACATGTAGTAGAGGATAGAGTTAGAGAGATCAAACGCAATTGTAGACACGAAGATTTTTCCCGTGGTTCCGATAGGTGGTGCTATCGTACGTCCACGTTTGTGGAGTCTTCAACCCACGGAGTGTAACGGTCGCGAGAGTCCATGGAGGGCTCCACCCATAAAGGTCCACGAAGTAGCAACCTTGACTATTCCATAACGGCTTCCGTCCACGAAGGACTAGCCTCACTATGGGTAGATCTTCACGAAGTAGGCGATCTCCTTGCCCTTACAAACTTCTTGGTTCGACTCCACAACACGAAGTAGGAGGCTCCCAAGTGACACCTAACCAATCTACGAGGCACCACCCTCCAAAAGGTAATATATGTGGTAATGATGATGAACTCCTTGCTCTTGTGCTTCAAGATGATAGACTCCTCAACACTCAATCACTCTCTCACAGATTTGGCTTGGTAGAAGATATTGATTGGGTGGAAAGCAACTTGGGGAGGCTAGAAATCAAGATCGATATGGTTGGAGTGGATGATCTTGACCTCAACACAAGGGTAGGTGGTTCTCTCTCAGAAAATTGGATATGGTAAGTGTGGAATAGTTCTGAGTGCTTCTCTTACGAGTGAGTGGTGGTGGAGGGGTATATATAGGCATCTCCAAAAATCCAACCATTAAACCATTATTGACCAACTCAGTGAAACCGAAGTAAAACTCGGTCGTACCGATTTGTTCAAAATGTGGCAACTTTAGGAATCTCGGTGAGACCGATATATGATTCTCGGTAGTACCGATATGAGTGGCCGAGGGCAGTTTACAAACTCGGTGACACCGAATCATAAAACTCGGAAATTCTGATTTTATAAAATGGGACACCAGAATATTGGTCACCAAAACTCGGTTGCACCGATATAGAACTTGGTTGTACGGAGAAACTAGGGTTTGGCGGGGTTCTGTCTGAGATGAAAATCGGTTGGGCCGAGTAGGAAAACTTGGTGGCACCGATTTTGTGTAGTAGGGTTTAGACAGAGTATTTTTGTGGGAGATCTTGTGGGTGTTTTTGGTGGCTAGCACTTGTGCACGTGGATCATTTTGTTCACCAACATTACCTCACCCCCTTTTAATAGTATTGGCTTTCCTATGGACTCAAAGTGATTTCTCACAAAGTAAAATGTAGAGTCTCTTTGCTTGCAGCTTGGCCAATCCTATTCTTCTTCTTCTTCTTCTTGGGGAATCTCCTCACACCCTTTTGCTAACAATCCCTATGGACTAGACCTGAAATAAACTAGGTAGAAATATTAGTCCAAGAGACAATGTATGTTGTCATGAATTATCAAAACCACCAAGGGAGCATATGTGCTTTCAGACAATGATATAGTGAAGTTGAAATTATTTCCTTTCTCCTTGCGGGATCGTGCAAAAATTTGGTTTTCTTCTTTGCCTCGCAATAGTATCGATTCTTGGAATAAGTGCAAGGATGCTTTTATTACTAAGTATTTTCCACCCGCGAAAATTATTTCCCTTAGAACTCAAATCATGAATTTTAAGCAACTTGAGCATGAACATGTTGCACAATCTTGGGAGAGAATGAAATTGATGCTAAGAAATTGTCCTACTCATGGTTTAAATCTTTGGATGATCATACAATTATGCGGGATTGAATTTTGTCTCTAGAAATCTTTTAGATTCCGCTGCGGGTGGTACTTTTACGGAAATTACTTTGGGTGAAGCTACTAAATTGCTAGATAATATTATGGCAAATTATTCACAATGGCATACTGAAAGAGCACCTACTAGTAAAAAAGTTAATTTGGTTGAATAAATTAGTACTTTGAGTGAAAAAGTTGATGCTCTTATGAAGTTGGTTGCTAGTAAAAATGCTCCTATTGATCTTAATGATGTGCCTTTGTCTACTTTGATTGAGCAAAATAGTGATTCCGTAGATGTGAATTTCATCTCGCGAAACAATGCTTATAGAGGTAATTTTAATCCTAGGCCTTTTCCCGGAAATTCCTCTAATAATTATGGTAATTCCTATGGTAATTCTTCTTACAATAATAATAGGAACCCCTCTGATCTTGAGAGTAATATTAAAGAATTTATCAATGCTCAAAAGGTTTTCAATACTACGATAGAAGAAAAGTTGAATAAGATTGATGATATGTCTAGAAGCATTGATAGAATTTCACATGATGTAGAAAATCTCAAGTTGAAAGATTTTGCACCTAAGATTGATGAATCAATTATAGCTTTATATGTTTCTATGGATGAAAGTAAGAAGAGAACCACTATGCTTAGAGCTAAAAGAGAATTCTTAGAAAAAGCGTTTTCTAGTGATTGCTTTCATAAAAATGATGAAGATCTTAAAGTGATTGGCGTTTCTTCTATTGATTCCTTGTTTATTAATATTAAAATTGATGATAAAGGGACTGAAGTAGACTCAACTTTATCTAGAAGGCGTCCCAATAATTTGGAGGGTGAAAATCTTGATGAAAAAATTGACGAAAGTGGGTTTGAAGAGGTCAAAACGTTAACTAGTGATGTGCCCACTATTTTGGATTACAAAGATTTTAATTATGATAGTTTCTATTTGATTGAATGTATTTTTTTACTGCAATCCATGTTAAAGTCACCCCATGCTTATGAACAAATAAAGCTTTTACTAAACATAGTATTGATGCCATGATGAAATCTTTTGAAGAAAAGTTGGAGTTAGAGATTTCAATTCCTAGAAAATTACATGATGAGTGGGAACCTACCATTAAGGTCAATATTAAAAATTATGAGTGCTTTGCTTTATGTGACTTGGGTGCTAGTGTTTCCACAATTCCGAAATCTCTATGTGATGTGCTTGGTCTTACCAATATTGAAGAATGTTCTCTTAGTTTGCACTTGGCAAATTCTACTATTAAATTTTTTTGGGAAGAATTAATGATGTTCTTATTATTGCAAATAGGAACTATGTGCCCATAGATTTTATTGTTCTTGATATTGATTGCAATTCGTCTTGTCCCATTATACTTGGTAGACCGTTTTTACGCACTATAGGTGTCGTGATTGATATGAAAGAAGGCAATATTAAATTTCAATTTCCACTAAGAAAGGGTATGGAACAATTCCCTAGAACAATAATTAAGCCACCATATGAATCAATCATGAGAGCATCCTATGGAGCAAAAACTAAAGATGACAACACTTGAATCTATGCATTATGCCTAGCTAGGGGCGTAAAACGATAGCGCTTGTTGGGAGGCAACCCAATGAATAAATTTATTTTCACCTTTTTCTTTCTATTTTTGAGTGTTGACACAATTATGCTACTATTATGATTGTGTTTTTTATGTTTTATTTAGTGTTTGTGCCAAGTAAAGCCTTTAGGATGATTTATAAGATGAGTAGAAACAATGCTGAATCTGAAACAGAAACTTTGACTCCAGTGCAGGAATTTTAATTTTTTACTGAAGCATAATAATGAGCTGAAATTTTAACACAGTGTTTATATACAAATTATTTACGTTTTCCTAATTTTTCAGAATTTTTAGAGTTACAGAAGTATGGTTAGACTGCAGATTACTACAGACTATTCTGTTTTTGACAAATTCTGTTTTCGTTGCATTGTGTGCTTGTTTTGATGAATCTATGATTTATATTGAAGGGTATAAGCCATGGTAAAGTTAGAATACAGTAGATATAATTTAATAATAAAATATGAATGGGTTTGCAACAGTACTTAGAGTGGTGATTTGCTTTATTATACTAACGGATCTCACGAAGGTTTTGTTGAGTTTTGTGTGATTGAAGTTTTCAAGTTTTGGGTGAGATCACGATGGATGAAGGAATAAGGAGTGAAAAGAGCCTAAGCTTGGGTATGCTACAGCACCCCCAAGATAATATCCAAGGAGAAACAAGCAACTAAGCTTTGGGATGCCCCGAGTGGCATCCCCTCTTTCTTCTAACGACCATCGGTATTTTACTTGGAGCTATATTTTTATTCGTCACATATCATGAGTTTTGCTTGGAGCGTCTTGTATTATTTGAGTCTTTGCTTGATTTGCTTTTTAGTTTGTCACAAGTATCCTTGCTGGACACACCTATTTGAGAGAACCAAAATTATGCTATGATTTGTTAGAATTGCTCTTTATGCTTCACTTAAATTTTTTGAGCTATGGAATTGCTCTAGTGCTTCACTTATATCTTGTTGAGAACGGTGTGCTTTAATTTTTTGAAGAAATACTCTCGTACTTCACTTAGATAAATTTGAGAGTTAGTAAACTTTGAAGAAATTCTTTCATGTTTCACTTATATTATTTTGAGAGATGAAATTTTTATGCTCATGTTCCTCACTTAAATTTATTTGAGCTTGTCAAAAGCAATGGCAATATATGAAACTAGTCCCAAAGTGATAGATATTCAAGAGGGATATAATAAAAAAATTCATGAAGATCATTGGACAAATTAAACTTGATTCCTTGTAATAGTTTTGAGACATGATGATAGTGATATGTGAGTCATGTTGATGAGAATTATGCTTTAGTAAGAACATTGGTGTTAAGGTTTGTGATTCCCTATGCAAGCACGAAAGTCAATAGTTATGCAATGAAATTACATCCTACTTATGGTGCATTATTCGGTGTTTGTTATGCTCAATGCCCGTTTATGTGAATTTTCGTTTCTTGGTTGGTTGCTTCTCAATCTATTTGCTAACTTGTACTAAGTAGAAATACTACTTGTGCATCCAAAATCCTTAAACCCAGTTTTGCCTTATGATTCCACCATACCTACCTATATGCGGTATTTCCATGCCGTTCTAAGCAAATTTGTATGTGCCATCTCTAATTTTCAAAATGAATTTCCTTTTTGTGTGCTTGTATCGCTCATGAAACGGTAGGGGGTGTCCAATATTTTTCCATGCTAGATGTGTTATTCTCAAGATGAGTGTTTATTCACTTGTCATTGCACGAGAGTACGGCGGTAATAGGGATGCCCAGTCCCGGAATGAAAAGAAATTTACTTTATGTTGTCAAATAATAAATTCCTTGGAAAGTGTTGGTATGGAAGGCAACCGTGGATATGACTAGCCATGGATTGTGAAAGAATGGTGGAGAAAGGAATAAACTTTATTTTATGTTTGGGAACCGCCTATGATGTATCTAGCATGGAAAGTATTGAGAACTACTCGGTCATTTTCGTTGAGAGGAAAGGCATGCCACCCAAAATATTTTTTCTCTCTCAATTTAAGCTTTGAGCTCTATCACCTCTACAAATCCCTACTTCCCTCTGCGAAGGGCCTATCTATTTACTTTATGCAATTTTTACTTTTATTTGAGTCTCCATCTTCTCTTATAAAGCACCAACTAGGGGGCACTATGATCATACTTGTGCATTGGGTGTAGTTAATATTTAGTGTGTTTCATGAATGGATCAATGATTGAGCATGATGGGCTAGGGATAACTTTCTTTAGTGTTGATATTTTGAAAGACATGGTTGCTTGTTGGCATGCTTGAGTATTAAAGTCTTTATGTTAAAAGTAGACTATTGCTTTGAACCATCTAAAAGTCCAAATGTCCATGCTACAAAAGAAAAGAATATGTGATGAACATGTTAGGCAGCATTCCACAACAAAAATTCTGTTTTTATCATTTACCTACTCGAGGACGAGTACGAATTAAGCTTGGGGATGCTGATAAGTCTCCAACGTATCTATAATTTTTTATTGTTCCATGCTGTTATATTATCATTCTTGGATGTTTTACAATCATTTTATAGCAACTTTAAATCATTTTTTGCGACTAACCTATTTACATAGTGCCAAGTGCCAGTTGCTGTTTTTTGCTTGTTTTTTACTTCGCAGAATATCAGTACCAAACGGAGTCCACCCGCGATGAAACTTTTTGGAGATTTTTTTGGACCAGAAGAAAGCCAGTGGGCTAAAGAAGCACCCGGGAGGAGGCCCAGGGGGCCCACAAGACACCAGGGCGCGCCAGAGGCCCCGGCACGCCCTGGTGGGTTGTGGTGGCCTCGAGACCCCCCCTCCACCGCCTTTGAGCTCTATAAATACCCAAATATTCCAGAAACCCTAGAGGAGTCGACGAAAAACACTTCCAGACGACGCAAGTTCCAGAACCGCGAGATCCAATCTAACACCATCACGGAGGGGTTCATCATCCTCATTGGTGCCTCTCCGATGATGCGTGAGTAGTCCACCATAGACCTACGGGTCCGTAGGCAGTAGCTAGATGGCTTTCTCTCTCTCTTTTGATTCTCATACAATGGTCTCTTGGAGATCTATTTGATGTAATGACTTTTTGCGGTGTGTTTGTTGGGATCTGATGAATTTTGAGTTCATGATCAGTTTCTATCCATGAATATTATTTGAGTCTTCTTTGATATCTTATATGCATGATTACTTATAGCCTCGTACTTCTTGTTTGAATCTTTGGTTTAGTTAGGCCAACTAGATAGATTTTTCTTGCCATGGGAAGAGGTGCTTTGTGATGGGTTCGATCTTGCGGTGTCCTCTCACAGTGACAGAAGGTGCAGCGAGGCACGCATGTATCGTTGCTATTAAGGATAACAAGATGGGGTCTATTCCTACATGAATAGATATTGTCTACATCATGTCACCGTTCTTATTGCATTAATCCATTTTTCCATGAACTTAATACACTAGATGCATGCTGGATAGCGGTCGATGTGTGGAGTAGTAGTAGTAGATGCAGAATCGTTTAGATCTACTAATCTTGGACGTGATGCCTATTTAATGATCATCGCCTTGGATATCGTCATGATTATTTGATCTTCTATCAATTGACCAACAGTAATTTGTTCACCCACCGTGTGCTATACTCATGAGAGAAGCCACTAGTAAAACCTATGGCCCCCGGGTCTACTTTTCCAACATATTGCTTTCCGATCTATCTTTTACCGCTTTTTGTTTTCAGATGTATTATTCCAAAAACCCAAAAATACCTTGCTGCACTTTTTATTTGCCTCTTTTATTTTGTGTTCTTGTGTGATCTATCTATCCAATCTATTACAATCTAATCTATCTTTTTACCGTGGAGAGATTGACAACCTCTCTTACGCGTCGGGTTGCAAGTATTTCTTTTTGTGTGTGCAGGTACCGTTTACATAGTGTTGCGTGGTTCTCCTACTGGTTCGATAACCTTGGTTTCATAACTGAGGGAAATACTTACCGTAGATGTGCTACATCATCCCTTCCTCTTTGGGGAAATACCGACGCAGTCTCAAGCCACGTCAATGGTCCCATGAAATTTTCCTACGCGTCCTGACATAGTGATGGAAGTCATCAGTCTGTCGACGATGATGATCGCGGGCGTTCCCGCTATAGATCTGAAGACCTCGCGGGTTGGATCACAGATTTCCGAGCTCTCGCTGCCGATTGAGCCAGAGTCGAGGATATGCAGAAGAGCAAGTACAATAATGGGCTTATAGCCTGCTTACATGGCACTTTTGTCTATGTGAAGGAGAGAGACATGAAAAAATGGTTGGAGTGGGCTCTTATGCAAGAGCTAGCTATATGCGTACTCCTAGGCAAATGCAATAAATATGAAAAAAGAGAAAGAGAGAAGATGAAAAAAAAACAGTACTCTTATAGCCTACAACCTTGTATCTAACCTTTTTGTATATATGACATGGCAACATCATATAGCCAACAGTTGGTTGTGCTACTAACCATGCTCGAAGAGAGTCAAGCATACGACCAGATGATAGCCCTGACCCGCAGATGAGTAGGGCGATGCATATTCTACTGAGTGGTTGGGAGCCTGTGGGATCGTGAAGTGGCGTTTAGAGGGGGGTGAATAGATACTTAACACGACAAATGAGCAGTTTTTGGTTTTCTTCAATTTTAGGCAGATTTTAGCACAAGTTAAGTCACAACTGATACTTCCTACACATGCATATCCAGAGATTGAGCAGCGAAAAGTAAATATCACGCAAGTGCAAGAAAGTAAGGATTGGTAGACATTAGAAGATGAAACGCAATGAAGACACGGTGATTTCTAGCGTGATTCCGATAGGTGGTGCTATCGTATGTCCACGTTGATGAAGACTTCAACCCACGGAGGGTAACGGCCACGCAAGTCCACTGAGGGCTCCACCCACGAAGGGTCCACGAAGAAACAACCTTGTCTATTCCATCATGGCTTACATCCACGAAGGACTAGCCTCACTCGGGGTAGATCTTCATAAAGTAGGCGATCTCTTGCCCTTACAAACTTCTTGGTTCAACTCCATACGATTTGGAGGCTCCCAAGTGACACGTAACCAATCTAGGAGACACCACTCTCCAAGAGGTAATAGATGTTGTGTTGATGATGAACTCCTTGCTCTTGTGCTGCAAAAGATAGCCTCCTCAACACTTAATCACTCTCTCACGGATTTTTCTTGGTAGAAGAGGATGATTGGGTGGAAAGCAACTTGGGGAGGCTAGAAATCAAGGATCTAATGGTTGGAGTGGAATCCCTTGATCTCAACACATGAGTAGCTGGCTCTCTCTCAGAAAACGAATGGTGGAGGTGTAGTCTCGTTATGAAGGCTCTCTCTATGAGTAGGTGGTGGTGGAGGGGTATTTATAGCCTTCACCAAAAATCCAACCATTACAGCTTTAGTGCAAAACTCGGTGACACCGAAACAAAATCTCAGTGGGACCAACTAGTGCAAAATTTTGGATTTTCTGTGGGACCGAATGTATCAACTCGGTGAGACCGATTTGACATGAACTAAGCAGATCCAACGCTTCGCTGATTCCGATTGTTTCATCTCAGAGATTCCGAAATGAAAACGATTGATAACAGAAGGTTGGTCACTGCATTTCAGTCAGACTGAATGTAAGCTCTGGCACTGAATTGTTAGGGTGTGGCAGGTGGCTCTGTCTTGTGTATCTTAGTGGGACCGAATAGGAATGGACCGGTGGGACCGAGTTGGGTTTTAGTGTTTTGGACAGATTTGATATGAGAGTGTGGTTGAGGATATTGGTGGCAAATCTCCAAGCACTTGAGCAACCAGATCATCATCAAGAACTCATCCCCCTTTAATAGTATTGGCTTTCCTATGGACACAATGTGATCAAGGATCACTTAAAATGAAATGTAGTGTCTTGAAGCTTTTGCCAATTTGTTTCCTTTGCATAATGAGGGTTCCACATCACATATCCGAGCCATGACAATTATTCAACATTTCCTGAAATATACTTGATAAAACTATTAGTCCAAATGAAATGTATGTTGACATTGATTACCAAAACCACCAAGGGAGGCGGAACTTGCGAGGTTATCGAAGATGAAGTCCAGTTCCGCAAATTGGAAGTTATTATGTTCCTTGGTGAAGGAGACATCGGGGACCAAATCTCACATCACGTGGCAACGAAGCGTAAGAGCATCTACAGCCGGGCGCCCCAAACCCGTCTCAAACGCCTCGGCAGACTGCCCGGTCATTGATTGGTCACAAAAATGCGACCCAGATGAGCGTCTCAAACGGGCCTCAAACGCCTGGGCTGACCGACACCCCTCATATCTAGCCCAAATCTAGGGCGGATATGGGGGCGCCCGGGCGCGTCCGCCCGACAGGCCTACCTCACCCCAAATTGCACCAATCCACCCCCACTCCACCCATTTGCTCTCTTCTCTTCTTTCTTCTCTGTGATGTCCGTCTTGCTGCTCCGCCATCGCAAGCATCTTCGTCGACAACATCGACACAACACTTCTCTCCTGTCCTCGCAGTCGGGGACGTCGTCGCCGGCCCGGACGTCACCGAGATACGTCTGGCAACTCTTGGGCTGCCCCTTGCATTCCATGTGTTTGACACATTGTCCGACCCGGTTTTTTGTGATTTTCTTAGGGAGAATGATGAATTCCGATGCTTCATCGGACGAGGAGTATGGACCGACGGAGCTTGATCAAATGATTCAAGATGAGTTCTTCGATTTGTCGTATTCAGACGAAGAAGTGGAAATGATCATGCTCGTGAGCATGCAAGAGGAAATGAAGCTGCATGTGAAGCATATTCTCAACTTTAAGGGTTCAATCAAAGGAAGAAGAGTGATCAATCAGGATGATTGAGTTGTGCACTTTCAATAAAATTTATGTAAGAACTATGTATTTTTGGTACCAAACATTGGTTATTTACGTTCGATATTGACGTGTACGATGGACGTGCATGGATTTGCATGTATTTGAGAGTCCGGATTTGAGATATGTGGATGCCGTCACGAGATGGCCACGTGGCGAGAGGCTATTCATAGGAGGAGACCTCAATGGCCACGTGGGCACGTCTAACATAGGTTTTGAAGGGGTGCATGGGGGATTTGGCTATGGCATCAGGAACCAAGAAGGAGAAGATGTCTTAAGCTTTGCACTAGCCTACGACATGATCGTAGCTAACACCCTCTTTAAGAAGAGAGAATCACATCTAGTGACTTACAGTAGTGGGCAACACTCTAGCCAGATTGATTTCATCCTCTCGAGAAGAGAAGACAGGCGTGCATGCCTAGACTGTAAGGTGATACCTGGAGAGAGTGTTGTCCCTCAGCATAAGCTTGTGGTTGCTGACCTCCGCTTTCGGATTCGTGTCCAGCGGGACAAGCGTGCCAAAGTTGCTAGAACGAAGTGGTGGAAGCTCAAGGGGGAGGTAGCTCAGGCGTTCAAGGAGAGGGTCATTAAGGAGGGCCCTTGGGAGGAAGGAGGTGATGTAGACAACATGTGGATGAAGATGGCGACTTGCATTCGTAAGGTGGCCTCAGAGGAGTTTGGAGTGTCCAGAGTAAGTAGAAGAGAAGCTAAAGATACTTGGTGGTGGAACGATAATGTCCAGAAGGCAATTAAGGAGAAGAAAGATTGTTTCAGACACCTATATCTGGATAGGAGTGCAGACAACATAGAGAAGTACAAGATGGCAAAGAAGTCCGCAAAGCGAGCTGTGAGTGAAGCAAGGGGTCGGGTGTGTGAGGACCTCTACCAATGGTTAGACACGAAGGAAGGCAAAAGGGACATCTATAAGATGGCCAAGATCCGAGAGAGGAAGACGAGGGATGTTGACCAAATCAAGTGCATCAAGGACGGAGCAGATCAACTCTTGGTGAAGAACGAGGAGATTAAGCATAGATGGAGGGAGTACTTTCACAAGGTGTTCAATGGGGAGAGTGAGAGCTCTACCATTGATCTGGACGACTCCTTTGATGACACTAGCAGGCGTTTTGTGCGGTGAATCCAGGAGTCGGAGGTCAAGGAGGCTTTAAAGAGGATGAAAGGAGGCAAGGCGATGGGCCCTGATTGTATCCCCATTGAGGTGTGGAGAGGCCTCGGGGACATAGCGATAGTATGGCTAACCAAACTTTTCAACCTCATTTTTCGGGCAAACAAGATGCCAGAAGAATGGAGACAGAGTATATTAGTACCAATCTTCAAGAACAAGGGGGATGTTCAGAGTTGTACTAATTACCGTGAAATTAAACTAATGAGCCATACAATGAAGCTATGGGAGAGAGTCATTGAGCACCGCTTAAGGAGAATGACAAGCGTGACCAAAAATCAGTTTGGTTTCATGCCTGGGAGGTCGACCATGGAAGCCATTTTCTTGGTACGACAACTTATGGAGGGATATAGGGAGCAAAAGAAGGACCTGCATATGGTGTTCATTGACTTGGAGAAGGCCTATGATAAGATATCGCGGAATGTTATGTGGTGGGCCTTGGAGAAACACAAAGTCCCAGCAAAGTACACTACCCTCATTAAGGACATGTACGATAATGTTGTGACAAGTGTTCAAACAAGTGATGGCGACACTGATGACTTCCCGATTAAGATAGGACTGCATCAAGGGTCAGCTTTGAGTCCTTATCTTTTTGCCTTGGTGATGGATGAGGTCACAAGGGATATACAAGGAGATATCCCATGGTGTATGCTCTTTGCGGACGATGTGGTGCTAGTCGATGAGAGTCGGACGGGGGTCAACAGGAAGTTGGAGTTATGGAGGCAAACCTTGGAATCGAAAGGTTTTAGACTTAGTAGGACTAAAACCGAGTACATGAGGTGCGCTTTCAGTACTACTAGGCACGAGGAGCAGGAGGATGTTATCCTTGATGGGCAGGTGGTGCCGCAGAAGGACACCTTTCGATATTTGGGGTCCATGTTGCAGAAGGATGGGGATATCGATGAATATGTGAACCATCGAATTAAAGCCGGATGGATGAAGTGGTGCCAAGCTTCTGGCATTCTCTGTGACAAGAGGGTGCCACAAAAGCTAAAAGGCAAGTTATATAGGACGGCGGTTCGACCCGCAATGTTGTATGGCGCTGAGTGTTGGCCGACTAAAATGCGACATGTGCAACAGTTAGGTGTGGCGGAGATGCGCATGTTGAGATGGATGTGTGGCCACACAAGGAAGGACCGAATCCGGAATGATGATATACGAGATAGAGTTGGGGTAGCGCCAATTGAAGAGAAGCTTGTCCAACATCGTCTGAGATGGTTTGGGCATATTCAGCGCAAGCCTCCAGAAGCCCCAGTGCATAGCGGACGGCTAAAACATGCTGATAATGTCAAAAGAGGCCGGGGTAGACCGAACTTGACATGGGAAGAGTCTGTAAAGAGAGATCTGAAGGATTGGAGCATCACCAAAGAACTAGCCATGGACAGGGGTGCGTGGAAGCTTGCTATCCATGTGCCAGAACCATGAGTTGGTCGCGAGATCTTATGGGTTTCACCTCTAGCCTACCCCAACTTGTTTGGGACTAAAGGCTTTGTTGTTATTGTTGTTTTTGTTATTGGTGTTGTTGTTGTTGTTGGATGCCGTCACGAGATATGAGGGGTCGTCCGGATGCGTCCACGGATGTGCCCGGGCGTGTCCGTGGACGTATAGGGGGGCGGGGCGGAAATGCCAACCCCAGTAGTAGATGCTCTAAGGAGCCGAAACGGATGCCCCAGCCCGGAGCGAAGTCATCGACCTTGAAGATGGAGGACAATTTTTCTGTTATGACCTTTTGGGCTAACAAATTCCGAAATTGACCTCGCTTTAATTTTTTTTTGAATCTGACCTCTTTTGGTGACGCCAACATCCTTGGCGTCTGGGTTGCACAGGAGACGCCGAGGTGGCTGGCGTCTGGTCCGGGGCCCGCTCGACCGGCTGGCCCGTTGACTCGCTGACATGGCAAAGGTCCAGACGCCAGGGTCCCTGGCGTCTGGTCCTGTTAACTGAATCACGCGCACGGGCCCGGCCCACCCCTTCCCATCTTTTTCCTGCACCCGAGAGGAATAGACCGGTGGTCTCTCTCTCGCCCCTCTTCCCCCTCACACCCCTCCCCCCCTTGATCTACTCCATCTTCCACCCAAATATGTGGATCTGAGCCCCCCAAGCATCCATGAGGTATTCTCCCCCAATCCCTCCAATTTGTTTTTGTTAGAACATCTTCTTTTTAGAGCATTATTCAAGATTGGGTGATGTTAGATTAGTAGATGATTTCTCAGTTTTAGGAATTTGTGTGTAGTTGTTAGATGATATAGATGATTTGTATGTAGTAGAATATGGTGTTGTTTAACATGTATGCAATTATATTTCGTTTTGTTCAATATGTAGATGGACATATTGTTGGCATTTTTTTTGCAAAGGAGATGATGAAATATGATGGTTGTGTGATGAATGGGTTGTTCAAGAGATATGTTTGTGTACTCAAGATGATATGTGTTTGCATATTTTGTCAATAGGAATGTTTTAGAGAGATGTTCCTTATGAAGAAATATTGCATATATTGTTCATGTATTTAAATATCATGATGTGATTTTTGGGTAGGATGGCGGATGATGATGGACCTTGGTATGAAGTATTAATCGAGGAGTTCGACAGAGATCATCGTGCTCATGCCCTTGAGAATCGGAAGGTAAGAAGGAAGACTTATCAATTGTTGGTGTGTTTTCATGTGTGTTCTTCTGCTGATATGAAACTCACTTTTTTTGCAGAATATAGTAGCTATGCGCATGAGGGGTCATGGTGCTAATGACTTCCCGTACGACGTGCGGTACGAGCCGTACATTGCCCGATTGGGTCTTCTGCCCTTTTTGTTGCAATTCAAGCGACCCCCGCCACCGGTGAACAGCGCGGCGCTCACCGCACTTGTGGATCGTTGGAGGCCCGAGACACACTCTTTTCACCTTCCCTATGGGGAGATGACGATAATCCATTTTTTCACCTATCCAATTGGCAGTCTCTTCCGAATGCATCTGAAAGTAATCATTAAGCTTGAAGAAGGTATACTCCACAATTGCAGTCACCGGCAATGAACATGCATCCTTGAGAACGTTGTTGAAACATTCAACCAGGTTGCTCGTCATGTCACCATATCGCATACCTCCATCGTCATGAGCACGTGTCCACTTGTGCTTCTCACTAAAATTCCTTGTTAGGAATTCTTTGCCACCTTCATTCACCGCTGCAAAGAGTTTGTTGTACCGAGCATCGAAAGCTTGGTTGCTGAAGGCCACACATACATGGGTAAGGTCTTTGCTTAACTCCTTGCTCTTACATGCCTGATAAAAGTTGGCCACAAAATGCCTCATGCACCATCTGTGGTGAAGCTTTGGAAAACCTGGAATAACAATGTCCACTGCCTTTAGTATGCCATGGTGCCGGTCCGATATGATGCATACCTCCCTAGCACCAATCACCTTGTGCCTCACATGACCCATGAACCACTCCCAGTTGTCTTGGTGCTCAGAAGGTACCAAAGCAAATGCCACTGGCAACACATTGTCATTTGACGAGTGCGCCATTGCTACCATTAATGTGCCCTTGTATGTGCCCATCAAGAAAGTGCCATCTATAGACAAGACCGGACGACAATGCTTAAATGCCGCCACACATTGTCCATAACTCCAGAAGGCACGGTGGAACGCTCCATGATTATCATCGACCACATGATACATGCCCGGGTTCCTATGTGCAATCACTCCCAACAACCTTGGGAGCTGGTTGTATGCTTCTTCGTAACCACCATACAACATCCTAATAGCATTTGCCTTGGCCCTCCATGCCTTTCCATACTTGACTTGATAAGCAAATTGTTTTTTCACCATCCGCATGAGAAACCTCACTTTGACAGTGGGATCAACGGCAATGTCTCTCATAAATTTGTATCCGAGGTACTCTGACGTGAGCTGGCGGTGTGTCGTACGGAGTTCTTTCTTTGGCGGTTTGCACCTATGAGTGGCAACACAACTTCTTAAGACCCATTCTCCGGTTTCTTTAAGCTTTCTGCAACGAACCTTCCATGGGCATCCTTCTTCTGCTTTCTCACACTTCACGGTGTAGCGCAATTTTATGTCGGAGTGCTCAACCAAATATGGCATGTGGTTCCGAATGGCATAGTCAGACAACCAAACCTTCATCCCGGCCAAACTTGGGAACTTCACTCCTTTCTTCAAATAAGAATTCTCATCCTCGTTATCCTCCCTGGGCTCGCCTGGATCCGGGCAAGGTGTTGGCTCAATCGCCGTCATTCTGAGGCCGCCATCAACTATGGCTTTATGGGCAAGGCTAAGATCTCGAAACAAATGAGTTATTTTTTCCAAGCCGGTCAACTCAAAGTGAATTTGGTTTTCCTCCTTAGTGAATCCATCCTCGTCCAATTCTTCCTCCGGACCTTCGTCATCCGAGCCATACCCATATAGACGCCTAAAAGGTAACTCATGATCCATTTCCTTTTGCGCTATGTAGGCATCCAAAGTCACCAACATCATTACCATGAAACCCTTCCTTTAGCTCATCCTCATCACCACGAGCATCACCATCACCATCCTGGTGAATCACCTCAACTTCATTTGCTTGGCTAGTTGGTGGTTGGCTAGAAACATCAGGGGCATACAACTCAACCTCATTTGCTTCGCTGGTTGGTGGTCGAGGTCGTGGTTTGCGATAAGCATTGGAGGCATCAACCACAACCATATGATCAACAAGAGGCATACTTGTCCTCTCGATCATTGGGGAAAAGACATGACTGTTCAAGTCAATTGCAAACCGAGGAGGTTCAACCTTGGTGGCAAACAATTCAAGTGACTTGTCTTCCGATTGAACAACTTTTTCCTTGTACACATCCCAATGCAAATCCGAGGTGATAGGCATACTTTTTAAGCGAGATTTGGCTCCAACTCCAACATCATACCTTCCTATTAACTTAACATCATCATTGGGGTCCATCCACTTCAAAACGTGTCTCACTTTTGCAACAACCTCCTCATAGCTAGGGATTGTATCAAAAACCATTGTTTCCTCACCCGGGTCGGCATTGTTACTAAAAAATGCCTCCTTGTCCATATAATGAACATTAACAAGTCTCTCCATCTAAAAACAACAACATGAATTTAACGCATCAATGACAATTGTTGGTTATCTAAACACATAAATTATACCCAAATCATATCAACACTACATTATTAATGATGTCCGAAAATGTGTCATTAATTAAGATACACTAAGCAATGTTAACCCTAAAACACTAACAAACCCTAACCCCCAATCTTTCTACTCATAAACCAAATATTCTTCCTACACCAAGCATATCCCTATTACCAAAGATAAACAAGCTATTCAAACACACTAACATTGGGGGATCTCATGAACTAGGGTTCCTCCAAGATGTAAAAAATCTACCAAAATAACAAGATTTAACCAAAAACAATTGGATGATTCAGAGGAGATTACCACAAGCAACAAAGTGATGGAAAGATCCACCTAAGGGAAGCACCTTTTGGAGAGGATTTGAAGGGGGGCTTGAGAGGTGGGAGAGAGGGGGAGAGCAAGAAGGCAGTAGCAAACTCGGGCTGGATTGGGGAGAGTGAGTGGGGTGGGTCCCACCCACTCTCCTGTGGGGTTATTTCACTTGCCAGAACCAGACGCCAGGGTCTATGGCGTCTGGGTCGCGACCAGACGCCGGGGTCACTGGCGTCTGGACCTTTGCCACGTCAGCTGGTCAATGGGCCGGCCGGTCGTGTGGGCCAGGGTCCAGACGCCAGGAACCTTGGCGTCTCCCGTGCAACCCAGACGCCAGGGATGCTGGCGTGACCAAAAGAGGTCAGATTCCAAAAAAAAATTAAAAGCGAGGTCAATTCCGGCATTTGTTAAGCCAAAAGGTTAGAACAGAAAATTTGTCCAAGATGGAAGAAGACACCTCGATCTGTTCAGATAGATCCACATGCACAACCTCTACTTGGTGCGACAACTGTGACTCTGAGTGTATTGATCCGACAGTAGCTATCGAGGGGTACGATCAGACATCTATATTTGTTCGGAGGGGCGTACAAATGGCACACGAGAAGCAAGGGTTTTCCCAGGTCCAGGCTTGTCAGGGAAGATACACCCTAATCTTGTTAATGATAATTGAGAGTTGTATTACTCATATGCTGGACGAAGATCGTAGAGATCTTGGGCTAGGGATCTTGGCAGGGCCGTACCTTTAAAATCTGGGGCCCGGTGCGAAATCAAAATTAGGCCCTATGTTTTGAAAATATCTATGAAAATATTTTTTATAGATTATTGTGATGCTACAGTTTTTTTTAGCGAATTCAAATTTTATCTTGAAAATATACATCTCGCCAAAGAGAAATATTAGAAAAAACAGAAAGTATCAGAGTAGCTAGAAACTAATTAGAGGGGTGAAAGGATGGAGACCATGAACGGGAGCACATGGGATCGGATCGCTCTACTAAGAACCATGCAATGAATGAGAAACACAAATACACAGAGACGTGCGAACCAACCTATGGTTGGATTGTCAGAGGGACAGTGGTATCCCCAGCCTATCAGGGTTCAAGTCCTGGTGCTCGCATTATTCCTGGATTTATTTCAGGATTTCCGGCGCTACGCTTTCAGTGGGAGGAGACGTTCCCGTCGACGACGAGGTGCCTACGGTGACTTCGTAAATCTCAAGATGATATGCCGGCTCAGTCTCTCGAAGGTGCTCATAGGGGTAGGGGTGCGTGTGTGCGCTCATAGGGGTGAGTGTATGCGCGTATGTACGAGCGCTTGCGTCTGTACTGTGTTAAAAAAAATACACAGAGACGTGTGGTTGGCCTGAAGGGTTTTCGATCGTTGTCCTTGGATTTTAGGTAAGTCCTCATTTATTTAGCTCTTAAAAGCTCATTAGTATGTAATCCCTTGCAATAATACTAATCTCTGATTTTGGGGCCCCTGGAATATGGAGGCCCTGTGCAACCGCTCCGGTTGCACATGCCAAGATACAAGCCTGGATCTTGGTTACGAGGTCTGGCCGTCGTGGTTGTAGAGGAAGGAGACGAAAGGTTCGGTGGGAACCCTAGGTCTCGCTATTGGTCTAGAATGGTCGGAGTTGGATCCCGGCCGAGAGGCCCCTAGCTTGCCTTATGTGCTTGGTCAAGTTAGAGTTACATGGCTTGAGTTAGTTCTGCGTGCTATCGGTCTAGCCGGACAGGACCCTGGTGTGTTAGGTACTTGGGTAAGCTTGCTGATTGCCTTATCCCTCAAGATTATGAGGCGTCCCGCCCAGATGGCGGGCCCCGACTTGCTAGTCGGGCCCACACCGGGATTGTTGGGCTGGCTTTCGTCTTTGTTGACTGTACTCGAGTGCCATATCATCGTCATTGTGGAGCTTGCCATCTTCACAATAGAGGAAAAAACTATTCATACTAGATCGAGAGACAATCCCTTGAGAGAAGACTAACTCAAGTGAGAGTCCACCCATGGGTCTCCTTAACAGAGAGTACAATATGGGTGAATATTCGAGCTCGAGATACATTGGTTGTCTCTTGTCCCCTTTACATTAAGCAATCCATACATATCATTATTGATATATCTTCTGTGAAGTTTGCACTGCGAGATATTTTCAATTAATTCTATATCTAGCTTAGCAAAGGTTTTTGGCACACTTAGCGAGCCTAACATAATTTTGCAATGTATCCGACTAGTTTAACTCCTCACTAAGATAAAGGGAAATTTCCTGGCTACTTTGACATAATTTCTAGAATGTGCACTTGGAGTAATATCAAAGTTCCCAGAAGAAAGAAAATTGAGCTTTAAAAACCTTCAACACCGATGTAACTTCATTGCCATTCATTAAGTTGCATCCATACCACGGCGACCATATAACATATTGAAGGAGCATGTGTTGACATTTATCACACGGAACTCAAAGTTCAATTTTATTGAAAGATATAGATGGAGATAACTGAAAATGATTTACAACCTCAGTCGTACAACTTTTGAGGGACTTCAGATGTACAACTCCATTCAGATGTACAACTAACAACCATTAATCAAATTCTTCTTCTTGTGCCTTTCACAGAAGGATTTGATCCTTCCGAGGCCATCTTGAAGAGAAGTTGGAACACAAGCAAAAGTAATGCGGACCCAATTTCCCATTCCCAGAACACTCCCTACATTTGAGAGGCACACATATATAAGTTTTGTTTTTGAGAATAGTCACAAGTATAGAAGTCGGACTACAAAAACATCTCAAAATAGAACCATATAATTAAAGGCTAAACTATATTATTAACAATCATTTGAAACATGTGCTTGATATTTATTTATTTGATGAGGTGCACAAACATGTAACGACAAAAAGGACATCGGGTCAAGAAAACAAGGAGAAGTACATGCTATCTAGTCTTCACAGAATATTCTAACACAGTTATAAAATTTCTATTCATCTTGGAAATTGATAAGAACTTCATATACAGTCAAAAAAACAGCAATGCATTCTTACCTGGGCATAAGATTACTGATTCTTCTTTTGCGAGCTTGCAGCAAAAATCAATGTCGTCGTGGATTTCCTCCAAAAGTTGTAAGTTCAGTTTCACCTGTTTACATGCAAGTTAATACATGGTTACAGAAAAATAGTCAATCTTTCTAGAAAATAGTAGGGATATTTTTTGTAATATGACTTGACCATTAACATTCAGCAGTACTCCCTCCGAAAAGAAATGAGAGTGTTTATAGATCACTAAAGTAGTGATCTAAACGCTCTTATATTTCTTAATAGAGGGAGTAACAATAAAAAATGGACAAAGGACATCCAGATGACTAGTCCTAGAATAACTTCAGCTCTGGTCACTATTCTGAAGACACATGCATCTTCGAAAATATCCACGGAAAAATGTAATTTGAATTTGAATTAATTATTTTGGATGCATTGCAGTCCCAAATTAATCCTATAAAAATAAGTTTATGATTATTGACACGCCATAAGAAAATATTTTACTTTATAAAACAGGCTTACCATTACAAACATCGATCCTTCTGGCTTGTGAGGACATGTAATGTATTTGTTTTCCTTTATTTCTCTATAGCATATCTCCGATGATTCCTTTAGCAGACCAATAATCCCCTTAAAGAAATCTTCTTTTGTGTTCTCAAGAATCTGAGGAAGAGCTGCCTGAACAATTTGATAGTACAAAAACACATAAGTAAATCTTGTGAATCATAGGAGAACAGTAACATCAAGGATATCAAAATATGAAGATGCAAGAGAAGGTGTTGTAGGTAAAGAAATTCTCAATAAAATGGTACACGTACAGTACAATGCATATTTTCTAAAAGAGGGTTCCAACATACTGCAAACTTGACCGAAAAGAATATGGCATGCTCATAGTGCAATGTGTATCGTCTAAGAAAAGTAGTTCTATTCAACAGTTGGTTCAGTTTTTATATTTATTTATTTTATTGAATCAAAGCAAACAAAGGTAAAATAACTACTCCCTCCGATCCATATTAATTTACGCTGCTTTAATAGAACTTTGTAGTAGTAGTACTAAAGTTATACTAGCGCAGCATCAATTAATATGGATCGGCGCAGCGTCAATTAATAAGGATAGAGTACAAATTTATGTGTTTGAGTTTGACTTTCAAACTTAATAAAAGAAACGGTCATTTGACATGCACGTGGGCTACCGACAACATAGGGACCGGAGTAAAATAGGACAAGGAGGGGTAAATACCAAAGACTGACCTGAATGAAAGTTGCTGGGTCCGTTGAGACATTAAGGTAATTCGTAATAGATGCAGAGATCTACAAAAAAGGTCAGTACAAATTTAGCAACATACTACTACTAATTAATTAATCCCCGTGGTAGCATATGAAAAGAATGATAGAGAGTTAGTACCTTAGTTTCCTGTAAAATCTTTCTGGGGTCGTACACAGCTACCCATCCAAGCCGCCATCCAGGCACTATCCATGACTTGGACAGCGACCCTATGGACAGCACAGGGGTAGTGTGCCCAAACACACCCATTGGGATGAACGGGGCGCTGCCCAGAACCAGCTTGCCGTATACCTCGTCAGCAATCACCAATATTCCGAGCTTTTTCGCCACCTCTGCGACCTAATTGAGCAACATCAGCACAGGATTAGCAAGAATAATTCAGCAGGTGCAGTGAATCCGTGTTCAATTTCAAACAGAGCCATCGATGAGCAAGGCAAAGGATGGATGTAAAACCTTGGCCAAATGCTCGTAGGAGTAAACACTGCCGCACGGATTGTTTGGGTTTATGATGACCA
The DNA here is from genome assembly GCA_039707655.1 of Elymus sibiricus. NCBI lineage: Eukaryota > Viridiplantae > Streptophyta > Magnoliopsida > Poales > Poaceae > Elymus > Elymus sibiricus. Next base: position 338,980,921 of record CM077663.1, read on the forward strand.
TCGCGGTTGTGTTCATATCGGCGATGGATTCCAGCGAGTCGAGGTCGATCTCCCACCCCTTCTCGGGGATAAGGTCGAAATGTCGAACCTCCAGCTTGTTGAATGCCGCGCGCGCCTCGTAATTTGGATAGCCTGGCCTGGGGAGCAGAATGTTGGCGCCGGCGGTTTGGGCCAGAACCGGGATTATGACCTCAATCGCCTGAGTTCCGCCGGCGGTGAGGAAGATGTCGTCGACCGACAGCCTGTAAGGCACACCCTGCGACAAGTGCTCTGCCACGGCGCTGTTTTTACAAGGTGGAAGATGGTCAAATTTCTGACGGCATAGGGAAGAGGAACAGTGGACGGACGGACACGTGAAAGCGGCACATGCGCATGCATAGATTACGGTGCGACAACATGCGAACTCAAAAGGGAATTGAGATTGCGTTTACCTTCGTGCGGCGGGGAGGCCGACGCCGGCGGGGTAGCAGTTGAACTGCCCGGTGCGCAGCGCGGCGGCCACTGCGTCCTCGGCCTCGACGGCCGTGCGGAAGGCCGGGAACACGGACGGGTCCCCGTGGGCCAGCGGCAGCACGGGCCGCGGTCCGTTCTCCTGCACGCTCGCGCTGATCTTGTACCGTATCGCCCGGATGCTCATGTTCGCCCCCGTCGCCGCCAGCACGCCGTCCTTGGCCCCCGCGAAATTCCACTTCACCACCTCCTCCGGCACCGCCGCCGCCACCTCGTGGCCGTTGCTCTCGCCGTTCGCAGCGGCCTCGCCGTGGCCGTTGCTCTCGCCGTTCGCAGCGGCCTCGCCGTGGCCGTTGCTCTTGCCGTTCGCGGTGGCGTCGGCATGGCCGTTCGCGGCGGCGGCCTCGCCGTTGCCGTTGCTCTCGCCGTTCGAGGCTGCGGCCTCGGCATGGCCGTTGCTCTTGCCGTTCGCGGCTGCGGGCTCGCCGTGGCCGTTGCTCTTGCCGTTCGCGCCGGCAGCCTCGCCGTGCCCGTTGCTCTTGGCGTTCGCGTCGGCGGCCTCGCCGTGCCCGTTGCTCTTACCGTTCGCGTCGGCGGCCTCGGCATGTCCGTTGCTCTTGCCGTTGGCGGCGGCGGCGGCGTCGCTCTGGTGTACGGTCGCCATGAGGAAACGAGGAGGAGGAGGAGTTGGAGGAGGACTAGTAGGATTAGGAAACTGGTGTCGGGACGGATTGAATAGCGGTGATTGACTGTCCTAATATAGCCGTTGTTGCTCTGACCGCGTCCTGCGCACATGAATGAACTGGGGCGGCTTCCGGTTCCGGGCCGGGCTGGCAGCAAGAAGCACGCACGCACGCTCTGGCACGCTCCGAGCACGCCGCTGCCAGCTGACAGACGTTGCCGTTACCACTATCCCCGGCATATTTTCGTCGCTCCGTTTTTTGGTTTTATGTACGCACCCAGCAGCACCAAGGAAGGAGTGCACTACTGGCTACACATATCTCTCTTTTTTACTCGTGTATGTTTTTTTTTTGACAGGTATCCCTCTTTTTTATTTGGATGGAAAAGGGAAAAGGGCAGGGGGCAGGGGACCTGGACGCATGAACCATGATGCTTCTCGACTCAGCCGGTGCTGATTGGTGCAGCCAGTGACACCCACCCAGTTCCGCTCAAAGTATATGTATGTGGCTGGATGAACCACTGCAGGCAGTTCTTTGGCAGTGCCGGCAGACATCATGCCAAAGAAAACTCTACCTAACTCGCAATGCCCAAGCCAGTGAGGAATGACACACAAGCCACATGCTATCTCTTTCTTTTTCCCCTTTTTTTTTTTTTGACTCGGTCCCTTTCTTTTGTTAGACTACTTAGATAATTGCGTGCGTTGCAATGGGACAACAAATAATTTACACGCAATCATCGTAATTACATGTCAAAAATGGACTTCAGCTGCCAACTGAATCGGTACTTTCTCAAAAAAAAAAAAAACAATCAGCACTTATTGGTCACCAAAGAAGGCATGGTTTCATTTGGTAAATCAAAATTGAATGGTACTTTCTTCATACATAATCAACAGTTATTGCTTACCAAAGAAGACATGGTTTCATTTGGTAAATCAATAAAATGTGTGCGGTTTTCAATAAAATGTGTGTGGTTTTCAACAAAAACCAGCGGGAAAAATCAAAGGTGGGAGGAAAAAAAACAGAGAGGAGGAGGAGAGAAAGTAGTGAGCGTTGGAGGAGGGTGGTGAGCTAAACCATGTGTGTTACCGGATAGATAAGACTGAGAAGCCCTTCTTTTTTCTAACATGATGGTGGTTGGCAAACATTGCAAAATTCCATCGTTTTGTAGTCAAGTCAGCTGATATTAGACTATCTGATGGCATCGAGTTTAGGTCTTTAATTTAACTAGGGAAATTTATACTCCCTCCGATCCATATTACTTGTTTTAGTGTTAGATACATCTGTTTCTATTCAAATCTAAGACAAGTAATATGGATAGGAGGGAGTATTATATTATTCTATAAAAACATATCTTGGAGACGTTCTTATATCTCTGTGGAACTATATTATTTTTCGTACCAGTGTGGATGAAGCGGAACTTCGGGCATGCATCGCTGGTCTCTTTACACCTTGCATATGCATGTTATTTTGAAAACTGATTGCTCCTTTGTGGTTTTCATTCTTGCAAATGATAACATTGTCAGGTCCCCTCTTGTTGATCTGGAGAAGGAAGCGTTAGACATTATAAAACTTCTCAAAAGTTTTAAGTTGGTTAAATTTAAGAGGCGAGATAACGAGGTAGTGCATGAGATTGGAAAATTTAGTTTTGGTAATAAGTCTGAGTGTGTTCTTTGTCATAGTTTTTCATCCAACATGATGTTTGTTGTATTAAATGACCGTAATAGCATTAATTAATTAATTGATGGGGTGGAGTTTTTTTTTAAACTAGAAAACCTCATATTCTATTTTATAAAAAAACATATATCTAGATTCACTGTCAAATGTAATTTCGATCCGTATAATTTTTTTGTCATTTCATACATATTTTATTAGTTAAATCGAAGATCTAAGGACCCGTGTCCAACTTATGAACCCAACCAAAAGGAGTAGCGAACGTTGGAGGAAAGTGGAGAGCTCAACGCGTGGATGAAATAAGAAACGTTACCCCTTTTTTAAATAGACAGAGAAAGAACATATAAAGAAACTGCAGCACTTTACCTGATAGATAAGACGGAGGTTGTTGATGCCCTTCTTTTTTCAACATGGTGGTACTTGGCAAAAATTGCAATTCCTTCCTTTAGTAGTCTAGTGAGCTGATATTGGATCACCCGATGGCATCAAGTTTGGCTTCCCTCGTATTGCTGCTGCCAACTTCCCCCGGGTTACCGGAGAAAATAAAGTGGAAAAAACGCCCGCAAATGCGTGCAGAAAAACGGCGGGAAGGAAAGGGAAGTTAACTGCAGCCAGATTTGTAGTCTTGGGGATGGCTCACGGCAATATATGCGTGTGTGCGCGATGGAGTGTACCTGAAGCAGAATGAACTACCCTTGCACGACAGGTTTGGCTGACGAGGTCGGTCTAATGATCCGCCATGCTTTTGTGATGGACGGTGCTGACGACTAAACCTCCCGTTCATGCGTTGGCATTTTCGAGTAACGGCCAGCCCATTGGAGAGGAGCGAAGAAAGAGGTCTCGGGGCATTTCCAAATCCAACCCTCAAATTGCTCGCATACGTTTCGATCAAACTGTTCGGAGGCACTATGTCATTTGATACGGATCGTATACGTCTGCATAGGCGTTTGTGTGTCAGTTTTCTCGTAGACCGGAAGCAAACTATGGGGGTTTTGCGGGAGTCCAGACCTTCTCACGTAGGACTTCGACACCCCCCAACACACCTGGAGCCCGCGTCTCCGTCCCTCCCCCGTTGCTCTCATTTGCTCTTCATTCGCTTCCTCCTTGGTCGCCGCTGCTATTGTACAACCCCGTCCGCCCGTCAAGCCCTTGCGGGACCTCCATCACTCCACACGACGCCACGTCGATTTGTCTACGTCATCATTTCACCTCTCGTCCTTCTCTTGCGCTGATACCATTCGGCCCTGCGGATGCCTTTCGTGGGTTACCACACCCGGCAAGTGTTTGGTGAAATGCTCGTGCTATTTTTTTAAAAAAATTCTCACTTCTTGAAGAAATGGATTTGGACATGAAGTACTTGTACGAGAACTACGTTGAGACGTGTGACGAGGAGGATTATATGGATGAAACGACGATGATGTAGGCATTCCTTGCAGAAGAGGAGCGTACGGAAGAGCATGTTCTCTATTTTAAGGGATCGATCAAGGGTCATCGAGTGTTGAACCAGAACAAGGACGGTGGCATTTGACGCTGATGGACGGCTACTTTTCCTACAATGCCCTATTCATGAACAATTTACCTCAATGCATTCAGATGCAAAAAAATGTGTTTGATCGCCTCTACAATTTTGTCTGGGTCTACGATGACTACTTGATCTTGAATAAGGACGTCGTAGGAAGAATTGGGTTCTCTAGTTACCATAAATGGACGACTGCATTGCGGTCTTGCATATGGCACGGCCGCAGATTCATGAGATGAGTACCTCTGGATGTCTAAGAGCACATGTGCACATGCCATGGTCAAATTTGCCACTATGGTGGTCGAGGTGTTTGGACCTCAGTACATGAGAGAACCAATGGTCGCAAACACCGAAAGGCTCCTGTCACTCTTGGAAGCAAGTGGGTGGCCAGGTATACTCGGGTCCCTTGTTTGCATGCACCATAGATGAAAGAATTGTCCGTATGCTCTACAAGGACAATAGCAGGGTCATGTTAAGAAGTCTGCCATCGTTCTTGAAGCAGTTGCATGACAGGACCTCTGAATTTTGCACGCTTTCTTTGGCATGGTTGGGTCTCACAATGCCATCAATGTGTTGCATCGGTCTCCATTGTTTGCCAGGTTGACTGAAGGACATGCTCTGGCGTGCAATTATATTGTCAATGGGCATGAATACAACATGTGCTACTATCTGGTTGATGGTATCCATCCTCCTTGGGCGACCTTCGTCAAGACCATCTCTGAGACGGTTGGTCAGAAAATAGCTCACTTCACCCAAAGACAAGGAGTTAGAAAGGATGTGAATGGGGTATTTGGAGTGCTCCATGGTTGTTTTGCAGTTGTTCGGCGGCATGCAAAATATGGGATCCAGAGACCTTGTGGGAGGTAATGACATGTTGCGTGATCATACACAATATGATCATGGAGGATGAGGTGAAGATATTATCGAAGGTCTGGAATTTGAGAACATGAGTGATCCTATCCAACTTCCTTATCCGAATCAAGCCACGCTTGATGAGTTTGTCAAAATGCCTCAACAAATTCAGTATGGAGTAACTCACGAGCAGCTTAAGGAAGATATGAATGAGCATCTATGGGCGCTTAAAGGGGGCAACTAGAACATATGTGCGAGTTGAATTCAAATTTAAACTAATTTATTTCAAAACTTACTTGGGTTGTAGTATTTGGATTTGAACTAGTCTCGCATTTGAATATTTTCACTTATCAAAGATTTGATATGCTATTATTTTGAGTGTTATGGACTTTAAAAAGAACTAGGGTGGGCGTTTCAGGTACAGGGTTGGATGTCCGACTTCTGTATCACTGTCTCAGGACCAGTCTGCGGACCGATACATTGTATGTTTTGGGGGTCAGCGTTGGAGACACCCTTAGAGTTCAAGATCTAGTCAACATGCTATTAATAATAAAATTGTGGCCTTCATTAGTTCCGTGTTTAAGGTATGGTGGAGCCTAAACGTGAGTGGGGTGTTGACATATACTAGATGATATGCCATACATCGGAGTTGAAACCTTGTTAAGATACTCTCTTTTTTGGGGACCATGTTAAAATAATTGTATCGAGCATTCTTGAAAATAGTACCTCAACATTCGAGAAGCCATAAAAACTACATCGGTTATGTACTTCGTTTTACATGGGTGAGTACCTCGGAAACGTAATAAACCGGCCTTTGAACTTTTAGCTTGTGGCCCTCCATGTGACGCTCGACGACTAGGACGGAACTTACCACATGGTTTGTTGCCGAGATGTATAATATCATCAGCTCACTGTGGTGAGGATCAACTAAGATAGGAAGCCCCCGGTATGTTTGAGCAACCGATAGAGGGGTAGTGCCTTTTCGCCAAGGCGGGATGTGAAAAGGCTGAAGGAGGAGACACATCCTACCAGTCTTTGGATATCTCGGAGGTCAGTACGTGTTTTGAGCCTTGCTAGCGCCTTGATTTTGTCAGTGTTTGCTTCGATGCCTATTTGAGAGACAATGAAGCCGAGAAGCATGTCGGATGGGACACACAAGATGCATTTTTCTGGGTTCAACTTGTTGTTGTATGCACGGATTTTTTGAATGTCCCGCGCAAGTCCTTGATTAGGGTGTTGACATGCATGCTTGTAACAACCACATCGTCCACATAGACTTCAGTAGTCTTGCCGATCTGTGGGTGTAGACATGTTTGGATCATTCGCTGGTAGGTAGCACCGGGGTTCTTGAGCCCGAAAGGCATAGTGTTGAAGAAAAACATAGCGTAGGGAGTAATGAATGTTGTTGCCTCCTGTTTGGATTCCTTCATCATGATTTGATGGAAGCCTGAGTATGCATCCACAAAGCATAACAGGTCATGCTGATGACCCATGAGTATAGGTGATTACAACAGTCTTCAAGGGTAGTATTTCACCCAAATTTATTGATTCGACAAATGGGAGCCAAAAAATATTTGTAAGCTTTAGCAGTTGAATTGTCAATTCAACCACAACTGAGAGATAACTTATTTGCACCAATTTATTAGTAGCACGGTAGTAACAAGTACATAAATAGTGATTTAGCACAGACAATACCAGAAAAGCGTAGGCATTGAGTAGATATGGGTTGTGGAGATGAGATCCAATATGCAACGGTCACACTTAGAGCGATACAACAGTAGCTCCAATTCATCAATCATATATAGGCATGTACTCCGTATATAGTCATGCGCACTAACAATGAGAACTTGCATAATGTCTTTTGTCCTACCTGTGGCAGCGGGGTTCTAATGGAAACTAAGGGTAATTAAGGCGCTCCTTTTAATGGAGAACCGGAACAAAGCATTAACACATAATGAATACATGAACTCCTCAAATTGTGGACATACCCGTAGAGTATCCCAATTGTTATCACCTTGGGGTCTAGGGCTCTGAACTATAATAGGTGGATACAACTTGCAGGTATGATTAATAACACAAACATGAAAACATAATAGGTTCAGATCTGAAATCATGGCAGTCGGGCCCCAGTGACAAGCATTAAGCATAGTGAATTCATAACAATATCAACCTTAGAATATAGTGGATACTAGGGGGTCAATCCCTAACACATTAGCAATGATTACATAGGAAATCTCATCCAAATCCCATCTACATCGAGTATGCCTACAAAGGAATTACTCACACATGGATGTGAGCATCATGAGATTGTTGATGGAAAAGGGTTGGTGATGATGCCGGCGGCGATTCCTTCTCTCCAAAGCTATAAACGGACTCCGGATTAGGGCTCTCGATGAAGAAGAGGAGGTGGCTGATGTCTACTACACAGCTTTATTCTTGGGCCTCCAAGCGCAGAGTTTTGTAGGACAATAGCAATTTTCCCTCAAGTGGATGACCTAAGGTTTATCAATCCGTGGGAGGTGTAGGATGAAGATGGTCTCTCTCAAACAACCCTGCAATCAAATGCAAAAAATCTCTTGTGACCTCAACACACCCAATACAATGGCATATTGTATAGGTGCACTAGTTCGGTGAAGAGATGATGATACAAGTGCAATATGGATAGTAGATATAGGTTTTTGTAATCTGAAATAATAAAAACAGCAAGGTAACAATTTATAAAAGTGAGCACCAAATGGTATTTCAATGCTTGGAAACAAGGCATAGGGTTCATACTTTCACTAGTGCAATCTCTCAACATCGCTAACATAATTGAATCATATAACCATCCCTCAACGTGCGACAAAGATCCTATCTAGCGGAGAACATAAGATGAAACTGTGGTAGGTAGCAAAACCACCTCAAAGTTATGTTGGGATATGCCCTAGAGGCAATCATGTGATGATTTCGTTTCCTATGTATTCATGAGTATTTTGTATTGTCCTTGAACATCATCAGTGATATGTATCAATAAGTATGTGACTTATTTGTGAGACTATATAAAGTATGATGATTGTTCTAATAGTGCCTAGTTGTTAAGGTTATGCGGACACATATCCTTTACTAGTATATGATTCAGTTGATGACTACGTTTCACAAGTCATGTGCATAGAGCTGCTAAACTGATAGTATGGACTCGGGGATTGAGATCACCGAGTCGGACAGACCCACTTTGAGACACAGCGAGATAATGTCATATGGTAGTCTCAAGTACAATGTATATGCCATGTCCTAGACTTGAGGTCATCGCATGTTCTCGGGATGAGGATCGACTTACTTAGGGTCTACCAAATGCTACTCCGTAACTGGGTAGTTATAAAAGTAGCTTTCGGGTGAGTCGTGAGACATGCCGCGAGACATGGTTAACCAAGATGGGATTTGCCCATCCGTGAGGAGAGATATTCTCTGGGCCCTCTCGTGTGATCAGATTTAGAAAGCATGGCCATGCGACATGGGTTAAGTGTTAACCCAGTTCGGGAATCTGCATCACGGTTTCGAGAAGAGATGTTGAGCTACCACAAGGTTGACAAGTACTCGCCTTGAGCTCTACAACCTATATCATGAGGCAAAAGGAATGTTGTATATGACACATTATCGAGGTTCGTCTAACGACTTTGCGCACACATGGGAGTTGGCACGTTCTGCTAGGAGCCGCTACCGACTATCGACTCGGGTCGTGTCCATGTGTACGTGAACCTATTGGGTCGCACACTTAAGGGATTGCAGCCCATTCGGATTGGATCCGAATGGAAAATGGGACTAGACTCATCGTGGGCCTCAAGTGTTGAGCCCACCTCAGAGGTCTATATAAAGGGGAGTGGGCGCACCTTTCAGGGTTGATCTATTTCCTCCCGTCGACAGTCACCTCCACTCCCCACGCCACCATGCCGTGCGATCGGACCTGGCAGTCCGCCGCCCGATGCTGCCCCCGTACGTGTGGATACCTTGGAGGCATCGCATCTGCGGTGCTTGGATGAACTGTTCGAGGGATCCGTGACGAACCGTTCGAGGGATCCGCGAGGAGCTGTTCGTGGGAGATCACTGCTCATGGGAGATCGGCTACAGGAGGAGGAGACGAATCGGCTGATCGACTACACGCATCACCAACTCTACCTCCGCTGCGGTGACTGCGCGTCTAGTGGTTAACCCGATCCCGTGATCTATTTCCAGCAGCATGTTCTTGGGTGCGCGGTAGAAATTTTTTATTTGGCGCTAGCATAGCGTACCTCGTGTTCCAGCAGTGGTATCAGAGCCTCCGCTGTGTGGTGATAGACTCGGTGATTTGCATTTGAGATATGTAGATCGGTTCAGGTGTGGGTCGATGAGATCGGCCGTGCACGTCAGTGTTGACGGTTGGTTTCATGATCTTGCTTCCGTGATCGTGATGCAGAGGTCGTGACACGAATTACCCCTACCGGTCGGTTTTCGCCATCGGGGTAGACAGTGGAACGTAAATCGAGATGCAGCACGCGAAGATCAATGAGATTGATCGAACGGGAGCAAAGATCAACACCGTGGAAATGTGATTTCCGCAGTGCTGAAATCTGTTGGAGGAGTCACGGTAAAACGGGCATAACTTTTGCATACGAACTCCGTTTTCGCTCCACGACATGTCAAACTGAACATCACGAAAAGATGCATTTGACCTTCATTGGCTTTGCCATTTTCGGCTATATTTTCAAGGTCAAAATCCTCTTGGAAAATAGAGTTTCGGATAGTTTTATTTTCGGCGGTAGAACGTCTGACTTGTTTTTGCAGGGAATGCTTGTGATTTGGTATAGCCCATGAATGTTGCTTATAAATTATTAAATAATGACCTGCATGTCATGAGTGCGGCAACCGACTGGAGCCATATGGTTGTCCCATTATTTTATTAATGACCTGCGTGTCAACATGAGATGCCTTGTAATGTAATTTACTCTCATAGCTATTAGTTTGTAATAGCATAGTATCTTATGTAACACTTGGCGGTTGACACCATGTGTGGAGATGGAGATCACCACAAGGGCAACCATGCATGGAGATGGAGATCGCCATGGGCATGCAGCGCACGTGGAGATGGAGATCACCATGCGTTGATGAAAGGGGCTATACCATATCACACATATATATACTGCATGTGAAAGTTTATCCCTTTTATGCGCCCTTCTTTTGCATGATAGATGTTTTAAGTAGGGTGATCCCTCAAAGAATTTCAAGTAAAATTGCCTCCCCAATTGCTGCACCATCACATGTTAAGTATTTTTAGTGGTGGGCCTATAAAATTAGGGTGCTTCTAATTCTCCTTAACGTGGTGTGTTTGTGTCGGACACTTACGAGCGAAGCATTGGTTAACTTGTTGTGGCTATCAAAACAGTTTTGGGTCTCGAGGCATAAGAGTTGGCGTGGCATGAGATGTCCCCAACAAACAAGAGTCGTATAGTGATACGATTAGCATGTGTTGCTTACCGAGTGATCTAGTCTTCTAGCGGTGATGCAAAAGCTCACTAGTTGACATGTGGATCTTGGATCTTGAATCGCTAAGAATCAACGAAGGGATGTTGATTTTAGTGGGAGTAATGTTTTTATTAAAATCTTTAATTTGAATTACTCTTTATGAATACATGTCTTAGTGTTTGGCATATTTCTGTTGTAGATCAATGGCACCACCTGCTCAACCCAGTTTTTCATTGAAATCAATCCTAGAAAAGGATAAACTGAATGGAACAAACTTTACCACCTGGTATAGAAATCTGAGAATTGTTCTCAGGCATGATAAAAAGGAACATGTTCTAGAGGAACCCCTTCCAGAGGAACCTGCCGAGAATGCTAATGTCATGCCAGGAATGCCCACCAGAAACTCGTTGATGAGTCAAACGAGATCAACTGTCTCATGTTGGCTTCTATGGAGCCCGATCTGTAGCAGCATTTCGAAAACATTGAGCCTTTTGATATGACCGAGAACCTCAAGAGCATGTTTTAGATGCAGGCAAGGACCGAAAGGTTCAACGTCTGGCGATCCTTGATGGATTGTAAGATGAAAGAGGGTGATCCACTGAGCCCGCATGTGATCAAGATGATCGGATACATGCAAGCTTTGGATCGGTTTGGCTTCCCACTTAGGGACGAATTGTCCACGGATACAATTCTGGCTTCTCTTCTGACTAGCTATGGGGCGTTCATCTCGAACTTCCATATGCACGGCATGGAAAAGAAGCTCACTGAATTGCATGGGATGCTAAAAGTGGCAGAGCAGGATATCAAGAAAGTTCAAGAAGAGTTGGTCCAAGAAAAAGACTAAGGCAAAGGGCAAGGAGGCAACTCCTACTGTCGCCGCCGCGCCCAAGTCCGGACCAAACACGGGGACCATTTGCTTTCACTGCAAGGAAACCGGTCACTGGAAGAGGAATTGCAGCAAGTGGCTTGCCCAGATAGGCAAGAAGGCTGGAAGTGTGACTTCTTCTTCAGGTACACTTGTTGTATATGTTATAGACATTTTTCTTGCTGATATTTCTAGTATCTCTTGGGTATATGATACCGGATCGGTTGTTCACATATTCAACTCGATGCAGGGGCTAAGAAGGACTAGGAATGTTGCAAGAGGAGAAGTTGACATACGCGTCGGGAATAAAGCAAGAGTTGCTGCATTAACCGTCGACACCATGCAACTTAATTTACCTTCAGGATTTGTAATGGAACTTGATAATTGTTATTATGTTTCTGCATTAAGCCGAAACATTATTTCGGCCTCATGTTTGATGTGGCAAGGTAATGAATTCAGTATTAAGGACGATGGTTCTTCTATTTACTTGAATAAAATGTTTTATGGCTTTGCGCCTGTTGTGAATGGGTTATTTATATTAGATCTTGAAGGTGAATCGGTCTATAACATAAATGTCAAGAGGCATAAGCCTAACGAGATAAATCCGACTTACATCTGACATTGTCAACTAGGACACATTAGTCAAAAGCGCATGAAGAAACTCCATGATGATGGAATTCTGACTTCATTTGATTTTGAATCATTTGAGACATGTGAGTCCTGCCTACTCGGTAAGATGACTAAGACTCCTTTTGCAAAGAGTTGTGAGAGGGCGTCTGAGCTATTGGAACTTATACATAGTGATGTATGTGGACCAATGAGCACGACAGCTAGAGGTGGTTTCCAATACTTCGTGACTTTTACCGACGACTTTAGTAGATATGGATATGTCTACTTGATGAGGCACAAGTCATAAACTTTTGAAAAGTTCAAGGAGTTTCAGAATGAAGTGGAAAATCAACTCGGCAAGACAATCAAGATTCTATGATCTGATCGTGGCGGTGAGTATATGAGCCAGGAGTTTGATGATCATTTGAAGAACCGTGGAATAGTTCCACAACTTACTCCTCCAGGTACGCCACAGAGAAATGGTGTGTCAGAACGGAGGAATCAGACTCTGTTAGACATGGTCCAATCGATGATGAGTCAGTCGGATTTACCCTTGTCATTTTGGGGATACGCTCTAGAAACCGCAGCTTTCACACTAAACATGGTACCATCAAAGTTCGTAGATAAGACACCATATGAGATATGGACTGCAAAGAGTCATAGCTTGTCTTTTCTAAAGATTTGGGGTTGTGAAGCATATGTCAAGCGACTCCAGTCGGACAAGCTCACACCCAAGTCGGACAAGTGCATATTCGTGGGATATCCTAGGGAAACCTTGGGATAATACTTCTACAACCGTGAAGAGGGCAAAGTGTTTGTCGCTCGACATGGAGTTTTCCTTGAGAAAGAGTTTCTCAATCGGAAGGCTAGTGGGAGGTCGGTCCGACTCGAAGAAATTTGAGAGCCACACGGAGACATTCCGACAGGTGATTCAATCACGCCGGAGTTAGTCAGGGAACCCGTAGTGGAATCGGCGCCGGTTCCACGTAGGTCGGAAAGGTTGCGCAATATGCATGACTGCAATGTGTTGTTCTTGGAGAACAACGAACCGACCATGTATGCGGAAGCGATGGTGAGCCCTGATTCCGAGTTATGGCTTGAGGCCATGAGATCCGAATTAAAGTCCATGGATGACAATCAGGTTTGGAACTTGGTTGATCCGCCAGATGGCGTTCGAGCCATTGAGTGCAAATGGATCTTTAAGAAGAAAACTGATATGGATGGAAATGTTACAGTCCATAAGACTCGACTTGTCGCTAAAGGTTATCGACAAGTTCAAGGAGTTGACTACGATGAGACTTATTCACCGGTAGCGATGCCTAAATCAATTCGGATCATTCTTGCTATAGCTGCATATTTCGACTATGAGATATGGCAGATGGATGTCAAAACGGCTTTCCTTAATGGAAATTTAACTCAGGAAGTGTATATGACACAACCCGAGGGTTTTGCCGATCCAAAGAATTCTGGCATGGTATGCAAGCTTCAGAGATCCATTTATGGATCGAGGCAAGCATCTCGGAATTGGAACATTTGTTTTAATGAAGTGGTCAAAGAGTTTGGCTTCATCAAGAACGACTATGATCATTGTGTATTCAAGAAGGTCAGTGGGAGCTCAGTTGCATTTCTGATCCTGTATGTGGATGACATATTATTGATTGGAAATGATGTTCAAATGCTTGAATCTATCAAGGACTCATTGAAAAATAGTTTTTCGATGAAAGACTTGGGAGAAGCAGCTTATATTCTGGGAATCAAGATCTATAGAGATAGATCGAGAAGGCTTATTGGATTAAGCCAAAGTACGTATATAGACAAGGTGTTGAAGCGGTTCAACATGCAAGATGCCAAGAAAGGGTTCTTGCCCATGTCACATGGCATTAGTCTTAGCAAGACTCAGAGTCCTTCGACTCCTGATGAGCGAAGACGCATGGATGGGATTTCGTATGCTTCAGCTGTCGGGTCCATCATGTATGCTATGGTATGTACTCGTCCCGATGTTAGCTTTGCTCTAAGCGTAGTAGGCAGATACCAGGCTGATCCAGGTGAGAGTCACTGGACAGCAGTAAAGAATATCCTTAAATACTTGAGAAGGACAAAGGATATGTTCCTGGTTTATGGAGGTGAGGATGAGCTCGTTGTAAAGAGTTACACTGATGCTAGTTTCCTAACCGATAGGGATGATAGTCGATCGCAATCTGGGTTTGTGTTCATTCTGAACGGAGGAGCAGTGAGCTGGAGGAGTGCCAAGCAAGATACGGTAGCTGATTCTACAATGGAGGCTGGGTACATTGTGGCTTCTGAAGCTGCAAAAGAAGGTGTTTGGGTGAAGAATTTTATTTCTGATCTTGGAGTGGTTCAGGACTCGTGCAATCCGTTGGACCTCTATTGTGATAATAGTGGTGCTATCGCACAAGTCAAGGAACCACGGAACCATCATAAAACCCAACACATACTCAGGCGTTTTAACCTCATTCGCGACATTGTCGAGAGAGGCGATGTAAACATATGCAAGATACACACGGATGCAAATGTTGCTGATCCATTAACGAAGCCTCTCCCTCAGTCGAAGCATGAGATGCACATGAGGTCCATGGGCATACGATGCCTAGAAGATTGACTCTAGTGCAAGTGGGAGACTATTGGAGATATGCCCTAGAGGCAATCATGTGATGATTTTGTTTCCTATGTATTCATGAGTATTTTGTATTGTCCTTGAACATTATCAGTGATATGTATCAATAAGTATGTGACTTATTTGTGAGACTATATAAAGTATGATGATTGTTCTAATAGTCCCTAGTTGTTAAGGTTATGCGGACACATATCCTTTACTAGTATACGATTCAGTCGATGACTACGTTTCACAAGTCATGTGCATAGAGATGCTAAACTGATAGTATGGACTCGGGGATTGAGATCACAGAGTCGAACAGACCCACTTTGAGACACAGCGAGATAATGTCATCTGGTAGTCTCAAGTACAATTTATATGCCATGTCCTAGACCTAAGGTCATCGCATGTTCTCGGGATGAGGATCGACTTACTTAGGGTCTATCAAACGCTACTCCGTAACTGGGTAGTTATAAAGGTAGCTTTCGGGTGAGTCATGAGACATGCCGCGAGACATGGTTAACCAAGATGGGATTTGCCCCTCCGTGAGGAGAGATATTCTTTGGGCCCTCTCGTGTGATCAGATTCAGAAAGCATGGCCATGCGACATGGGTTAAGTGTTGATCCAGTTCGGGAATCTGCATCACGGTTTCGAGAAGAGATGTCGAGCTACCACAAGGGTGACAAGTACTCGCCTTGAGCTCTACAACCTATATCATGAGGCAAAAGGAATGTTGTATATGACACATTGTCGAGGTTTGTCTAATGACTTTGCGCACACATGGGAGTTGGCACGTTCTGCTAGGAGCCGCTACCGACTATCGACTCGGGTCGTGTCCATGTGTACGTGAACCTATAGGGTCGCACACTTAAGGGATTGCAGCCCATTCGGATTGGATCCGAATGGAAAATGGGACTAGACTTGTCGTGGGTCTCAAGTGTTAAGCCCACCTCGGAGGTCTATATAAAGGGGAGTGGGCGCACCTTTCAGGGTTTATCTTTTTCCTCCCGTCGACAGCCACCGCCACTCCCCACGCCACCATGCCGTGCGATCGGACCTAGCAGTCCGTCGCCCGACGCTGCCCCAGTACGTGTGGATACCTTGGAGGCATCGCATTTGCGTTGCTTGGACGAACCGTTCGAGGGATCCGTGACGAACCATTCAAGGGATCCGCGAGGAGCTGTTCGTGGGAGATCACTGCTCGTGGGAGATCGGCTACAGGAGGAGGAGAAAAATCGACTGATCGACTACACGCATCACCAACTCTACTTCCGCTGCGGTGACTGCACATCTAGTGGTAAACCCGATCCCGTGATCTATTTCCAGCAGCATGTTCTTGGGTGCGCGGTAGAAATTTTTTATTTGGCGCTAGCGTAGCGTACCGCATGTTCCAACAAGTTATCATTTCCGATCAATCTATTGATCCATCCCTATAAGTGTCACAAACAGCCCTAGAGTTTGTACTAGAATAACACCTATGATACACATCAATCAACTCTAATGTCACTTAGATCCTCCAATGTTACCGAAAGTATCCATGAGTTAATTATTCAACATGCGTCAAACTATTTCAGATTCATCATATTCAATCCAACATAAAGAACTTCAAAGAGTACCGCAAGATTTCTATCGGAGAAAGTAGGATGAAAACGTGCATCAATCTATATGCCTAGATCACCCCAATGTCACCATGAGGATCCGCAAGTTGATTGCCATAACATACATCAAGTGACTCAATAGAACACCCCATTGTCACCACAGGAATCCACATGCAAGACATACATCAAGTGCTCTCAAATCCAAAGTATTCAATCCAACATAACGAAATCTCAAAGGGAAAAGACTCAATTCATCACATCAAGATAGAGAGGGAAGAACACCATATGATCCAACTATATTAACAAAGCTTGTGATACATCAAGATCGTGCCATCTCAAGAACACAAGAGATAGAGAGAGAGAGATTAAACACATAGCTACCGGTACATACCCTCAGCCCCGAGGGTGAACTACTCCCTCCTCGTCATGGAGACTGTCAGGATGATGAAGATGGCCTCCGGTGATGATTTCCTCCTCCGACAGGGTACCGGAAAAGGGCGCCGGAGGAGATTGCTTCCGAATAGAGGCTTGCGGTGGCGGAGCGGAATTTCTAGGTTAACTTTCGGTTTTTTTGGAATATATGGGATTTTTGAACTTTGTAATCACGTCAGGGAGGTGCCCGAGGGGCCCACAAGGTATCCCGACGCGCCCACCCCCTGGGCGCGCCAGGTTGCCTTGTCACCTCCTCATGGCTCTTTTGGCACTCCCTCGAAGCTTCCGGGGTCCCTTTACTTCCAGAAAAGATCATCAAAAAGTTTTGTTCAATTCCGAGAACTTTCATTTTCTACACAAAAGCAACACTACGGTAATTCTGCTGAAAACAACGTCAATCCAGGTTAATTCCATTTAAATCATTTAAAAGTGCATCAAAACTATATAAAATTGTTTAAACATGGTATGAATACTTCATCAATTATTTGTACGTTGGAGACATATCATCACCCCCAAGCTTAATTCCTAGTCGACCTCGAGTAGGTAAATGATAAAAGAAATAATTTATGAAGTGTGAATGCTAGCATAGTGTATAAGTTTGATCAATTTGAATCACTTCTTCTATCATCATAAACATCAATTTTTTCTCATAAAACTCATCATGATAAATTAGCAATCAATTCACATGTTATGGTTCAAACAATGCATTCTCTTGAAACTTAACAACCTATGTTCTTAGTCATCAAACAATTATAGTTCATCTTACTTTCTAAGTAAGTGATTCACATACTCGATTATCATAAAATCTTCTATGATTTCTAATACTCAAAGCATATTTTTAGAACAAACAACATTCATCGAACACGGGTAAAGATAGGGGCTTAGTGTTTCGCCTCCCTGCACACTTATCATAAAGATAATTGTTAACAATAATAACTCATGATCAAATATATTTGACTAGATATATGTGCTTGGGTTTTCCCCACCACATGATGCTGGCCAACTAGAGACTGAGGTTGGTTTCAGTGTCAAAACTGGCGGATCTAGGGTAGGGGGTCCCGAGCTATGGATCTTGGATCAATGGGGAACAGGAAAACACAGGGACAGTGTTTTACCCAGGTTCGGGCCCTCTCGAAAAGGTAAAACCCTACGTCCTGCTTGATTGTATTGACGTGTGTATGATAATTACAAAGTCGATATACCACGAGATCAGATGAACTAAACCCTAGATGAGTAGGATGGTGGAGGTTCGCCCTTCTATGCACTAAACCCTCCGGTTTATATAGACACCGGGGGTACCTAGGGTTACACATAGTCGGTTACCATCACGGGATAAATATGCAGAATCTACCATCTTGACTTGGAGGACACACCAAGGCACCGGAGGTTTTCTTTCTGAACACGAAGCGGCCTTATAGCTCGGCCTTCCAATAATAGTGACAGAGCGGCCCACCTATCCAGCTCATAAGAGACAGACCGGCGGCCCGAGGACCCCTTAGTACCGGACTCCCTCATTAGCCCCCTCATTAGCCTCCAACGCGGGGGGTCCATGATCCCTGGTAGCCTCGCACACCCAAAGTCTCCGGCTTGCAGGGCAAGTTCTTCTCCACTTATATGTTCGGTCGGTAATAGTTCGGTCGTCGACGGGTTCTCGATTGTCGAAGCGTCGCGGGGACCATAACGTCAATTTTTCTGCTTGAGGTTAATGACGCCCCTCGATTTCCGTGTGTTGATGGGAGGTGGGCAGCCAACAGTCTTTTACAGAAATGCCCTTCGCTGGTCAGAGAAAAACGCCTATTAAATAGGCTGGGCGTGCCATGAGCAACACACCCCGTTCTCCAACTCTTGCGAAGCCAAAAATCAGGGAGCCTAGAGATATGGCAAGAGTCCCTGACTCCTCCTCACGCTCTCACTGTCGGTGTCAAAACCGGCAGATCTCGGGTAGGGGGTACCGAGCTAAGGACCTTGGATCAATGGGGAACAGGGAACGTAGACATGGTGTTTACCCAGGTTCGGGCCCTCTCAAAGAGGTAAAACCCTACGTCCTCCTTTGATTGTATTCATGAGTGTATGACAATTACAGAGTTGATCTACCATGAGATCAGATGAACTTAACCCTAGATGAGTAGGAGTAATGGTTCCCGCCTCTATGAACTAAAGCCTCTGGTTTATATAGACACAAGGGGTTCCTAGGGTTACACATGGTCGGTTATCATCAGGGGATAAACCTGCCGATCTTGTCATCTTGACTTGGAGGACACACCAAGACATCTAAGCTTTCACATGAAGTTGACTTGTAGTTCGGCCTCCATGTATTGGGCCCAGAGTGTCCCACCTGTCCGGCCTATGGGAAATAGGTCGGTGGCCCGAGGACCCCTTAGTCCCGGACTCCCTCAGTAGCCCCCGAACTAGCCTCCAATGCCGAGGTCCACGATCACCACCAGTCCTGCAAAAGTCTTCAGCTTGCGGGGCGAGTTCTCATCCTCCTCTATGTTCGGCCGACGATAGTCCGGCCACCGATGGTTTCTCATTGTACGAATACTATGTGTTTCCCAGCCATAAAGGCCATCAGCTCGGGTGTGAATAGTGCCTTCATCTGACAGCTTTCGGCGAAGGGTCGCGACCGGTCATGACTCCTGGCCAGTTTTGAAAACTCGTTTCGCGGTTCGAGGCCGCCTCTTTACTAGCACGTATCATCAATAAAGAGATCGTGCCCCGTTCTTTGCGGGATATGATCAATGTTTTGGGTTATCCCAAGCGCCCATAACGGCATGATTTTATCGGGGCGTGGCGACGTCTGCGGCGTAACAAAGGGACTCTTGGTATTACAACTGTCTATAAAAGGGAGAAAGCCACCAAAGCCTCCACACACTTCACAGGTCCTCCATAGCCATTGCCTCCTCAATCTTCAGAGCTCCAGCACCCAGATCCACTCTTCTCCCATTCTCCCCAACCACCACCCTAGCTCGGCCATGGCCGGCTCAGGATCCAAGGGCATGTGGGAGGTCTCCTGCGTCACCAACGACGACATCATCGAGCTGAAGCACGCTGGGTACCTCTCAGCCAACATCGTCCATCACCCTCTTGAGGAGGGCCAGGTCATCACCACGCCGCGGTCGGGAGAGAGGGTGGTATTCATCCCCCATTTCCTTCGAGGGCTCGGCTTCCCGCTCCATCCCTTCGTCAGGGGGCTGATATTTTTCTACGGGCTAGATTTCCATGATCTCCCCCCAAATTCCTTTTTGCACATCTCGACCTTCATCCTCGTATGCGAGGCCTTCCCGCGGGTCCAGACACACTTCGGCTTGTGGCTGAAAATCTTCAACGTCAAGCCGAAGATAGTCAATAGTCAACACGCGGACTGTGGGGGGACGGTGATCAAAGAACTCCCCCGTGTTGAGTGGCCGGACGACACTTTCATTAACACTGTCAAGGTCTGGCAGAAGGAGTGGTTTTACATTACCGAGCCATGCGAAGCGGAGTGGGCAGCTCCCCTCGAATTCAGATTCGGACCTGCCAAGAGGTTGGTGTCGTGGGTCAAGAAGGCGCTTGACTAGGGGCATGCAGCAGAGGTGAAATTGTTGTAGAAGCGGATCTCCCAGATAATAGAGCAGAACATCGCCCTGACCAACGTGATTTAGGTCATGCTCCGGCGTCGCCTCCTACCCTGCCAACATCGGGCCTCCCCAATGTGGGCTTACAAGGCCAATGACCCTTTCACCGTGCACCACTTCTACCGCACGTCTGATACGTCTACAACGAATCTATAATTTTTGATTGTTCCATGCCGATATATTACCATTCTAGGATACTTTTTAAGTATTTATTTACCAATTTGATTATTTTTGAGCACTAACCTATTGACCCAGTGCCCAGTGCCAGTTGCTATTTTCTGCATGTTTTTCACTTTTCAGGTTTACAGTACGAAACGAAGTCCAATTGCCTCGAAACATTTTTATGATTTTTTCTGAACCAAAAGAAGACCTGAGAGATTCGGAAGGAAGCCGGGAGCCACATGAGGGATCCACAAGCCAACAGGGCGCGCCCTAGGGGGGCGCCCTGATGGCTTGTGGGCCCCTGGCGGCTCCCCCGACCTCGTTCTCTGGCCTATAAATTCTCTAATATCGTGAAAACCCTGTAGGCAGTCCCGAAACTCTTTTTACGTCGCCGCAAGTCTCTGTTCCGTCGGGAGGCCATCTGGAGCTCCATTCCGGCACCCTGTCGGAGGGGGGATCGATCATGGAGGGCCTCTTCATCAACCTTGCGGCCCTCATGATGATGTGTGAGTAGTTCACCACAGACCTATGGGTCCGTAGTTAGTACCTAGATGGCAATCTCTATATCTCTTGATCTTCAATACGATGATCATCGCATCTTCGCTTTGATCATTCCGATGTAATCCTTTCGTGCGGTGCGTTTGTTGGGATCCGATGAATTGTGGGCTTATGTTCAGATTATTCATGAAAAGTATTTGAGTCACCTCTGAATATTATGATTCTTATTTGCATGATCATTATAGCTTCGTAATTATCTCCGATCTATAGATTCTCTTTGGCCAAGTAGATTGATCTTTCTTCAGTGAGAGAGGTGCGTTGTAGTAGGTTCAACCTGACGAGTTTCTGTATCCCAGTGATAGAAGGGGAAAAGTTGCGTCTTTGTGTTGTTGCTACTAAGGATAACACGATGGGGTTTATTCATATTGCTTGAGTTTACTTTGTCTACATCATGTCATCGTTCTCCATGCATTACTCTGTTTGTCATGAACTTAATACGTAGAGAGGCAAGCATACAAGCGCTCTTGAAGTGCAGTAATAGTAATAGGTGCAGGCAGGAGTTGGCCTATTTGTTTATGGATGTGATGCCTATGTACACATGATCATTGCCGTGAAAATCGCATAACTATCCGCTTTTCTATCAGTTGCCCAACAGTAATTTGTTACCCACCGTATGTTGCCTACATGAGAGATGCCGCTAGGGAAAACTATGCCCCCCCGAGTCTATTCACTTATAAATTCATAAACGCTATTATTATCTTGCTGCCATTATTTGTTTTTTATTTTATTTTGCAATTTACAATTATCTAAACAACTCATTTGCTTGCAAATAATGAGATCAAGGGGATTGACAACCCTCTTGCCCGCGTTGGGTGCAAGTTGTTTGCTCTTTTGTGTGCAGCCGCTGAAGACGGTTGAGGATTGATATTCCTATTGGTTTGATAAACCTTGGTTTCATAACTGAGGGAAATACTTACCCGTATTGTGCTGCAATTACCCGTTCCTCTTCACGGAAAACCCAACACAGATCACAAGTATCAACCTCCCACGAAAAGCTGTGGAAGGTGTTGTTCAAGCCCCAGAAGGACTGGCCGGACAAGGAAGAAGACATTGGTCTCGACGTAGAGACCCCTCCTAACGAGGTATAATAAAGTTTGCATCTTTCATTCAGGTTCTTCCTTCTAACAAGGAATTTTAACCCCTTCTTCCTTGCCTTTGCAGAAGTGGTTGTCGAAGGCCGTGAAGATTGACGGCCTGGCCCCACTGCTCGAGGACCCCAGATCGCCCTTGTTGACGGCGATGCTGGCCGAGGCGCTGTACTCGGTGCTGGAGAAGAAGGAGAAAAAGAAGGGGGAGGCACGAGAGGGCCTTCGTCCCCGAGGACCCCCGGACACTAGGTCCGGGGAAACCCATGCTTCCTCCGCTCATGATGAAGAGCAGGAGGAGGGGTTGGTCCTGTCCGACGACAGCCCGGACTCCACAGAAGAGTTCGAGGCCTATGAGTTGGTTCCTCGAAGGAACCCTAGTGTCAAGCCCCCGGCCACAAGGTATTAATCCGAAGACTCTTACTTGCGTTCTCGTCGAGGAGTGTTACTACCCAAACGACTGCCTCTCATATTGTAGCCCACCACGTGAGCTCCCTACCGAGCACAGTTTGTAGGGAGATTCTACGCCATCCGAGTTAGCGGAGAGTGGGACCGCGTCGCGTACCACCCCTTCCCCTGCTGCCGATGAGGCCACGGAGGTTTTGTTCCGCAGGACCCCTCCTGTGTCGATTACGGGGGGTGGTGGTGACGATATCATGGCCAAGGTCAATACCTCGGTCACCGAAGACCAGGAGGGAGGTTCCCTTCTGGCGGATAAAAATGGGTAGACTACTCAGGAGATTGCCCCGGAGCCTGTCCAGAAGACCGCTCCGGAGACTGCCCAATAGCAGGTCCTGAAGACCGCTTCGGTGACTGCCCCATAGCAGTCCCCGACGACTGCCCCGGATTCATCCATTCCTGACTCCACCGAAGGGGGAGCCAAGGTGCCTCTGTGAGCATCGCTTACAGCGGAGCATGCCCAGACCGGGTGGCCAGCCGTGATGGAGGAGGCTTTAAACGACCCCTCCATTACTGAAGAACATCACACTCTTTTGAGTGCGGTTTTGCAAAGCATTTAGTCCGTCAACAGCGGGCTGAAGGCGGCTTTCGGAGGCCTCTTGATGGGCTTCAAGGTAAATAATGTAATATCCTTTTACAAAGAGAGTTTACTTTGTGTAATCCTTATATATAGCAGCCCCCGAGCCCTGCTTGAGTTTGAAAAACTCGAGCGAGGGTCTAAAATAGTGCAAGGATCACCGATAATAGTAAGAAATGAATCGTAGCCCCCCGAGTCTCTGGCCGGATTGAAGTAAAATCCTAGCAGAGGGTCGAAATACCGATAACTCTGCAGTCTAACGCATATAAACTGTTACGCAGGCCTCGTCCTCGGCTGCAGCCGCCAACGCCCTGGAACTGGCTGAGATGAATTGGAAGCTCAAGAGCTCCGATGAAGAGCTCGACCGCCTCAACAAGTGGTTTGACGAAGCGCAAGGTAAATCTGAGCTAGATTCTCTAAACATCTTGAATTTCCTTAGTATATTAAGTATTCAGATTGTTATCCCTAAGCACGGGATGCCTGTTATGACTGCAGCTGTCACTGCGGAGGTCAAGAGCCTCAAGGCCGAGCTGCAGAGGGCGAGGCAAGAGGCCAAAGAGTAGAAGAAAGCGGCCGAATGAGCGACCGCCGACTTGACGTCGGCAAGGATAGCCAGGGAGAAGCACGAGGCTAGGGTGCCCGAGGTGCAATAGGAGCTCAAGGATGCCGTAACTAAATGTGAGGCCCTTGAGCTAAAAAGTAAAGAGCAAGCCTCCGAGCTATCCTCGGTTAAGTTGGCTGCTCAAGAGCGCGAATGGAGGTGCAGAGTTGCCACAAGGAGCTCCGTGAGGTCCAGCTCATTGCGGATGGTAAGCCGTACTTACTACAATGTTGTTTTGGTGGCAACAGCTTTGTGTTGCTTACTCGTCTGCGGAGTTCTGCAGGCGCTTTCACGGATCTGCCGAAGAGTGTGGCGGATGTGGCCTGACATTATGCCATCCGGGACGGGGATGTCTCGCAACGGCTGGTCTAGGAGCAATTTTAGGCCCCACAACATCCTCCCCTCCTGACTGACCAAATGAAGCAACTAATGGAGCTGCATCGGATGGCGGAGCCAGCCATGAAAGACCTCTTCATCAGACTATGGCATGCGGATCTGCTGCCGAGTAGCTACTTCGGCCTGGTGCAGAGGCTCTGCGATGCTGCATCCCGGATCGACGTCCTGAAGCGCTCTGTCTGCATCGAAGGAGCTCGGATGGCGTTTGCAAAGACCATGATGCACTGGCCGAGGATTAAGCCAACAGAGATGGCCACCAGGCCCCCGCCTCCTGGAAAGGAGCATAGGCACCCCGAGCAATATTTCCCAATTGTTATGGTTGGTGCTCGGGCTATAGAGGCCTAGTGCTCCAAAGATGTAATTTTGGAGTGATAGTACTATCTTAGCTTTGTTTATTTTGACTCCTGTGTGGCCGTCTTATTCTGAAAGTTACCAGTCTTCAGCTTCAACCCCCTTGTAGATGCTACAAGGGGTGTTTCGACCTTCGCACTTTAACCCTTAGAAGACGTCTCGATGCCCGTAGGAGGTAGTGCACAAGGAAAATGAGGCAACCAGACCTAGGTGGCTTTATTGCTTTCACTTAGCCATAGGAGCTTGACCGCGGAGGCTAGTGACTAGCCCCCAGTGTTTGTGGTGTTCAGCAGTGCCGATGTTAGTACCATAACCACTTGATTTGTGTGAACACAAACCCCTCGTGTGACATGGGGTAACCTCCAACGATTTTTAGTTTGACACTTGTCGTCGGATCGCAGACAGGTCCTCACTTATTATGACAGTCAGTTTTCGGCTTTCTCCACTGAGGTACTTAACCGGACAAGTTGGAAGTATAATCGTAGTGTTTCTCCCTTTACCCTCGTAGCCGAACATGTGGAACGTAATAGGGCAAACATAGGAGCCGGGCAACCCAACTATTGACCCAAGACATAATTCGGGACCGATGCATATAACGCAATATCTGAAACTTCCGGGCACATAAAAAAAGGTACCGGGATGATGCTTTGGGGCGATTGCGATGGCCAAGCCCCCGGTGTATTAACCGGCTGCATCTAAAATTTGTACCGAACAAGGGTGCTTCGGCATCGAAGAGCGGAGAGGGGAGAAAAGACTATGCAACACAAATGATCGCGGTAAGACCGGCGAAAATGGTTTTAGCTTTCCAATGCGCTCTTGACGTCAAACTGTACAATCCACACTGCCGAAGCAACTGTTATGGATACTTTATTATAAAATAAACTTTTACAGAGGAAAGGTTGATACAGGGTTCTTTATGAGTGGTTTTACATTCCTACTACGCCTTGCTGCACGTCTGCGCCTTTGCTCTGGATTTCCTTGAGAGGAGGTGGTAATCGGCGAGCGGACCTTTGGTCTTGAGAGGTCGCCATTACATGTTAGCTTGATACCTGATCGGTCCGTAGTGGTACCTGTTCGTCGCCCGAAGACGAATTTGACCATAGCTCGGTCTAGCCGAGCGCTTGGCGAGCCCCCACAGCTGCCCATGGTATTTTAAGCACGAAATTATGCCTTCAGGGTACGTACCTTATGGCCAGCGGGACCTTGATGTGGGGGGCATGTTCCTATTTATCTTGGGTGTGGGAAGGCTCCGGGAGTTAAAACAGATCCCGGGCTCGCTTGCTCACCTTTCGTGCCTTGACAGTGGGCTGGGAGTTCGGCACCTCCTTGCCGACCTGTATTTCGGCTTATAGGGCCACTGTGTGTTCCTCAGTCCGGAGGGAGCGCCCCGTGTTGACGTTGACCGTGATGACGCCCTTGGGTCCGGGCATCTTGAGCTTCATGTATGCGTAGTGGGGAACGACATTGAAGCGAGCGAACGATGTACGGCCGAGGAGGGCGTGGTACCCGCTGCGGAATGGGATGATGTCGAAGATCAAATCTTCATTGCGAAAGTTGTCGGGCGAACCGAACACTACTTCCAATGTTATGGTGCCCGAGTAGCGGGCTTCTACGCCTGGGATGACCCCTTTGAAGGTGGTATTGCTGGGTTTGAACCTTGACGGATCGATACCCATCTTTTTTACCGCGTCTGAATAAATCAGATTGAGGCTACTGCCTCCATCCATGAGAACTCTAGTCAGATGGTACCCATCCATGATGTGATCAAGAACCAGGGCCGCTGATCCTCCATGACGGATACTGGTCGGATGGTCCCTGCGATCGAAAGTGATCGTACATGCCGACCATGGGTTAAATTTTGGAGCTACGGGCTCGACGGCGTAGACCTCCCGGAGAGCGCGCTTCCTCTCCTTCTTCGGTATGTGCATGACATAGATCATGTTCACGGTTTTTTCCTCAGGAGGGAATTTCTTCCGTCCTCCGTTGTTCGGACCGTGGGACTCGTTGTTGTCCTCACTACGGGGGCCCTTGCCTTGGTCCTCGGGTGCTAGTTTGTCGGCGTGTTTGAACACCCAACAATTACGGTTGGTGTGGTGGGTGGGACGCAAAATTCCCAGTGGCCAGCCTCAGAGCCCGTCCGGGTATGGGACAGGGGTGGGCCATGTGTAATATTCATCCTTTGGATCCGGGCCAGCGTCTCGCTTAAGAGAGAGAAGCCAGCCGGGCTGTTCTCATGGAGTCCTCCGGAGTCGATCTCCGGCGCGCCAAAGCAGGCTGCATATTTGGCCGAGGCCGAGCACCATCCTCCGGCCATTATGGTCGGATTCGAGCTCGAAGCAAGGTCCGGGGCGAGGGTTGATCCGGAGACAGAGTCGAGGAGGAGGTCCGAAGTTAAAGCTTCGGGGTTTTCGGGCTCGTCGGATGAGGCCGTGAGCCCGGATAGGGACAGGTTGCCCCGGGCGTCGGCGGCGTACTCCAAGCTGCCAAACCTGATTTTTTACCCAGGGACCAAGCTATCGACCTGATCGGGATGGCCGGCCGTATCGTCACGTAGATCGACACTACTGGAAACAAAAGGTTGTTTGGGGACGAAGATGTCCCCGATGAGGATGTTGTCGCCGATGACCAAGGGAGCCATCGATCCTGCTGGCGATCCAATGAAACACCAATGTCGGTGTCAAAACCGGCAGATCTCGAGTAGGGGGTACCGAGCTATGGACCTTGGATCATTGGGGAATAGGGAACGTAACCATGGTGTTTACCCAGGTTCGGGCCCTCTCGAAGAGGTAAAACCCTACATCCTCCTTTGATTGTATTCATGAGTGTATGACAATTACAGAGTCGGTCTACCATGGGATCAGATGAATTAAACCCTAGATGAGTCGGAGTAATGGTTCCCGCCTCTACGAACTAAAGCCTTTTGTTTATATAGACACCAGGGGTACCTAGGGTTACACATGGTCGCTTATCATCAAGGGATAAACCTGCCGATCTTGTCATCTTGACTTGGAGGACACACCAAGACATCTAAGCTTTCCTTCCCGAACACGAAGTTGACTTGTAGTTTGGCCTCCATGTATTGGGCCCAGAGTGGCCCACCTGTCCGGCCTATAGGAAATAGGTCGGCGGCCCGAGGACCCTTTAGTCCCGGACTCCCTCACTCACGCCCCCCTTCCAGGCGACTGGGCAAGTTGCTCAGACTCCCGTCTCCAATTGAGCAGCCTTGAAACGCAAGGATACCTTCCTGCTTCAGATCTGGCGCCCACCCACCCAGGATTAACTTTTGCTAATGGTTAGGCCTTTGCGGAGAACTTCCCTGCTCCACATAGGGAAGAGAGGGTATCCTTCGTGCCCTTCCTCTTACGAGGCTTGGGCTTCCCCATTCACCCCTTCCTGAGGGGTTTGCTAGAGTTTTACGGGATCCAGCTCCACCATCATACCCCAGGATTCATTCTGCATATCTCAGGCAATGTTGCCCTTTGCGAGATGTTCCTAGGCTGCGAGGCCCATTTTGAACTATGGAGAAAATATTTCTTTCTCGTCCCTTGCACCGGGGGAGGGACAATCTTGGAAGTTGGCAGAGCCAAAGTATGGCGCATAGCCGGGACGGGGTATCCTAATGGGACCCCAAAGAAGGATTCCGAGGAGTGGACCTCATAATGGTTTTATATTGAAGACGTCCCCTTATTCGATCCAGCTCAGAGGGGCATGCCCGAATACTCAGACACTCCTTTAAACAAATGGTTCAACTGGTGACCGAAAAGCCCCTCCCAAGAGGAGAGTGCCGAAGTAAAGCATCTAGCAGCTCATGTGAGGTTGTTAGCTCACGGTATGCTAACCATCATTGATGTGATGGCCGCTGCCATTACTCGATGTGTCCAACTTCTTTAACAGAGGATGCACCTCTTATGGTGTTACAATGAGGCAAACGACGCAACCCGCTATAAACGGAAAGGGCCTGCCAACCAGGCTGCAATGCCAGCCATACTTGTCGATCTCTTCAAGGGAGAAAAGGAAGAGTTTGCCCGCCTGAGGACCAGGGACGGGTACTCGAGCCATAATCCCATTGAATGGGTTAGTTCAGTTATGTTTTCATAGTCCGGATGTTATGTCCGCTTTTGTTGATCGAAATCTTTTAATTTTTCGAACAGAGCTGGAGGAGCTGGATCAAGACAGTCAACTGCCCTTCTCCTCAACTAGAGAGTTATTCCCGTGACGATGACCCAGGATTTCACGACGATTTAGATACGGCGATCGATTTTGAGGACGAATTTTTTTACCAGGAGAGTCTTGACCGCTCCAAGGTGGCCCTTTTGGCCGATCACCCCGAGACACTCCCCTCCTCCGTTGTAAGTAAAATGAAGGCTTCTTCCCGTAAAAGGCGCTCGCCTCCTGTCGTTCCAAGTACGCTGACTTCTACTCCCAAGGGTCGTCGCACCACGCGCCGAACACCGGCGAGAGCAACGCCGACCGTGTCCGCATCAAACGACGGCAGAGTTCCCCAGCGCGTGGGAGCCACGGGAGCTACCTCGACCGCACCCTCGACCAAGAGGTAATACATTGAACTCATGGTTCGGCCATAATTATAGCCGTTGCATGTACTTATAACCTTTGCCGTGGTCTGTAGGAGGCATGTATAGCCGCCTTCGTCCGAGGACGTCAGAGAGGTGTCAGGTTGTAATCCTGAACCAAGATCATTGGCAAAGGCCGGGGTCAATGCAGAGGTCCCCGCTATAGACCAGCTTCCAGATCATCCCGAGGAAGTCTCGGTTATCAATTCTGAAGTTAATAGTGCATTCAATCACCAACGACGGAAGAAGTTGCTGCGCCACTCTGCATTTTCCGAACATGACTTTAATGCTCTTAGTTCGATGGACACATATCTCGGTGCCGCCCGAGTAGGACTTGAGGGAGCCGTCAACCTTATATCAACCAGCCTGCAGGTGAGTGATTGATTTTGAAAATCGAACACAAATCCTAACCCAGTAGCCCCCGAGCCTTAAGTTGGCCAGAAAGGCCAAGTTAAGGGTCTTAATATTGTTGCGACATGGTGTCGGCTTCGAGGGAACAAAACAAAAAATTATCCAAAGACCTGGAGTTAAACCGAACACATTTGGCGGTTGCGAAGGCCGAACTGGAGGAGGTTAAAAGGTTCACCAGGGAGGCACACGGTAAGTAAAACTGTTTAACATGCAGAATTGTTTGGGACACCTTTTCTAACGAAAGATAGCCTTGTAGCAGCCGAGTCCATAAGTCAAATGCAAAAAGATCTGTTTGCGGCCAGAGAAACTGAAAGGTATGCCGAATCGCAGCACGAGGCTGGCCATCGGGTATTGACCCGGAGCTATGAGGAAAAGAACGAGCTCAAGGCGGAAAACCAGAAACGGGCCAAAGAAAATGAGAGATTAATAACTCAACTGGCCAAAGCCCGTGAGGAGAACCAGAGATTGAAAGGCGGTATGTTCAGTGAGTGAAATTTTAACTTGTAATTCTATTAACATATGCGTATTGTTCCAATGTAAGAGACATGCCGTGTCTCTTGTTAGGTCTCCTGACAGGGCGCCCCGAGGAAGAGGCAAGCTCGTTCGGGGGGGGGGGGGCTCCTAAAGGAACTGTCCGTCGTGCATGAGCGAGCTCGAAAATCTATGAAGAGCATGGTCAAGGCATTATGGCCGACCGAGACGCCTCCGGAAGGGATGGCCGAGCTTTCTAATCGATTTAAATGAGCTCGGTGGTGCTTCGAGCTATGGAAGATATCGTCCTATCAAGAAGGAGCACACGAGGCATGGGCAATGGTGAAGACCCGCTTTACCCAACTCGACCCAGAGCATCTGGCTCGAGTCGGGCCGGTAGGGCCGGATGGTCAAGCGGTGCCACTTCATTTGGTGTATGACCAAGTGATGCCAGGCGCTCGTATCTCGCAAGAAGACTGCGCGCTTGAGACCATAATAGATAATCTTGACCAGCAATTAGGTGTTTGATTCTATGTATCTATGTACTTTACATGAAACATGCTCCATTCATGTTGTAAACGTTGTCTTAACCGGCCATCGGCTTCTACCTCCCCTGCCAGTGGTCGGGGAGTGTTCCGTATTATGTGACATGAGGAAACAGAAAATCACTTTTGGAGAACCAGGCAATCCGGACATTTGGTGCAAACAGACAGGACGCGCACGTGGAGTTATGTTATATTACTATTTCACGTAAGAATCATGTTCTGAATAAAATAGTTCCTCCATGGGTTCCTTTCTTCAGGTTGATACGTTAACCGTAAACGTTATAACCGTATACCCGCAGTATACGGGTGATGGTTACTTCGAGAAAATAACCCCGGGTTTGGTGATGATCACCAATTATTTTCACTTCATTCGTGGCCGACCAATTATTTTCTTAAGAACGCTAGCTTTCGGCTTCACCCGTCTGAGGTGCGTGCCCGGGTGACCCGGTCATAACAATCGCAGAGGTGCTCCCTTTACCCCCTAGCCTAACAGTCGGGAACATAGGGGGTAAGCATAGGAGAAAGGCAACCCAGCTTGGCCAAATCTTAGGTCAAATTGATGCATATAGTGGCTTAAAAATGATATTGGAAGGGTGCACATATGATAGAGACGAATAGGTGCACGAAAAATATATTGATCGGCTTCGTTAAGAAGCCCCCAGGTGCAGCCAGGTAGTACATTTGAAGATGTAGGCCGAGGTATACTTAACGTAGCTCTGTTTAGCCAAACACGACCTGGGTAATGCTAATCAATCCGAAAAAATTAAAAAGGAAGGAAAACTGTAAAAACAAAGAAAAAAGTAGTAAGGGTGACGGCACCGGTCTAGCCGTAGAAGCGCCGAAGACGAGCTGCGTTCCATGGGTTTGGTTCGAGGCGATTGTCTGATGGGTTGCGGAGGTGATACGCTCCTCCTGTGAGCACTTCATCAATTATGAAAGGACCTTCCCATTTAAGAGAGAGTTTGTTCTTCTTCTTCTCCGGGATGCGTAAAACAAGTTCGCCCACATTGTATGCCTTTGCACGAACTTCCTAACTCTGGTAGCGCCGGGCCTGCTGTTGATAGAAGGTAGAGCAGGCACGAGCTATATCGCGTTCTCCTTCCAGGGCGTCTAGGTCATCCTACCGATCTAGGTCGGTCTCCTTTTCTTCGTATATGCGCACTCTAGGCGCGTCATGGATGAGCTCATAGGGGAGGACTGCTTCTGCCCCGTACACCATAAAAATGGTGTGTATCCCGTTGATCGGTTCGGGGTGGTGCGCAAGCCCCATAATACGGAGTCGAGCTCCTCCACCCAATGGCGGTCGAATTCTTTCAGAGAACGGACCAGTCGAGGTATGATACCGCTCATAATAGGACCATTGGCCCGTTCGACTGGTCCATTGGTCTGTGGGTGGTATACCGAGGCGTAATCAAGTTTGATGCCTAGATTGGCACACCAGTCTTTTACCTCCCGGGCCATGAAGTTGGATCCATTGTCCGTTGTTATACTGTTGGGGACACATTAACGGTGCACCACACCGGATATAAAGCCGATGGCCGGTCCGGACTTAGCTAAAGTTACTGGTTTCACTTCAATCCACTTAGTTAATTTGTCGACCATGACTAGTAGATATTTCTTTTTCTTGGTCCCCCCTTTAAGTGGTCCGACCATGTCCAGCCCCCAGACCGCGAAAGGCAGGTGATCGGAATCGTTTGAAGAGTCGTTGGGGGCATGTGACTTTGATTTGCAAAGAGCTGACAACCAACACAATGTTGGACGAGTGTGTGGGCGTCTGTGCGAGCAGTGGGCCAAAAGAATCCGGCTCGAAAGGCTTTGCTTACCAGGGCTCGAGGTACTAGATGGTGGCCGCCCATGATTGCGTGCATCTCGGCCAAGGGTTGCTTTCCTTCTTCTTTGGATATGCACCATTGGAGGACTCATGTGGTGCTTTTCTTGTATAGTTCGCTTTCATGGACCTTGTAGGCCTTCGATCGCCGAACTATGCGTCTTGCCTCGGTCTGGTCATTGGTGAGTTCTTGGCAGAGAAGGTAGGCAAGGAAGGGCTCGGTCAATGGTGCGATTACCGTCATGACCTCGTGAGCCGAAGGTGTTTCTTCAAGTGCCGAGCCGCCGATGATTCTGGTTCGATGACAAGAAGGGTGATCTGTTTTGGGCCAATGACTCCAGCGTCCTTGTCCTCATCCTGCCATACCACGGATGGCTTCAAAAGCCATTCCAAAACGGTGTTCTTGGGGACGGGGTCGCGCTTGGTGCCCATGCGGGCGAGGACATCAGCAGCTTGATTGCTGTCTCTGGAGACATGGTGGAATTCTAATCCTTCGAATTGTGCGGATATTTTGAGGACGACATTTCTATATGCTGCCATCTTTGGGTTTTTAGCGTCGGATTCACTGTTGATTTGAGAGATGGCGAGGTTAGAGTCTCCCCATACCTCGAGCCGTTGTAAGCCAATTGATGTTGCCATCCGAAGTCCATGCAACAAAGCCTCGTATTCGCCCGCATTATTGGAATCGGTATACATGATCTACAACACGTACCGGATGTTGTCACCAGTGGGGGATGTGAGTACAACTCCAGCCCCTAGCCCGGCGAGCATCTTGGATCCGTCAAAGTACATCGTCCAATGGGAGTATGTATTTGTATTCTCTGGGGAGCTCGGCCTCCGTCCATTCGGCAAGGAAATCGGCTAGCTACCCTTGTTCTTATGAATGAATTTGATCACATAGTACGGGAAGCTAGGGAGATCTTTGACTTTTATGGTATGAACCGTGAAAAACCGGTAATAGGAGAAATTCTTTCCAATAGTGATTATATGATGAGATATTTTCTTGGAAATAATCAAATTTTTGATGAGAACCTCAAAAAGGAAGTCCCCGTTTTAGATATGATCCAACAAGTTTTCAATGACGTGAACCAACAATACTCTTGGATCGTAGCCGGTAATCAAAGGGGGTACGTAGAGGGACAACTTGATAGTGCTAAGGTTGCTATGGATGATGTGTTTCAAGTTTTATTTGCAAAACCACTTGACAAAAGTACTTCATCCAAAACTAAAGATGACAATACTTGAATCTATCCATTATGCCTAGCTAGGGGCGTAAAACGATAGCGCTTGTTGGGAGGCAACCCAATGAATAAATAAATTTTTGCTTTTTCCTTTATGTTTTTGAGTGTTTACACAATTATGCCTCTGTTGTGATTGTGTTTTTATGGTTTATTTAGTGTTTGTGCCAAGTAGAAGCGTTAGGATGACTCATAGAATGAGTAGAAGTGATGCTGAATCTGAAACAGAAACTTTGCGTCCAGTATATGAATTTTCA
The DNA here is from genome assembly GCA_039707655.1 of Elymus sibiricus. NCBI lineage: Eukaryota > Viridiplantae > Streptophyta > Magnoliopsida > Poales > Poaceae > Elymus > Elymus sibiricus. Next base: position 339,014,811 of record CM077663.1, read on the forward strand.
TTTTTTTATGGAACGGGATCTTGAGCTGAAATTTTAAAAAAGTGTTGCTATACAAATTCCTTACGTTGTCCTAATTTTTCAAAAAAATTAGAGTTACAGAAGTATGGCTAGAGTACAGATTACTACAGACTGTTCGGTTTAAGACAGATTCTGTTTTCGTTGCATTGTGTGCTTGTTTTGATGAATATATGGTTTGTATTGGGGGGTATAAGCCATGGTAAAGTTAAAATACAGTAGGTATAATGCAATTATAAAATTTGAATGGGTTTGCAACAGTACCTAAAGTAGTGATTTGCTTTGTTATACTAACGGATCTCACGATGATTTTGTTGAGTTTTGTGTGATTGAAGTTTTCAAGTTATGGGTGAGATCACGATGGATGAATGAATAAGGAGTAGTAAGAGCCTAAGCTTGGGGATGCTACCGCACCCTCAAGATATATCCAAAGAGAAACAAGCAACTAAGCTTGGGGATGCCCCCGAGTGGCATCCCCTCTTTCTTCTAACGACCATCGGTATTTTACTTGGAGCTATATTTTTATTCATCACATATCATGTGTTTTGCTTGGAGCGTCTTGTATGTTTGCTTTCTTTGTTTGTTAGTTTTTCTTTTGTATCCTTTCTGTACACACCTATTTGAGAAAGCCAAAATCATGCTATGATTTGTTAGAATTGCTCTATGTGCTTCACTTAAACTTTTTGAGCTATAGAATTGCTCTAGTGCTTCACTTGTATCTTTTTGAGCACGGTGTGCTTGGAAACTTTTGTAGAAATACTCTCATGCTTCACTTAGATTAATTTGAGAGTAGGTAAATTTTGAAGAAATCCTCTCATGCTTCACTTATACCTTTTTGAGAGATGAAATCTTTATGCTCATATGCTTCACTTAAATTTGTTTGAGCTTGCCAAAAAGCAATGGCAATATATGAAACTAGTCCCAAAGTGATAGATATCCAAGGAGGATATAATAAAAACTTTCATGAAGATCATTGGACAAATTAAACTTGATTCCTTTTAATAGTTTTGAAACATGATGATAGTAATATGTGAGTCATGCTAGTGAGTAATTATGCTTAGTAGGAATATTGGTGTTAAGGTTTGTGATTCCCTATGCATGCACGAAAGTCAATAGTTATGCAATGAAGTTACATCCTACTTTTGGTGCATTATTCGGTGTTAGTTATGTTCAATGCTCACTTATGTGATTTTTCGTTTCTTGGTTTGGTTGCTTCCCAATATATTTGCTAGCCTTCATATGTACTAAGTAGAAATACTACTTGTGCATCCAAAATACTTAAACCAAGTTTTGCCTTATGAGTCCAACATACCTACCTATATGCGGTATTTCCATGCCGTTCCAAGCAAATTTGTATGTGCCATCTCCAAATTTTCAAAATAATTTTTCTCTTTTGTGTGCCCGTACCGCTCATGAAACGGTGGGGAGTGTCCAATATTTTTTCATGCTAGATGTGTTATTCTCAAGATGAGTGTTTATTCACTTGTCATTGCACGAGAGTGCGGCGGTAATAGGTATGCCCATTCCCGAAATGAAAAATAAAAAATATTTACTTTATGTTGTCAAATAATAAATTCCTTGGAAAGTGTTGGTATGGAAGGAAACCGTGGATACGGCCCGTCATGGAAAGTGAAAGTTTGATGGAAAAAGGAATAAACTTCATTTTCTATTTGGGAACCGCCTATGATGTATCTAGCATGGAAAGTATTGTGAGCTACTTTGTCGTTTTCGTTGATAGGAAAAGCATGCCACCCAAAATATCTTTCTCTCTCAATTTAAAACATTGAGCTCTGGCACCTCTACAAATCCCTACTTCCCTCTGCGAAGGGCCTATCTATTTACTTTATGCAATTTTTATTTTTGCTTTGAGTCTCCATCTTCTCTTATAAGCACCAACTAGGGGGCACTATGATCATACTTGAGCATTGGGCATAGCTAATATTTGAGTGTGTTGCATGAATGGATCAATGATTGAGCATGATGGGCAAGGGATAACTTTCTTTAGTGTTGATATTTTGAAAGACATGGTTGCTTGTTGACATGCTTGAGTATTGAAGTCATTATGTTAAAACTAGACTATTGCTTTGAATCATTATAAGTCCAAATGTCCATGCTATACAAAAGAAAAGAATGTGATGAACATGTTAGGCAGCATTCCACATCAAAAATTCTGTTTTTATCATTTACCTACTCGAGGACGAGTAGGAATTAAGCTTGTGGATGCTGATACGTCTCCAACGTATCTATAATTTTTGCTTGTTCCATGCTGTTATATTATCATTCTTGGATGTTTTACAATCATTTTATTAAAACTTTATATCATTTTTTGGGACTAACCTATTGACATAGTGCCAAAGTGCCAGTTGCTGTTTTTGCTTGTTTTTTACTTCGCGGAAAATCAATACCAAACCGAGTCCAATCGCGACGAAACTTTTTGGAGATTTTTCTGGACCAGAAGACACCCAGTGGGCCAAACAACTGCCGGAGAGGTGGGCTGTGGAGAGCACAACCCACCAGAGCATGCCAGGGGGCCCCGGCGCGCCCTGATGGGTTGTGCCCTCCTCGGCCCCCTTCCGCACCGCCTCTGATGCCTATAAATTCTCAAATATTCAGAAAACCCTAGAGGAGTCGACGAAACACAATTCCAGCCACCGCAAGTTCCAGAACCTCGAGATCCAATCTAAACACCATCACGGAGGGGTTCATCTTCCTCATAGGTGCCTCTCCGATGATGCGTGAGTAGTCCACCATAGACCTACGGGTCCATAGGCAGTAGCTAGATGGCTTCTTCTCTCTCTCTCTTATGATTCTCAATACAATGGTCTCTTGGAGATCTATTTGATGTAAACTTTTGCGGTGTGTTTGTTGGGATCTGATGAATTTTGAGTTCATGATCAGTTTCTATCCATGAATATTATTTGAGTCTTCTTTGATCTCTTATATGCATGATTACTTATAGCCTCGTATTTCTTCTTCGAATCTTTGGTTTAGTTAGGCCAACTAGATCGATTTTTCTTGCCATGGGAAGAGGTGCTTTGTGATGGGTTCGATCTTGCGGTGTTCTTTCCCAGTGACAGAAGGGGCAGCAAGACATGCATGTATCGTTGCTATTAAGGATAACAAGATGGGGTCTATTCCTACATGAATAGAACTTGTCTACATCATGTCATCGTTCTTATTGCATTACTTCATTTTTCCATGAACTTAATACACTAGATGCATGCTGGATAGCGGTCGATGTGTGGAGTAATAGAGATAGATGCAGGCAGGAGTCGGTCTATCTATCTTGGACGTGATGCCTATATAATGATCATCGCCTTGGATATCGTCATGACTATTCAATTTTCTATCAATTGCCCAACAGTAATTTGTTCACCCACCGTGCGCTATACTCATGAGAGAAGCCACTAGTGAAACCTACGGCCCCCGGGTCTACTTTTCCAACATATTGCTTTCCGATCTACGTTTTTTGCAATTTTTGTTTTCAGATCTACAAAACCAAAAACCCAAAAACATATTGCTGCATATTTACTCTTTTTATTTGTGTTCTTCAGAGATCTGTCTCTCCTATCTATCACTACCTAATCTATCTTATTACCGTAGAGAGATTGACAACCTATCTTTCGCCTCGGGTTGCAAGTATTTGTTGTTTGTTTGCAGGTGCTGCTTATTGGGTGGTGGTGATCCTCCTACTGGTTCGATAACCTTGGTTTCATAACTGAGGGAAATACTTACCGTCGCTGTGCTGCATCATCCCTTCCTCTTTGGGGAAATACCGACACAGTCCAAGCACGTCATCCACCAGCTGGCTAACGTGCTTGGTCTTGATGACCACGTCGACAACGTATGCCTCGACCGTCTTGCCGATTTGATTTTATAGGCATGTCTGAATCATGCATTGATATGTGGTGCCTATGTTTTTTAACCCGAACGGCATTGTGTTGAAGCAGAATGGCCCGTAGGGGGTGATGAAGGATGTTGCTGCTTGGTCGGACTCGTTCATTTTGATTTGATGGCATCCGGAGTATGCATCGAGGAATCACAGCGAGTCGTGTCTGGCGGTGGCATCGATGATCTGGTCTATGCGGGGTAAGGGAAAGGGATCCTTGGGGCGGACTTTATTTAGGTCTTTGAAATCAAAACACAACCGCCAGGATTTGTCCTTCTTTGGCACCATGACCAGATTTGCTAACCATTCAAGGTGTTTGATTTCCCGGATGGATCCGGCTTCGAGTAGTTTTGCTAGATCTTCGCCCATAGCTTGACGCTTGGGTTCGGAAAATCGGCGCATCGCCTGTTTGACTAGCTTAAAGCCTGTGATTATGTTCAAGCTATGCTCCGCTAGTCTTCGTGGGATTCCTGGCTTATCTGAGGGGTGCCAGGCAAATCTGTCCCAGTTTTCGTGCAAGAATGTGTGCAGTGCTTCATCAACCGTGGGGTCCAGCTGAGCTCCGATGGACGCTGTCTTGTTGGGGTCCGGTGGGTGCACCTGAAATTTGACGATTTCGTCTGCTGGTTTTAAGGATGTAGATTTAGGCCTCTTACTAAGTTTTACATCATCCCTATCCAGCATTGAGCGGAATGTGGTTAATTCCTCAGCCGCGAGAGTCTCGGACAGTGCCTTAAGGGCGAGCGATGATGTTTTGTTTTCGGCCCGAAGATCTCTAGCTGAGTCACTTATAACTGTGATCAAGTCGTTAGGCCCTGGCAGTTTAAGCTTCATATACCCGTAATGTGGTATGGCTTGAAATCTTGTGAAAGCATCATGCCCTAATAGGGCGTGCTAACCGCTGTGAAAGGGCACAATATGGAAGAGAAGTTATTCGGACCTGTAATTCTCAGGGGTGCCGAATACCACATCGAGAGTAACTCGTCCGGTGTAACGTGCCTCTTTTCCGAGGATGATAACTCATAGAGTGGTGTGGCTTTCTTTGATGCGGGATCTGACGAATTGCATTTTGTCCAGGGTATGCTCGTAAATCAGGTTTAAACCGCTGCCGCCGTCCATTACCACCTTGGGAGTCTGAAGCGATCTACTATGGGATCAAGGACATGGGCGGCGGGTGTTCGGACGAGGAGTGTTATCGGCTGGTCTGCCTCGCTGAAGGTGATGTGTATGTTTGTCCAAGAATTCGTTGCTGCCACTTGGTGTATTTGATCGAGTTCTCGAAGAACTCTCTTCCTATGGTTTTTTGAGGAAAACGTCTTGCAGATCATTAGGATCTCGGCGTTGTGATCTGGTGGTGTTGCTGAACGTCTTCTTGAGGGTGAGACCCCGAGGATAGCCTCTCCGCTCTTTGCGACCTGCCTAACGACCCAACAAGCTTGAAGGCTGTGAGTTGGGTTTGTGTTCAGCAGGACGGAGTGTATGGGGCACGGTTTGTCCAATAGTTCGTCGAGGACAGTTCTGGATCCTGCAAGGGTTTTTTTTCTCGGCGGGCTCGTGTTCGGCCGACCGTCGAGGGGGTACGCGCTTCACCCAGGCTCTTTTGGGTTCCCCGGTATGGATTGACTCCATGCGCATTTGTTGAGCCTACCATGTGCTTTCCATCACGCATTATTTGCGTACCAGATCCGATAGCTCGGTGAAGTTTTGAACGTGGCGATGGGCGAGGGCGTTTAGGATTCCTTCGTCGCGGCAGTTATACCGAAAGGTTGTAATGATTTCCTGGTCGCTGCAGTCTGCTATCTAGTTTTTAGCAAGGAGGAATCTAGCCTAGAAGTGGTGGACCGTTTCCCTAGGCTGTTGTTTGACGTACAATAGGTCCCGTTTGTCGAACTTCCCTGAATTACTTGGAGAGTACTCGACATGGGGGGTGGGCGGGAAAAAACTTTGTATCCCAATAGGGTGCGAGTCCGAAGTTTTGACGGCAGAGTCTTGTGCCATCGCGGAGTCCGGAGAACCGAGTTCGGGTTCCGGATTATCAAACGGACACTGCCGCACGGACTCAAGGTCGTGCACTGAATTGGGGTTCGATGCCAAACTTTTTCCGGGGCGAAATCCGGATTCCGAACTAGAGGAACGATCTTGATGGTCGGAAATCCGAACATAAGCCATTCTTGGCTCCGGTGCTTGAGAGGGCAAGCCTTCGGCCAGGTCTTCGATGGTAGCGACCAAGGGTGTGAAAGGTGGGACGTAAATGTCCCTGTTGTCGGGTTTAAGCCCGATCTGATCATAAACCGAGGTTTGGCCGTTAGTTATCCCCATGGCTTCGATCCGGCCAAGCAATTCATTTATCGATGTTATATTCGTGCAGTCCATGCTCCTGTAGTATATGGGGTCGATCCGCAGTATCACTGCTCCAGGGGCGTTTAAAATCGCGTCTGGGTAGTGTTCGGCCGAAGCTAATCCGGGCGTCTCAACTGGATCGTGTTTTAAGGCCGGACCCAGGGTGGGGGCCGCCCCAGTGACGGGGTTCACCGCTCCCGAGGTTAGGGCGTCGGGGCTTACGAGCTCCTTAAGGGGAGCTAAAAACCTCATCAGAACAAGATCTCCCCGGGAGTGGGCGATGAACTCTAGGTTCTCAAACCTGATCTCTTGATCAGGGGCGAAACATCTGACCTGGCCAAGGTGGCCTTTCGGATCAGCGTGCAATACGATGCTACCGAACACGAAGATCTGTCCACGGAGGAAAATGTCCCTGTTGTAGACGTCCTCGCTGATGAATAAGCAATCCATCGATCCTTTGGCGATCCCGCAACAGAACAATCAATGAAAGCACCAATGTCGGTGTGAAAACTTGCGGATCTCGGGTAGGGGGTCTCGAGCTTTGGATCTTTGATCAATGGGGAACAGGAAAACAAAGGCACAGTGTTTTACCCAGGTTTGGACCCTCTCGAGGAGGTAAAACCCTATGTTCTGCTTCATTGTATTGCTGTGTGTATGATAATTACAAAGTCGATCTACCACAAGATCAGATGAACTAAACCCTAGATGAGTAGGATGGTGGAGGTTCGCCCTTCTATGCACTAAACCCTCCGGTTTATATTGACACCGGGGGTACCTAGGGTTACACATAGCCGGTTACCATCAGGGGATAAATATGTTGAATCTACCATCTTGACTTGGAGGACACACCAAGGCACCGGAGGTTTCCTTTCTGAACATGAAGCCGCCTTATAGCTCAGCCTTCCAATAATAATCACAGAGCGGCCCACCTATCCGACTCATAAGAGACAGACCGGCGGCCCGAGGACCCCTTAGTCCCGGACTCCCTCACCTTGCTATGGCCGCAATTCGCCCATATCAAGCCTTAGGGGCTACTACCCTACTTGTTAGTCTTGTTTGCCTTTAAGCAAATAAAGAAGTTCCCGAAGTAATATAAAACTCGGATGAAAAACTCACCTGTAAGCCTTCAGACAAGGCCTCCAGCGACTGGTCAAAGGCACCTCGGGCCGCCCCGAGGTATGCATCCACCGTACTAAGGGCGCGGAACTCCCGATCCGAGAAGGCCGTATTCCTTAGGGAAGGCTTTCGCCTTCGATAATTCACGGCACATTGAATCTCGGAAGGAGTAACCGAACTGGTCGCTGAGTCCTCGGGCTGGGGCACCTCGCGAGTAATTCCTATAGTAGGGCGTGCCTCGCTTCCCTATGCGAGGCCGCCGTTCCCTCGACCCTCGCTGACATAGGAGGCAGCGAGGGTTTCTTGCGAACAAATAAAGGGGTCAGGACCTAACACACCACCCTTAACACATGCAGAAATTGAGGAAGTTACCTAGTGGCTGTTGGGGCACATTCTCCTGTCTCTATGACCTTGGCCCGTGCATCTTGCACCACCGGCAGGGTCTCCCCTGGTAAAGCCGCCCCTTCGCATTGACGTTTGTAACGTCGTCCCTTTGGAGGAGGAGTCAAGTTGCTAGGGGCTGGGGGCGAGCATCTCGCTTTCTATTAGAGGGAGGGAGCATTACCGATGAAGTCGGCCTCGGCCCGGGAGCATCAGGGGTAATGGCCACCCTTGAGCCATTAAGGCTTTCCAGGAAAAATTTCCTCCTTTCATAAATAATGATTAGATCCTTGTCTTCGCTAAAAAGTGGATCCTCAGCTCGGCGGTGTGACTCCGGTTCGGGTGCCGGGCTGCTTATGGTCTCAACCCAACGTCTCAATCTCTGTTCAAAACCAGTGCTTGATTGGTAAATTACCAAAGTATTTCAGATGGACAAGGGAAGTAGGAGCAACTTACTATGTCGGCGAAATTGTAGTAGGACAACCCGTCCCAGAATTTTCGTTTCGCGAAGTCCTCCGACGTCCCCTGATAAATACCCGCCAGTGCCGAGCCGAAGGCTGCTTGGTCAAAAAAGTCCTCCCAAATGGTTCGGGAGGCGTCTTCGGTCCCGTTAAACTCGCACAGAAGACGGGAACGTTGCCGAAATGGTTGGACTCTTCGGCCCATCATCGTGGCTATTACATCTATTATGGTAAGGCATGTGCTTGCTACCAGCGTCACCTGAGTTGCCAACTTTGTAACCTCTACACTTTCCTCTTGAAAACGAGCTTGTAGCTTCCAGCTATAATGGCTCTTCGGGGGCTCCATGGAAAACGAGGGGAGTCCGGGTCGGACTGGGTCGAGGAGAGGGACGTCATCCACATAGAACCACTCGGTTGGCAAGATATCTGTATCTTCCCGAGGTGTACCTGATGGGTGATACGTCTCCAACATATCTATAATTTTTCATTGTTCCATGCTATAATATATTATTCTAGCATGCTTTTTGGGTATTTATTTACCAATTCATATTATCTTTGAGCACTAACCTATTAACCCAGTGCCCAGTGTCACTTGTTGTTTTCTGCATGTTTTTGGCTTTTCAGGTTTATAGTTCCAAACGAAGTCCAATTGCCCTGAAACTTTTTACTATTTTTTGTGGACCAAAAGAAGACCTGGAAGCTTCGGGAGGAGACCGGAGACCGCACGAGGGAGGGACCACACAACTAGATGCGCCCAGGAGGGTGGTCGCGCCCTGATCTGTGGTGTCTCCCCTGGCGTCTCCCGACGCCCCTCTATGGCCTATAAATTCTAATAAATCCCAAAAACCCTAGAGAGCCTCCTGAAACACTTTTTCTGCCACCGCAAGTCTCTGTTCCGCCGTGTGCCCATCTGGAGCCTTGTTCCGGTGCCCTGCCGGTTGGGGGATCGATCATGGAGGGCCTCTACATCAACCTTGCTGCTGCCATGGTGATGGGTGAGTAGTTTCCTATAGACCTACGGGTCCGTAGTTAGTACCTAGATGGCTATCTCTATCTCTCTCTTGATCTTCAATACAAAGTTCACCGCATCTTCGCGGTGATCTATTCGATGTAATCACTTTTGTGCGGTGCGTATGTTGGGATCCGATGAGTTGTGGGTTTATGTTCAGATTATTCATGAAAAGGATTTGAGTCTTCTCTGATTTCTATTATGATTCTTATTTGCATGATTATTATAGCTTCGTAAATCTCTCTGCTCTATTAAAATAGTTTGGCCAACTAGCTTGATATTTCTTCAGTGAGAAGGGTGCGTTGTAGTGGGTTCAATCTGGCGGTGATCTATATCCCAGTAAAAGAAAGGGACAAGACACGTCTTTGTATTGTTGCCACTAAGGATAAATGATGGGGTTAATTTATATTGATTGAGTTTTCTTTGTCTACATCATGTCATCGTTCTCCAAGCATTACTCTGTTTGTCATGAAGTTAATACTTTGAGAGGCAAGCATAGAAGCGCTCTCGACGTGGAGTAATAGTAATAGGTGCAGGCAGCAGTCAACCTATTTGCTTATGGATGTGATGCATATATACACATGATCATTGCCGTGAATAAATATTGCATAACTACGCACTTTTCTATCAATTGCCCAACAGTAATTTGTTTACCCACCATATGCCTACTACATGAGAGATGCCATTAGAGAACACTACGGCCCCCGGGTCTATTCACTTATATATTTACAAAAGCTTTCATTACCTTGCTGCCATTTATTTACTTTTATTTCATTTCGCAATTTACATTATTAACTATCATCTACACACTTCATTTGCTTGCAAATAACGAGTCCAAGGGGATTGACAACCCTCTTGCCCGCGTTGGGTGCAAGTGTTTGCTTCTTTGTGTGCAGTCACTGAAGATGGGGGTTGCGTGCTACTCCTAATTGTTCGATAACCTTGGTTCTCACTGAGGGAAATACTTATCTACAATGTGAGGCATCACCCGCTCTGTCGGAGTCTGGGATCTGCGTCCAAGAACTTCTCCGTGAATAAGATTCAAACACTGGGGGGCTTGGCTTAGCTACCTACAACTCGATGGCAAACATAAGAGGATCGACGACGAGCTCGCTGGTACTCGCCGGACACGACATGGACAAACGAGCTACCCAGGTTCGAGCCACCGAGCGGTGTAATACCCTACTCTTGCTTTGTGTTGGATTGCTCTATGAGGGAGAGCTGTGCTCGAGGTACACGAGGTCTTGGGGAGAGAAAATGGCTTGATCCTCTTACATGGAGGTGGCCCTGCCCCCTTTGTAGTGCCAGGGTCCTCTTCCCCCAAAATATCGGTGGGAAAGTGTCGTGGTTTTATCAACCCGGCAGATGTCCTCGTAACAGGACTTAGGTGTGAGGCCATCGCCGCTTGGTGGCGACTCGAAGGGGTTAAGCGAGAGAGAGAGTCGGGTTTACCCAGGTTCGGCCCCTCCTATGGAGGTAATAGCCTACGTCATGCTTTTTGTGTATTGGATGAATAGATCTCGATTACAAGGGTGCGGAATTGCTAACCTAGCTATCGAGATGTTGTAACTTGGGAGTTTCGGCCCTAGGGGCCTGCCTTTATATATAGGTCAAGCCCTAGGGTTTACAACAGAGTCCGGGTCGCATCATGACCCGTGATCTACTATATCTCTAACTTATCTTGCATCTTAAGGAAACTTTAATCGGCATCCTTAGCTTCATGGGCTACGAGTCGCCGTCTTCTGGTATTGGGCCGCTCGGCGTCTTGGTCGGCTGCCACCTTACTTATCTTGTACTTATGACATAGCCCACCTTGGACTGGGTCACAGGACTGTTGATATGTTGACCCGGCCTAGTAGGGCGGGTTATATGGTGAAGTTATATCCCCGACATTAGGCCTCAGATTGATTTGAATTCATTCATGCCAATAGATCTTTTCTTCTTGTGGCGGCTCATCTTTGGTTTGGTGTCTTTTACAAATCTCATAACGCTGGCTTGTTTTGCTCCCACACTTGTCATTTTCCCAACGTTCATTTATTATGACGTCATCTTTGCTGACCGTTGTTCTTCAAAGTCAACATAATGTATCCCCTCGAAGACTGTGCCAAATCTAGGTGGGTGCGAAAATCGAGGCGCGCTTGTAGCCACAAATTTACCATGGTCGCTTCATTTTTCGCGGTGCCGCTTCACTTACTTCTTATAAATAGGCCCCACTGGACCCCACTGGAACCTTTCCTCATCGTCTTCCTCCTCCTGCTTCTCCATTGACTGAACACCATCAAAGCTCCCAGGGCGACTTCAAGGTTCTTCGACTCCTTTGCCGGCATCGTCAAGCCCTCTCGTGACCACCGAAGCGAACTCGATCATCTTCGTCCCTGCTCCGACGCCATTTGGTATGAATCCCCGCTATTTATGGTTTTGATGTTTTCGGTGTTCTTGCCGCCCTCATAGTGTTCATCTGAAACTTCATTAGTAGATCCACATATCATCCGCTCATTGCAATGTATTCTTAGAATGTCCTCCGCTCCATTTTCCTTTAAAGTAGATCTAAAACAAACCATCAAGGGTTATCCTTTGGACTGCTGCAGTTTCCGCCGTTCCGTCGACTAGAACATATATACCATTGTTTTTCTTCGTTTAATTAGATCCGCCCAGAGAGAAACTTTCATAGAAACCTGTTCGTGACCCAATGTCGCTGTTAAGTGTTGAAGATATCCCTTTGACCTTCTCAAATTTTGCTGGCTCATAACAGTACTTTAATATAGGCGACTTATAATCTGCTCCGGCTTATTCTTCTCACTACTCTTGTAGCTACTGCATAACCCACCATGGCTTCGAAAAACTCCAAAGTTTGTAACTGGGCAAAGAGCAAAGAGTCAAAGCTCACCTTGGAGAACCTTGTGGATCAGGGCCTCTTGCTGGCTTGAAAGATTATAAAATGGCAAGCTCCTGAAGAAGAGCCATTCCCTTAACCGCAACTAGGGGAGGTTGTAGTATTTACTGATCATTTGCGCAGCGGTTTCCGCCCTCCCGGCTCAAAATTCTTTAGAGACCTCTTACACTTTTTCAAGCTCAGGCCTCAAGACATTAGTCCGAATTCCATGACAAACATTTGCCAATTTTAAGTGTTATGTGAAGTGTACCTTCAGGTTGAGCCGTCTGTTACTCTGTTTAGAGAGTTCTTCTATCTCAACCGTCAAACGGAAACAAAGAACGGTGCTTCCTGCGAGCTTGGTGGTATTTCTATCCAGAAGAGAAAGAAGATCACCTTTCCGGAATCGAAGCTGGCGAGTCACCCCAAAGGGTGGAACAAAACCTGGTTCTATTGCATTTATACTTCACCCGAAGGAGAAAATCCCTTGCCGGGTTTCAGATTGGAAAGACTTAGTGGGAAACTGGAATTCCCGGGTTGGCCAACTCACGAAGAGAAAACAACCTTAGCGCCTCTTCATGCAAAATTTAGAGCCCTGACCGCACATGTCCTGACCGGGATAGATCTGATTCGTTGCTGGTTAAAGTGGTGGATCCAACCCGTTAGTTTGAGGGGCGGCTTGATGTGTACTTATACTGGCGCCTCAAATGATCCTCAGCGGTTTTCTTGTGAAATCTCACTAACAATGCTCTTACGAAGGAAACAAATAAGTTTTTCTCTGACTCAAAAGAGCTGTGCAGCGTTACCGGCTTGGGTCCATTTTACCTTCTCAACCCGCCGCCTCAGGTATTGACTGTTTCCATTGTCTCTATTTTTTCTCTTGACTCGCCATTTACTTATTCTATATTTCGTATATCTGCACGCGGATTCTAACTTTTGGAAAGTTGCACCTCAAACCTCCTTTCCTGCTACGGGTAAAAAGAATGCCCCAGTCTCTGTGTCATCTTCAAAGGAGGAATCTAAGGTAGAACTTGATTCTCTCAGCCGCCTGTTTAATGAACTTGCTGACGTGCCTTCTTGTCAGGACGACTCGGAATGTAGCCAAACTGGCAAAACTGAGGTAACTCCAATTTCCCTCAATCCTTCGGAAATGCTTGCTCCTCGGAAACCAAGACAAGCCATTCAGAAAGTTAAATTATCACACCCAGAAGCTCATTTGGCTCCTGACTTTCTTTTGAAGAACACACAGTTTGCCGGCTAGCAAACGACGCCTTGAGGTGCCCCATGGTCCAACTGATTCTTGCCCTAGAGCCGGCTTGTTTAAACAACCTCTCAGTCCTTCAGATTCCCTTTATCAGGATTCTCCTTCATCGTCAGGTGACTCAAGCGCGTCACAGCTTCCCCCTTTCAATGTCAATCATGGGTAAGCGTTTCATCTTTTGTGAAGTCCGTGTTGTATCTTTCATTGTTTTGATCTCAACTTGTGATAACTTTTGTTGTACTAATAATCCAGGGCCAAAGCCGTTGTGTCCAAACGGAAAGGCGAGTCATCCTCTGGACCGACAAGCCAAGAGACACCAATTCTACTGAAGATGACACCAATGGTTGACTCTTCTGTTGAAAAGGAACTTGACGCGAGGGTAGAGCCGGAGGCTACCACTGAGATGCCCGGAATAAGTGAGCCGGTTTTTATGGATGCTGCTCCTGAGATTGAGTCATCCCTCTTTCCTTCCAAATCAACTTGCGTAGATAAACTTCTGGCGTCATCTGACCACAACGTTCCAGATGTTGTATTTGTCAAAGAAAATTTGCAAGCCCCCATTGCTTCCACTTCCTTAGCTAAAATTGTGAGCAAGGATGAATCAGTGACTTTGGATAAGGGAAAAGCCAAAATGGAATACCTGGATTTATCCATACTTTGTGTTGAAGATCTGTATCAAGAGTACTTGACCCGGCTATCTGAGAGCCGAGAAATTGAAAAGAGCATGATAAATGCTATGAAGGAAAAATATGAGGTAATCTCCTCCTTTTACCATTATCTTGCATACTACCATTAGCTTCCAAAGACCAGCTTGTTATGATAAGCCGGTTTTATGGAATAACTGAAAGCCTGTAATATCCATGTAGCCCCCAAGGGCCGACTCATCTGCTTGAGATGAGTCGGGTCTTTTAAGATAAAAGAAGTTCGACCTGTAGCCCCCAAGGGCCGACTCATCTTCTTGAGATGAGGCGGGTCTTTTAAGACTGAAGAAGTTCGACCTGTAGCCCCCAAGAGCCGACTCATCTCCTTGAGATGAGGCGGGTCTTTTAAGACTGAAGAAGTTCGACTTGTAGCCCCCAAGGGCCGACTCATCTTCTTGAGATGAGGCGGGTCTTTTAAGACTGAAGAAGTTCGACCTGTAGCCCCCAAGTGCGGACTCATCTCCTTGAGATGAGGCGGGTCTTTTAAGACTGAAGAAGTTCGACCTATATCCCCCAAGGGCCGACTCATCTTCTTGAGATGAGGCGGGTCTTTTAAGACTGAAGAAGTTCGACCTGTAGCCCCCAAGGGCTGACTCGTCTTCTTGAGATGAGCCGGGTCTTCTCCATTCTTTAATTTGAAGAGAGCTGAATTACATTAGCCCCCAAGTGTCAAGGATATTTGCTTGCAATCTTCTTGAGACTTGTAAACCATAATTGCTGATGTTTTTTATTCATCCATCAGGGTTATTGTGAAGATGCTGAATCTGTTGCTATGAGACTGCAGAAACGGCTCAAGGAGGAAAGGAGATTGAAAACTAAAGCCGAGTCCATGGCGGCTCACTTTGAAAGTTCTGCTCGCGAGGCCAACGAACGTCTAGAACATGCCATAAAATTGTTCGAGGCGGAAAAAACTGTCTTGGCCAAACGTGCAGAGAAAGCTGAAAAGAACCTTGGCCCTATGAAAGAAAAATATGCCACCCTCATGAAGCAGATCAATGATATGTTGACAGCAATCTTCAGTACGTGTTCTGACCCGCCTTTGTCAAAGTGTCGGCTTTTGAACCTTGTAGCGACTTATTATGCTTTCTCTTATGTGCAGGGCGAAAAAACCACAACCTTGTAGAGCTGCCAATTGTAAAATTGAAGACCATTTCCACCTATCTAGAGCAGCTGTTTACAGGCTCCGTATATTCCATCATGGTTGTGAAAAACTTGAAGTATCCTCCGAGAAGTATTAAAGACATGTTGAAACAGCTCTCTACGGTGCCACAATGGGTGATTGCAACTCGAAAATCGATGGCTCGTGTAGAAGCGAACATGGCGCTTGCTCGGGCAAAGGCTTATCTGCCAGAATTGGATGTGGAGCAGCTGAAAGGTGGCTTCCCAGAGTTTAAACTTTACGGGTCAGCTTTTACCCATGAAGATTATGCCAAGTGTTTTTTGGAGACCCGGCCACTGGCGTCTTTGATAGCCGACGAGGTAGATCTTTCAAAGTATCATCCAGCCTACACCGCTGATAATGAACGCATCAGCGCGCCCAAGGACGAGCCGTCTGACCTGGTGCCGCCTCGCCATAAGACATCTTTTGCCCCTGACATTGACGCGTTAGCTCTTGTTGAAGGGACTGCGAATTTTGAATCTTTGCTCTCAATTCATTGGCAACTGAAAGGCCAGCAGGTTGATGATGACGTCGAGCCGGCGGGGTCAGATCCAGAGGCGGCTGATGATAGACCTTGAAGATGGCTTGGAAGCTGGATGAATCGCCTCGTCAGATGAGCCCCCTGGCGTAAGACAAAATTTTGTGAAGGATTATGTAGCTCCACTATGGGCTTGTAATAGGAGTAGTACTCTTCATAACTTCGAACTCGCTTTGTCGTGCCATCGTGCACGTTTGGTGTCTTTTGCCAGTGTTGAACTCTGATTTGACAAGCTTCTTCTTAATATGCTCATGGCATTGTTTATTCCTGCACCTTCCTTACTTCATGTCTAGCCATTTTGGTCCATAAAGAAAATCTGGAGTAAGCCGGCACCATAGCCTGATTTTTCGAAACTTGAGCCAATCAATTTCCTCCTTCAATAGTATTAAAGGTGGGTGATCCAGAAACTGGTCATGATATGAACTCAGTTATGTAACCCGGCCGTCCAAATATAAGCCGGTGGCAAGGATAATATTGTACCTGAAAAAACACAAGTATATATGTATATATTACTTTTTTAATAATCCGGCTCAATGAGACTCGGAAAAAGGGAGACTGGCTTTCGAGGCTCAAGTCTTGCTTCCATGAAGCGGGCATTGTTGGGGAACGTTGCATGGGAAACAAAAAATTTCCTACGCACACACAAGATCTATCCATGGTGATGAGCATCTACGAGAGGGAGAGTGAATCTAGATACCCTTGTAGATCGCTAAGCAGAAGCGTTAAGAAACGCGGTTGATGTAGTCGAACGTCTCCGCGATCCAAATCGCAAGTCGTCCCTCGATCCGATCACGAACTAGTGCCGAACGGACGGCACCTCCGCGTTCAACACACGTACGGCTTGATGACGCCTTCACCTCCTCGATCCAGCGAGCGATGATGAAGTAGTAGATGAGTTCCGGCAGCACGACGGCGTGGTGATGGTGGTGAGGAACAATCTCTGCAGGGCTTCACCAAGCACTACGGAGATTATGACGGGAGAACTAGAGGGTTAGGGTTGCCGACACACGGCTTGGGAAATCTTGATGTGTCCCGTGTGCTAGCCCTGCCCCTCTATTTATATGTTGAGCCTTGGGGTCTAAACTTGGAGTAAAAGCCTCCTCCAGGTCGGTTTTGCCCGCACAAGGTCGGTTTGGCCCGCAGGGAAAGAGTCCAACTCGGATCCCTGCAGTACCACGCACAAGTGGTAGTACCGCTCACGAGCGGTAGTACCGCTCACGAGCGGTAGTACCGCTTGAGCGGTAGTACCGCTTCACACAAGCGGTAGTACCGCTTACGCGGTAGTACTGCCTTACCAGCGGTAGTACAGCTTAAGGCAGCAGCAAAACTTCCTTTTGCACTTTCCAATACCTCGTGGGCTTTACCCCTTTGGCCCATATAAAGTGTTGCTGCACCCGAACACTTCGGTAAACATCCGGAACCTCTTTCGGTGAATTCCGGAACCCTTCCGGAGATCAAAACACTATTATCACATATATCAATCTTTACCTCCGGACTCTTCCAGAGATTCTCGTCATGTCCGGGATCTTATCCGGGACTCGAACAACCTTCGGCCACCAACATAATAACTCAACTATACTAATCGTCACCAAACGTTAAGTGTGTAGACCCTGCGGGTTCGAGAACTATGTAGACATGACCGAGACACCTCTACGATCAATAACCAATAGCGGGACCTGGATGCCCATATTGGCTCCTACATATTCTACGAAGATCTTTATCGGTCGAACCTCTATGTCAAGGATTCAGTTAATCCCGCATACTGTTCCCTTTGTTCTTCGGTATGTTACTTGCCCGAGATTCGATCGTCGGTATCTCTATACCTAGTTCAATCTCGTTACCGGCAAGTCTCTTTACTCGTTCCGTAATACAAGATCTCGTGGCTAACACTTTAGTTACATTGCTTGCAAGGCTCATAGTGATGTTGTATTACCGAGTGGGCCCTGAGATACCTCTCCGTCATACGGAGTAACAAATCCCAGTCTTGATCCATGCCAACCCAACAGACACCCTCGGAGATACCTGTAGAGCACCTTTATAGTCACCCAGTTACGTTGCGACGTTTGATACACACAAGGTACTCCTCCGATGTCAGGGAGTTGCATGATCTCATGGTCATAGGAACAGATACTTTGACATGCAGAAAACAATAGCAATAAACTGACACGATCATATGCTACGTTCGTAGTTTGGGTCTTGTCCATCACATCATTCTCCTAATGATGTGATCCCGTTATCAAATGACATCTCATGTCTATGGCTAGGAAACCTTCACCATCTTTTGATCAACGAGCTAGTTAACTAGAGGCTTACTAGGGACACAGTGTTGTCTATGTACCCACACATGTATTTGAGTTTCCAATCAATACAATTATAGCATGGATAATAAACGATTATCATGAACAAGGAAATATAATAATAACTAATTTATTAGTGCCTCTAGGGCATATTTCCAACAGTCTCCCACTTGCACTAGAGTCAATAATCTAGTTCACATCACTATGTGATTTACATTGTAATGAATCGAACACCCATGCAGTTCTGGTGTTGTTCATGTTTAGCCCTTGGAAGAGGTTTAGTCATCGGATCTGCAACATTCAGATCCGTGTGTACTTTGCAAATATTTATGTCGTCCTCTTTGATGTAATCGCGGATGGAATTGAAACGTCGCTTTATGTGTCTGGTCCTCTTGTGAAATCTTGGTTCCTTGGCTAGAGCAATGGCACCAGTATTATCACAAAACAGAGTCATCGGGTTAAGCGCACTAGGCACTACTCCAAGATCTGTCATGAACTCCTTCATCCAGACACCTTCCTTCGCCGCCTCCGAGGCAGCGATGTACTCCGCTTCACATGTAGAATCAGCTACCACGCTTTGCTTGGAACTGCACCAGCTAACCGCACCCCCATTAAGAATAAATACGTATCCGGTTTGCGACTTAGAGTCATCCGGATCAGTGTCAAAGCTTGCATCGACGTAACCCTTTACGACGAGCTCTTGATCACCTCCATAAACAAGAAACATGTCCTTAGTCCTTTTCAGGTACTTCAGGATATGCTTGACCGCCATCCAGTGTTCCATTCCTGGATCACTTTGAAACCTTCCGACCATACTTATGGCAAGGCTGACATCGGGTCTTGTGCACAGCATTGCATACATGATAGAGCCTATGGCTGAAGCATAGGGGATGACACTCATCTTTTCTCTATCTTCTGCAGTCACTGGGCATTGAGTCTTACTCAACTTCACACCTTGCAAAACAGGCAAGAACCCCTTCTTGGACTGATCCATTTTGAACTTCTTCAAAATTTTATCAAGGTATGTGCTTTGTGAAAGTCCTATTAAGCGTCTCGATCTATCTCTATAGATCTTGATGCCTAATATGAAAGCAGCTTCTCCTAGGTCCTTCATTGAAAAACTCTTGTTCAAATATTCCTTCACGCTTTCCAACATTTCTATATTGTTTCCAATCAGCAATATGTCATCCACATATAATATTAGAAACGCTATAGAGCTCCCACTCACTTTCTTGTAAATACAAGCTTCTCCGTAAACTTGTATAAACTCGAACGCTTTGATCACCTCATCAAAGCGAAGATTCCAACTCCGAGATGCTTGCACCAGTCCATAAATGGATCGCTGGAGTTTGCAAACTTTGTCAGCATTCTCTGGATCGACAAAACCTTCTGGTTGCATCATATACAACTCTTCCTTAAGGAAACCGTTAAGGAACGCCGTTTTGATATCCATCTGCCAAATTTCATAATCGAAAAAGGCAGCTATTGCTAACATGATTCTGATGGACTTAAGCATCGCTACGGATGAGAAGGTCTCATCGTAGTCAACTCCTTGAACTTGTGAAAAACCCTTTGCCACAAGTCGAGCTTTATAGACGGTGACATTACCGTCCGCGTCCGTCTTCCTCTTAAAGATCCATTTGTTCTGAATGGCCTTACGCCCTTCAGGTAATACTTCCAAAGTCCATACTTTGTTTTCATACATGGATCCCATCTCGGATTTCATGGCCTCTAACCACTTCTCGGAATCCGGGCCCATCATCGCTTCTCCATAGCTCGTAGGTTCGTCGTTGTCCAACAACATGACTTCTAAGACAGGGTTGCCGTACCACTCAGGAGCAGTACGCATCCTTGTCGACCTACGAGGTTCGATAGCAACTTGATCCAAAGCTTCTTGATCATCATCATTAACTTCCTCTTCAGCTGATGTAGGCTCTACAGAAACATCTTTCTGCGCTGCGCTACTTTCAGGTTGAAGTAAAGGTTCAACAACCTCATCAAGTTCTATCTTCCTCCCACTCAATTGTTTCGAGAGACAGGGTTGCCGTACCACTCAGGAGCAGTACGCGTCCTTGTCGACCCACGAGGTTCGATAGTAACTTGATCTGAAGTTTCATGATCATCATCATTAACTTCCTCTTCAACTAATCATAGGCTCCAAAGAAACAACTTTCTGTGCTGCGCTACTCTCAGGTTGAAGTAAAGGTTCAACAACCTCATCAAGTTCTATCTTCCTCCCACTCAATTGTTTCGAGAGAAACTCTTTCTCAAGAAATGTTCCGTTTTTAGCGACAAACACTTTGCCTTCGGATCTGAGGTAGAAGGTATACCCAACTGTCTCTTTTGGGTATCCTATGAAGACGCATTTCTCCGCTTTGGGTTCCAGCTTTTCAGGCTGAAGCTTTTTGACATAAGCATCACATCCCCAAACTTTAAGAAACGACAGCTTTGGCTTCTTGTCAAACCAAAGTTCATATGGCGTCGTCTCAACGGATTTCGAAGGTGCCCTATTTAAAGTGAATGCAGCTGTCTCTAATGCATAACCCCAAAACGATAGTGGCAAATCGGCAAGAGACATCATAGATCGCACCATATCCAATAAGGTTCGATTACGACGTTCGGACACACCATTACGCTGTGGTGTTCTAGGCGGTGTCAGTTGTGAAACAATTCCACATTGTTTTAAGTGACTGCCAAACTCATAACTCAGATATTCTCCTCCTCGATCAGATCGTAGGAATTTAATCTTCTTGTTACGATGATTCTCAACTTCACTCTGAAATTGTTTGAACTTTTCAAATGTTTCAGACTTGTGTTTCATCAAGTAAATATACCCATATCTACTTAAGTCATCAGTGAAGGTGAGAAAGTAACGATAACCACCGCGCGCCTCAATACTCATCGGACCGCATACATCAGTATGTATGATTTCCAATAACTCACTTGCCCGTTCCATTGTTCCAGAGAACGGCGTTTTAGTCATCTTGCCCATGAGGCATGGCTCACATGTGTCAAGTGATTCAAAATCAAGTGACCCCAAAAGTCCATCAGCATGGAGCTTCCTCATGCATTTTACGCCAATATGACTTAAACGGCAGTGCCACAAGAAAGTGGTATTATCATTATCAATCCTACATCTTTTGGCATCAATGTTATGAACATGTGTATCATTACTATAGAGATTCAATAAGAATAAACCCCTCACATTGGGTGCATGACCATAAAAGATATTACTCATATAAATAGAACAACCATTATTCTCTGATTTAAATGAGTAACCGTCTCGCAATAAACAAGATCCAGATATAATGTTCATGCTTAACGCAGGCACTAAATAACAATTATTCAGGTCCATCACTAATCCCGATGGTAATCGAAGAGCGAGCGTGCCGACGGCGATCACATCAACCTTGGAACCATTTCCCACGCGCATCGTCACTTCGTCCTTTGCCAGCCTCCGTCTATTCCGCAGTTCCTGTTTTGAGTTGCAAATATGAGCAACCGCACCGGTATCAAATACCCAGGCACTACAACGAGAGTTGGTAAGGTACACATCAATAACATGTATATCATATATACCTTGTTTGTTGTTGGCCGCCTTCTTGTCAGCCAAATACTTGGGGCAGTTCCGCTTCCAGTGTCGAGTTCCCTTGCAATGAAAGCACACAGTTTCTGGTTTGGGTCCAACCTTGGGTTTCTTCATGACAGGAGCAACTGCTTTGCCACTCTTCTTGGAGTTACCCTTCTTACCCTTGCCATTTTTCTTGAAACTAGTGGTTTTATTGACCATCAACACTTGATGCTCCTTCTGAATTTCAGACTCAGCGGCTTTCAGCATCGCAAACAGCTCGGCGACTGACTTGTTCATCCCGTGCATGTTATAGTTCAACACGAAGCTCTTGTAGCTAGGTGGCAATGATTGAAGAACTCTGTCAGTGATAGCCTTTGGCGGAAGGGGCATCCCCAATTCAGCCAGATGGGTGGAGTACCCAGACATTCTGAGTACGTGATCACTGATAGACCCGTTCTCCTCCATCTTGCAAGCATAGAACTTATCGGAGATCTCATATCTCTCGATCCGGGCATTCTTCTGAAAGATAAACTTCAACTCCTGGAACATCTCATATGCTCCATGACGTTCAAAACGTCTTTGAAGTCCCGGTTCTAAGCCATACAATATTGCACATTGAACTATTGAGTAATCTTCAGAACGAGCCTGCCAGGCGTTCACAACGTCTAGAGACTCAACTAGAGCGGGTGGATCACCAAGCGGTGCATCAAGGACATAAGCCTTCTGGGAAGCCGTAAGGATAATCCTTAGATTACGGGCCCAGTCCACAAAGTTACTTCCATCATCTTTCAATTTAGCTTTCTCTAGGAACGCATTAAAATTCAGGGGTGCTACTGCGCGAGCCATGATCTACAACATAAATATAGCAAAGACAACTTTAGACTATTGTTCAAGATAATGAGTTTAGTTAATCATATTACTTAAAAACTCCCACTCAAATTGACATCCCTCCGGTCATTCGAGTGTAACATGATCCAAATCCACCAACTCAAGTCCGATCATCACGTGAGATGAGGTGGTTTCAATGGTGAACATCTTCATGTTGATCATATCTACTATATGACTCATGTTCGACCTTTCGGTCTCTTGTGTTCCAAGGCCATGTCTGTACATGCTAGGCTCGTCAAGTTTAACCCGAGTGTTTCGCATGTGCAACACTGGCTTGCACCCGTTGTATGTGAACGTAGAGTCTATCACACCCGATCATCACATGGTGTCTCGAAACGACGAACTTTCGCAACGGTGCACACTCGGGGAGAACACAATTTTATCTTGAAATTTAAGTGAGGGATCACCTTATAATGCTACCGTCGTCCTAAGCAAAATAAGATGCATAAAAGGATTAACATCACATGCAAATCATAAGTGACATGATATGGCCATGAACTTGTGCTTTTGATCTCCATCTCCAAAGCACCGGCATGATCTCCATCGTCACCGGCATGACACCATGATCTCCATCATCTTGATCTCCATCAACGTGTGGCCATGAGGTTGTCGCGCCGACTGTTGCTTCCACGACTATTGCTAACTCATAGCGATAAAGTAAAGCAAAACGGCGAAAATAATTAAAGACAACTCTATGGCTCCTGCCAGTTGCCGTACTCATCGACATGCAAGTCGTGATATTCTATACAACACATGATCATCTCATACATCACATATATCTCATCATGTAATTGGCCATATCACATCACAACATACCCTGCAAAAACAAGTTAGACGTCCTCTAATTATTGTTGCAAGTTTTACGTGGCTGCTACGGGTTTGCAAGAACCGTTCTTACCTACGCAAAACCACAACGTGGTGTAGAGATTGCTTTTTGATCTTCTAAAAGAACCCTCTTCATTGAAATCAATTCAACTAAAGTGAGAGAGACAGACACCCGCTAGCCATCTTTATGCAACGAAGTTACTTGTCAGTTGAAGGAACCGGTCTCTCGTAAGCGTACGAGTAATGTTGGTCCAGGCAGCTTCATCTCACAATACCGCCGAATCAAGTATCAACTAGTAACGGCAAGCAATATGTATACACCCACGCCCACAACTCGTTTGTGTTCTACTCGAGATCTCATCTACGCATAGACCTAGCTCAGATGCCACTGTTGGGGAACGTTGCATGGGAAACACAAATTTTCCTACGCACACACAAGATCTATCCATGGTGATGAGCATCTACGAGAGGGAGAGTGAATCTACATACCCTTGTAGATCGCTAAGCGGAAGCGTTAAGAAACGCGGTTGATGTAGTCGAACGTCTCCGCGATCCAAATCGCAAGTCGTCCCTCGATCCGATCACGAACTAGTGCCGAACGGACGGCACCTCCGCGTTAAACACACGTACGGCTTGATGACGCCTTCACCTCCTCGATCCAGCGAGCGATGATGAAGTAGTAGATGAGTTCCGGCAGCACGACGGCGTGGTGATGGTGGTGAGGAACAATCTCTGCAGGGCTTCGCCAAGCACTACGGAGATTATGACGGGAGAACTAGAGGGTTAGGGTTGCCGACACACGGCTTGGGAAATCTTGATGTGTCCCGTGTGCTAGCCCTGCCCCTCTATTTATATGTTGAGCCTTGGGGTCTAAACTTGGAGTAAAAGCCTCCTCCAGGTTGGTTTTGCCCGCACAAGGTCGGTTTGGACCGCAGGGAAAGAGTCCAACTTGGATCCCTGCAGTACCGCGCACAAGCGGTAGTACCGCTCACGAGCGGTAGTACCGCTTGAGCGGTAGTACCGCTTCACACAAGCGGTAGTACCGCTTACGCGGTAGTACTGCCTTACCAGCGGTAGTACCGCTTAAGGCAGCAGCAAAACTTCCTTTTGCACTTTCCAATACCTCGTGGGCTTTACCCCTTTGGCCCATATAAAGTGTTGCTGCACCCGAACACTTCGGTAAACATCCGGAACCTCTTTCGGTGAATTCCGGAACCCTTCCGGAGATCAAAACACTATTATCACATATATCAATCTTTACCTCCGGACTCTTCAGAGATTCTCGTCATGTCCGGGATCTTATCCGGGACTCCGAACAACCTTCGGCCACCAACATAATAACTCAACTATACTAATCGTCACCAAACGTTAAGTGTGTAGACCCTGCGGGTTCGAGAACTATGTAGACATGACCGAGACACCTCTACGATCAATAACCAATAGCGGGACCTGGATGCCCATATTGGCTCCTACATATTCTATGAAGATCTTTATCGGTCGAACCTCTATGTCAAGGATTCAGTTAATCCCGCATACTGTTCCCTTTGTTCTTTGGTATGTTACTTGCCCGAGATTCGATCGTCGGTATCTCTATACCTAGTTCAATCTCGTTACCGGCAAGTCTCTTTACTCGTTCCATAATACAAGATCTCGTGGCTAACACTTTAGTCACATTGCTTGCAAGGCTCATAGTGATGTTGTATTACCGAGTGGGCCCTGAGATACCTCTCCGTCATATAGAGTAACAAATCCCAGTCTTGATCCATGCCAACCCAACAGACACCCTCGGAGATACCTGTAGAGCACCTTTATAGTCACCCAGTTACGTTGCGACGTTTGATACACACAAGGTACTCCTCCGATGTCAGGGAGTTGCATGATCTCATGGTCATAGGAACAGATACTTTGACATGCAGAAAACAATAGCAATAAACTGACACGATCATATGCTACGTTCGTAGTTTGGGTCTTGTCCATCACATCATTATCCTAATGATGTGATCCTGTTATCAAATGACATCTCATGTCTATGGCTAGGAAACCTTCACCATCTTTTGATCAACGAGCTAGTTAACTAGAGGCTTACTAGGGACACAGTGTTGTCTATGTACCCACACATGTATTTGAGTTTCCAATCAATACAATTATAGCATGGATAATAAACGATTATCATGAACAAGGAAATATAATAATAACTAATTTATTATTGCCTCTAGGGCATATTTCCAATAGGCATAATAACCCATGGTTTGTCCTAGCTTTCTGTATGTCGGCTCTCACATGATTCAAGCCAATGTTTTAACCTTAAAAGTTCAGGGTCCAGAAAAGGATTAACTTTTTAAGAGTACATGGGGTCATCTGATCGGAGTCGCATCAAACATATAGGCAGGTTTAACCATATTTTAGTGGTGTCTTTGCCGAGTCAAGAGGGTGAAGCTAAACTCGATGAGTTGGAAGCCCCCAAGTGACCTATGTTTCAAACAATAAAGACTCACGCTCAATTTAAAGGCTGAAACGGCAGAGGCCCCGAGTTTCGGGGATGCCGGCTTTATTATATTTGAACATAAAGAAGTATATACAGAATTTTGCAAGGGGGGTAAAAAGAATTACAAAAAGGTGAGCCGGTGGCTCCTAAGTGTAATAAGGCCGCAGGTGTGCGATATTCCAGGGCCGGGTTGTTTCCTCCTGAGAAGTGTATGAATCCTCTCATAAGTCGACCAGGTAATACCAACCATTGTTGAGGTTTCGACTGATGACGAAAGGACCCTACCAAGGCGGGGAGAGCTTGTGCATCCCCGTTTGGTCTTGAATCAGACAGAGAACTAAGTCGCCTTCTTGAAAGGTATGGCTTCGGACTCTACGGCTGTGGTAGCGACGTAGGTCTTGCTGGTATATCGCAGATCTGGCCGCTGCTAAGTCACGTTCCTCTTCCAAGGCATCCAAGGAGTCTTGGCGTGCTTGCTCATTATCCGCCTCAACATAAGCAGTCACCCGAGGCGAGTCATGACGAATATCGCTCGGGAGAACCGCCTCAGCCCCGTAAACCAGGAAGAATGGAGTGTATCCTGTGGATCTGTTTGGTGTTGTTCGAATACTCCAAAGTACTGAGGGGAGTTCTTCAACCCAACAACCCGGCGTTCGCTCGAGGGGCACCATGAGCCGGGGTTTGACTCCTCTCAAGATCTCTTGGTTGGCTCTTTGAGCTTGCCCATTGGACTGCGGATGTGCTACCGCTGCTAAATCGAGCCAGATGTGCTCCCGCTGGCAGAATTGCTCCATGGCTCCCTTGGACAGATTTGTACCCTTGTCAGTAATGATGTTGTGAGGGTAACCGAAACGGAAAATCAGTTTCTTGAGAAATTTGACTGCGGTCTCCGCGTCGCAATTGCTGACCGGTTCTGCCTCAACCCATTTGGTAAACTTATCAACCGCCACTAGTAAGTGGGTCTTTTTATCAGAGGACGGCTTGAATGGACCAACCATATCTAGCCCCCAGACTGCGAATGGCCAAGTAATTGGTATCATACGCAATTCTTGAGCCGGTAAATGAGCTTGTCGACCAAACTTTCGGCACCCATCACACTTGCGCACAATCTCCTCAGCGTCGGCATGAGCCGCCAGCCAATAAAATCCATGCTGAAAAGCCTTGGCGACCAACGATCGTGAGCCGGCATGGTATCCGCAATCGCCAGAATGTGTTTCATTAAGTATTTCCTGGCCTTCCTCAGGCGAAACACACCGTTGAAACACGCCAGTGCTGCTTCGACGATGTAACTCACCATTGACGATTGTCATGGACTTCGATCGCCGGATGATTTGGCGAGCGTCGACTTCGTCTTCTGGGAGCTCTCCTCGGGTCAAATAAGCCAAATATGGCATAGTCCAATCAGGGGTGACACGCAGAGCCGCCACCAGCTGTGCCTTCGGGTCAGGGATAGCTATGTCCTCCTCCGACGGTAACTTGATTGATGGATTGTGAAGGGCGTCCAAAAAGACGTTAGGTGGTACTGGTTTTCTCTGGGAGCCAAGTCTAGACAAAGCATCAGCCGCCTCATTAAGTCGGCGATCTATATGATCGACCTGATAACCTTGGAAATGACCCGCCACATCAGAGACCGCTCGTCGGTAAGCCGCCATAAGAGGATCCTTAGAGTCCCAAGTCCCTGAAACTTGTTGTGCCACTAGATCTGAGTCACCCAGACACCTGACCCGGCTAAGATTCATTTCTTTGGCTATCTGAAGCCCATGTAGGAGTGCTTCATACTCAGCTGCATTGTTAGTACACGGGAACATGAGCTGTAAGACATAACAAAAGTTGTCACCTTTTGGAGAAGATATCACAACTCCAGCCCCTGAGCCTTCCAGCTGTCTAGACCCGTCAAAGTGTATAGTCCAATACGTGGTATATGGCCTATCCTCTAAAACTTGTATCTCTGTCCAGTCGTTGATGAAATTCACCAATGCTTGAGATTTGATGGCGGTTTGGGGCATGTACTTCAAGTGGTGGTCACCAAGCTCAATGGCCCACTTGGCTATTCTGCCCGTGGCCTCTTGGTTCTGTATGATATCACCAAGAGGTGCCGAACTAACCACAATTATAGGGTGTTCCTAGAAATAATGCTTCAGCTTCCGGCTTGCCATGAAGATCCCAAAAACCAGCTTCTGCCAGTGTGGGTACCTCTGTTTGGATAAGGTTAAGACTTCGCTGACGAAATAAATTGGATGCTAAACCGGATATTCATTTCCCTCTTCTTTCCGCTCGACCACAACTGCAACACTTACCACCTTGGAGGCTGCAGCAATGTACAGGAGCATAGGCTCTTTTTCCATGGGAGCAGCCAAGACAGGTGGGTTAACAAGCTGCTGTTTGAGCGCTTAAAAAGCTCTGCCGGCTTCGTCTATCCACTTGAAGTCGCCCGACTTCTTTAACAACTGGTAGAAAGGGGTCGCCTTCTCCCCTAGGCGGCTTATGAACCGGCTTAAAGCCGCAATGCATCCAGCAAGCTGTTGAACTTGATTTACGTTTGCCGGCTCGGATAATGATGTTACAGCCTTGATCTTGTCCGGGTTGGCCTCGATGCCACACTCAGAGACCAGAAACCCTAACAATTTGCCTGCGGGAACGCCAAAAACGCACTTCACCGGGTTAAGCTTCATCTTGTATACTCGAAGATTGTCAAAGGTTTCCTTGATGTCATCCAAGAGTGTTTCCTTCTTCTGAGATTTGACCACGATGTCATCAACGTAAGCATGAACATTACGCCCGATTTGTGGCTTAAGGCAATTCTGGACACAGCGCTGGTAAGTCGCCCCGGCGCTCTTGAGCCCAAAAGGCATAGAGATATAGCAGAAAACTCCGAAGGGAGTGATAAAAGTCATCTTTTCTTGATCCTCAACAGCCATCTTCATCTGATGATAGCTAGAGTATGCATCCAAAAAGCACAAACGCTCGCAACCCGCCGTAGAATCAATGATCTGATCAATACGTGGAAGGGCGAAGGGATCCTTGGGACAGGCTTTGCTGAGATCCGTGTAGTGAACACACATGCGCCAATTGCCGTTCTTTTTCAAAACAAGCACCGGGTTTGCCAACCACTCAGGGTGAAAAACTTCCACAATAAACCCGGCAGCTAGGAGCTGGGCCACTTCCTCTCCAATGGCCTTACGTCTCTCCTCATTAAAACGACGGAGGTACTGGCGCACTAGCTTCATTTTGGGATCCACATTAAGGTGGTGCTCAGCAAGTCCTCTCGGAACTCCAGGCATGTCAGATGGCTTCCATGCAAAGATGTCTCGATTCTCACGGATGAACTTGATGAGCGCGCTTTCCTATTTGGGATCCAAGCCGGTCCCAATAGTGAACTGCTTGGACGAATCGCCCGGTGTGAAGTCGATCTACTTCGTATCTTCAGCCGGCTTGAACTTGAGCTCGGGTTCTGACTCAGTATTGGGCTTCTTGAGCGGGCTC
The DNA here is from genome assembly GCA_039707655.1 of Elymus sibiricus. Taxonomy (NCBI): domain Eukaryota; kingdom Viridiplantae; phylum Streptophyta; class Magnoliopsida; order Poales; family Poaceae; genus Elymus; species Elymus sibiricus. Next base: position 339,044,102 of record CM077663.1, read on the forward strand.
ATATCAGCCGGGTCAACATTAGCAGTGTAAAACTTTAACTCCTCCGCAGCACAAGCTGACTCAATGTAGGCCGCGTCTCCTTCCTCGCACTCCTGGGCTATCTTCCGGTTTCCGTCCACGGTTATGGTCCCTTTAAGTCCCGACATCTTGAGCTTGAGATATACGTAACACAGGCGTGCCATGAAACGAGCGTAAGCCGGCCTCCCAAAGAGGGCATGATAAGGGCTTTTTATCTTGACCACTTCAAACATCAATGACTCGCACCTGTAGTTGGACTCATCTCCAAAGGCCACATCGAGCTTAATCCGGTTGATTGGATAAGCCGACTTTCCAGGGACGATCCCATGAAAAACTGTCGTTGAAGGAAGCAACGTGCTCTCTAACAGATTCATTCGACGGAACGTCTCGTAGTACAATATGTTTATGCTACTGCCTCCATCCATGAGAACCTTGGACATAGTGTATCCTCAAACTTGCCGTGCCACCACCAACGCAGAACCGCCTAGATTGTCAACCCAGGGGGGATGATCCTCTCTGCTCCAGGTGATCGCGTGTTCGGACCAGTTAAGGTACCTAGGGACCGCCGGCTCAGCCATATTGACAGCCCTGCTCTTGACCTTGCTGTCCCGCTTGCAGGTATTGGTGGTGAACACGTGGTATTGACCACAACTTAGCTGCCTCGGATTCTTCTGAAAGATACCTTGTCCATCATGCCGCTGGAGCTCCTTTCCCGAGTTGCCGCGCGCTTCATCAGAGCTGCCAGGGGCTCCAGATATGAGTGGCGGCTGCGCCGCCGTGCTTACCATAGCATGAGCCGGGACCTGCTGAGGGAGGTCACGACGTTCCTCGCAAGTCTCTGTTCCGAGCGAGACTCCGAGTTTAGAGTCCGAGTTGATGACCAACGCTTCTTCGACGGCCGGCTCGTCCAAAGGGCCGACCCGCCAAGAAGAGTTGACCGCGCCATGACTTTGGCCGGCTCGATGCCAGCTGGATCAAGTACGTCGAGCCGGCTCGACGATGTTGGAGCATATGTCCGGCTCGGGAACCGTCGCGCCGATCTTGCCGATGAAGACTTGGATCTTTCCAAAAGGGACCCGGTAACCATACTCAACTGAGTCGGCGTCGGGGCCCCAGCCAGAGTCGTCGATGTAGATATTGCCACGGCGGCTTTTGGTCATACGACCGACCACATAATTCCCGAACCCAGGAAGGGCTCCCTTCGAGAACTCAACTCCACCGGGCGAGTGCCCCATGGTGGGCGCCAACTGTCGTGGTTTTATCAACCCGACAGATGTCCTCGTAACAGGACTTAGGTGTGAGGCCATCGCCGTGTGGTGGCGACTCGAAGGGGTTAAGCGAGAGAGAGAGTCGGGTTTACCCAGGTTCGGCCCCTCCTATGGAGGTAATAGCCTACGTCCTGCTTTTTGTGTAGTGGATGAATAGATCTCGATTACAAGGGTGCGGAATTGCTAACCTAGCTATCGAGATGTTGTAACTTGGGAGTTTCGGCCCTAGGGGCCTGCCTTTATATACAGGTCAAGCCCTAGGGTTTACAACAGAGTCCGAGTCGCATCATGATTCGTGATCTACTATATCTCTAACTTATCTTGCTTCTTAAGGAAATTTTAATCGACGTCCTTAGCTTCATGGGCTACGAGTCACCGTCTTCTGGTATTGGGCCGCCCGGCGTCTTGGTGAGCCGCCACCTTACTTATCTTGTACTTAGGACACAGCCCACCTTGGACTGGGTCACAGGACTGTTGATATGTTGACCCGGCCCAGTAGGGCGGGTTATATCGTGAAGTTATATCCCCGACGGAAAGGGTGGCCACAGGGTGGCAATTCAAAGGGGGACATGAACTCAGTCCTATCCTGAAAAAAAGCTGGTCTCTGCCAGCTAAACTAGTCTTCGTGACGCGCTGGTGGGCTCGGTGATGACCTCGGTCCTGCAACGCCAATCCGTCCTGATCTCCTTACACCAAAGGGGAAACACTTTGGGACTCGCTTTCGGGGAGGCGGGCTCCACTGCTTCCCTTATCAACATAATGGAAACTGTCATGCTCTCCCCTCTGTCCTCGCCATGACATCAGGGGAATCGCTTGTGCAGCGAGAGCCGCGCACCGCGGCTGGCCTCTCACAACCTGCCCCGCGAGGCCTCCCCGCGAGGGGGCCTCGCGAGTCGCCCTCGCGCGCCCGGCAGCCTCGACAGGGCTAGGCCTCACGCCAAGGGCCCTGCCCCTCACGAGGCAAATCTCTTGGGAGAGAAAAGAAAGGGATCAGCCTGCTTGGCCCGGCCCTGCGTCGCCTCCTCGCTCGGCCGGCAGACGGGTCGTGGTACCCCTTGTCCCACTGGGCCGAGAGTGCCCCCCGGGCCCACGGCATGCACACCCGCCGGGGAGAAACGGCGCAGGGCCTATTGAACTACTGGGCCTAGAGGCGACGCGTGGCAACACTTTGGTGGCGGGTTGCCCCCGCTCCCCGCGACGCCTCAAAACCGTTGTCCCAGTGATAAAGCCCGCCTCCGCAGAGCGCAGTCGTATCATCGTCGGGTTGTCCTCATCCTGCCCTCCGCCTTGCGCGCGCATAGCTCTTCTGCTCCCCCTCCCCCAGTCTCTGACATCCGCGCCACCATGGCCCCCGCCAAGAAGGAGAAGGGGAAAACCACTGCACCGGGGCCGTCGGCTCCACCGGGGCCGTCGGCTCCACCGGGGCCGGGGCTTGCGCTGCGGAGGCCCGTGATCCTCAACCAGGAGGGGTTGGACAAGGTGCGGCCGATGACGACCAGCGCCAACAATGAGAACGGGGTGACAGAGATCTTGCTGGTGACGTGCCTTGCGTCTTAGCAAGAGGGTACGACATTCCTGACGGGGATATTACCCCCCGGTATAACCCGGCAGACATGCTGACCCGGCAAACAGTACTGACCCGGAGAACAGTACTGACCCGGCAGACATGCTGACCCGGCAAACAGTACAGACCTGGTTACAGTTCTAACCCGGCAGCTACAGTGTCAGGGTGTAACCCGACAGCTACAGTGTCAGGGTGTAACCCGGCAGCTACAGTGTCAGGGTGTAACCCGGCAGCTACAGTGTCAGGGATGGTAACCCGGCTACAGTGTCAGGATGGTAACCCAGCTACAGTGTCAGGAGGCTAACCCGGCTACAGTGTCAGGAGGATAACCCGGATGCTACAGTGCCAGGAGATGAACAGTGTTATCAGACAGTCACGGAGACGAGTCTCTGAAGATAAGCCCTGGTTGTAACCCGCCCGGTGTAAGCCGCCCGGGACGGGTTACAAGCCCAGGACTCGGAAGCCCATGAAGAGAAGCCCGCGATGGGAAGTCATCAATCCGACTTAGACTCTACATGTAAACCGCCCCTTCAGCCTTTATAAGGAGGGGCGGGTCACCCCAAGAGGGTCAGGTTAGACGTCTCATAGACAGGTCTCATAGACAGGTCTCATAGACAGGTCAGAAAAGATAGCCAGATTAGAGGGTCTCGAGATTAGAGGTGCTGACTCTGCACCCTTGTAACCGAGATCGTCATCGTCATCAATATAAGACACAAGCAGGACGTAGGCTTTTACCTCCATCGGAGGGGCCGAACCTGGGTAAAAACTCCACGTCTCCCGTCCCGCTCAACCCCTCTCAAGCTACCAGTTACGTGCGCCGGACCTCACGACTAAGTCCTTACACTAGGACATCTGCCGTGACAAATCCACGACAGTTGGCGCCCACCGTGGGGCTTGCGCGCTGTGGTGTTGAGTTCTTGGAGGGATCTCCCTCAGGGATCGAGGAGTTAGCAATTTTTCCGGTTGAAGAAGAGCCGTTTCGGAAGGATCTAGGTCAACTCCGAGTTCCTCAGTCAAGACTAAAAATGTTTCGATGACAATATGAATCAGATCAGAACTATAGGGTGTTTTGGTCGGCAGCTGAGTACATCAGATGAAACTCATAGTCCTGCAAAAATCAACAACCACGGAGTACATCAGCTGAGTATTCGCTATACCAATCTGGAGGCAATTGCTCTATGCTACAGTCAATGGTCAGTCCGGGTGGAGACAGACCGTGTCAAACACAGACACAAACCTGCAAGTCACCTCGTGAGTCGCCATCGTTGAGCCGCCCTATCTACAAGTCGCCTGCGTGCGCTCAGACCGCCGCAACTCGCCGATCTCCACTCGCCGTGAGTCGCCCGCGCCGAGCAAGCCGCCGCCGACGAACCGGTCTCTACTTCAACCTCGTACGGCCGTCTCGATCCGCCTATATCGCCTCGTCCGCCTCTGTTTGTGAGCCATCGTGTGCAGCACAAGTCGCCATTGACACTGATCCGCCGGACTCCACTACGGCGAGTCACCTCGCGGGTCCTCCTCGGCGCGGCCGCCTCTCCAACCCGCCGCCGTTGCGGACGACCTCGTTGACCCGCCGGTGAGCTGCTGCTGTCCCCCGCGCTTCAAGTGGGCTGCACGTCCCTGCCTTCACTGCAGTTTCGTCAGTATGTACATACGCAGGAACAGGCTGAACAGAGAAGTTTTTGTGCAAAGCAGTCGTCGTCACTTGCCTCGGCCGCCGTGGCCTTCACCTTGCTGGTACGCCCGAGTCAGGCTGACCCGACCTCCGTCCCAAGCCACCTCGGCCACTTCCGCCGTGGCCCGGCCTGCGAGCAGCCGCCTCCGTGATTCGCCGTGACCCGCCCCTTGTTCCTTCAAAGTCGCGCCCTGGCCTCGCACTGCTTCGCCCGGGGTCGAGCCGCCACCTCGTCTCTCCGCCTCCGAGCTCTTCCTCCAATCCGCCGCAGCTCCGCTGTGCCAAGCCGCAACCGTGCCTTGACTCGCCCTGCCTCAGTTGCGAGTCGCCCTTTGCTTCACCACGGAGCCGCTGTTCTCAGACTGCCCCACGCTCAGCTTCGCAACCGAGCCGCCGGTTGCTGTCACTGCATCTGCAGATGGCCGCCAATGCCGCGGGCTCACGCCGAGCCGCCGCCACGCCGGCCGTCCGCCTCGCCTTGAGTCGCCTCGTGCCTGAGCTCCTTCCTCAGCCGCCACGGCTGTGCTTCGCCGGGAGCCTCTTCAGCCGCAGCCGTACCTTGAGTGGCCGGCTGGCCCTCCCTCGCTTCACCCCCAAGTCGCCGGCCGCTCCCGAGCTGGTTGCTGCTCCTACTGCGAGCTGGCCTCGCCAAGCCGCCGCCGGGTCACCGCTGAGCGGCCTCGCCTTCACCTCCCTGCCCGCGCAAGCCGCCTTTGCCGCCGGGTTGAGCTGGCCCTATCGCCACAGCCGCCGTCGCCGGATTCGCCTCGCCGCCGGCTCCGGCGAGGCCGGCCTTGAGCCATCGAGTAGAGCCGCCCCCGCCGGCGCGAATTTAAGTCGCCCCGCCGGCCTCGAGCCGCCATGGCCGCTGCAGCCGCGCACCCAGCTGCCGAGGTGCTTTGTCTGGGTCCCCTCTGCCGTGGCTGTGCACCACCTCCGAACCGGCCGTCTTGGGCCGAGTGGACTGTCCTGCGCCTGGCCTCTCCCCTTGTTGCCGAGCCGCCCTCGCCTCTCCCCGCCGCCCGCAGTGGCCCTGCCTCCGAGCCGCCAGTGCGGCCATTCCAGATCGCCCCCTGGCCCGTGGCTCCTTTCAGCAGCGGCACGAGCCGCCACTCTGCTCGGCCGCCACCCCGCCTCACCTCGCCACCTCCGCTGCGCCCCTGCCACCTTGAGCCGTCGCACTCGCTGAAAGCTCTAATGCATGGTTGATGGGAGGATAAGGCAAGGGGGAGAAGTGGAAGCCGTTTAAAAAAAAAAAAAAAAAAAAAAAAAAACGGGCCCGCCTGGTCAACATGCCGCCACGCGTTCGTCAAGAGCCGCCCCGGCCCGGCGCTGTCTCTGAGCTGCCGTGGCCGAGTCGCCGCTTTCATCCTCGTGGTCGCAACCTCGTGCTGAGCCATACTCGCTCGGCGTTATTCCGAGTCGCCGCCTCCGCTGCGACCTCGACAGAGTAGCTCAAACGATGTTGAAATTACCGGAGATTATCCAACAGACGCTACAGATCATCTGTCAATTAAAGACATCAGGTGATATCCATCTAAGTCTATTTTTTACACATATTGTTTTTGTCAAAGAGCAATTACTTTGGTCTGTATATATATATATGCAGGACAACTCTCCACTACAAACGTGGTTTATACGGCGGTTTACAACGCCCGCGGCCGAGTTACCCGTCTGCACTGGTTTACAACGCCGCGGCCGTCTCTCGTGACCGTGCCAGCTTACAACGCTGTGGCCGTCTCTCCCGTCTGCACCGGCTTAACAACGCCGCGGCTGACTTCTACGTCTACATCAACACGTCAGGAGCTGTGTACATCAGTACGAGTCGCCTGACGGGCGGTTCTGAGACGCCGCCCAATGGACGCGCGCAAGACGCCGCCCATAGTCTGATTCACATCAGCATATCAGTGCAGTTCATCTATACGAGCCACCCAAATGGACAGGCGCATAAGTCGCCGCCACTGCAGTTTGGTTAAAGCTTCAACAACCAGCCGGGACGAGCCATCGACCGGATTATTGAAACAAGTCATACGGGGTCATCTATAACCCGCCACGGTCAACCTCAACCTTCAGTGGAGATTCTCATGCTGCCTCTTCGAGTCAACTTAAGAACTCGGGGGCTACAGACATGACTTAACACACTTGGACGTTTTCAATGAGAGCCACAGATCATGGCAAGAAAGTTAACCCGATCTCAGGAATACTACATTATTGGCGGAACGATTAAAAGTTACTCAAGAAGACGAGTCGCCATGATGCACCGTTCAAACTTGGGGGCTTCTGCTATTTCTTCATACAAGATGGCGGCTTACAAGATGCTGCCAAAATGTTGACTACGTCAACAAGGTCGTTTGGGGGCTTTCAATCCGCCGGGTTAAGCTTCAACCCTCTCGGTCAGGCTCTTCAGCCAATATAAGGCGGGTCATGGACCCAAATGTTGACTCCGTCAACAAAGATCACTAGGGGTGCAGCGAGTTCTAAAACTTACCGCCTTTTCGATCTGCAAGGCCGGGTTATACCTGCCTGTAAGTAGATGCGCTTTGTCAGGGGTGCAGCGAGTTCTAAAAACTCACCCTCTGCAAAGGCCTCTTACAGCGGCGAGGCAAACCCTTACATCCGCAAATCCGAGTTATACCTGCCTGTAAGTTGATGCCGCTTTGTCAGGGGTGCAGCGAGTTCTAAAACTTACCCCCTGCAAGGGCCTCTTACAGCGGCGAGGTAAACTCTCCCACCTGCTGTGTCTCTCTCTGGTTCGCTGCGCTCTTATCAGTTAATCTCGCCTAGAGACCCTGAGCCGTTCAAAGGAGTTGACGGTCAATCTCGTTAGAGACCCTGCACTGGTATGAGTTCAAGCATTGAGTCCACCCAGAAGAACCATCATATGAATTTTTTGGAAGGCAAAGCAAGAAACATCATACATTGCATCATACATTGCATTGCATCATACATTACATCGTGCATTACATCATATTTACATATCATGCCGGTTTGCCAAACCGGGTCAGAGCAAGATTGTGAAAGAGGAAGCAAGACTATACGAGATTTTTACATCTCCGGGTTGTGCTTTTTCAAGCCGCCCTTACAACAATGCAGAATATACTCTGTTTTGTTTATTTTTGCAGGTCTTGTCTTATAAGATAAGCCGCCAGAACAAATAGATCTTTAATAGCCAACGTGGCTGGATCTTCATCATGGATTTCTCACATACTCGCCGGGTTGCACCGCAACTACGAGCAGGGATTTCATATCAAAGACAAAGGAATTATTCCAGGATATTCATTCCGGGTTATATTACAACCACGGCCAAGGATTCATCCAACAAATTATGATGAGTCATATTATTATCACAATAGTCCCGAGTCGCCGCAGGCAAACGACCCGGCACTTGGGGGCTACATTATTCAAATCAAGTTTATATCAAGTATGCAAAGTCCCATGTCGCTGCAAGCATGCACCATGGCACTTGGGGGCTAATGCAAGCTGGTTTTCAAATCATTACATTGTCAGCAAGACCCGGTTATCTCAAGGAGATGAGTAAGCCTTTCAATATTTTTCTAAGTCCCAAGTCGCCGCAGGCGTGCGACCCGGCACTTGGGGGCTACAGTATTCAGTTGTTCAAAACAGATAATAAGGTACAAATTGAAGACCCGGCGCATCACATATTGATGAGCCGGCCCTTGGGGGCTACACCAGCTGAAGTTTTATAAGGTATAAGACAGTTATAAGTCCCAGGCTGCTGCAGGCAAGACAACCTGGTACTTGGGGGCTACACAATCAAAGATATTATTGCAAAGCGCCAAGTCATCATGGTTCAACTTGGAGCTTGGGGGCTACAGGTAGTATGAACATATCAAAAAATTGGAGAGAGTTTTCAAGATATCAATTTTAACTGCAGTCCAGTTATTTGACCCGGCGGCACCATCAATGAGTATAACCCGGCGGAGGAGACCCGCCAAGAACATTGAAGGCCGACTCAACGGCATATGGGTGTTGTATTCCCAATATTTTATTTCAAAGGACATATACCTGCAAGATGATGGAGCTTACCATGAATAAATTCAAGCTAACCTGGGGGCTAATGACGGGGATATTACCCCCCGGTATAACCCGGCAGACATGCTGACCCGGCAAACAGTACTGACCCGGAGAACAGTACTGACCCGGCAGACATGCTGACCCGGCAAACAGTACAGACCTGGTTACAGTTCTAACCCGGCAGCTACAGTGTCAGGGTGTAACCCGGCAGCTACAGTGTCAGGGTGTAACCCGGCAGCTACAGTGTCAGGGTGTAACCCGGCAGCTACAGTGTCAGGGATGGTAACCCGGCTACAGTGTCAGGATGGTAACCCAGCTACAGTGTCAGGAGGCTAACCCGGCTACAGTGTCAGGAGGATAACCCGGATGCTACAGTGCCAGGAGATGAACAGTGTTATCAGACAGTCACGGAGACGAGTCTCTGAAGATAAGCCCTGGTTGTAACCCGCCCGGTGTAAGCCGCCCGGGACGGGTTACAAGCCCAGGACTCGGAAGCCCATGAAGAGAAGCCCGCGATGGGAAGTCATCAATCCGACTTAGACTCTACATGTAAACCGCCCCTTCAGCCTTTATAAGGAGGGGCGGGTCACCCCAAGAGGGTCAGGTTAGACGTCTCATAGACAGGTCTCATAGACAGGTCAGAAAAGATAGCCAGATTAGAGGGTCTCGAGATTAGAGGTGCTGACTCTGCACCCTTGTAACCGAGATCGTCATCGTCATCAATATAAGACACAAGCAGGACGTAGGCTTTTACCTCCATCGGAGGGGCCGAACCTGGGTAAAAACTCCGCGTCTCCCGTCCCGCTCAACCCCTCTCAAGCTACCAGTTACGTGCGCCGGACCTCACGACTAAGTCCTTACACTAGGACATCTGCCGTGACAAATCCACGACAATTCCCGTTCTTCCTCCACGCCATCTTCTCGAGGTTGGTGCCCCCCTTCTCTGATTTCTTCAATGCGGTGCTCAGCCATTATCAAGTCCATGCGTTGCATCTGCACCCGAGCTCGGTCCTTCTCCTCTCGGCCTTCGCTTACCTCTGCGAGGCCTTCTTGGGGGTCCTACCGTCGATGGCCTTCTTCTGGAAGTTCTACTGCCTCAGGCTGACCGCAGTCGACGAGTGCTTGGTCTGCGTGTCCCTCCATATGGCCTCGGGCACACACGCACACATCATCGATATGCGACTTCCCGAGGAGGTGGAGAATTTCCAGGAACGCTTGGTCTACATGAACGCGCAGCAGTACAACCCCCTTGTCGAAGTCCCAGATGTACCTGCGGTGCCCAGCTCCGGGTGGGGACACGCCGAGCTAGCCGGCGATGCGCTGGGGCCAGTCATGTCGAGGATGCGGGAGCTTCAAGCCGGTGGGCTCACAACGGGTATGGTCGTGAAGGAGTTTGTGCGGAAGCGCATTGCCCCTCTCCAAAGGTGCCCCTGTCTAGTGTGGACCCATTCGGGGCTGGAGGACCCCATGAGACTGAGCGCCGACTGTCTCGACCCAGAGACAGTGGAAGGGCTGACGCGTCTCCTCTTTGGTGGGCCGGTGTCGTTCCCTCCATCAGGGGCGTGTCCCATATACAGCTACAAGAACCGCGGGGAAGTGCGACTAGGCATGCCGCAATTCGATCAGTGGGGACTAGTGCCCGCTGACTGCGCAGGGCTTCGCGACAACTCGATACAGGTGTTGCCGGTCCTCAAAGGTGGCTAGAGCATCGGGGTGGCGACTGAAGATGACGCTGCGAGCGACACGTCGGTTCCTCCGCCAGCCTTGCAACAACAAGCGGCGGGGGCCGACGGCGGCGGTGGCGGCTGCGTCAAGGAGGCACCGCTTAGATCCCTGCAGCCTGCGCCTCCTGAGGAGGGGGCCCTTGACGCGGCGAGCCCTCCGCTAGGCGGGGCCACTCCGCCCGCCAAGGCCCCGGGAGGAGATGTCCGCAAGCCTCAAAGGAGCAATAGCTGCAGCCACCCGGGAGCGGGGCTGAGGAGGAGGCGGTGGTACCCCCTCGATGAGTAAGCCCCCGTGCCCTAATTGTCGCTCGTGCTAACCGTCGGTTTCCTGTAATGCTCGGCCTGATCTCCTGTTGTGTAGGAGGAGCTCCCCGCCGAAGAAGATGAAGGAGGAAGCTCGCGGGGAAGGTGTCGCAGTGCCGACTGGGGCGTAGTAGGAGCCGGGAGCGGGCGGCACGCCGGAGCCCCTGCTGGAACCAGCAGAGCGCGATGGTGCCATCCGCGGGGATGAGCCCGTACAGCCCATCCAGCCGTATGAGGGGATCCTCCCCCTGCCCCGGGAGGAGGAGCCTTCGGTAGGAATCCGCCCTAAGGAGGAGGCGGGCGCTGGTGTGGAGGCCGCCTCAAGCCCTGAACGAATGCCCGGGGCCCATGGCCCGGGGGCGGCCGTGCCCAGCCCCTTCCATACGGCCGAGATGGAGGCCATGAGAGACCCTGACCGCCCGGAGGGGCAAGGGGATTCTTCAGCTGCGAACCCACACAGGCCCAATAACGGGGCAGCCCCGGGCCCTCCCGGCCACGGGGGGCGCTTATGGGGGAAGAGGAGCCGAGCGAGTCCTCGACCTTAGCCCTGGTGCGCCCCAGCGCCCTACTATGGAGCGGGACCCTGCGTCGTGCCCAACAGGCCCTCATCTCCCTGGAGGCGGACCTCGCGGCTGAGGAAGAGGATCTCCGCCAGGAGTGAGAGCGCCTTGCGAGGGGCTGGCAGCAGCTGAGTGTGGTCGTTAAGCTCGGCCACCGCCAGACCGACACAGCGTGGGGGAAGAGCAAGGAGGCCACCCAAAAGTACTGGGAGCTCCTTGTAGGGGCGATCTGAGGTGCGGAAGAGGCTGCCTATCGCTTCGCGGAGGCGGAATCCGCGGAGAAGGTCTTCGACAAATGCGTCACGGACCGTGCAACCCAACTTGACTCCCGAGAGGTGGCGGTCGCCTAGCGTGAGAGCAGGGCCATGATCCTTGAGCTGGACCTAGGGGCCCAGGAGCGCGAGGTCCTGCAGACCGCCATTGAGCAGGAGAGGGAGCAAGAGCGCCTGGATAACCTGGAGCGCGGCGTGGCTGCCGCCGAGGCGTCCTACCAGGAGCATGTCGCGAAGGCCAACGCCTTGCTCGCAGAGAGGACGGAGAAATACAAGGAGAATGTCGACCAGTGGTCCCGGGGCAAGGCCACCAAGAAGGCCAAGGCCCTCGCTGATAGCTACGCCGCGAACCTGCGGAAGCAGGAGTCCCGCTACATGCAGAAATGCAACAAGCTTGACACTGAGATTGCCAGGCTTAGAAGGCAGCTCGAGGCGTCGGAGGCCGAGAAGCGGAGCGCGGTCGAGCTCCAGGCCGCGACCCGGCGTGAGCTGGAGGATCCCAAGCATAGGTGGGGGCTGTTACTGACGAGGCGCAGTGGACCCGCGACGAGACCTCCCGAAAGCGCGGTGAGCAGCACCAGTGCTCCAAGATGTTCCAAGAGCTCGCAAATCACGCCCGTCGCGCCGTAGCCACCTTTTCCACTGAGAGGGTCGAATATCCTCTGGAAATAGACGACGCTAGCTACCTGGCCTTCTTCGCATGGCTTGTGGAGTGGCTGGAGGCGGGCTCCGCGCGATGGAACGACGTCCGCGATGTTGAGTGTCGCGACCTGCTGCGCCAGGCGTCGACCCGCGTCTTTAGCAATCTGCTGCGTGTCGATCGTGGCTTCGACTTTGACAGGGTGTCATCCCCAGTCCCTGAGGAGCTTCGAGGCAAGCTCGCGAGGGCGATGGAGGACCATGTGGCAAGCTTGGTGGAGCACTTCTCGCCCGTCGGGGAGGGGTCTGGCGAAGGTAGCGGTGACCCTGCCGCTTAAGCTCTCCTTGCTCCTCTTCTTGTAACAGGGCGAAGGTAGCATGAAACATTTGTCCGGCACTTTTGTATTAAGTACTTTAGTGTTTATGTGTTTTCGCTTTTCTCCCGAGGCCCTTCTTCCCTTTTTACGCTACCTCAGTGCCCCGGGTCGCTAGGACCCAACCCCCGAGGCAGGCTACACCATCGCTGGTATGCCAAGAGCGTGCGCTCAATAAGGCCAGAGGGTGTAGGGATCTTAGGGCTGGTAGAAGTCCCTGACGCATGATGCTCAGGGTCCCCCCCCCCTTGAAGCGCAGGCGGCTCGTGCCGAGGGAATCAGACCATTTCAAGAAAGAAACGAGAGGGACGAGTCCCGAGGGGTGCTTGAACTTAGCTCCTTCAGGGTGTGTGGCCTGGGGAGGATCCTCCGCGGGGAATGGCTCGCGAAGCGTGGGTCCTCGTGAGGCTCCCTACCCTTCGCGGCATGGCGCTCGCAACGCCTCCTGAGGGGAGACCCTGGGGTCTTTGGTATCCTGCATCAAAGATGTTGCCAAGCTTCTGCAAAGTACGCAGCGGGGCACGCTTGCGGGGTCGCCTATGGGTTTTATGCGAGGTGACGTACACGAGGGCAGGCCCGCGAGCCAGAGCTCGGTCACTTGGGTTTTGTAGCACTGCTGGGACTGACCCGAGCATAGACACCGTGCCCAGCCCCTGCTCGCATGACAGACACGAGGGAGATCTCAAGCGTGCGAACCTTGAGGCATGCTCTGCCGCACACGGGCAATTTTTTTGGAGGAAATGAGCTTTACTGATGCATGAAACGGGTTCATTACATAATAGAAAGGTACATGCTGCCATGCTGGACACGGGTCAGCTTGAGGTTAATGCAGCTTAAACACGCCCTCGTTAAGTTTGGAGATGTTGCCGTGATGGACACGGGGCAGCCTGAGGTTAATGCAGCTGAAAAGTGCCCTCATGAGATGACGGAGATGTTGTCGTGACGGACATAGGACAGCCTGAGGTTAATGCAACTGAAAAGCGCCCTCGTTAAGTTTGGAGATGTTGCTGTGACGGACACAGGGGCAGCCTGAGGTTGATGCAACTGAAAAGTGTCCTCATTGTGTGACAAAAACGTTGTCATGACAGACACGAGACAGCCTAAGGTTGGTGCAGCTAAAAAGCGCCCTCATTGTCAAAATCCACCAGCACGGAGCATGGGACTTCCACGAGAGTGGGAAGGGACTCTCACGTGCCGAGGGCAGCGTGGGTAGAGAGAGCCCCGGAGTGTGTACAGCTCCGTCTCGCTCGTATCTGTGAAAACGGACGTAACTTATGGTGATGGTGGATGTTCCGTGTGTTTGGCACCGGAACACCCACCTCTGTCATGAGGGGTGCCGCACGGGGCTGGAGATTGGTCGCGGACCACTTCCGCATGCCTTGAGGCACGGGACTCCAGGCTCATGCGCATCAGCCTATGGAAGGTAGCTGCAGCACCCTCCAGGCTGAAAGGCATGCGCATGAGTGGAGATGGAGAAGGCGGCCTCGCGAGGTGAGCCTAGTTGGCGAAGACATAGTCGACGCACATGTGCCACCTGGAGACGATGGTGAGGTCGAGGGTCAGCTTGAGACTGTGAGCCTCGCGGGCGCCTGCCGCATCCTGGAGCTTGTTGTCCCCCTACTCCCATGGCGGTCGGGGCCCTTCTTGGTGCTAGATGGGTCATGCGCGTTTGCACGCAGCTGCGTGATGCTCGATCACCTCCCTCTGCAGGCCGGGCTTGCCTGAAGTCATCCAAGTTGACGCACCAGCGCTGGCCCGAAGGGAGTTGATACGTCCATTTTGCATCATGATTTCCTACTGTTATTTAATATGTTCTGTTGAATAATAATGCTTTAGGGAGTGATGATAATGTCTTTTCTCTCATAATATGCAAGGTTTACACAAAGAGGGAGAATACCGTCAGCTGGAATTCTGGACCTGGAAAAAGCACATCACAGATACCTATTCTGCACATCTCCAATGGAGCTGAAACTTTATGGATATTGTTTTTGGAATTAATAAAAAATACTCGAGCAAAGAACTACCGGAGGGGGCCACCCTGGTGGGCACAAGACACCAGGGCGCGCCAGGCCCCCCTGGGCATGCCCTGGTGGGTTGTTCCCTCCTCGGCCCACCTCCGGTGCCCATCTTCTGGTATATAATCACTTTTGACCTAGAAAAAATAAGAGGAGGACTTTCGGGACGAAGCGGCGCCGTATCGAGGCGGAACTTGGGCAGGAGCACTTTTGCCCTCCGGCGGAGCGATTCCGCCGGGGGAACCTCCCTCCCGAAGGGGGAAATCGAAGCCATCGTCATCACCAACACCCCTCTCATCTTTGGTAGGCCAATCTTCATCAACATCTTCAACAGCACCATCTCCTCTCAAACCCTAGTTCATCTCTTGTGTTCAATCTTTGTATCGGAACCTCAGGTTGGTACCTGTGGGTGACTAGTAGTGTTGATTACGTTGCGTAGTTTATTACTATATGGTTTATTTGTTGGAAGATTATATGTTCAGATCCATTATGCTATTCAATACCCCTCTGATCTTGAGCATGATTATTATTTGTGAGTAGTTACCTTTGTTCTTGAGGTCACGGGAGAAGTCATGTTGCAAGTAATCATGTGAATTTGATATGTGTTCGATATTTTGATGATATGTATGTTGTGATTCCCTTAGTGGTGTCATGTGAACGTCGACTAAATGACACTTCATCATTCATGGGCCTAAGGGAATGCATTGTGGAGTAGTTATTAGATGATGGGTTGCTAGAGTGACAGAAGCTTAAACCCTAGTTTATGCGCTACTTCGTAAGGGGCATATTTGGATCCAAACGTTTAATGCTATGGTTAGATTTTATCTTAATACTTTTCTCGTAGTTGTGGATGCTTGCGAGGGGGTTAATCATAAGTGGGAGGTTGTTCAAGTAAGAACATCACCCAATCACCGATCCACCCACAAATCAAATTATCAAAGTAGCGAACACGAATCAAACCAACATGATAAAAGTGACTAGATGAAATTCCCGTGTACCCTCTAGAACACTTTGCCTATTACTAGAGATTGTTCTGGCCTGTCCTTTGCCACAAAAGGATTGGGCTACCTTGCTGCACCTTATTTACCGTTACCGTTACTTGGTCGTTACCAATTACCTTGCTATCAAACTAACTGTTACCTACAATTTCAGTGCTTGCAGAAATTACCTTGATGAAAACCGCTTGTCATTTTCTTCTGCTCCTCGTTGGGTTCGACACTCTTAATTATCGAAAGGACTACGATTGATCCCCTATACTTGTGGGTCATCAAGTCTCTTTTCTGGGGCCGTTGCCGGGGACTGAAGCGCTCTTGGTAAGTGGAAATCGGTAAGGAAAAACTTATACTACATGCTGAAATTTATTGTTACTTGCTACTATTGAAAACAATCCTTTGAGGGGTTTGTTCGGGGTATCTTCACCTCGACCGGAACCACCATTAGTTGCCCCTCAACCTACTGCACCTACTGAAAATATTGGTTATGAAATTCCTTCGGGTATGGTAGAACAACTGCTTGCTAAACCTTATGCAGGAGATGGAACTGGACATCCTGATATGCACCTTTTATATGTGAACGAAATTTGTGGATTATTCAAGCTTGCGGGTTTACCCGGAGATGAAGCTAAGAAGAAAGTTTTCCCTTTATCTTTGAAGGGAAAAGCATTGACATGGTATAGGCTATGTGATGATCTTGGATCATAGAACTGGAATCGTTTGCAATTGGAATTCCACCAAAAGTTTTATCCCATGCATCTAATTAATCGTGATCGGAATTATATATATAATTTTTGGCCTCGTGAAGGAGAAAGCATCGCTCTAGCTTGGGGAGGCTTAAGTCAGTGTTATATTCATGCCCCAATCATGACATCCCGAGAGAAGTTATCATTCAGAATTTTTATGTTCGGCTTTCTCATAATGATCAATCCATGCTCGATACTTCTTGTGCTGGTTCTTATATGAAGAAAACTATTGAATTCAAGTGGGATCTCTTAGAAAGAATTAAACGCAACTCCGAAGATTGGGAACTCGACGAAGGTAATGAGTCAGGTATAAAGCTCGAGTTTGATTGTGTTAAATCTTTTATGAATACCGATATTTTTCAATATGGACTCGACTCTCAGATAGTAGCCTCTTTCTGTGAAGCATTTGCTACTCACGTTGATCTCCCTAAGGATAAGTGGTTTAAATATCATCCCCCTATTAAAGAAGAAATTAAAGAACCGGTCATAGCTAAAGATGAAACCATCATTTACATTGTTGATCCAGTTGTGCCTACAGCTTATATTGAAAAACTACCTTTCCCCGTTAGGATAAAGGAACATGCTAAGGTATCAACTGTGGTTCGTAAGAGTAATATAAGAGCACCTAAGCCCCATGAACAAATTAAAGTAGAACCTAGTGTTGCTATGGTTAAATATCTCTTGGTAGAAAATATTGATGGGCATGTTATCTACTTCTGTGATGAAGCTGCTAGAATTGCTAAACCCGATGGAAGAGATAAACATAGACCCATAGAAGGCATGCATGATGTCTCAGTTAAAATAGGAGATCATTGCTATCATGGTTTATGTGATTTGGGTGCTAGTGCTATCCCTTTTACCTTATACCAAGAAATTATGGATGAAATAGCACCTGCTGAAATAGAAGACATTGATGTTACTATTAAACTTGCAAATAGAGACACCATCACACCACTTGGGATTGTTAGGGATGTTGAAGTCTTGTGTGGGAAAGTAAAATACCCTACTGATTTTCTAGTTCTTGGTTCCCCACAAGATGACTTTTATCCCATTATCTTTGGCAGACCTTTCTTAAGCACCGTCAACGCTAAAATAGACTGTGAAAAACAAAATGTCGGTGTCAGTTTTGGTGGTGTGTCTGATGAGTTTAATTTTTCCAAGTTTAGTAGACAACCTCGTGATAGAGCATTATCTAGTAAGGATGAAATAATTGGTCTTGCTTCTATTGCCGTGCCTCCTATCGATCCCTTAGAACAATATTTGCTTGACCATGAAAATGATATGCACTTGCGTGAAAGAAATGAAATAGATCAAATTTTCTTTGAACAACAACCTCTCCTGAAACACAATTTGCCTATTGAAACTCTTGGAGGGCCTCCTCCACCTAAAGGTGATCCTGTGTTTGAATTAAAGCAATTGCCTGACACTTTGAAGTATGCTTATCTTGATGAGAAAAAGATATATCCTGTTATTATTAGTGCTAACCTTTCAGAACATGAAGAAGAAAGATTATTAAAAGTTCTAAGGAAGCACCGGGCTGCTATTGGATATACTCTTGATGATCTTAAGGGCATCAGTCCCACTCTATGTCAGCACAAGATTAATATGGAACCTGATGCTAAACCCGTTGTTGATCATCAACGGCGATTAAATCCTAAGATGAAAGAAGTGGTAAGAACTGAAATATTAAAGCTTCTGGAAGCAGGTATAATCTATCCCATAGCTGGTAGTAGATGGGTAAGTCACGTTCATTGTGTCCCTAAGAAAGGAGGTATTACCGTTGTTCCTAATGATAAAAATGAACTCATTCCACAAAGAATTGTCACTGGCTATAGAATGGTAATTGACTTTAGAAAGTTAAATAAAGCTACTAGAAAAGATCATTACCCTCTGCCTTTCATTGATCAAATGATAGAAATGTTATCTAAGCACACACACTTTTGTTTTCTGGATGTATATTCTGGTTTCTCTCAAATACCTGTGTCAGCATCCGATCAAGAGAAAACCATCTTTACTTGCCCTTTTGGAACATATGCTTATAAACATATGCATTTTGGTTTATGCAATGCACCTGCTACCTTTCAAAGATGTATGACTGCTATATTCTCTGATTTTTGTGAAAAGATTGTGGAGGTTTTCATGGATGATTTTTCCGTTTACGGGACTTCTTTTGATGATTGCTTAAGCAACCTTGATCGAGTTTTGCAGAGATGTGAACAAACTAATCTCATCTTGAATTGGGAGAAGTGCCACTTTATGGTTAATGAAGGTAGTGCCTTGGGGCATAAAATATCCGAACGAGGTATCTAGGTGGATAAAGCTAAAGTTGATGAAATTGAGAAAATGCCTTGTCCTAAAGATATTAAAGGTATTCGAAGTTTCCTTGGTCATGCTGGTTTCTATAGGAGGTTCATTAAAGACTTCTCTAAAATTTCTAGGCCTCTTACTAATCTTTTGCAAAAGGATATCCCTTTTGTTTTTGATGATGATTGTGTGTAAGCCTTTGAAACACTCAAGAAAGCCTTAATCTCTGCACCTATCATTCAACCACCTGATTGGAACTTGCCTTTTGAAATTATGTGTGACGCTAGTGATTATGTTGTTGGTGCTGTTCTAGGACAAAGAGTTGATAAGAAATTGAATGTTATCCACTATGCTAGTAAAACTCTAGACAATGCCCAACGAAATTATGCTAGTATTGAAAAAGAATTTTTAGCTGTTGTGTTTGCCCGTGATAAATTTAGATCCTATATTGTTAACTCCAAAGTTATTGTTCACACCGATCATGCTGCTATAAAATACCTTATGGAAAAGAAATATGCTAAACCTAGACTCATTAGATGGGTTGTCTTGCTTCAAGAATTTGACTTACATATCGTTGATAGCAAAGGAGCTGAGAACCCCGTAGCTGATAACTTGTCTAGGTTAGAAAATATTCTTGATGACCCACTACCTACTAATGATAGTTTTCCTAATGAACAGTTAGCTGCAATAAGTGTTTCTCAAAACACCCATTGGTATTCTGATTATGCTAACTACATTGTTGCTAAATATATACCACCTAGCTTCACATACCAACAAAAGAAAAAAAAATTCTTCTATGACTTAAGACATAACTTTTGGGATGAACCAAATATTTATAAAGAAGGCGTAGATGCTATAATTAGACGTTGTGTACCTGAGCATGAACAGAAACAAATCGTACGGAAATGTCATTCCGAAGCTTATGGAGGACATCATGCGGGAGATAGAACTTCTCACAAGGTATTGCAGTCTGGTTTTTATTGGCCTACTCTCTTCAAGGATGCCCGTAAGTTTGTCTTGCCTTGTGATGAATGTCAAAGAATTGGTAATATTGGTAAGCGACAGGAAATGCCTATGAATTATTCACTTGTTGTTGAACCTTTTGACGTTTGGGGTTTTGCTTATATGGGGCCTTCTCCTTCCTCTAACGGGTACACTCATATTTTGGTTGCTGTTGATTATGTCACTAAGTGGGTAGAAGCTATTCCAACTAGTAGTGCTGATCACCACACCTCCATTAAAATGCTTAAAGAGGTTATCTTCCCGAGGTTTGGAGTCCTTATATATTTAATGACCAATGGTGGTTCACACTTTATTCATGGTGCTTTCCGTAAGATGCTTGTTAAATATGATGTTAACCATAGAGTTGTGTCACCCTATCATCCTCAATCTAGTGGTCAAGTTGAACTTAGCAATAGAGAAATAAAATTGATATTACAAAAAAACTGTCAATAGGTCTCGAAAGAATTGGTCTAAGAAATTATATGATGCACTTTGGGCCTATAGAACAGCTTATAAAAATCCTATGGGTATGTCTCTATACAAAATGGTATGTGGAAAAGCTTGTTATTTGCCTCTAGAATTAGAACATAAAGCATTTTGGGCAATTAAAGAACTCAACTATGATTTCAAACTTGCCGGTGAGAAGAGGCTATTTGATATTAGCTCACTAGATGAATTGAGAACCCAAGCCTATAAAAATGCCAAACTATTCAAATAAAAGTAAAAAAGATGGCATGACAAAAGAATCCAAAAGCGGGAATTCAAAATAGGAGACTATGTTCTTTTGTTCAACTCTCGTTTAAGATTTTTTGCAGGTAAGCTTCTCTCCAAATGGGAAGGACCATATATTATCGAAGAGGTTTATCGTTCTGGAGCTATCAAGATTAATAATGCCGAAGGTACTAACCCGAAGGTGGTCAATGGACAAAGAATTAAGCACTATATCTCAGGTACGCCTATTAACGTTGAAAGCAATGTCATCCAAACCATGACACCGGAGGAACACATAAATGAAACCTTCCGGAACACTCCAGAATTCTGAAAAATAGGAGATACGTGATACGGTAAGTAAACGAACTCCAAAAAATCCGCAAAAATATTTTTTGTCAGTTTTGGAATATTTGAAAATTTTGGAAATTAAGAAATAAACCGGAAGATGATCGAGGTGGGTTGTGCCCACCTCGGACACCTTCCCGACTCCGTTTTCCTTCCATATGCTTGTTCTCCAAGAATAAAAATTCTCTATATATACCCCCCGACTGTTTTGACGACCGCATCATAGAAAAACCCTCTGTTCTTGTTTCGTGTTGTTTTCCTGACAGATCTGAGAATATATCGTCTCAAGATTCAGAGGGGGAGAGCTATGTTGCTGACTATGTTGCAAACCCCAAGATCTATGGAGAAGTGGAACATTATGGATGGACCTCAGATGAGGAGGGAGACGCTGCCATGAAGGAAACAAAGGATGATAGCTCTGAGGAAGGGGATGATCCATTACCTCAACCCGGAGACATGCATGTGGAATTCAAGAAGTCAAGCCTCCCTAGAGGATACAAACCTGAGGTCCAATTTATCCCATCTCATTTTCTGCAGGAGAGCAAGGCGGCATTATGCAAAAAGATATTAAAGCTCGAGTTGGAGAATGATGATCTAAGGGAGGAAAATGTTATGCTTAAATATAAGTTGAAGAAGAAGGTTACATCATCACCACCACCTTCTTCATCACCACCACCAAAGGAGACTTGAGCACACGGGTATGGTCACTCCCCTTGGCTTGAGCCAAGCTTGGGGAGGTGCCCCGGTATCGTATCACCATCACTTTTATTCACCTTTACCTATTTTAGTTCGATCATTAGTTTTCCTTTGCTTTAGTTGAATAAAAGTCTAGCATGATCTATTTTCGTGTGTTAGTTTCGTGGCCTATCTATCTATGTAATCGAGTGAGAGTTATATAATAAAGTTTAGTTTGAGTTTTTGCCTCTCTACTTTCTTGTTGCAATCAAAATAAAGGAAAAAAGTAAATAAATGAAAAGAATCATATGCTAATCTTATGGTGAGTAATGACATCACATAAGGAAAAGTATAAGTAGTAAAATTTATTGGAGATGACAAACATAGCATTGGTCAATGATGCAATTCATGAAAGAATTAATAAGGGAAGAGAAGATTGACATGCAAATACACTATCTTGGACATCTTTTATGATTGTGAGCCCCCATTAAATATTATATGTCAAAATTGTTGACGTTGGACAAGGAAGACAACGTAATGATTTATGGTTGTTCATGTCCACATAGAAGTTATATTGTCATAGATCCTTCAACATGTAGTGCTTGCTCAATACCTTTGCTAGCCAAAAAATCTGCACTAAGTAGAGATACTACTTGTGCATCCAAAAACCCAAAGCCAAATTCATTCTTTGAGAGTCCACCATTCATACCTATGGATAGAGTAAGATCCTTCACGTAAGTTGTCATCGGTGCAATAAGGCAATAAAAATTGCTTCTAAAAGTGTTTTGATCAATTAGTGTAAGAGAAAATTGAGCGCTATACGAACTGATGATGGCAAAGTAATAAAAGCGACGGACTGCATAATAAAGTTTGCTATCATAGGGGGCAATATAGTGTGACATTCTTTTACATTAAGGGATTAGGCATACAAACCAAAAAGTGCAAGACAACCTCTGCTTCCCTCTGCGAATGGATTATCTTTTACTTTTATGTATTTACTTTTATGCAAGAGTCAAAGTATTCTTCCCTATTCCTTTTTACTTTTTCCTTTTGCAAGCATCATGTGGTGAGGAAAGATCTAGGCACATATATCCAGTTGGATATGGGTGGGCATGAGTTATTATTGTTGACATCACCCTTGAGGTGAATACGTTGGGAGGCTAAACTATAAGCCCCTATCTTCCTATGTGTTCGGTTGAAACTTTTTGCACATGGGTATGCTGTGAGTGTTAGCAATCATACAAGACTAAATGATGGTTGAGTATGTGGACTTGCCAAAAGGCTCCGACATGAGACCCTTCCTGAAAATATGATGAATTGTAGTTGCAAAGTTGACTGAGAACATAGTTTGTTGGTTTTCAATAAGGTTTATGCTTTATACTTCTATGTTTTGATGAATTGTTACTTGTGCATGAGAAGTTATATGATGAAAGTATATGAATAAGTTTTATGATAGAGTTTGTTGCTGTTATGATAATAAGCTTGATCCTTCTATGCCTGTATTTTGTTTTTATCGACACCTCTCTCTCAAACCATGTGGACATGGTTTTCAATTTGGGCTTTTCCCTTGAGGACAAGCGAGGTCTAAGCTTGGGGGAGTTGATACGTCCATTTTGCATCATGATTTCCTACTGTTATTTATTATGTTTTGTTGAATAATAATGCT
The DNA here is from genome assembly GCA_039707655.1 of Elymus sibiricus. Taxonomy (NCBI): domain Eukaryota; kingdom Viridiplantae; phylum Streptophyta; class Magnoliopsida; order Poales; family Poaceae; genus Elymus; species Elymus sibiricus. The sequence continues at coordinate 339,066,990 of CM077663.1, forward strand.
TTAGGGAGTGATTCTAATGTCTTTTCTCTCATAATATGCAAGGTTTACACAAAGAGGGAGAATACCGTCAGCTGGAATTCTGGACCTGAAAAGACACATCAGAGATACCTATTCTGCACATCTCCAATAGAGCTGAAACTTTACGGAGATTATTTTTGGAATTAATAAAAAATACTGGAGCAAAGAACTACCGGAGGGGGCCACCCTGGTGGGCACAAGACACCAGGGCGCGCCAGGCCCCCCTGGGCATGCCCTGGTGGGTTGTGCCCTCCTCGGCCCACCTCCGGTGCCCATCTTCTGGTATATAATCACTTTTGACCTAGAAAAAATAAGAGGAGGACTTTTGGGATAGAGCGCCGCCGTCTCGAGGCGGAACTTGGGCAGGAGCACTTTTGCCCTCCGGCGGAGCGATTCCGCCGGGGGAACTTTCCTCCAGGAGGGGGAAATCGAAGCCATCGTCATCACCAACACCCCTCTCATCTTTGGGAGGCCAATCTTCATCAACATCTTCAACATCACTATCTCCTCTCAAAACCTAGTTCATCTCTTGTGTTCAATCTTTGTACCGGAACCTCAGATTGGTACCTGTGGGTGACTAGTAGTGTTGATTACCTTGCATAGTTGATTACTATATGGTTTATTTGGTGGAAGATTATATGTTCAGATCCATTATGCTATTCAATACCCCTCTGATCTTGAGCATGATTATTATTTGTGAGTAGTTACCTTTGTTCTTGAGGTCACGGGAGAAGTCATGTTGCAAGTAATCATGTGAATTTGATATGTGTTCGATATTTTGATGATATGTATGTTGTGATTCCCTTAGTGGTGTCATATGAACGTCGACTACATGACACTTCACCATTCATGGACCTAAGGGAATGCATTGTGGAGTAGTTATTAGATGATGGGTTGCTAGAGTGACAGAAGCTTAAACCCTAGTTTATGCGCTACTTCGTAAGGGGTTGATTTGGATCCAAATGTTTAATGCTATGGTTAGATTTTATGTTAATACTTTTCTCGTAGTTGCGGATGCTTGCGAGGGGGTTAATCATAAGTGGGAGGTTGTTCAAGTAAGAACAGCACCCAAGCACCGGTCCACCCACATATCAAATTATCAAAGTAGCGAACACGAATCAAACCAACATGATAAAAGTGACTAGATGAAATTCACGTGTACCCTCAAGAGCACTTTGCCTATTACTAGAGATTGTACTGGCCTGTCCTTTCCCACAAAAGGATTGGGCTACCTTGATGCACCTTATTTACCGTTACCGTTACTTGCTCGTTACCAATTACCTTGCTATCAAACTATCTCTTACCTACAATTTCAGTGCTTGCAGAAATTACCTTGCTGAAAACCGCTTGTCATTTCCTTCTGCTCCTCGTTGGGTTCGACACTCTTACTTATCGAAAGGACTACGATTGATCCCCTATACTTGTGGGTCATCAGGAGGCACCGAGCGCGCCTTCCTATTTGGAAGATGGCCACCGCTAGTTGTGAGGGAGGTGTTGGCGCAGTGCCTGTCCGGCGATGCCTTCCTGGACTCGGCCCGCTTCTCAGGGAGCAGGGGCTTCTTCTTTGCGGGCGCCTCCTTGGCAAGCCCAAGGGTGTCCTCATCGGCCGGGTGCTCGGTGGAGGTAACCTCATAGGCATGCTCGAGGGTGTGGACCGCGTTCTTCTCATCGCAGCGGATGGTGAGGGTACCACTGTTGCCGGGCCCCTTGACGAGGCTGTAGGCGTGGTGGGTCGCGGCCATGAACTTGGAGAGTGTCGGGTAGCCCCCGGTGATGGCGACGCCTCCATCGAGGGCCGTGCGGTTCTGGTGCCCAGCCGTGGCAACGTTATGGAGAACGCGATCCTGATGGATGTGCACTCTCTCGAGGATCACGTGCGCGTCCGGGGGTGCACGGTGGACGGCCTGGCAGCTGTCGTCACCGGCCGGCGTGGACGACCCGTGGGACGGCTCTGGAGCGTGGGCTGTAAGGCGCCGTTCAGCTGCGTCATGGGCCAGAGGAGGAGCATCGTGCCTAGCCCGGTCGACGCGCGATGGTGGAGCCGGCGGGGAGTGGGAGGGCGCCAGGCCATCGCACGTGGCGTCGATGAGCTCGGTGATGCGCTCGAGCCAGGCATCGTAGCCGTCCTCGGTGGGGTGGTAGCGCAGTAGCTCCTGTGCCATGAGCAGCGCGGCGTGCAGAGCGGGAGGGTCATGATGCGCAAGCGAGGGCTCGGCAGCGGAGCGGCCAGTCGCGCGCACATTCACCGGCGGGTGAATGGAGGAGGCCGCCCGCTCCCCAACGGGCTCAGTGACGGCGCGAGGGCGGCGCCCCGGAGAACTTCGGGAGGCAGAGGCTGCATGGGCCCTGGCGGCAACTCGGCGTGCAGCGCGTCCCCGGCGAGCAGCGGTTTCGTCCATGTCGGTGTTGACGTCGTCGAAGGCACGAAGACGGCAAGTCCCCCTACCTGGCGCGCAAAATATCGGAGTTTGGGATCTGCGTCAAAGAACTTCTTCATGAATAAGATTCGAACACTGTGGGGCTTGGCTTAGCTACCTACAACTCGACGGCGAACATAAGAGGATCGACGACGAGCTTGCTGCTGCTCGCCGGACACAACAGGGACAAACGAGCTACCCAGGTTCGGGCCACCAACGGTGTAATACCCTACTCCTGCTTTGTGTTGGATTGCTCTATGAGGGAGATCTGTGCTTGAGCTACACGAGGTCTTGGGAGACAAAATAGCTCGATCCTCTTACATGGAGGCGGCCCTGCCCCCTTTGTAGTGCCTTGGTCCTCTTCCCCCAAAATATCGGCGGGAAAGGGTGGCCATAGGGCGGCAATTCAAAGGGGGACAGGAACTCAATCCTATCCTTACAAAATGTGGTCTCCACCAGCTAAAGTAGTCTTCGTGACGCACTGGTGGGCTCAGTGATGACCTCCGTCCTGCAGCACTGATCTGTCCTGATCTCCTTACACCAAAGGGGAAACGCTTTGGGACTCGCTTTCGGGGAGGCGGGCTCCACTGCCTCCCTTATCACCAGAATGGAAATTGTCCTACTCTCCCCCTCTATCCTCACCATGACATTAGGGGAATCGCTTGTGCAGCGAGAGCCACGCACCGCGGCTGGCCTCGCACAAGCCAAGGCCATGTAGTGAGAAACCCTCTCGGGGAAAAGGGTGGTTCTCCGCGTGTACTTGCCCGCACACGGATGTCATGCCAAAGGGGGTCGCTATCAGATCTGAATCCGATAAGTATCCTTGCTTGGCTAGGCACTCCAAGTGAAGGCGTGAGACAGAGCAACTGCCCCAGTCGCCTCTAATAGGGACGTGGGGGCACCTCAAAGAGCCAGCATCGCTCGCCATGAAGAACTCTCGAGGGTGGACTTGGGAGAAGGGAAGCACTCACGCGATTTGTTTGAAGAGAAGAGTCAGGAGTGCGTGGTGAATTCACATGCTCGGCTTGCAAATAATAGGGGGAAAAGGGGACGATGCTTCGACGTTTCGCTATAAAGCGGCCTAATTTCCCATAAAAAGTGGTTACGACGGTCAGTAATTGGACGCCACGTGTGATGAAGTCGGGCCCGCCAGACAGAATTGTTGATTTAGTGTAACGCCCAAGATGCAATCCTATCCTTATTTTGGCTCGAGGGCATCGACAGGGATAGAAGCGCCTCTCATCGTTTCGCAAGAATGGATATCATTACAAGTACATGTAAAGAAGAGATGAGTATATGGAATTGGATTTATCATTTTTATTGCTACTAGTTGAAGAACCTTTCTTGCCTTTGTTACTAGATTGCTTAGTCTTAACTTGTGGGATAAATGTAGACAAGAGTAGTCGTTTGGCTAGATAAGAAGAAGTCTTCTTTCAGAGATCGTCATTGATTGCTTTAAGAAACTCATGTTCTTGCTCCAAATTGAGCTTCTCGAAGCGTAGCTTCTCATGAGTTCTTACAAGCTCTCTATGATCTTATAAAGTAGATTCATGAGCTAACATAAGAGTGTTTAATTCTTTAGTTAGTCGTTCTATTTCCTTCTTATCATCATCACACGACTTATCTTGATTAGCATGATCATCATCTAGCGCATTTTGACTAATATCACTAGCTTTATCACATAGCAAGTCATCATCTCCAAGTAAGTCATCCTCATCACTATCGAAATCAAGATATTCGGTGTGTGATACCTTGGGGCCTTTAGCCATGAAGCAACTTCCACTCCCTTCATTTGGTGAATCAAATATGTCGTAGGAGTTGGAGGAAACGAGTGCATGTCCGGCAACACCTTCATCTTGACTATAGTCGGAGTCGGAGTGATAGCTTCTCTCGGAGTGGTCGTCGAAATCGAAGCCAGAAACCCATTCACCAACATGAGCCTGATGTCTTCCTCTTGAGTATCTCTTGGTGTACTTGTCCTTCTTCTCCGAATCCCTACTTCTCCTTGAGGGTCTTCATTCATAACGATCATCTCTACTCCTTCTCTCTCTTCGAGGTGACTTATCTCTTGAGCTTTTTCTTCTAGGTTACTCTTCTCTTCTTTGTTGGGGGGCCGTGCACTCATTTGAGTAGTGTCCGGGCCTTCCACAATTGTAACAATTCCGGTCACGACTAGATGAACGCTTCTCTTCATATCTTGAGTTGGAGCTTCTTTCTTTGCCTCTACTCTTGTAGAACTTGTTGAATTTCTTGACCATGAGGCTTATCTCTTCATTGGTTACAAGGTTGTCGCTTGAACTAGCAGGAGCATCACTTGTGGCTTTGTAAGCACCGCTAGACTTGTTGTGAAGTTCTTCCTTGTCTTTGAGTGATATATCATGAGCAACAATTCTACCAATGACTTCCGTAGGCTTGAGATCTTTGTAGTTTGGCATCATTTGGATCAATGTGCACACGGTGTCATACTTTCCATCCAAGGTTCTAAGTATCTTCTTGATGATGAATTTGTTGGTCATTTCTTCGCTTCCTAAGCCGGCAATCTCATTTGTGATGAGAGCAAGCCTAGAGTACATCTTCGCAACTCCTTCACCATCCTTCATCTTCAACATGTCAAGTTGACTTTGAAGCACGTCCAACTTAGATTCTCTGACGGAATCAGTACCTTCGTGCATATCAACCAAAGTATCCCAAATTTCCTTTGCATTCTCAAGACGGCTGATTTTGTTGAATTCTTCGGGGCATAGGCAGTTGAAAAGAATGTCACAAGCTTGAGCATTGTATTGCAACATCTTCAATTCATCCACGATCGCTTCACGATCCGGTTCCTTTCCATCACCAAATAATTCACCTTGCAAGCCAACACGAACAACAGCCCAAACGGCGGGGTTATGACCAAGAATATGCATTTTCATCTTATACTTCCAACTAGCAAAATTAGTGCCATCAAAGTACAGACCTCTACGGTGGTAACTTCCCTCACTAGACGCCATACTCTCCTAGGTTGTGAAACCAATGCAATGGAGAGCAATGCTCTAATACCACTTGCAGGATCGCAAGTATGTCTAGAGGGGGGGTGATTAGACTACTTGACAAATTAAAATTCTAACTTTTCCCAATTTTAGTTGTCGGCAGATTTTAGCAATAGTAGCAAGTCAAGCACACCCTACACATGCATGTCTAAGAGTATAGCAGCGAAAAGTAAAGACAAGCACATGTAATAGAGGTAAGGGTTAGAAGATCAAACGCAATTGTAGACACAAAGATTTTTCTCGTGGTTCCGATAGGTGGCGCTATCGTACATCCACGTTTATGGAGTCTTCAACCCACAGAGGGTAACGGTCGCGAGAGTCCGCGGAGGGCTCCACCCATAAGGGTCCACGAAGTAGCAACCTTGATAATTCCATAACAGCTTCCGTCCACGAAGGACTAGCCTCACTATGGGTAGATCTTCATGAAGTAGGCGATCTCCTTACCCGTACAAACTTCTTGGTTCAACTCCACAACACGAAGTAGGAGGCTCCCAAGCAACAGCTAACCAATCTAGGAGGCACCACCCTCCAAAAGGTAATAGGCTTGATAATGATGATGAACTCCTTGCTCTTGTGCTTCAAGATGATAGACTCCTCAACACTCAATCACTCTCTCACAGATTTGGCTTGGTGGAAGGGATTGATTTGGTGGAAAGCAACTTGGGGAGGCTAGAAATCAAGATCCATATGGTTGGAGTGGATGATCTTGATCTCAACACAAGGGTAGGTGGTTCTCTCTCAGAAAACTGGATGGGGCAAGTGTGGAATAGTTCTGAGTGCTTCTCTTTAGAGTGAGAGGTGGTGGGGGTATATATAGGCATGTCCAAAAATCCAACCGTTACACCATTATTGAGCAACTCGGTGAAACCGAAGTAAAAACTCGGTGAAACCGAAGTAAAACCTCGGTGGCACCTAAGTGTTCAAAATGTGGCAACTTTAGGAATCTCGGTGAGACCGATATATGATTCTCGGTGGTACCGATATGAGTGGCCGAGGGCAGTTTCCAAACTCAGTGAGACCGATTCACAATTCTCGGAACTTCCGATTCTTGTGAAACAGTAACAGAAAGTTGGTCACTGGAACTCGGTGGCACCGATACAAAACTTGGTAGTAGCGAGAAGGGTTTGTGGCTAGGCTTTCTGTCTAGGATTTAAACTCGGTGTAGCCAATGTGGAAGTTGGTAGCACCGATTTTGAGTGGAAGGGTTTTAGACAGAATCTTTGTGGGAGAGCTTGTGGGTGTTTTTTGGTGAGTAGCACTTGTGCACGTGGAGCAATTTGTTCACCAACAGTACCTTACCCCCTTTTAATAGTATTGGCTTTCCTATGAACTCAAAGTGATTTCTCACAAAGTAAAATGTAGAGTCTTCTAGCTTGAAGCTTTGCCAATCCATTCCTTGCATCTTGGGGTATCTCCTCACAACTTATAGCCATCTCATCATTGGACTTTTCCTGAAATATACTTAGTGGAACCATGAGTCCAATGACATATATGTTGTTATTAATTACCAAAACCACCAAGGGAGCAAATGTGCTTTCATCGGCGCGGGATCCGGCGGATCCGGGGGCCTCCGGTGCCCGCCGTGCGGCTGCGTAGCGGAGGAGGCCGGTGGTGAGGCCCACGGGAAGCGGCGGCGGCGGTTGGTCGCGGAGGCGAGGCGGCGGGGCGCGCGACGCTCGGCAGCTGCGGGCTGACGGAGATCCTGCGAGGAGGTCGTCGGCGGCGGGGTCTCCGGCGGCGGGCGGCGGGGAAGCTCCCTGGCGGCGCGACAGGAGGGAGGCCGCAGGGCGTGCCGGACATGGGTCGGTTCGGGCCTGGCTGCGGCGGCGGCTGGGCCCGAGGGGGCCTGATGAAAGCACAACATGTTCCCTTGGTGGTTTTGATAATTCATGACAACATACATTGTCTCTTGGACTAATATTTTTACCTAGTGTATTTCAGATAAAGTCCACAGAGAGGGCTGGCAAAAGGATTGTGGAGATTGTGGAGATACCCCAAGAAGCTAGGAAATGGATTGGCAAAGCTTCAAGCAAGAGGACTCTACATTTTACTTTGTGAGAAATCACTTTGAGTCCATAGGAAAGCCAATACTATTAAAAGGGGGTAAAGTACTGTTGATGAACAAAATGCTCATACGTGCACAAGTGATAGTCACCAAAAACACCCACAAGCTCTTCCATAAAAGTCTGTCCAAAGTCAAATTTCCAAAATCGGTGCAACCAACACTTTCCACTCGGTGCCACCGATTCCCAAACCCAGACAGACCCATGCCAAACCCTAGCACATCGGTGCAACCGATTCCACTTCGGTGCCACCGAGTTTGGGTTGCCAACTTTCTGTTACCTCGATTCACAAAATCGGTATCACCAATTTTGTTGGATCGGCGTCACCAAGTTGCGCAATCTGACCGTTGGTCACCTTATCAGTACCACCGAGAATTATATATTGGTCTCACCGAGATTCAAAAGTTGCTACCTTTGAAGCAACTCGGTACCACCGAGTTTTACACTTCGGAGTCACCGAGTTGGTCACTTTAGGTGTAACGGCTGGATTTTTGGGGATGCCTATATATACCCCTTCACCACCAGCCACTCGAAAGAGAAGCACTCAGAACTATTCCATACTTTCCCCATCATATTTTCTGAGAGAGAGCCACCAACTCATGTGTTGAGATCAAGCCATTCCACTCAATCCATATGAATCTTGATCTCTAGCCTCCCCAAGTTGCTTTCCACCAATCCAATCTATTCTACCAAGCCAAATCTGTGAGAGAGTGATTGTGTGTTGAGGAGTCTATCATCTTGAAGCACAAGAGCAAGGAGTTCATCGACAATGCCAAGCCTATTACCTTTTGGAGGGTGGTGCCTCCTAGATTGGTTAGGTGTCGCTTGGGAGCCTCCTACTTCATGTTGTGGAGTTGAACCAAGAAGTTTGTACGGGCAAGGAGATCACCTACTTCGTGAAGATCTACCCATAGTGAGGCTAGTCCTTCGTGGACGGAAGCCGTTATGGAATAGTCAAGGTTGCTACTTCGTGGACCCTTATGGGTGGAGCCCTCCGTGGACTCTCGCGACCGTTACCCTCCGTGGGTTGAAGACTCCATAAACGTGGACCTACGATAGCACCACCTATCGGAAACACGGGAAAAATCTTCGTGTCCCTCATGCGTTTTATCTCCCTATCTCAAATTTTTACTTCCATGTGCAATGTCTTTACTTTCCGCTGACATACTTGTTGACTTGCATGTGTAGGGTGTGCTAGACTTGCTATAATTGCTTAAATCTGCCAACCAATTAACTTGGGAAAAGGTTAGGTTTTAATTCTTGCAAGTAGTCTATTCACCCCCCCCCCCCCCTCTAGACACACACTTCTAGTGATCCCACAATTGTTATCAGAGCATTGGTCTCCTTTGCTTCGGTTTCATCACCGTGGAGGAAGATGGATGTGTCTAGTATAGGAAGTTTGAGTTGTAGAGTGCCTATTCTTGATGGGGAGTACTATAGTCAATGGAAACATATGATGCTTGAGCTATTTAATGAATTTCATTTGAGCAAGTATGTTAAGAACCCCTATGTACCTCCCATTGATCCTTTACATCCCACACACGAAGAGGAAATTGATATGCTATGCAATCTCAGAACTGTTAATCTTATCGTTAGAGGATTGCCTAGAATTGTGCTTAATCAAATGAAGAATTTTGAATGTGCTTATACTTTGTGGAATGACTTGGAGAAACAATATCCAAGTTATTCATTGAGTAATCTTGATGAAATTCTTCATAAAACTATTGCCTTTCACAAAATGACGCCTAGTGATCCCAAGTTTGATGACTATCTATTTGAGCTTAGAGACCTCATGCGTGCTAAAGGAGATGTCATAACTATCAGCAACATCATTGTAGAAGCCATTCGAATTCATAAATTTGAACATTGTCATGATCACAACACTAACGAATCTCTTGTTCTTTGTGACGAGGATTTCCCACTTGATGATGACAATGCGGAACATGGCTACTATGATGAAGATGAGCTGTTCGACATCGAGTATGAGAAGATCATGAAGAATCTAAGTCTTATGGCAAACTTCAAGGATTGCATGTCCGGAGGAAAAGAGTGGATTCTCGATAGCGGATGCACCAATCATCTGACCGGAGATAGAGAAATGTTTGAAGAGATCACACCAAACCATGGACCGCGAAGGTACGTAACATTTGGAGACAACTCCAAGGGTAAGGTACTTGGTCTTGGTAAAGTGGCCATACCCCATGATAGCTCTATTGAAAACGTCATGCTTGTTGAATCCCTCGGCTACAATCTTCTTTCCATATCTAGACTTGCCGACTTTGGTTTTAATGTGCTATTCACGAAAGTAGATTGCCAAGTGTTTCGTCAAGATAATCATAAAATGGTCTTTACCGGTTTCCATAGAGGTGATCTATACATTGTCGATTTCACTAAGAGATCCAAACCTCGTACTTGTCTAATTGCAAAATCTTATAAAGGTTGGCTTTGGCATAGAAGACTAGGACCTGTTGGCATGCGTAATCTAGACAAGCTTATCAAGGGTGATCATATACTTGGTGTTAAAGATGTTATCTTTGACAAAGATAGACTTTGTAGTGCTTGTCAAGCCGTAAAGCAAGTAGGTGGAAGTCGTCCCGTAAAGAATATCATGACTACTAGGAGACCACTAGAGTTACTTCACATGGATCTTTTTGGTCCCAATGCTTACAAGAGTCTCGGTGGAAATTCCTATGGTCTAGTTATAGTTGATGATTTTTCCAGATTTACGTGGGTATTCTTTCTTGATGATAAGTCACAGGTACAAAAGATCTTCAAGAACTACGTTCGCAAAGCGCAAAATCAGTTTGAAGTGAAGATCAAGAAGGTTTGGAGCGATAACGGATCGGAGTTCAAGAACACCCATGTGGATACCTTTCTTGACGAAGAAGGTGTTGCACATGAGTTCTCCTCTACGTACACGCCTCAACAAAATGGAGTTGTTGAGAGGAAGAACCGAACTCTTATTGAGATGGCAAGAACGATGCTTGACGAATACAAGACACCAAGACACTTTTGGGCAGAAGCCGTGGAAACAGCATGTCATGCCACGAACCGGCTCTACTTGCACAAGCTTCTTGGTAAAACGGCAAACGAGCTACTCACCGGTAACAAACTCCAAGTTGGATACTTTCGGGTATTCGGCTCAAAGTGCTACATTCTTGATAAGCATCGTCGTACCAAATTTGCTCCTAAATCTCATGAAGGTTTCCTACTCGGTTATGGATCGAACTCTCACACTTACCGTGTCTACAACAACTTCACTCGAAAGGTTGAAGAGACGGTAGATGTGAAGTTTGATGAGTCTAATGGTTCGCAAGTCGAACAATTGCCAAATGATGTAGGAGATAAGGATCCTTCGGAAGCTATCCAAGACTTGTCCATCGGCAAGATTCGTCCCATGGAGGTTAAGGAAAGTACTTCATCAACTCAAGTGGAAGCCTCTACTTCACGTCAAGGTGAACCTCAACACGACATGGAGGCATCCACAAGCGGTACATGACAAGATGAAGAAGAGGAAGTACATCATGAAGATCCACCACAACCTCCTTCACCACCACCTCAAGGGAACGACACCTTCAACAACAACGAAGACGAAGGAGATGATGATGATGAAGAAGAAGCTCCACCATCCAACAAGCCTAAGCTACCCCGAGTTCGAGCAAGAGTGACCAAGAACCATCCTCTAAACCAAATCTTTGGTGACATACAAACCGGGAGAATCACTCGCTCTAAAACTCGCTTAGCTAATTTTTGTGAGCATTATTCTTTCATCTCTAGCATGGAACCCTTGAAGGTACAACAAGTTCTTGAAGACCCGGATTGGGTGAACGCAATGCATGAAGAGCTTCACAACTTCGAGAGGAACGAAGTGTGGACACTCGTGGAGAAGCCCAAGGATGAGCACAACATCATCGGAACCAAATGGGTGTTTCGGAACAAGCAAGATGAAGACGGTCAAGTTGTACGCAACAAGGCGCGTCTCGTAGCCCAAGGATATACGCAAGTCGAAGGTATGGACTACGGTGAGACCTATGCCCCTGTCGCTAGACTTGAAGCTATTCACATTCTTCTTGCTTATGCTAATCACCATGATATCACGCTTTATCAAATGGACATTAAAAGTACCTTTTTAAATGGTGAGATTGAAGAAGAGGTCTATGTCAAACAACCCCCTGGTTTTGTGAATCCTAAGGAACCTAATCATGTTTACAAGCTTCGTAAAGCTCTTTATGGTCTTAAGCAAGCCCCACATGCTTGGTACAAATGCTTAACGAGGTTTCTCATTGAAAAGGGTTTTGAAATTGGTAAAATTGACGCAACCTTATTCACTAAGAGAGTTAATGGTGAATTATTTGTGTGCCAAATCTATGTGGATGATATTATCTTTGGATCTACCAACCCACAATTTAGTGAAAGATTTGGAAGGTTGATGTCCGAGAAGTATGAGATGTCCATGATGTGTGAGCTGAAATTCTTTCTTGGTTTGCAAATCAAGCAAACGAGAGAAGGAACTTTCATCTCTCAAACCAAGTATACCAAGGACTTGATCAAAAAGTTCAACATGCAAGAGTGCAAAGGTATGAAAACTCCTATGCCTACTAGTGGACATGTTGATCTTACCAAGGAGGACGAACCGGTTGATCAAAAGGTTTATCGATCTATGATTGGTTCATTGCTATATATATGTGCCTCCCGTCCCGATATTATGCTTAGTGTTTGCATGTGTGCTAGATATCAAGCTGCACCTAAAGAGTGTCATCTTTTGGCCGTGAAACGTATTGTGAGATATTTGATACAAACACCAAACTTTGGCATTTGGTATCCCAAGGGATCTTCCTTTAACCTTGTTGGCTATTCCGATTCGGACTATGCCGGTGACAAGGTTGATAGAATATCCACCTCGGGTACTTGTCAATTTTTGGGTAGATCTCTTGTGTCTTGGTCCTCCAAGAAACAAAACTCGGTATCTCTATCTACTGCCAAAGCTGAGTATATTGCTGCCGGATCGTGTTGTGCACAATTACTATGGATGACACAAACGCTTAAGGATTATGGAATTCATGTTAAAAATGTTCCATTACTTTGTGACAATGAAAGTGCTATCAAAATTGGTCATAATCATGTGCAACATTCTCGAACTAAACATATTCAAGTTAGACATCATTTCATTCGTGATCATGTTGACAAAGGAGATATTGATCTTAAGCATGTTCGCACTAACAAGCAATTGGCCGATATCTTTACTAAGCCACTTGATGAGAAAACGTTTTGTCACTTGAGGAGTGAGTTGAACATCATTGATGCTTCAAACTTGAGCTAGACTCACTCTCATGCATGCAAGGGCATAAGCCTACTTGATACTTCCATGATACACTTGACATGTTATCTTATACCATGGAATTCTATGCTCCCTTGTATTGCATCTAACATGTTGTAGGTACTTGGAAGAACAACACTCCACAAGATTGCCATCAACTCCAATCATAAGCAATCTTGTCATAACCAAGTATCCACAACCTCTCTTGATGATGGAAGGAAGAAGACAACAAAAACATATCCTTGACACATATTCGTACTTCACAATTGGTATCGTGTCATATCATGTTCTTCCTTGCTTGACTAACCTATGTAGGTGATAAGTGAACCAAAACAAGAAGGATAGCTCCCAACTCAAGATGATCTTCATCAACCTCGAGCATCCTCAACAAGTTCACCTACAAGCCACGTCATCAACATCACTCAAAGGTATGTACTCATATCCTTGAAAAGGCTTTACTCCAAGTCATGAGCTAAAGCAACTCAAGTGATATGAAAACATTAAAATTCTTAATCGAAAAATGGTAACCCCATTTTGAGCTTAACGATGAGTATGACCTATGATCAAGTATTCTTGCTTGGCTCCTAAGTCAATATACTCTAATATAGGTGACCTAGTCACCGCCCATCATCTAGTTAAGAATCTTGTGTGGTTCATTCTCTATTTACAAGATTTCCTGGAACCACTCAAATCTTCTCTAGTTGATATCCATTTGTAAAGTCTTTTGCATTTTCTTGAAAATTTCTCTTTGACACTTTGGTAAAAAAAAATCTAAATCTATTTGCAAGTTTCTCAAACATTGCCAAGTTTCTGTTTTAGCCTCGGATCCGCCGATACAAATAACTCGGTTCAACCGAATTAGCAGATGAGCTGCATTACAGTATCTTGGTACCACTGACTTGTTTGTCTCGGAGCCACCGATTTGATTTCTTCTCTTAGTTGTGTTCAAAACTGCAAATCCTTGTTTTCTTAGAAATCCTATTGTGGTATTTTCAATTCTTCGATGATCCCTTCATTAAAAAAAGGGAAAACTTTAGGGGGAGAAAAAAAAATTGGATCCCTCAATCAAAGGAGGAGAAGTCTTACAAGCTCTCAAATCAGCCAAAGGGAGAGAAATTACTTTCAATGATTCCCTCAATTCTCATTTCTATGAACCCTACGATCTATGACCCTTGTTCTCAAGGATCCCTTCTTAATCAATGATCCCTGTATCTGACCCTGTGTATGACCTTTTTGGAAATTAATGCCAAAGGGGGAGAAATACCAAAGCTTCAATGCTAAAGGGGGAGATACATGCTTATGCAAAGGGGGAGATATAATCAAGGGGGAGGGGAGAATATGCACAGTTTATACTTATATAGACAAGGTGAGAACACCAACGTAGGGGGAGAAAAATATGGTCGGAAGAAAAGTGTATTTATTTCATTTGACTGACTTTTCTCACCCTATCCAATCCCAATATCTACACGCTAAGATTCAGGGGGAGTGGATGATCTACTACTTTCATATCTCAGGGGAGAAAGCTCTAAAATGATCTTGGAGACATATCAATCTTAAGGAATACTACCTCTTACATGTTCTCCATATCTTGGTACTTTTGAGTTCTAATGCCTTTTGATTGGTAGAATACTCTTGTGTTTCCTAACATTGTTTTCTCAAGTCTGTTTCTAATACAAGAATGCTCAAGAACTCAAGGTAAGTATATGCATCATATCTTTGATCAAGATGATATCTTGCTTCTTGCACATATTGTTTGCAAGAGTGAAGTCTTGAACAAGGATGTAATTCATTCACATATATTTGATGCATATAGCCAAGATACACATGACTCATTATATCCCTTCTACTACATGTGTGTCCATGCATTCCAAGGCAACTATCCTTTAAAGGAATTGCACACATTTAGGGGGAGCAAGTCTAAGTCATGTGTCTCTCAAAGTCTTCATTATATCCATGCATATCTTTATTTGAAGCTTTGATTGTATGTTGTCATCAATTACCAAAAAGGGGGAGATTGAAAGCACAACATGTTCCCTTGGTGATTTTGATAATTCATGACAACATACATTGTCTCTTGGACTAATATTTTTACCTAGTGTATTTCAGATAAAGTCCACAGAGAGGGCTGGCAAAAGGATTGTGGTGATTCTCGAGATACCCCAAGAAGCTAGGAAATGGATTAGCAAAGCTTCAAGCAAGAGGACTCTACATTTTACTTTGTGAGAAATCACTTTGAGTCCATAGGAAATCCAATACTATTAAAAGGGGGTAAGGTACTGTTGGTGAGCAAAATGCGCATACGTGCACAAGTGATAGTCACCAAAAACACCCACAAGCTCTTCCATAAAAGTCTATCCAAAGTCAAATTTCCAAAATCGGTGCAACCAACACTTTCCACTCGGTGCCACCGATTCCCAAACCCAGACAGACCCATGCCAAACCCTAGCACATCGGTGCAACCGATTCCACTTCGGTGCCACCGAGTTTGGGTTGCCAACTTTCTGTTACCTCGATTCACAAAATCGGTACCACCGATTTTGTTGGATCGGTGTCACCGAGTTGTGCAATCTGACCATTGGTCACCTTATCGGTACCACCGAGAATTATATATCGGTCTCACCGAGATTCAAAAGTTGCTACCTTTGAAGCAACTCGGTACCACCGAGTTTTACACTTCGGTGTCACCGAGTTGGTCACTTTAGGTGTAACAGTTGGATTTTTGGGGATGCCTATATATACCCCTTCACCGCCACCCACTCAAAAGAGAAGCACTAAGAACTATTCCATACTTGCCCCATCATATTTTCTGAGAGAGAGCCACCTACTCATGTGTGTAGATCAAGCCATTCCACTCCATCCATATGAATCTTGATCTCTAGCCTCCCCAAGTTGCTTTCCACCAATCCAATCTCTTCTACCAAGCCAAATCTGTGAGAGAGTGATTGTGTGTTGAGGAGTCTATCATCTTGAAGCACAAGAGCAAGGAGTTCATCCACATTGCCGAGCCTATTACCTTTTGGAGGGTGGTGCCTCCTAGATTGGTTAGGTGTCGCTTGGGAGCCTCCTACTTCGTGTTGTGGAGTTGAACCAAGAAGTTTGTACGGGCAAGGAGATCGCCTACTTCGTGAAGATCTACCCATAGTGAGGCTAGTCCTTCGTGGACGGAAGCCGTTATGGAATAGTCAAGGTTGCTACTTCGTGGACCCTTATGGGTGGAGCCCTCCGTGGACTCTCGCGACCGTTACCCTCCGTGGGTTGAAGACTCCATAAACGTGGACGTACGATAGCACCACCTATCGGAACCACGGGAAAAATCTTCGTGTCCCTCATGCGTTTGATCTCCCTATCTCAACTTTTTACTTCCATGTGCAATGTCTTTACTTTCCTCTGCCATACTTGTTGACTCGCATGTGTAGGGTGTGCTAGACTTGCTATAATTGCTAAAATCTGCCAACCAATTAATTTGGGAAAAGGTTAGGTTTTAATTCTTGCAAGTAGTCCATTCACCCCCCCCTCTAGACACACACTTCTAGTGATCCCACACCTGATCCGGGCCCTGGCGGGCCACGGCGGCTGGGGGCGGCCAGGGGGCGCGTGGCAGCCCCTGGTTGGCTGCGGCGGCGGCTCAGGTGGTGGCCCGGCGAGCTGCGGCACGCCAAGTGGCGGCGCAGGGTGGTTGGCCGGCACGGTTTTCAAGGCAGGGACAAGTGGCGGAGGCTAGAGGTTAGGGAAGGGTTAGGCTAGGGTTATTTGACCATTTTTGGCATGGGAGGACCCTCTTTTATAGGCAGGAATTAGGTTAGGGGGGTTTGCTCCGTTTTCCAATCGTCGGATCGTGATCGAACAGCGCAGATCGGAGGAGGGCTAGCTGGGCTATTGTGGGTTGTGTAGAGTGGTTGGGCCAAGAAGAGAGGGAAGTGGCAGCCCGTGACAGAGTTTTTGAAACACCGAAAATGTCTGATAATTAAACCGGTCACGGTGCCGCTACGGTCGACCGTTCGGGTATCAAACGACCTCCGATTGCGACAAAATTTGGCAGGCGGTCTACCTACAACAAAACAAGACCGCTCGCCAACTTTTGACCCAATCCGAGAATATTATAAATGCACTTTTAAAAACAATATTATAACGATGCTGCGGGCGTGTGTGTGTGTGTTTGGTCTCGAAACGGTCAACGGGGAGAACCGGCAACAATTAGCGGATGCAATTCTTAAAAAAATGACGACCACAGAGTGTCGATGCTATGCATATGATGCGAATGATGCGATGATGAATGCGACAAACGATCGAATCACACGATGACAGTGGAATAAAAGGGGAATCTTCTGGAGCGTCGATCTCGGGCTGTTACAACTCTCCTCCACTTACAAGAGATCTCGACCCGAGATCTTAGAACGAGAAGGGGTAGAGAAAGAGAAGAGGTAAACTTAGTTGCTTCTTTGACAAACGAGTGAAACCAATGATCATTGAAGGTTTCAACAAGATGAAGAATGGCACGAGGCACAAGCACGAATTCAAAAGAAATTTGGGCAGCACTTCGGCTGAAATAGAAGGAAACTTGATAAGATAGCAAGAACTTGAGAAGAAGGCACAACACTCCAGTTAAAAGTATAAGCAAGAAAAGAACATGATCTTGACCAAATGAGATGATGGTTCAAAGAGAGCAACATCACAACGCCTCCGGAACAAAAGAATAGAAACTAGATCGTCGGAAAGAAAAGAACGGAGACGAAAATGACAACTTGCACCACAATTGAATTTGAAAAGCATCCTAACAAGAAGAGATTGAACGGAGTTGTTGAAAATCAACAACAAAAAGAGAAAACTTGTTGTGGGCTTATGGAAACATCTCAACATTATGAGGTGACAACCCGCCACTAACGAAAACAAGGATTTCTTGGGAATAACAGGATATGCAAACTTCTTTCAACAAGAGGATACATTGAGAACTTGGATCATTGATGAGCACCATGATAGCAATATCCTAAGGAAATGCTTTAGGTGAAATCCAATCCAAGATAGCTCCAATGAGGAAGATGATGGGTTTACATATCTCATTCTTGTAACCTACTCTTCGAGACTCCTCATGAATCAAGAATGTATAACACCATCTCAAAAGATAAGGGAGAAAGTATTGCCCTTTGAAATGCAAGATAAAGAATACTTGAGCTACTCCAACAAGAATATTGAAGAACACTTCGAGAAGGAATTAAACACTTGAAGAACCACCATGAGGACCTCCGTATACGAAAGAATGATCAAAAGAAATGAAGGTTGAAAAGGATAGATTATGATGTTGCAAAGATTTAGATGAAGCTTCGCGATGAGATACTTGAGAAAACTTGGAACTCCGGATGTCGGGGGGATGACCCCCGGTTAGGCCCAAGACGGCAAAACGACACTTGCTGGAATCACTGTTCACCCTGGCACTGTTCACCCTGGCCGGGTTCCCATGACCGGGTTCCCATGGCCGGGTTCCCATGGCCGGGTTCCCATGGCCGGGTCGAGCCATCTGGGTCGAGCCCGTCCGGGTCGAGCCGTCCGGGTGGAGCCCGTCCGGCTGGAATCCGGCGAAGTCAACCACGACGTCCCGTCAGACTGCGCGGACAAGACGGCCACACACTGTAGATTTAGCGGCTGGCACTGTACATTTAGCGGCTGGCACTGTACATTTAGCGGCTGGCCCCCCAATAGTGTAGATGTGGGCCACCCTTGTCCCCTGGGCTCCCCTTTATAAGGAGCACCAGGGGAGGCCTCACAGGGGGATGCACGGCCACGAGGAGGACGCTCCCACGAGCTCTCACGCTCTCACTCTCCCTCAGAAACAGCTCCAGGAGCACCTCTGTACAGATATATTCCACATATACATCAAACATGCAGGAGTAGGGGTGTTACCTCCCACGAAGGGCCCCGAACCTGGGTAAACCACCGTGTACAGTTGCCCAAACCCGTCCCGGATCTCCACCGCAGCCTTGCCCTCACCTCAAGCCATCCCATGGCATCTGCCGTGACGCGGCACCCCCCGCGAGAATACCACGACAGTTGGCGCCCACCGTGGGGCATGCCGCGGCGTCGGCCGGAGTCAAGTTCCGGATGAGGCCCTTCACCAGCTCCGGCGAGCACATCGTGCACGGTTTGGTCCGTGCGCCCCGCACGGCCAAACCGGCCGGCTGCAGCGCCGCGCTGGGCGCGGACGTCGCCGGCCCCACAGGCTCCTTCATCGTCCCCTTCGGCGCGCTGCGCGTCTTCATTGCGCTCGTCCCCGACGTATTTCCCAGCGAAGTGTGCAACTGCGCCGACTCACCTGTCCCCGTTAGCCGCGCCGTCCCCGACGACGTCGCCGCTCTCTGCGTTCACGCGGAGGTGCTCACCATCGGCACCAGTTCCGGCTCCCCGCGCGCCAAGGAGAAGGCTGCCGCGGCCGCCGCCTTGGCTGCGACTCCGCCTCGCCGGACTGACCCGCTCCGCGACACGATCCGGAGTCTGCAAGCCCCCATCACGCCTGAGGCCAACGCGGCTGCTGCGGCGGCCCAGCTCAACGAGGGCCGCCAGCATCTGCTGCTCGAGGCCACGGAGCTTGCGGCAACCCGGCGCCGGCTGGAGTCCGCCCAGCGAGAATTCGACAGCGCGCATGGCCTCACTCCGCCTGCCGTCGAGCCCAGCCGGGTCGCGGAGGTGCGGATCCGCGGGGGCGCACTCGGCCGTGCGCTAGGCGCAGGCCGACCCGTCTACGACACCCCCGTCAAGAACATGCGCGCGGCGCAGGCCGCGATTGCCGATCTCGAGTTTCTGGAGGGCGAGGAGCTGCTGCAGCAGCAGCAGCGCATCCGCGACCTCATCACCGCGGCGAACGAGCAGCAGCAGCGCTTCGATCCGGCCCAGCCATCCGGCTCCGCCTCAAGAAGAACCGGGGACCCGGAGAGGGCTCTCCGAGATGCGCGGCAGACGTCTTCGCACGCCACTAGCGCAAGCCGCTCTGGCCGGCACCGGTCCGGCCGGAGCCGGCACAATCGCGCCCCCACCACTGGAGACGGCAACGCTGGCGAAACGGCCGGTGACGGTCGGGTTCAGCAGCCGGAGCCTCCCGTGCGGCCGGCTCGGCGGCCCGAGCCAGCCCCAGAAGCTCCTGCTCCCCGCTGTCCCGCGGCCGACCGAGTCGGTCCCCGCGTTCCCGTGGCTGACCGGCTCGGCCCTCGCGAGCCCTACGACGAAAGCGACGCCCGTCACCGCATCGACCGGCTGGCGTGCTCCACGGCCCTGAAGGAGGAAAGCTCTGTTGGCCCGGCGTGCTTCGGCCCCCGCATTCACGAAGAACCCTTCCCCAAAGGCTTCTTGCTGCCCCGCGACTCGCCAAAATACACCGGCGCCACCAAGCCGGAGGACTGGCTAACCGACTACACCACAGCTGTCGGCATAGCCGGCGGCAACCGGCGTGTGGCCGTCCGTTATGTCCCCCTCATGCTGCTCGGTTCGGCCCGGACGTGGCTTAACAGCCTCCGAGCCGGCAGTGTGAACTCCTGGCTGGATTTCGAAGACGCGTTCGTTCGCAACTTCACCAGCACCTACACGCGACCCGGCAAGCCTCGCCAGCTCTCCATGTGCATCCAGAAGCCAGGCGAGCCACTGCGCGACTTCCTCACGCGGTGGACGGAGCTTCGCAACTCCTGCGAAGGGGTCCACGAGGTCCAGGCCATCCAATACTTCATCGACGGATGCCTAGACGGCACTCTGGTCAAACATCGGCTGGTGTGCGACGAGCCGAAGACCCTGGCGGAGCTCATGGCCATGGCGGACAAGTACGCTACGGCCGACTCCGCGATGGATGTGAAGATCACGATCGGCGCGGACGGCAAGCTTCTCCCGGCCCAGCCGGCTCCCCCCAAGCCGGCTGGCGACAACAGCCAGCGCCGGCAAGACGGCAGCAACAACGGCGAGCGCCGGAGCGACCAGCCGGCGCCTCGCTACGACCACTGGCAAGTCGCTGCCGTGGAGAGGGAGCAGCCGGCCGAGCAAGGCCCCAGCCAGCGCCCGCGCATCGGCAAGGCCGTCTGGCAGCCCAAGCTGACCTTCGAGCAGATGCTCGACGCCCCCTGCAAAAACCACAGCGGCGCGAAGCCATCGACGCACACGCTCCGGCAGTGCAGCTTCACGCAGCGCGTCTTGAAGGGCAACCTTCCACCCCCGCCGCCTGGAGCCGGCTCGCAGCAGCCGCCGCTGCCGCCGCCTCCACCGCCACCCGGCGCCCTCGCCGACAACCCTTTCCCGCGCTCGGACGCATCCTACGTCGTCTTCACCAGCGAGGGGGGTGACAAGCACGCCAAGCGCAAGCACACGGCCGAGGTGAACGCCGTCGTCCCTCCGGTTCCCTAGTACATGCACTGGTCCGACCGACCGGTGAGCTGGACCCGGGAAGATCACCCGGCCGTCATACCCACGCCGGGCGGCTACGCCCTCGTGCTCGACCCCACCTTCGTCTCCGAGAAGTGCACCTGCCGCTTTTCGCGGGTGCTGGTCGACGGCGGCAGCAGCATCAACATCCTCTACCGTGACACGATGACCAAGCTCGGCATCGAGGCGCGACAGCTGGAGCCGACCCAGACAGTGTTCCACGGCATTGTGTCGGGACACTCCTGCTCCCCGATCGGCCGGCTCCGGATCGACGTCCTTTTCGGCTCCAGTAGCCATTTCCGCCGCGAGCCGATCTGGTTCGAGGTGGTCGACCTGGCCAGCCCCTACCACGCGCTGCTGGGCCGGCCCGCAATGGCCAAGTTCATGGCGGTCCCCCACTACGCCTACCTGAAGTTGAAGATGCCAGGTCCCAAGGGCCTCATCACCATCATCGGCGACTACAAGAAGTCCCTCGAGTGCGCCAAAGCCGGCTCCCAGCTGGCCGAGTCGCTGGTCATCGCCGAGGAGAGGCGTCAGCTCGACAGGATCGTGGCGCTGGTTAACGCGCAGTCAGCTGTGCCGGCTCCGCCCGAGCCGGCCGACGAAGCCTCCTTCAAGCCGGCCAAGGACACGAAGCGGGTCCCGCTCGACCCGGCCGACCCCAGCTCCAGCAAGTACATCGTCGTGGGTGCCGGCCTCGACAGCAAATAGGAAGGTGAGCTCGTCGATTTCCTCCGTGAGAATCTGGACATCTTCGCATGGTCTCCCAAAGACATGCCGGGTGTCCTGAGGGAATTCGCCGAGCAAAAACTTCACGTCCGCAAGGACGCCAAGCCCGTCCGGCAGCCGCTGCGCCGTTTCTCCGAGGAGAAGCGAAGAACCATCGGCGAAGAGATCGCCCGGCTGCTCAAAGCCGGGTTCATCATGGAAGTATTCCACCCCGAATGGCTGGCCAACCCGGTCCTCGTCCTGAAGAAAAACGGTACTTGGCGCATGTGTATCGACTACACCAGCCTGAACAAGGCATGCCCCAAGGACCCGTTCGCTCTGCCGTGGATCGACCAAGTCATCGACTCCATAGCCGGCTGCGAGCTCCTGTCCTTCCTGGACGCCTACTCTGGCTACCACCAGATCAAGCTGGACCCGGCCGACGCCCTCAAGACGTCCTTCATCACTCCCTTCGGGGCGTACTGCTACGTCACCATGTCGTTCGGGCTGAAGAACGCCGGCGCCACCTTCCAGCGCTGCATGCAGAAATGCCTGCTGCCCCAGCTCGGCAGAAATGTGCACGTCTACGTCGACGACATCGTGGTGAAGACCAAGCAGCACCTCACGCTCCTGGCCGACCTCAAGGAAACCTTCGCCAATCTGCGCCGGTTCCGGATCAAGCTCAACCCGGAGAAATGTGTTTTTGGCGTGCCGGCTGGCCAGCTCCTCGGTTTCCTTGTCTCGGCGCGCGGCATCGAGGCTAACCCGGAGAAGATCAAGGCAATCGAGTGCATGCGCAAGCCGACCCGGCTGCGCGACGTCCAGAAGTTCACCGGCTGCTTGGTCTCTCTCAGCCGGTTCGTCAGTCGGCTGGGAGAGAGGGCCCTGCCCCTGTATCAGCTGATGAAGAAGACGGCAGCGTTCGAGTGGAGCGACCAGGCGGACGAAGCTTTCCGCGACCTCAAGCGCATGCTGTCAACCGCGCCCGTCCTGGCCGCGCCGACTGAGAAAGAGCCACTCCTGCTATATATCGCCGCCACCTCTCGCGCGGTCAGCACGGTGCTGGTCGTCGAGCGCCCGAAGGAGGGCAAGGTGCAGCCGGTCCAGCGTCCGGTGTACTACCTCAGCGAGGTGCTCTCCGCCTCCAAGCAGAATTATCCCCACTACCAGAAGATGTGCTACGGCGTGTACCTTGCCGCCAAGAAGCTGAGGCAGTACTTCCAAGAGCATGCCATTACCGTGGTCAGCACGGCCCCCATCGGCGAGATCGTGGGCTGCCGGAATGCCTCTGGCCGGGAGGCCAAGTGGGCCCTCGAGCTAGCCGACCACACAATCCTCTACGAGCCGCGCACCACCATCAAGTCCCAAGCGCTGGCCGACTTCCTCGTCGACTGGACCGAGACGCAATACCTGCCGCCGGCGCCGGAGTTGACTCACTGGCGCATGCACTTTGACGGCTCCAAGATGCGCAACGGCTTGGGAGCCGGCATTGTGCTGTCCTCCCCCAAGAACGACCGGCTGCGGTACGTGCTCCAGATCCATTTCGCCGCCTCCAACAACATCGCCGAGTACGAAGCTCTCGTGCACGGCCTCCGGCTGGCCAGGGAGATCGGCATCCAGCGCATCCTCTGCTATGGCGACTCAGACCTGGTGGTGCAGCAAGTTTCCGGCGATTGGGACGCCAAAGACGCCAACATGGCCAACTACCGTTTCCTAGTCCAGCAACTCTCCGGCGGGTTCGATGGTTGCGAGTTCCTCCACGTCCCACGCGCCGACAACAAAGCAGCCGACGCCCTGGCCAAAGTAGGCTCCACCCGGCAGGCCATCCCGTCCGGCGTCTCCCTCGAGCACCTGCGGAGGCCGTCCATCAAGCCGTCCCCCGAGTCGGAGTCCATCTTCGTCCCGGACGACCCCAGCGCGCCCCCACCCGGCCCTGGGACTGCCAGCACCAGCCCGGGGACTGCCGTCTCCAGCTCGGGGGCTGCCGGCTCCAGCCCGGATACTGCCGGCTCCGGCTCGAGGCCTGCCGACCCGGGTCCCATCACGGCGACCGTCCTCACGGTGGTCACGGCGCCCTCCTGGGCTCAGCCAATCCTCGCCTTCTTGGAAGACGGCGAACTTCCCATCGACGAAACTGAAGCCCGGCAAGTGCAGCGGCGGGCGTCCGCCTACGGCATCATCAACCACGAGCTCGTCAAGCACAGCACGACGGGCGTGTTCCAGCGCTGCATCGAGCAGAGCAAAGGGATCGAGATCCTCCTCGACATCCACCAGGGCGAGTGCGGGCACCACGCCGCCTCGAGATCCCTGGTGGCCAAAGCATTCCGGCACGGTTTCTACTGGCCCACGGCCCTACAAGACGCCGAGGAACTGGTCCTCAAGTGCGAGGGCTGCCAACGCTTCAGCAAGCGCAGCCGCCAGCCGGTTTCGGCCCTCCGAACCATCCCGATCACATGGCCCTTTGCCGTCTGGGGACTCGACATGGTGGGGCCCTTCAAGACCGCCCGAGGCGGCATGACGCATCTCCTCGTCGCCATCGACAAATTCACCAAATGGATCGAGGCCAGGCCAATCAAGAAGCTCGACGGGCCCACGGCCGTCCGATTCATCAAGGATATCGCGGTCCGCTACGGCATGCCGCACAGTATCATCACCGACAACGGCACCAACTTCGCCAAGGGTGCGCTGGCTCACTACTGCTCTGCATCCGGCATCCGGCTCGACCTGGCCTCCGTCGCCCATCCCCAGTCGAACGGCCAAGTCGAGCGGGCAAACGGCCTCATCCTGGCCGGCATCAAGCCGCGACTCGTCGAGCCGCTCGTGCGCTCACCCGGCAGCTGGCTCGACGAGCTGCCGGCCGTCCTCTGGAGCCTCCGGACGACGCCGAACCGCTCCACCGGGTTCACCCCGTTCTTCCTCGTCTACGGAGCTGAAGCCATCATTCCAACCGACGTCGAGTTTGACTCACCCCGGGTGGCGATGTACACCGAAGCCGAAGCAAAAGAAGCACGCGAAGACGGCGTCGATCTGCTCGAGGAGGCACGCCTCCTGACCCTCAGCCGGTCCGCCATCTACCAACAAGGCCTGCGCCACTACCACAGCAAGAAGATCAAGCCCCTCGCGTTCCGCGAAGGCGACCTCGTACTCCGGCTCGTCCAGCGAACAGCCGGGCAGCACAAGCTGGCCTCCCCCTGGGAAGGCCCCTTCATCGTCAGCAAGGCTCTCTGCGACCGGAACGCATACTACATCATCGACGCGCAGAAGCCGAACAAGCGCAAGCGAGATGCAGCCGGCGAGGAGTCCAGCCGGCCCTGGAACGCGGAGCTCCTCCGTCCTTTTTACAGTTAAACCCATGTATGTATGCATCACCATCTTTTGGACTTAATCAAAGCAGGCAGCTCCCCCGTTCTTTTGTTCCCTGCCGAGTCGGCGCAGCCGGCTCGGGGGCTCGGGGGCTCCCTTTTTCCAGCTTTATTCTGTGTCTACACACGATCATGTTTTTTCTAATTCCCCCACCGAGTCGGCATAGCCAGCTCGGGGGCTCGGGGACTAGCCGGCTAGACCACGCCCCGCCTTTTTCCCCTTAGTCCGTCTCGGAGTGTACGATCCGCCAAAGCCCTCTCTTCGCCAGCCACAGCCGGCTCCCGGCTGTCCGGCCGGCAAGAGCCAAAGGCCGGAAGCATCGTTACGCAAGAACGACTAAGGAGACAGCCCGGCACGGCCAGCCCGGCTTAACCCGTTTTATTTCGCTTGTTCGCCGCACGACCGGCTGTGCGCCAGGCAGCCTCGCCGCCTGCTGCCAGCCGGCCCAGTGGGTGTTTCGCTCGCGCTCAACGTCCGAAAAAGCCTAAGTACTGTGCGTTCGCTCTCAAAGCCGAGTTCCCGTCCTAGCCACAGTCCGCAACCCGGCTGTCCGGCTAGCGGGAAGGAAGCACAGAGTAACGACAAACAGGAAAAGGCCCAAGGCCGAACAGCAGAAAGTGAAATCACCATGACATTTGGCGCCAAATCGCATGCCAAATTTATATATAGCATGGGCCTCCGGCCACGAGTTCATTACATTGAACTACACCCCCAGTGGGTGGACCTGCTACCTAACAAAAGTTTGAGCACAGAAAACACAAAGGCCCTAAGCGGCACCCGCGTCGTCTCCGGCCGGCCTCGGCCCAGCCAAGGTGGACGCAGCCGCCGGGTTGGGTCCAGCGCTCTCCGCCGTCCTCTCCGCCGTGGCGTCGTCGTCCGCGTCAGTCTCGTCGTTGGCATAGACGCCCGTCTCGGCCGAGCTGCCGTCCGGGTCGTCGAGCAGAAGGCCGAGCGCGTCGGCAGGGAGCTCCTCGCCGTCTTCCGTCCGCTCGACGACGAACTCGTCGTGCGGGGCGAACGCTGCCAAGTAGCTGGCCCGTCCGGCGATCCGCTGCGCCCGCGCCGCCAAGTCCTCCTCCGCGCCGGCCCGCTGCGCCGCCAGACGGTCGAGGTCCACGCCTGGATACCACGACACGACGAAGCGCAGCGCCGTCTCCGCGCCGGCCCGGGCCGCGGAGGCCCTCCACGCACCGAGTCGCTCCACGCCGGCCTCCAGCCACCGCGCCAGCCGGGTGACGCTGTTCGGCGCCACCGTGCTTGGCCAGAGGCCGCTCGCCATGCCCAAGCCAGCCTCGAACAGGCGACGCATCTGCTCCTCCACGGCCCGAAGACGGGCCTCGCCGGCAAGAACAAGCTCCGAGAAGGACTAGGCGGCGTACGCGTCGATCTCCGCCCCCAGCTCGCGCTGCTCGGCCCGGTGGGCATACACGGCCGCTTCGGCCGCCTCCTGTGTCTCCGGGAAGACTCCTAGCAAAGGAAAGAAACAAGTCAGTCAAAGAGGGCAACTTGCCGGTTTCGCCAACCCGAAGAAAGAGATGATACTTACGGGCGAAGGTCTCGTCAAGGTGCTGCGCCTCGCCCAGCATCCCGCTCTCCCGGATCTCCGACGCGCGAGCCTGGGCCTCGAGATCCTTCTCGAGCTGGGCGATCTTCCTGCCGGCATCCGCCAGCTCCTCGGCCGCCTTGCCGCGCTCCTCCGCCAGCCGGCCCAGCTCCGCCTGATGGGCCTCCTCCGCCCTAGCCTTCTCGGCCACCATCCGGTCCACCTCGGCCTGGAGCCGGTCGCGGTCGCCGACGGCGAGGTCGCGCTGCTGGCCAGCTTCTGCAAGCCGACCTCGAAGGCCTGGCACCTCGGCCGCATCGGCTGCGCGACAAGATTCCCGGTCAGGTGTCGGATGCAAGGATTAGAAGGAAAAGTCAAGGTTCTAAGATTCGACCCGGCTGCTCCGCAGTCCGGCCCGAATCTCGGGGGCTACACCCAGTGGGTGCGCTGGCGCGCACCCACTGAAGGCACGAAGGCATACCTTGGACCCGATGCAGCTCCTCCTCCGAGGCGGCGAGCTGGGTTCTGGCCTCGCGGTACCGTTCCCGGAGCCGGTTGAACGCGCTGGCCCGCAGGTCGTACAGACGCTGCGCGCAGACAGATGATTGAGATGATGCAAAAGACGGCCAAAAGGTTCGACCCGGCTGCTCCGCAGCCCGGCCGAACCTCGGGGGCTACACCTAGTGGGTGCGCTGGCGCACCCCCACTGATTCAACAAATCAAGATAGAAGAAAATGCTCACCGCGATCGCCTGCTCCAGCTGCCGTGCCCGGTCCAGCTCCTCCCGGAGGAAGGCCTGCAGGCGCTCGTCCCGGCCGCGAAGTTGCGAGCGCAAGGCATCCGCCGCATCATCCTCCCGGGTTCACGGCCCCACCACGGCCTCGCTGGAGCTCGTCCACGGAAGCTGAAGTGCGGTCCCAGCGCCGGATCTGTTTCCACCCGGCCGCTCGGGGCCCATGGCAGTTTGGGGCGGAGTCCGCCTCGCGCCTCTCCCCGCCGTCCTCGCCTCCCTCCGCCGGGTTGGCCCGGTGCGGCATGTCCACGACGATCTCCTCGTCAACGTCCGACCCGCCGCCGGCCGGCTCCGCCCTCGTCTCCGGATCGCCCGCTCCCGCCGGCTGCGGCTCAATGACCGTCACCGCCGGCGCCGAGCCCGTCTCCATCTCCGGCCAGGCCGGATCCGCGGTAGGTCTGGCCCGCGTCGCGGAGGCCCTCTCCCACGCTTGGGCCGAGGCCTCCCGCATCACCTTCTCGGCCTCAGCCCGGTCCCGCCAGGCGGCACGCGTCGCTGCCTCAAGATCCTGGCCGGACTGGCGGGCCTCGAGTTCTTCCTCCCCGGACTAACTCGGCGGAGGGTCGACGGCGCTGCTCCTGGTCTTCCTCCAAGTGACCTCGCCCGCCTCGGCCTCCGTCGCCGCCACCGCCAAGTCAAGAGCCGACCTGTACGCGGCGGATTCGTCACGACGAAGGCATAAGGAAGAAAAAAGATAATCCACAAGAGCACTTACCCGATGACCGTCGGGGGCTCCCGCCTCGGCCCTACGGACGGGGCGACCGGCGCTTCTTCTTCACGACGGCCCTCGCACGCGTCGGCTCCGCCGCCGGGCGTTTCGCGGCCGGTCTCGCCTTGACCACCTCCTTCCCGTACGGCCGGCTGGCGGTTGCTGCCGCGCGAGCCGGCCCGGCGCCAGCCGCCTTCCGCAGCCATCTTGGGGGGTCGACGCTGGCGTCCTCCCCAGCCGAGGGCGCTGCACCGTGGGCATCGGTCAGGCTCTCCTCGTCGTCATCCGGCCAGTCCCGCAGTAGATCTGGAGGCGGAAACTTACCTGCGACCCGCGACCCGCCGGCTGCGGCGTCGGCCAGGCGCGCCTCGACCGCCCCCTCCTCCGACTCGGCGCCGGCCTCCTCCGCATCCGAGTCAGGCAGGTCGGCCAGCAGGATCTGGGTGTTCGGCCCGTCGTGGTTCCGCTGGCTGGCGAATAGCTGCGGCCATCCCGCGGCGTCAGGACGCAAGAATAACGTCGAAGCGGCAAAATATAAAGACCAGGGACTCACCGCGGGTGCCGGGTTCTCCCGGTGATAGGGCGCCTTCCCGAAGCTCCACTCCCCCTCCTTCAGCGCGACCTTGGAGATGTAGTTGACCCGCTGGACGATCCCAGCCGGCGTCAGCTCCTTGGTCGTCGTCCGGGTCGGGTCGTGCCGGCCGCTCATGTCGCCAATCCGGCGTGCCCGGCGCTGCAGCGGCAGAACCCGGCGGGCGATGAAGGCCGCGATGAGATCAGCCGGCCTCAGCCCTTCGTTCTTCGTCAGCTCCCTGACCCGGCTGCAGATCTTCTCCATCTCCTTCGACGGCTCCTTGGGGCGGTACCCCCAATTCGGCTTCTCGAGCGGCGGCGCTTCAGAGAACGGCGGAAGATTGATGCCGTCGACGGCCGGGTCGGCGTTCCGGACGTAGAAAAACGTCGACTGCCACTTCTTGGCCGAGTCCTCAAGCGGCAGCTTGGGAAACGGCCCGTTTGGCCGGCCGGTGACCACCGCTGCGCCGCAGTCGGACATGGCGCCGGCTGACGCTCCCTGCTACTTGAGGAAGAACATCATCGCCCACAAATCCACAGTCGGCAGCATCCCGAGATAGCCTTCGCAGAGCGTGGCAAAGCCGGCTACCTGCAACACGGCGTTGGCGCCGAGATGATGCGGCTGCAGCCCGAAGAAATCGAGCCACGCGCGGAAGAAGAGACTCGCGGGGAGGCCGAGCCCGCGCTCGAAGTGCGAGAAGAAGACCACATGCTCGCCCTCCTGCGGCGCCGGCACCCTCTCCGGGCCCGGCACGCGCGCGAGCAGCGCCTCTGCAGGCGGCAGCCGCTTCGTGCGGCGGAGGTACCGGAGGTTTTGCTCCGTCACGATGGAGCCCTCCCAAGAGCCTTTCGGCAGCGCCATTGGGGAGGGTTTTCCGCGGGCGGCGAGATTCGGCGATGGAGAGGAGGAAGAGAGGAGGAGGGCGGCGCGCTGCGGGCTTCGGGTCGCGGCGTGTAGCAGGTGTGGGCGAGGCAACGACGGCGGCAGCACTTCGCTCGGGCACGGCGGAGAAGGAGAGGAAGCAGAGGAGGACCAAGGGGCAGGGGTGCGAGCGCGGGCGTCTCCGTCGCACTCCCCCCTTCTCATTTATAACCACGCGAAATCGTGGGGGAGTGGGATCGGCTGCGCCCACAATCCCCACTCCCCCGCACTGCGCGCGTGCGTTTCCCCACGCGCGGTAATTACGCGGGGAAGCGCAATCGCCAACGGTCGCCGCAGTGAATCCCCCACGCGCGGGCCGAGGGCGTGTAGTGGCGGGCCCGAGCCGCAGTCATGTCCCGTCGCGCGCGTGGGCTGGCAGGCCTCGCCTACCGCAAGGCCGCACGTGGCAGCCCGTCGATCTGCGGTGGGCGCAAATCGGCATACGAGGCAAGACCCATCTGACGGGCGTTTCCGTTTACCGCTCAGGCCGGGGTGCCGCGACCGGGCCCCCGGAGGCCGGCCCCCCAACGGGTGTTCCCGGCGTCTGCTGCCGCGAAGCCGGCGAGCTGCCAGGCAAAGCCGCCCGGCCGGGCTCCGGCGCTTCATCAACAGAACCGGCTCCTCGGGGTGGTAAGCTGCGAAGGCTCCCCTGCCTGAAGCCGGCGAACCTTCACAGCTTCGGGGGCTACTGTCGGGGGGATGACCCCCGGGTAGGCAACGGAGCCCGAATCCCTTTCGGAAAATCATCAGAGCAAGACAAATCCCTCTGGCCGGCTGGCCAGGCACGCCGGCTTCCCAGCGCGAGCCGGCTCGGCGTGGCGACCCGGCCTGGCCGGCTGGCCCATGCTAGCTGGCCGCGAGGCGGCAAAGCCTTAGCGACGAAGCAAGCGGTGCTACAGCGCTCCTCCCTTTACCCTGACAGAGCAGGTGAGGCTGCAGCTTTCCTTGCGCCCCCGCCCGAGGCGGGCGGTGTCAGTGAGGCGCGGTCCTGTAGAAACGGCGGCGCCGACCTCCCTCTGACGATGGACAAGACGCGCCACAGTGCTTCGAACCATACTGACGGGACAAGACCCGTCACGATGCCCGCGCCAGGCAGGTGCGGCGCACCTGGCGACCCGGCACCCGGCATCCCGGCATCTGGCAACCCGGCGACCCGGCGACCCGGCGACCCGGCCACCGGATCCTGGTTAATGACACCAGGGGCCCGCGCCTCTGGTACGTTACCATTGTAACCCTAGGGGTCGGCCTATAAGACCCCCAGGGAGGCCTCCGTGCAGGGGGATCGGGTTTTAGTGGCTGAGAGCTCGAGTTAGTACGGTAAGATCAGTTCTCACCCTAGCTAGCTCTCTCCAGATCACGAACACTCGCACGGGAGAGGTAGAACGGTGGCTTCGCCCCTTCTCCCTCCTCCGTCTAAACAGCTCCAGGAGCGACTCTGTAACCTCTGTGCTTATCAGCTCACACGGCAGGAGTAGGGGTGTTACCTCTCCAGAGGGCCCCGAACCTGGGTACGTCTTGTGTCCCGCACTCGCTCGTGCCAACCTCGCCTCCGGAACCCACCGGCATCCTATCGTAGCCCCACCTCATAAGCCATCTCATGGCATCTGCCGTGAATCACGCACCCCCAGCGAGAATACCACGACAGTTGGCGCCCACCGTGGGGCTGCTCGCGGCGTCGGCCGGAGTCAAGTTCCGGACGAGGCCCTTCACCAGCTTCAGCGAGCGCTTCTCCGCGTTGCTTCTCCGCGTCACCGCTCCCGCGCCTGCCGGCCTGGCCGCCTCCGCGTCACCGCTCCCGCGCCTGACGGCTCCTCCGCGCCCGGCCGCCTCCCGCGCGCCTGCGGATCCGGCCGCCTCATGTACTCCTCCGCGCCGGCTCCACCCGCTCGCCGCCTTCTGCCACGCGAAGACCCGGCCCGCCTCACTCCCCTCCACCGCTGCACCACGGCCCGCGTCGCCGGCGTCAGCCCTCGCCGCTCCCCGCCCTCCCGCGCGCCCGCGTCGATTGCGTTCCGGCTCTGCCTCCCCACGCGCGTGCCGGTTGCTGCGGCGGGCTGCCCAGACGAGAAAGAGAAAAGGGGTGGGGGCCGGCTGCTCGCGAGGAAAAGTCAAGGGTCGGCTTAAAAAAAAGTGTGGCCGGCTGGATATAAAAAAGAAGAACAAAAGACGTCCGGCTGGCCCGTCTGCCTACTTCGCCACTCAGACGGCTAGCCGTGCCTCGCCCTCAGCCGGCTCCGTCGCCGCTTCGCCCGGCCGGCTCCGCTCTGCCTGTCCGGTCTGGCCCGACCGACTGGGGCGCCCGTCGACCTCCCGGAGGCTCGGGCCGTCTGCCGACGGACACCTCCGCCCCGTCTACACGAAAAACAATTTCCATGGGGAACCCTCCCTCCTCGCCCGGAGGCTCGGAGGCTACACCCAGTGGGTGCGCCGGCGTGCCCCGCTGGGAAAACGCCACACCGGCTCCGTCGCCGCATGGCACGGCCGGCTCCGCTCGCCGCCTCGCCCGGCCGGCTCCGTCGCCACCTCGCCGGCTCCGGCCTCGCCCGCGCCCGCGCCCTCGCGCTCCTCGCCGGCTCCTTCGCCGCCTCGCCCGGCCGGCTCCGTCGCCGCCTCGCCGGCTCCGGCCTCGCCCGCGCCCGCGCCCTTGCGCTCCTCACCGGCTCCGTCACCGCCTCGCACGGCCGGCTCCGCTCGCCGCCTCGCCCGGCCGGCTCCGTCGCCGCCTCGCCGGCTCCGGCCTCGCCCGCGCCCGCGCCCTTGCGCTCCTCACCGGCTCCGTCGCCGCCTCGCACGGCCGGCTCCGCTCGCCGCCTCGCCGGCTCCAGCCTCGCCCGCGCCCGCGCCCTCGCGCTCCTCACCGGCTCCTTCGCCGCCTCGCCTGGCCGGCTCCGTCGCCGCCTCGCGGGCTCCGGCCTCGCCCGCGCCCGCGCCCTCGCGCTCCTCGCCGGCTCCTTCGCCGCGTCGCCCGGCCGGCTCCGTCGCCGCCTTGCCGGCTCCGGCCTCGCCCGCGCCCGCGCCCTTGCGCTCCTCACCGGCTCCGTCGCCGCCTCGCACGGCCGGCTCCGCTCGCCGCCTCGCCGGCTCCGGCCTCGTCCGCGCCCGCGCCCTCGCGCTCCTCGCCAGCTCCTTCGCCGCCTCGCCCGGCCGGCTCCGTCGCCGCCTCGCCGGCTCCGGCCTTGCCCACGCCCGCGCCCTCGCGCTCCTCGCCGGCTCTGTTCGCCGCCTCGCCCGGCCGGCATCCTCGACGCCACCCTCTGCTCCAACGACGGCATATACCCTCCGCACGACTCTTTGAGTCGCCCGGAGGCTCGGAGGCTACACCCAGTGGGTGCGCTAGCGCGCCCCCACTGGAAGCAAGCCGCGCCGGCTGCCGCCCGCAGCCGGCTGTCATCAACGACATCTGCCACGACAACTGCAAATACCCTCCGCGCGACTTTCCAAGTCGCCCGGAGGCTCGGAGGCTACTGTCGGGGGGATGACCCCCGGGTAGGCCCAAGACGGCAAAACGACACTTGCTGGAATCACTGTTCACCCTGGCACTGTTCACCCTGGCCGGGTTCCCATGGCCGGGTCGAGCCCGTTCGGGTCGAGCCGTCCAGGTGGAGCCCGTCCGGCTGGAATCCGGCGAAGTCAACCACGACGTCCCGTCAGACTGCGCGGACAAGACGGCCACGCACTGTAGATTTAGCGGCTGGCACTGTACATTTAGCGGCTGGCACTGTACATTTAGCGGCTGTCCCCCCAATAGTGTAGATGTGGGGCACCCTTGTCCCCTGGGCTCCCCTTTATAAGGAGCACCAGGGGAGGCCTCACAGGGGGACGCACGGCCATGAGAAGGACGCTCCCACGAGCTCTCACGCTCTCACTCTCCCTCAGAAACAGCTCCAGGAGCACCTCTGTATAGATATATTCCACATATACATCAAACATGCAGGAGTAGGGGTGTTACCTCCCACGGAGGGCCCCGAACCTGGGTAAACCACCGTGTACAGTTGCCCAAACCCGTCCCGGATCTCCACCGCAGCCTTGCCCTCACCTCAAGCCATCCCATGGCATCTGCCGTGACGCGGCACCCCCCGCGAGAATACCACGACATCGGAAAAGAAAAGATGAAACACTTAGAACCAAGAATTTGATATCATGAACAACTCCGGAAGAAGGATTGAAATCACTTTGATGAAACAAGAATAAGAATTATGTTATGCTTATCCTTCATCAAGTTAAATTGATGACAAGCAACGGATTTGGCATACGACTTATTCTTCTTGAAAAGATTGAGGCCAGAAAAGAGCACAAAGTTGAAGAAGTCTTGAACGAACCACCGATGAGAATTGAAACGAATGGGGATACAAGAGAATGAAGAGATCAAGATTTGCCTAATAGAAACTTGAACAAGGCACCGAAATAATTGAGATACGAACGAAGAGACAACAATTTAGAAGAATTGGAGAACGAAAGCTGAAAGCTGAGAACGAAGAAATCTTCTGAAATGATGGCCTTCGGAGGATCGAGAAATGAAAACAACTCTGAAATGCTTCGGATAGATATGGAAAGAATTACTCATGATCGAAAACAATTAGAGAGGATAGCAACAAGCTGAAACCATGAATCTTCGGAAGAACGGACAAAGATTTAAGAGAAACTCTCCTTCGGTCTTCAATGATGAGAATGATGACGAGAATCACCACCAAGAATTACTGAGACACTCCGGAAGAATGAATAAGGAAAGGTTGAGCCAATGATGAAAATAATTCGAAGTGGTCTTGGAGAAGGAACATGACTGATGGAATTCATTCTTACGTCACATTTCAAAGAGCTTGAGGAGATCTTGCGAAAAGATTAGAAGAGCCAGGTAAGATCCTGGGGAAAACCTGTGGGTTATGGGCCCACTCAAAGAAAACACCATTGAAACGATTGCTTAGAAAGAAAGATTGCACCGTTACAAATTGAAAACTTGATGAGGTGAGAACCTCGAAATAATATAAGCGGATTTTGAATGAAAACACGAATCTTCTGAGATATCTTCAGCACTCCGGATAGAATAGCGAGGTGAATAAAGAAGAGAGGCTTGGATAAGAATTTCCAAATTGGGAATGCATTTAGTGAATGAAAAGGATATGATGAACACCGAGACTTGAATTGACTACACCAGGGAAGAAAATAAGATACGGAAGAAAGATAGAGGAAGAATCACATGAAAAGAAGATACTTGGATGATAATATAATCTTTGAAGAAAAGGGCGGGATGGTGGGAAAAACAAAGACAACCTTGGACGGATGAAACGACCTCCGGGAGAAGGAAAGATAAGGATAGATCTTGCGAAAATTGAAATAAGATTGAATGAGCTTGACGAGAAGCACACCGGTTGGAAAGAATTGACATGACAATTTGATTGAGCAAAAGGATTAGCACTCCCATATAAATATGAGAACACTGCTTAGGAAAGATATGAAATCACCACTTGACATCGAAGCAACTCGAATTACCGTACTGTTGGAAATATGCCCTAGAGGCAATAATAAATTGGTTTTTATTATATTTGCTTTTCATGATAATCATTTATTATCCATGCTATAATTGTATTGATTGGAAACTCAAATACATGTGTGGGTACATAGACAACATTGTGTCCCTAGTATGCCTCTAATAGACTAGCTCGTTGATCAAAGATGGTCAAGGTTTCCTAGCCATAGACATGAGATGTCATTTGATAACGGGGTCACATCATTAGGAGAATGATGTGATGGACAAGACCCAAACTATGAACATAGCATATGCTCGTGTCAGTTTATTGCTATAGTTTTCTGCATGTCAAGTATTTGTTCCTATGACCATGAGATCGTGCAACTCACTGACACCGGAGGAGTACCTTGTGTGTATCAAACATCGCAACGTAACTGGGTGACTATAAAGGTGCTCTACAGGTATCTCCGAGGGTGTCTGTTGGGTTGGCATGGATCAAGACTGGGATTTGTTACTCCGTGTGACGGAGAGGTATCTCAGGGCCCACTCGGTAATACAACATCACAATAGGCCTTGCAAGCAATGTGACTAAAGTGTTAGCCACGGGATCTTGTATTACGGAACGAGTAAAGAGACTTGCCGGTAACGAGATTGAACTAGGTATAGAGATACCGACGATCGAATCTCGGGCAAGTAACATACCGAAGAACAAAGGGAACATCATACGGGATTAACTGAATCCTTGACATAGAGGTTCAACCGATAAAGATCTTCGTAGAATATGTAGGAACCAATATGGGCATCCAGATCCTGCTATTGGTTATTGACCGTAGAGGTGTCTCGGTCATATCTACATAGTTCTCGAACCCACAGGGTCTGCACACTTAAGGTTCGGTGACGTTTCGGTAGTATAGAGTTATGTATGGTGGTGACCGAAGGTTGTTCGGAGTCCCGGATGAGATCCCAGACGTCACGAGGAGCTCTGGAATGGTCTGGAGGTAAAGATTGATATATAGGAAGTCCCATTTTGGTCACCGGAAAAGTTTCGGGCATTTCGGTAGTGTACCGGGAGTGCCGGGAGGGTACCGGGGGACCATCGGGAGGGCCCTCTCGCCCCAAAGGGTCTCATAGGCTGTGGGAGGAGTCAAACCAGCCCCTAGTGGGCTGGCCGAACCCCACACTAAGGCTCATGCGGCTAGGGGTGGGAAAACTCAAAGGTGGAAAGAGTTTCCAAGTGGGGAAGGAGGAATCCTACTCCTAGTAGGATTGGAGTAGGACTCCTCCACCTCTCCCACTTCGGCCGACTCCTAGGAGGAGGCCTTGGCCGGACAGCCCCTCCCCTCCCTTCTATATATACTAGAGGGAGAGAGGGCAAAAGCCACACACAACCCTAAAGGCCACGGTGCAGCCCTCTCTCCCGATAGATCGATTCCTCTAGTTTTCAGCAGCGCTTAGGCGAAGCCCTGCTGGAATAGTTCCACCGCCACCGCCGCCGCGCCGTCGCGCTGCCGGAGAACTCATCTACCTCTCCATCCTCTCTTGCTGGATCAAGAAGGCGGAGATCGTCATCGAGCTATACGTGTGCTGAACGCGGAGGTGCCGTCCATTCGGCACTAGATCGTGATTGGATCGTGGGACGCTCGGTGATTTGGATCGCGAAGACGTTCGACTACATCAACCGCGTTTCTTAACGCTTCCCACTTAGCGATCTACAAGGGTATGTAGATCCACTCTCCCTCTCGTAGATGCTCATCACCATGGATAGATCTTGCGTGTGCGTAGGAAAATTTTTGTTTCCCATGAAACGTTCCCCTACAGTGGCATCATGAGCTAGGTCTATGTGTAGATGAGATCACGAGTAGAACACAAAGGGAGTTTGTGGGCGTTGATGCTCAGATTGCTTCCTCCCTTAGTCTTTTCTTGATTCAGCAGTATTGTGGGATGAAGCGGCCTGGACCAACATTACTCGTACGCTTATGAGAGACCGGTTCCATCAATTGACATGTAACTTCGTTGCATAAAGATGGCTGGCGGGTGTCTGTCTCTCCTACTTTAGTTGGATCGGATTCGACAAAGGCGGTCCTTGAGAAGGTTGAATAGCAATCTGTGTATCACCGTTGTGGTTTTTGCGTAGGTAAGAATTTTTCTTGCTAGATACCCATAGCAGCCACGTAAAACATGCAACAACAATTAGAGGACGTCTAACTTGTTTTTGCAGGGTATGTTGTGATGTGATATGGCCAATTACATGATGAGATATATGTGATGTATGAGATGATCATGTATTGTATAGAATATCACGACTTGCATGTCGATGAGTACGGCAACCGGCAGGAGCCATAGGGTTGTCTTTAATTTATTTTCATCGTTTTGCTTTACTTTATCGCTATGAGTTAGCAATAGTCGTGGAAGCAACAATTGGTGCGACAACCACAGGGCGACACGTTAATGGAGAACAAGATGATGGAGATCATGGTGTCATGCCGGTGACGATGGAGATCATGCCGGTGCTTTGGAGATGGAGATCAAAAGCACAAGTTCATAGCCATATCATGTCACTTATGATTTGCATGTGATGGTAATCCTTTTATGCATCTTATTTTGCTTAGGACGACGGTAGCATTATAAGGTGATCCCTCACTGAAATTTCAAGATAAAACTGTGTTCTCCCAGAGTGTGCACCGTTGCGAAAGTTCATCGTTTCGAGACACCACGTGATGATCGGGTGTGATAGACTCTACGTTCACATACAACGGGTGCAAGCCAGTGTTGCACGTGCGGAACACTCGGGTTAAACTTGACGAGCCTAGCATGTACAGACATGGCCTCGGAACACAAGAGACCGAAAGGTCGAACATGAGTCATATAGTAGATATGATCAACATGGAGATGTTCACCATTGAAACCACCTCATCTCACGTGATGATCGAACTTGGGTTGGTGAATTTGGATCATGTAACACTCGGATGACCGGAGGGATGTCAATTTGAGTGGGAGTTTTTTAAGTAATATGATTAACTAAACTCATTATCATGAACATAGTCAAAATGTCTTTGCAAATTGTGTTGTAGATTACTAGCTTGCGCTGTAGCTCCCTTGAATTTTTATATATTCCTAGAGAAATAGAGTTGAAAGATGATGGTAGAGATAATGCGGACTGGGTCCATGATCTGAGGATTGTCCTCATTGCTGAACAGAAGGCTTATGTCCTTAATGCACCGCTCGGTGCGCCACCCCCTCAAGCGTCGTCTGTAGATGTTGTGAACATCTGACAGGCACATTCTGATGACTACTTGATAGTTCAGTGCGTCATGCATTACGGCTTAGAATTGAGGCTCCAAAACGTTTTGAACGTCATGGAACATATGAGATGTTCTAAGAGCTGAAATTGGGATCTCAGGCTCGTGCCCGTGTTGAGAGGTATGAGACCTTCAACAAGATTCTTTGCCTGCAAGATGAAGGAGAATAGCTCAATCGGTGAGCATGTGCTCAGATTGTCTGGGTGCTACAATCGCTTGAATCGAGTGGGAGTTGATCTTCCATATAAGATAGTGATTGATATAGTTCTCC
The DNA here is from genome assembly GCA_039707655.1 of Elymus sibiricus. Classification (NCBI taxonomy): domain Eukaryota; kingdom Viridiplantae; phylum Streptophyta; class Magnoliopsida; order Poales; family Poaceae; genus Elymus; species Elymus sibiricus. Next base: position 339,105,867 of record CM077663.1, read on the forward strand.
AAGTCACTGTCACTAAGCTACTAGAGCTTCATGATGAACTATAAAATGCCAGGGATGGAAATAATGATCCCTGAGCTATTCGCAATGTTTGACACTGCGAAGGTAGAAATCAAGAAGGAGCATCAAGTATTGATGGTTAGTAAAACCACTAGTTTCGAGAAGGGCAAGGGTAAGGAGGGAAACTTCATGGATGCCAAGCCAGTTGCTGCTCCAGTGAAGAAACCCAAGGTTTAACCCAAACCCGAGACTAAGTGCTTCTATTATGAGGAGAACAGTCGCTGAAGCGGAACAACCCTAGATACTTGGTAGATAAGAAGGCTGGCAACGTCGACAGAAGCATATTTGATATACGTGTTATTGATGTGTACCTTACTAATACTCCTAGTAGCACCTGGGTATTGGATACCGGTTCGGTTGCTAAATGTTAGTAACTCGAAATAAAAGCTACGGAATATACGGAGACTAGCTAAGAGTGAGGTGACGATGTGTGTTGGAAGTGTTTCCAAGGTTGATGTGATCACCATCGCACGCTCTTTCTACCTTGGGATTAGTGATGAACCAAAATAGATGTTATTTGGTGTTTGCGTTGAGCATGAATGTGATTAGATCGTGTTTATTGCAATACGGTTATTCATTTAAGTTAGAGAATAATGGTTATTCTGTTTACATGAATAATACCTTCAATGGTCATGCGCCCAATGAGAATGGTTTATTGAATCTTGATCGTAGTGATACACATGTTCATAATATTGATGCCAAAAGATACAAAGTTAATAATGATAGTACCACATACTTGTGGCACTGCCGCTAAATGTCATATTGGTGTAAAACGCATGAAGAAACTCCATGCTGATGGATCTTTGGACTCATTCGATTTCGAATCGGTTGAGACATGCGTACCATGCCTCATGGGCAAGATGACTAAGACCCCATTTTCCAGTATGATGTAGCGGGCAAGTGATTTATTGGAAATGATAAATATTGATGTATGCGGTCCAATGAGTGTTGTAGCGTGCGGTGGATATCGTTATTTTCTTACCTTCACTGATGATTTGAGTAGATATGGGTATATTTACTTAATGAAACACAAGTCTGAATCGTTTGAAAAGTTCAAACAAATTCAGAGTGAAGTTTGAGATCATCGTGACAAGAAGATAAAATGTCTACGATATGATCGTGGAAGTGAATATCTGAGTTACGAGTATGGCATACAACTTAAGACAATGTGGAAGTTGTTCCACAACTCACGCCACCTGGAACACCATAGTGTGATGGTGTGTCCGAACATCGTAGTCGTGCTCTATTGGATATGGTATGTACTATGATGTCTCTTATTGGTTTGCCACTATCGTTTTGGGGTTATACATTAGAGACAACTACATTCACTTTAAAGGGGGCACCATCTAAGTCCGTTGAGATGACACCGTATGAATTTTGGTTTGGCGAAAACCTAAGCTGTCATTTCTTAATGTTTGGGGCTGCGACCCTCATGTGGAAAAGGTTTCAACCTAATGAGCTCGAACCCAAAGCGGACAAATGCATCTTCATAGAATACCCTAACATAACAGTTGGGTGTACCTTCTATCTCAGATCCAAGTGCAAAGTTTTGTTACTAAAATGGGTCCTTTCTCGAGAAAGAGTTTCTCTCGAAAGAATTGAGTGGGAGGAAGATAGAACTTGATGAGGTTGTTGAACCTTTGTTTCAACCAGAGAGTAGCGCAGCGCAGAAAGATTGTTTCTGTGGAGCCTACGTTAGTTGAAGAGGAAGTTAATGATGATCATCATGAAGCTTCGGATCAAGTTACTATCGAACCTCGTAGGTCGACAAGGACGCGTACTGCTCCTGAGTGGTATGGCAACCCTGTCTTGGAGGTCATGTTGTTGGACAACGATGAACCTACGAGCTATGGAGAAGCCATGATGATGGGCCCGGATTCCGAGAAATGGTTAGAGGCCATGAAATCCGAGATGGGATCCATGTATGAAAACAAAGTATGGGCTTTGGAAGTATTACCTGAAGGGCGAAAGGCCATTCAGAACAAATGGATCTTTAAAAGGAAGACGGACGTGGACGGTAATGTCACCGTCTATAAAGCTCGACTTGTGGAAAAGGGTTTTTCACAAGTTCAAGTAAGTTGACTACGATGAGACTTTCTCACCCGTAGCGATGCTAAAGTCTGTTGGAATTATGTTAGCAGTTGCTGCATTTTTCGATTATGAAATCTGGCAGATGGATGTCAAAACAGAGTTTCCTTAACGGTTTCCGTGAGGAAAGGTTGTATGTGATACAACCAGAAGGTTTTGTCAGTCCTAAGGATGCTAAAAAGTATGCAAGCTCCAGCAATCTTTCTATGGACTGGAGCAAGCATCTCGGAGTTGGAATATACGCTTTGATGAGGTGATCAAAGTTTTTGAGTCTATACAAAGTTTATGAGAAACTTGTATTTACAATAAGGTGAGTGGGAGCACTATAGAATTTCTGATAAGTATATGTGGATGACATATTGTTGATCAGAAATGATGTAGAATTTCTGGAAAGCATAAAGGGTTGTTTGAAAAGGAGTTTTTCAAAGGAAAACCTGGAATGAAGCTACTTAAATATTGGGCATCAGGATCTATAGAGATAGATCAAGACGTCTGATAAGACTTTCAATGAGTACATACCTTGACAAGATTTTGAAAGAGTTCAAAATGGATCAGTCAAAGAAAGAGTTCTTGCCTGATTTGTAAGGTATGGAGTTGAGTGAGACTCAAAGCTCGACCACGGCAGAAGAAAGAGAAAGGATGAAGGTCGTCCCCTATGCCTTAGCCATAGGCTCTATATAGTATGCCATGCTGTGTACCGCACCTGTGTGTGCCTTGCCATGAGTCTGTCAAGGGGTACAAGAGTGATCCAGGAGTGGATCACTGGACAGCGGTCAAGATTATCCCTAGTAACTAGAGGACTAAGGAAATATTTCTCGATTATGGAGGTGATAAAGAGTTCGTCGTAAAGGGTTACGTCGAAGCAAGCTTTGACACCTATCCGGACGACTCTGAGTAGTAGTCCGGATACGTATAGTGGAGCGGCCATTTGGAATAGCTCCAAGCGGAGCGTGGTAGCATCTGTAGTATGAAATATAGATTTGCAAAGAACACACGGATCTGAATGTAGCAGACCGTTGACTAAGACCTCTCTCACATGCAAAGCATGATCGAACCCCAGAACTCATTGGGTGTTAGATTCATATCAATGTAAATCACATGGTGATGTGAACTAGATTATTGACTCTAGTGCAAGTGGGAGACTGTTGGAAATATGCCCTAGAGGCAATAATAAATTGGTTTTTATTATATTTCCTTGTTCATGATAATCATTTATTATCCATGCTATAATTGTATTGATTGGAAACTCAAATACATGTGTGGGTACATAGACAACACTGTGTCCCTAGTATGCCTCTAATAGACTAGCTCGTTGATCAAAGATGGTCAAGGTTTCCTAGCCATAGACATGAGATGTCATTTGATAACAGGGTCACATCATTAGGAGAATGATGTGATGGACAAGACCCAAACTATGAACATAGCATATGATCGTGTCAGTTTATTGCTATAGTTTTCTGCATGTCAAATATCTGTTCCTATGACCATGAGATCATGCAACTCACTGACACCGGAGGAGTACCTTGTGTGTATCAAACGTCGCAACGTAACTGGGTGACTATAAAGGTGCTCTACAGGTATCTCTGAGGGTGTCTGTTGGGTTGGCATGGATCAAGACTGGGATTTGTTACTCCGTGTGACGGAGAGGTATCTCAGGGCCCACTCGGTAATACAACATCACAATAAGCCTTGCAAGCAATGTGACTAAAGTGTTAGCCATGGCATCTTGAATTACGGAATGAGTAAAGAGACTTGCCAGTAACGAGATTGAACTAGGTATAGAGATACCGACGATCGAATCTCGGGCAAGTAACATACCGAAGAACAAAGGGAACGGCATACGGGATTAACTGAATCCTTGACATAGAGGTTCAACCGATAAAGATCTTCGTAGAATATGTAGGAACCAATATGGGCATCCAGGTCCCGCTATTGGTTATTGACCATAGAGGTGTCTCGGTCATATCTACATAGTTCTCGAACCCGCAGGGTCTGCACACTTAAGGTTCGGTGACGTTTCGGTAGTATAGAGTTATGTATGGTGGTGACCGAAGGTTGTTCGGAGTCCCGGATGAGATCCCGGACGTCACGAGGAGCTCCGGAATGGTCCGGAGGTAAAAATTGATATATAGGAAGTCCCATTTTGGTCACCGGAAAAGTTTCGGGCATTTCGGTAGTGTACCGGGAGTGTCGGGAGGGTACCGGGGGACCATCGGGAGGGGCCTCTGCTACTTCTTGAGCTTGCGTTGGTTTTCCCTTGAAGAGGAAAGAGTGATGCAGCAAAGTAGATAAGTATTTCCCTCAGTTGTTGAGAACCAAGGTATCAATCCAGTAGGAGGTACAAGCAAGTCACCAATCTTCGCACCTACACAAACAATGAAACACTTGCACCCAACGCTATAAAGGGGTTGTCAATCCCTTCACGGTTACTTGCAAGGATGAGATCTGATAGAGATAGATAGGAAAGAATACTAAAACGAAAAATCAAAGTAATTAGATCTGAAAATATGATATGGAAAATAGACCCGGGGCCATAGGTTTCACTAGAGGCTTCTCTCTTGAAGGAAAATAATACGGTGGGTGAACAAATTACTGTCGAGCAATTGATAGAAAAGCGCATAGTTATGACGATATCCAAGGCAATGATTATGCATATAGGCATCACGTCCGTGTCAAGTAGACCGAAACGATTCTGCATCTACTGCTATTATTCCACACATCGACTGACTCCTGCCTGCATCTAGAGTATTAAGTTCATGAAGAACAGAGTAACGCATTAAGTAAGATGACATGATGTAGAGGGATAAACTCATGCAATATGATGAAAACCCCATCTTTTTATCCTTGATGGCAACAATACAAATACGTGCCTCGCTACCCCTACTTTGTCACTGCGAGAGGACACTGCAAGATTGAACCCAAAACTAAGCACTTCTCCCATTGCAAGAATTACCAATCTAGTTGGCCAAACCAAACCAATAACTCGAAGAGACTTGCAAAGATATGAAATCATGCATACAAGAATTCAGAAAAGACTCAAATAATATTCATAGATAATCTGATCATAAACCCACAATTCATCGGATCTCGACAAACACACCGCAAAAGAGTATTACATCGGATAGATCTCCATGAAGATCATGAAGAACATGGTATTGAAGAACATAGAGAGAGAAGAAGCCATCTAGCTAATAGCTATGGACCCAAAGGTCTAAGGTGAACTACTCACGCATCATCGGAGGGGCAATGGAGTTGATGTAGATGCCCTCCGTGATCGAATCCCCCTCCGGTAGATTACCGGAAAAGGCCCCAAGATGGGATCTCACGGGAACAGAGGCTTCCGGCGGCAGAAAAGTATTTTCGTGGCTTGTTCTGGTATTGGGGGAATATTTGGGAATTTATAGGACAAAGATTAGGGTTAGGAGGTCTGTCGTGGGGCCACAAGCCAGGGGGGCGCCCCCCCCCCTAGGGCGCGCCCCTGTGGCTTGTGATCTCCCGGCAGGTCTCCTGCCTTGATCTCCAAGTCTGGTAGGTTTCTTCTGGTCCAAGAAAAATCATCCCGAAGATTTTATTCCGTTTGGACTCCGTTTGATATTCCTTATCTACAATACTCAAAAACAAGGAAAAAACAGAAACTGGCACTAGGCACTAGATTAATAGGGTAGTCCCAAAAATAATATAAAATAGCATACTAATGCATATAAAACATCCAAAACAGATAATATAATAGCATGGAACAATCAAAAATTATAGATACGTTGGAGACGTATCAAGCATCCCCAAGCTTAATTCCTGCTCGTCCTCGAGTAGGTAAATGATAAAAACAGAATTTTTGATGTGGAATGCTACCTAACGTATTTATCCATGTAATATTCTTTATTGTGGCATGAATGTTCAGATCCATAAGATTCAAAACAAAAGTTTAATATTGACATAAAAACAATAATACTTCAAGCATACTAACAAAGCAATCGTATCTTTTCAAAATACCATGGCTAAAGAAAGTTATCCCTACAAAATCATATAATCTGGCTATGCTCCATCTTCCCCACACAAAGTATTTAAATCATGCACACCCCCGATGACAAGTCAAGCTATTGTTTCACACCTTTTATGTTCTCAAACCTTTTCAACTCTCACGCAATACATGAGCGTGAGCCATGGATATAGCACTATAGGTGGAGTAGAATATGGTGGAGGTTGTGAGGAAATAGGAGAAGATAGTCTCACATCAACTAGGCGTATCAACGGGCTATGGAGATGCCCATCAATAGATATCAATGTGAGTGAGTAGGGATTGCCATGCAACGGATGCACTAGAGCTATAAGTGTATGAAAGCTCAAAAAGAAACTAAGTGGGTGTGCATCCAACTCGCTTGCTCACGAAGACCTAGGGCAATTTGAGGAAGCCCATCATTGGAATATACAAGCCAAGTTATATAATGAAAAATTCCCACTAGTATATGAAAGTGACAAAATAGGAGACTCTCTATCATGAAGATCATGGTGCTACTTTGAAGCACAAGTGTGGAAAAAAATAGTAGCATTGTCCCTTCTCTCTTTTCTCTCATTTTTTTTTATTTATTTTTGGTGGGCATCTTTGGCCTCTCTTTTTTTATTTGGGCTTCATTGGCCTCTTTTATTTTTTTTAAAAGTCTGGAGACTCATCCCATCTTGTGAGGGAATCATAGCTTCCATCATCCTTTCCTCTCATGGGACAATGCTCTAATAATGATGATCATCACACTTTTATTTACTTACAACTCGAAACTTAGAACAAAATATGACTCTATATGAATGCCTCCGGCGGTGTACTGGGATGTGCAATGATCTAGCGTAGCAAATGACATCAAAAACGGACAAGCCATGTAAACATCATGCTAGCTGTCTTACGATCATGCAAAGCAATATGACAATGATGGTGCGAGTCATAATAAATGGAACGGTGGAAGTTGCATGGCAATATATCTCGGAATGGCTATGGAAATGCCATAATAGGTAGGTATGGTGTCTGTTTTAAGGAAGGGTATATGGTGGGTTTGATGCACCGGCAAAAGTTGCGCGGTACTAGAGAGGCTAGCAATGGTGGAAGGGTGAGAGTGCGTATAATCCATGGACTCACATTAGTCATAAAGAACTCACATACTTATTGCAAAAGTCTATTAGTTATCGAAGCAAAGTATTAGACGCATGATCCTAGGGGAGAGGTTGGTAGGAGTAAACCATCGCGCGCTCCCGACCCTCACACAAAGGATGACAATCATTAAACAAATCATGCTCCGACTTCGTTACATAACGGTTCACCATACGTGCATGCTACGGGAATCACAAACCTTAACACAAGTATTTCTACCAATCCACAATTACTCACTAGCATGACTCTAATATCACCATCTCTATATCTCAAAACTCTATGCAAGGAATCAAACTTCTCATAGTATTCAATGCACTTAATATGAAAGTTTTTATTATATCCCTCTTGGATGCCTATTATATTAGGACCAAATTCATAACCTAAACCAATTACCATGCTGTTTAAAGAATCTCAAAATAATATAAGTGAGGTACAAGAGTTCAATTATTTCTATTAAATAAAACACCACCGTGCTCTAAAAAGATATAAGTGAAGCACTAGAGCAACATTGCCTAGCTCAAAAGATATAAGTGAAGCACAAAGAATATTCTAATAAATTCACGATTCAGCGTTTCCCTCTCAAAAGATGTGTGCAGCAAGGATGATTGTGGCAAACTAAAAAGCAAAGACTCATATCATACAAGACGCTCCAAGCAAAACACATATCATGTAGTGAATAAAAATATAGCCTCAAGTAAATTTACCGATGGATTGAAGACGAAAGAGGGGATGCCTTCCGGGGCATCCCCAAGCTTAGGCTCTTTGGTATCCTTGAATATGGCTTGGGTTTCCTTGGGCATCCCCAATCTTAGGGTCTTGCCACTCCTTATTCCATAGTCCATCAAATCTTTACCCAAAACTTGAAAACTTCACAACACAAAACTCAACAGAAAACTCGTGAGATCCGTTAGTATATGAAAAATAAATCACCACTTTAGGTACTGTTGTGAACTCATTCTTTATTTATATTGGTGTAATATCTACTGTATTTCAACTTCTCCATGGTTCATACCCCCCGATACAACCCATAGATACATCAAAATAAGCAAACAACACAAAGAAAACAGAATCTGTCAAAAACAGAACAGTCTGTAGACTTAGAATACTTCTGTAACTCCAAAAATTCTTAAAAATTAGGAAAATCAGGGAAATTTGTATATAAATCTTGTGTAAAAATTTCAGACTCATTCGACGCTCTGGTGAATTTATAAAATTCCTGGACTGAGCACAAAAGTTTCTGTTTTTCAGCAAAATCAAATCAACAATCACCGTAGACCATCCCAAAGGTCTTACTTGGCTCAAACACTAATTAAAACAGAAAAACACAATTACTACAGAGGTAATAATGTGTAAAACACTCAAGAACAGAAACAAAAGCAAAAGCATAAAATTGGGATGCCTCCCAACAAGCGCTATTGTTTAACGCCCCTAGCTAGGCATAACGCAATAGATCTAGGTATTGGCATAATAGTAAGGGAGATCATCCATGCTCATCTCATACTCCCTTCTTTCAGAAGCAAGTTTCCTTTGTGGCAAGCAAAAATAATCAAAAGGGCTAAATTTAATAGGATAAGGATCCTTAAGATCAAGTGCGGGAGGGATAGGTTCCTCCTTCGGCCCCCTATAGTGTATAACCAATTCATCATTGTAAGCTTTCCTTTGGTGGAAATTCATAAGCCTATCTCTTAATATGAACTCCAATCCATTGTTTTGTATAGCAAAATTATCATTGAGTTCAGAAATCTTATCAACCAAAACCTCAATAGGGACCCTTTTTCTCAAATTTTCATTATAAGCAACATAATCCGGAGATTGCAATCTCATTATTTCTTCTTGATTAAAAAGGATCTCCTCTACAGGAGGACATCCACCATTAATTTTATAATGAGCAAAAAATTCGCTAGCCTCTTTCATGATGAATCTAAACTCGTGGGCTAGGAATATAGTGGCGGCACGCTTAACGGAAGAATACTGAATATTAGAGAACTCTAGGAAAATCCTTTGTATGCAAGGATGCATATGAACAAATTGCCTCTCAAGTTCAATTATTAAAAGTGTTATTGCATCCGCAAGACTATTAGTTTTATTGAGAATAGACCCTCCTAGGGTAGGTAGCGTACCAGCACAAGTAAAGAAATCTTGAAGAACACCTTTTCCAATAATATTACCGCTACCTATGCGGATTTTTTTTGTATGCATGATAGTAGGTTCTTCATGGGGTTTTTTTTAGCAAAGTCATCAACATTCCCCTCAAGATTATTACTATCCTTTTCAATGAAAACCTCCCTAGATTCAGACATGATGGCAACGAATCGATCTAGCACACAAGCAAGTAAAAAGCAAACAAAAAGACGAACGGAAGAAGGGCGAATAAAAAGGCAAATCTTTTTGGTTTTTTCTGAAAATCGTTTTAGAAGTGGGGGAGAGGAAAACGAGAGGCAAATGGCAAATAATGTAACTGCAAGAGATGAGTTTGTGAGGGGTACTTGGTAGGCTTGGTGTATCCTCCCCGGCAACGGCACCAGAAATCCTTCTTGCTACTTCTTGAGCTTGCATATAGGCATCACGTCCGTGTCAAGTAGACCGAAACGATTCTGCATCTACTACTATTACTCCACACATCGACCGACTCCTGCCTGCATCTAGAGTATTAAGTTCATGAAGAACAGAGTAACGCATTAAGTAAGATGACATGATGTAGAGGGATAAACTCAAGCAATATGATGAAAACCCCATCTTTTTATCCTTGATGGCAACAATACAAATACGTGCCTCGCTACCCCTACTTTGTCACTGGGTGAGGACACCGCAAGATTGAACCCAAAACTAATCACTTCTCCCATTGCAAGAATTACCAATCTAGTTGGCCAAACCAAACCAATAACTCGAAGAGACTTACAAAGATATGAAATCATGCATATAAGAATTCAGAAAAGACTCAAATAATATTCATAGATAATCTGATCATAAACCCACAATTCATTGGATCTCGACAAACACACCGCAAAAGAGTATTACATCGGATAGATCTCCATGAAGATCATGAAGAACATGGTATTGAAGAACATAGAGAGAGAAGAAGCCATCTAGCTACTAGCTATGGGCTCGAAGGTCTGAGGTGAACTACTCACGCATCATCGGAGGGGCAATGGAGTTGATGTAGATGCCCTCCATGATCGAATCCCCCTCCGGCAGATTACCGGAAAAGGCCCCAAGATGGGATCTCACGGGAACAGAGGCTTCCGGCGGCGGAAAAGTATTTTCGTGGCTTGTTCTGGTAGTGGAGGAATATTTGGGATATTATAGGACAAAGATTAGGGTTAGGAGGTCTGCCGTGGGGCCAAAAGCCAGGGGGGCGCCCCCCTCCCCCCTAGGGCGCGCCCCTGTGGCTTGTGATCTCCCGGCAGCTCTCCTGCCTTAATCTCCAAGTCTGGTAGGTTTCTTCTGGTCCAAGAAAAATCATCCCGAAGATTTTATTCCGTTTGGGCTCCGTTTGATATTCCTTATCTACAATACTCAAAAACAAGGAAAAAACAGAAACTGGCACTAGGCACTAGATTAATAGGTTAGTCCCAAAAATAATATTAAATAGCATATTAGTGCATATAAAATATCCGAAACAGATAATATAATAGCATGGAACAATCAAAAATTATAGATACGTTGGAGACGTATCAGCCTCTCGCCCCAAAGGTCTCATGGGCTGTGGGAGGAGTCAAACCAGCCCCTAGTGGGCTGGACGAACCCCACACTAAGGCCCATGCGGCTAGGGGTGGGAAAACTCAAAGGTGGAAAGAGTTTCCAAGTGGGGAAGGAGGAATCCTACTCCTAGTAGGATTGGAGTAGGACTCCTCCACCTCTCCCACTTCGGTTGACTCCTAGGAGCAGGCCTTGGCCGGACAGCCCCTCCCCTCCCTCCTATATATACTAGAGGGAGAGAGGGCAAAAGCCACACACAACCCTAAAGGCCACAGTGCAGCCCTCTCTCCCGATAGATCGATTCCTCTAGTTTTTAGCAGCGCTTAGGCGAAGCCCTGCTGGAATAGTTCCACCGCCGCCGCCGCCGCGCCGTCGCGCTGCCGGAGAACTCATCTACCTCTCCATCCTCTCTTGCTGGATCAAGAAGGCGGAGATCGTCATCGAGCTATACGTGTGCTGAACGCGGAGGTGCTGTCCGTTCGGCACTAGATCGTGATTGGATCGTGGGACGCTCGGCGATTTGGATCGCGAAGACGTTCGACTACATCAACCGCGTTTCTTAACGCTTCCCGCTTAGCGATCTACAAGGGTATGTAGATCCACTCTCCCTCTCGTAGATGCTCATCACCATGGATAGATCTTGCGTGTGCGTAGGAAATTTTTTGTTTCCCATGCAACGTTCCCCTACACGTACTCCAACACAAAACAAAGGATGAGGCTTTTGAATTTAGCCAGAAACAAATACATAACTCATTTGCATTTGTTGGAAGGATAATCCTAGGTAACTACTTGAATTCCCACCTAAGAACTCCCGAAATCTTTCTGGTTATGCAATATGGTCCAACGGATACATGGATCAATTACTGAATAAATGACGCAACTCCTAGCAATAATACTACCCACCAGTGTATCACATCCGTCAACACATAACCAGAGAAACCTCGGAAATTCATCTACCTCAGACCCTCGTAATCACAACGATACTAAACATGGCAGTACATGTGATCCCGCTCCCCAGTATTGGGTGCCGCCACACTCTTCGCACCACAAATAGTATTGAAGCAATTTCGAGCATCCGCGTCCTGAGATACTAAGGAAACTGAACGATAGCAATGTGTGAAGAAGCCCTTGGAGCTCAACTCCCCGGGTCCAATCCATACGTACGGGAGGCACCAAGAACAGAGTTCCGGTCACATCGACATCATAGAGGTTCCAAAATATCCGCGTGATCCTAAAAGAATTTGAGTGAGAAGAGGGTAGACTTAAAATTCCTACGTCGGGATTCCTCACCAGAGAATAGAAGAGGAGTAAAAAGAATCCTATTCTCTGATATATAACTAGACTCAAAATAGTTTTTCACTAGACTCGATTCGGCCAAGTTCGATCAATCAAGGGGGCTCCTAGGTCGGTACTGGCTCTGATACCAACTTGTAACGCCCAAGATACGATCCTATCCTAATTTTGGCTCGAGGGCCTCGACAAGGATAGAAGCGCATCTCGTCGTTTCGCAAGAATGGATATCATTACAAGTACATGTAAAGAAGAGATGAGTATATGGAATTGGCTTACACTCGCCACAAGCTAAATCAAGATCACATCAATACAACAACATATACAATCATCATACAGAAGAGCAGGGTCCAACTACGGACGAAATCAAACGATAAAATGACATCCATCCTTGCTATCCCAGGCTGCCGGCCTGGAACCCATCCTATGATCGATGATGAAGAAGAAGAACTCCAAATCATACAAGCATCGCTCTCACGTCAAAGCATCGCATTACCTGTACCTTTAACTGTTGTTGTAGTAACCTGTGAGCCACAGGGACTCAGCAATCTCATTTCCAAGGGTATCAAGACTAGCAAAGCTTAATGGGTAAGGTATGGTTAAGTGGTGAGACTGCAGCAAGCATTAAGCATTTACTTGAGTGGCTAACTTACGAGTACAAGAATAGGGGGGGATGATCGTCGCATAAACGGACGTGAACTAGTAATGATCACTAAGTGATCCTGAACACCTACTTACGGTCAAACATAACCCCACCGTGTTCTCTCTCGTTTCAGAAATTCACGAGAAGAGACAGTCACGGTTACGCACACAGTTGGTGTGTTTTATTTGAGTTTACTTTAAGTTTGCTATGACCGGGTGTTAAACAAAATTTCCAAGTTGCCACATAACCGCGGGCACGGCTCTCATGAAAGATTTAACCCTGCAGGGGTGCTCCAACTCATTCATCACAAACTAACCACCAGCTGCGTTGGAATTCCTCAACCGCGGGGTAACCCGTAGTATTTGCGGAATCCCGATGGAAAATCTCAACCTCGAGATAGCCCGAAGTGTCCTCGAAATCCCGCGCACAAGACGTTCGAGAAAGGTAAAACAAATCCAGCAAGACTGCCCGACGTGCCGACAATCCCGATAGGAGCCGCATATCTCGTTCTCAGGGCACGGTGGATGAGCGACGCGTACAGTGGCCTGATAGAAATATCCCGAGTTGCCCCGGGTTGGCCCCGCACAGTGCTCTAGTTTGGACCAACACTCATGTGGAGCACTGGCCCGGGGGTTGATTAATTATCCGCGGGTGCCAGCAGGTCCCCATGCAATTTTATTAGTTATTAGGCAAATGTAGTACTAATGTTGGGTCTTGCCAGAAGAGTTTTATCCCAAAACGAAAATCAAGGGGGTCCCCATAACAACCCCGAGCATGTTAGGAGCGCTCAATATGGAACATAACACCGGTACACAAGTAAATATGGCGGCAAAGGTGGAACAAAACACCGAGCAAAAGGCCAAGCCTTCCACCTTTTGCCAAGTATATATGTGCATTAATTTAAATAGCAATAATATTGTGATATCTGAAAAACATCGATGTTGGCACATGGAAACCATTTGCACCTGCAACTAGCAACGCTATAAGAAGGGCTAAGCAAGCGGTAACATAGCCAAACAATGGTTTGCTGGGATGTGGAGGGTTAGAGGCTTACCATGGCATTTTGGGAGGCTTGACATACAAGTGGTAGGTAGCGAGACACAGCGATAGAAACGAGACAACTAGCAAGGCAATGATAGTAGTGGTATCCAAGGAAATGGTCATCTTGCCTGAGATCCCGCTTGGAAGAAGAATGAATCCATGAAGAAGACGAGCCAACGTAGTCGAACGAATCCTCACACTCCGAACGCTTTCGGAACTCTATCGAGAAGAAGCAATCCGGAAACAACAATCAACACACGATAACTCCACAACATATTCATGATACGATGCACAAACAAGGATGATGCATGTTATGCATGACATGGCAAAGCACAACAATCAACTGCTACACATTAAGTGAAGCTCAATATGCAACGGGTTGCATATTGACGAAACTCCACGTTCGAGTCATTTAGTTCACTCTCGTTTATTTATGTGGCAAGTTTAAATGTTGTTAAACATGGCAAGAGGTGAAGCATAAGTAAACTAGATATCTAGGCATATTAAATGAGGTCGGAAACAACATATAGCATTTCTGAAACGACCTCATGTGTTAATTTCGAAATTGGTCCAGATCTGAACTAATCATGTTTTATATTTATTAACCAGGGAAACAAAATGTACCATGTGATTCTACTTGTCATTCTAGTCGATTTACATATATAGATCATATAAAACGGAGCTACGGCCTAAAAGATATGATCAACACAAGATGAATATGTCATGAATGCAAAATGCATGCAAACGACCACCACAAACATGTTAAATCATGGATGCAACAAGATATTATGAAACTACATGGAATTCTTAGCAATTTTCATATAGGACATGTTCAAAACGGAGCTACGGTTCAACAATAACAAGCAACACAAGTTATAGACATAATCTGCCCAAAACAGCGACATGGCATTTTGCACACATGAAAACAATAAGCTACAAGATTCTACAATGCACCAACAAGACATGGGGCTGTAGCCTACATGATGCACAACAATTCATATCATCACGGCAAATTGAGTAGAAGCATGGATCACTAGGAAATAAGCTCACAAGACGGGAATAAAAATATAACAGTTTAGGACTTAGTGAAAATACCAGTTTTTTAGCAGAGCAGTTTTATCACGAAGGCATATTAGTAGCAGTAAAACTATATGCTACAGGTCATATATTGGCATGAAACTTGACAGCATGCTATAGGACATGATGCACTACAATTCATTCCATTATGGCAACATCAAAATATGCACAGATTCATGGCAAACGTCAACACAACATGGCATTCCGATATAACCAGATTCTCAGACTTAGTGAAAATTAGAGTAGACATGGGCAACAGTTTTTTAACAGATTGGCATGTTGGACAACAGATATAACTATCATGCAAATCCTATACATGGCAACAAATGGCACAACCTGGTAGACAATAACATGCTTAACAAAAGACTCCATTGTGGAAACAACAAAAAAGCCCTAGATCACTAGCAAATCACAAGGCAACATGACAACAAAATAACAGTTTCAGACTTAGAATTATTTAGACCCCTCAAAACAGCAATATTGATTAAGCATGTACGCATGATGAAAACTACAGCTACACAAGGAATCCATGGCATGATAAACAAACTAACAGCAAGAAGACATTGCATACTACAAATAACTCCATTGGCACAAGCTCAAAATAGTCATGGATTGTTTAATATGATGCTCGCAAAACTGAACTTATCGTTAACAGATTACAGTTTTAACATGATAGCAACTTGAGAGCAAGAAATTTACATGTTAATGATGTTCTACCTAACAACCAGAGGCATGGCATCAAAATAGACATCACATAGAGTAATTCTCATGAAGAAACCACATGCAAAATACCTACGGATTAGATGCAATCTTCCGCGCAAAATTGAATAAAATAGCAGTTTCGCAAACTACGACACGATGCACTTTTGCAATAGGGTTTTGAGCATGTAAATGAACCCTATTATGGATGCAAATGCCACCATAATGAAGAGCACAATGAGTAGCTAAACTTTCATATATTACACATGACAATCGGACAAACATGCTCAAAGTTACAACATGTTTAATATGCCTATTTGATGCTTTTCACAGACATGAAAAAGGACTTGGAGAAAATCTGGACCTCGGGCAAAATTGGATGGAGGCGTCCAGCGGGCGCGTTTGGATGCCCGGATGGGGCCGTCGAGATCCGCGTCAGGGGTCGGACGATGCCGTCCAGGCCAGAGGAAGCCGTGGCCGCGGCAACTCCGGCGACGGCCGGCGGCGAACGGCGGCGGGGAGGCCGGGGATGGGGTCGTCGGCGCGGGATCCGGCGGATCCGGGGGCCTCCAGTGCCCGGCGTGCGGCTGCATGGCGGAGGAGGCCGGCGGCGAGGCCCACGGGCAGCGGCGGTGGCGGTTGGTCGCGGAGGCGAGGCAGCGGGGCGCGCGACGCTTGGCAGCTGCGGGCTGACGGAGATCCAGTGAGGAGGTCGCCGGCGGCGGGGTCTCCGGCGGCGGGGAAGCTCCCTGGCGGCGCGACGGGAAGGAGGCCGCAGGGCGCGCGGGGCGCGGGCCAGTTCGGGCCTGGCTGCGGCAACGGTTGGGCCCGAGGGGGCCTGATCCGGGCCCTGGCGGGCCACGGCGGCTGGGGCGGCCAGGGGCGCGTGGCAGCCCCTGGTTAGCTGCGGCGGCAGCTCAGGTGGCGGCCCGGCGAGCTGCGGCGCGCCAAGTGGCGGCGCTGGGTGGTTGGTCGGTACGGTTTTCAAGGCAGGGACAAGTGGCGGCGGCTAGAGGTTAGGGGAGGGTTAGGCTAGGTTTTTTTTACCATTTTTGGCATGGGAGGACCCTCTTTTATAGGCAGGAATTAGGTTAGGGGGGGTTGCTCCGTTTTTCCATCGTCGGATCGCGATCGAACGACGCAGACCGGAGGAGGGCTAGCTGGGCTATTGTGGGTTGTGTAGAGTCGTTGGGACAAGAAGTGAGGGAAGTGGCAGCCCGTGACAGAGTTTTTGAAACATAGAAAACGTCCGATAATTAAACCGGTCACGGTGCCGCTACGGTCGACCGTTCGGGTATCAAACGACCTCCGATTGCGACGATATTTGGCAGGCAGTCTACCTACAATAAAACAAGACCGCTCGCAAACTTTCGACCAAATCCAAGAATATTTTAAATGCACTTTTAAAAACAATATTATAACGATGCCGCGGGCGCGGGCGTGTGTGTTTGGTCTCGAAACGGTCAACGGGGAGAACCGGCAACTATTAGCGGATGCAAGTTTTGAAAAAAAATGATGACCACAGAGTGTCGATGCTTTGCAGATGATGCGAATGATGCGATGATGAATGCGACAAACGATCGAATCACACGATGACAGCGGAATAAAAGGGGAATCTTCTGAGCGTCGGTCTCGGGCTGTTACATTTAGCCAAAGACTTTTTGAAGCCGGGCTGAAGGAATCAAAGGAACTTGCCTGTCGAGCCAAAGACTACGGGATTCAAAGTCCATAAGCGTCGTCTTCGGCATCGAAGACCAGTTCAGGGGCTACTGACGGTGTCTTGGTTTAGGGGGTCCTAACCTAGTCGGCCCGGACTCCTCGGATTGGGCCGGAGGGCCCTCCAACTTCTCAAGATGGTCTCCAGGGACTGCATGATGGAACATGATCGATACTGTGTCTACCGAAGACTTGTCGTACACTCCAAGATTTCTCATGCCGCTCCGGTGCTAAGATACCGACCTTGTAACCCTAGATACCCTACCTGGCATGTATATAAGCCGGAGGGTTTAGCCCGTAGAGGGGACTTCAACACAACACTACTCACCTAGCCCTAGGGTTAGAACATATCAACGATCTCAAGGTAGATCAACTCTGTACTTGATACTTCTCCATTGATATAAACAACAGCAGGACGTAGGGTTTTACCTCCATCAAGAGGGCCCAAACCTGGGTAAAACATCGTCTCCCTGTTCCTGTTGCCAACCGTCCGAGATCTGTAGCTCGGGACCCCCTACCACTAGGTCTGCCGGTTTTCACACTGACACCTTGGTTCTCACTGAGGAAAATACTTATCTCTACTGTACTGCATCTCCTCTCCTTTTCGGGGAAAATCCCAACGCATCTCACAAGTAGCAGGGAGTTATAGAGGGGGAAGATAATCTGATGAGATACATCTCTGATTTCTACAAGAGATTGTCTAGTCACCCTCACGAAGCCTACATAACTTTGACTGGTCATGAGTTCAAAAGAATATCTGATGCTAATAAAGAAGACCTTATTGCCCCCCTTCTCTCTGAAGGAGATAAAAGAGGTAGTGTTTGGGATGGAGAGAAAGAAAAGCCCAGGCTCTGATGGTTTCCCAGCTGACTTCTATCGGGATTTCTGGGAGCTTGTTAAGATGGACTTGAAAGATCTAGTGGTTGATTTTGCCAATGGCTTAATAGATATTTCTAGGTTGAATTATTGCCTCATCACTCTAGTGACAAAAATTGGTGATGCCAAACAAATCCAAAAAATTAGGCCCATTTGCTTGCTAAATGTAAGTTTCAAGATAATCACCAAAGTCTTAATGAACAGATTAACTAGATGTGTATCTCCTGTTATGTCTCCCAACCAAACTGCTTTCATCAAAGGGAGATACATTATAGAAGGGGTGGTGGTGCTTCATGAGGCGATAAACTCCATTCATAAAAAGAAACAAAGTGCCCTGGTGTTCAAGGTGGATTTTGAGAAAGCCTATGACAAGATCAAATGGACTTTTGTGATTCAGATGCTTAAGATGCAAGGTTTCCTTGGTCAATGCTGCGATTGGGTCATGGAAACCATGAGGGGTGGACATGTAGGGATTAGAGTTAATGACAATATAGGACCCTATTTTAAAACATTTAAAGGGCTTAGACAAGGAAACTCCCTTTCCCCCTTTGCTATTTGATGTGGTAGCTGATGCACTGGCTGTTATTATGAATCAAGCTAAGGATCAGGGACTGATGAGGGGGGTCAAGTGTGAGAACTTAAACAGTGGGGTAAACATGCTACAATATGCGGATGATACTATTTTTCTTCTAGATGATGATATTGAAAGTGCTAGAAACTTGAAGTTGATTATATGCACATTTGAACAAATGTCAGGGCTTAAAATCAATTTCCACAAAAGTGAGCTAATGCTTTTTGAGGAGGATGCTCACAAACAATCCATTTATCAAGAAATCTTAACTTGCAAGATGGGGGAAATCCCCATCAAATATTTGGGACTGCCTGTGTCCAAAAACAGGATTAGAAATAAACACTGGGGGAGTGTGGTTGAAAATTTTGAAAAAAGATGTGGATGTTGTAGATTGCTAGGGTCCATTGCAGGAAGAATTACCTTGGTTCAGTAATGTTTGACTAATATGCCAATGTTCATGATGTCCTTCTATCCAATCCCTGCTAGTATTGTCAAAAGGCTGATTTTTATAGAGCTAGACTGGTATGGAAAGAAGATGAAAAAGAAAAAAAAATACCTTCTAGTAAAGTGGAAACAATGTTGTACTCCTAAAGACTATGGAGTGGGGATTTTAAATCTAGAAGACATGAATACAACTCTGCTGGCTAAATGGTTTTGGAAATTGGAAACTGAAGATGGCATGTGGCAATCTATTTTGTTGGGAAAATATGTCACAGATGGGTGCATATCTAGAACTAAGAAACAACCAAGGGATTCCCAATTCTGGGATGGCTTGCTTGACGTGAAGGAATTTTTCTACAAATATGTCACGAAGAAACTAGGAGATGGCAAAAACACCAGATTTTGGGAAGATGTTTGGGTAGATGATAAAGCCCTTAGGGAGGAATACCCCAGACTTTATGACTTAAGCTTTGATCATAATATTATAGTAGCTAAAGCTCTCCGGATGGGGGAGAGGATTTAAGTTTAGAAGAACCTTGAATGGAGAAACATTAGAATTGTGGAGGGCCCTAAGAGGGAGATGTGAGAATATAGAAATGGGGCTGGTAAGGACAAAGTTGAGTGGACTCTTAATGCTGATAAATAGTTTACTGTTAAATCTCTATACAGAGAACTGATGATTGATAAAATTAAATTTCCTCAGAAATTTCTATGGAAAGTTGAAGTACCTGCTAAAATCAAAATATTTTCCTGGCTTGCTAACAGAAAATCCATCCTGACTAGAGATTCTCTAGTTTAAAGAGGATGGAAAGGAGAAAAGAGATGTGTGTTCTATGGGAGAGATGAAATTGTTGATCATCTATTTTTTACGTGCTCTGTTGCTTCTCTTCTATGGAACCTAGTCAAATGTCCCTTCAATTTGAGAACTATCCCTACCTCCATGAATGATTGTATGTGGAGATGTGTTAGAACTTTTAATAAGAAAGATGAAAATTTGGTCCTCGTTGGGACTCTTGCCTTGCTTTGGTCTATTTGGAAACACAGAAATGCTATTATCTTTGATAGAAAGTTTATAAATGACCCAATGATACTGATTAAAATTACTTGTCACTGGATCGTGGCTTGGTCTATATTGCAGATAAAGGCCCTCGACAGAAAACTGCAGGAGCTAGGAGCAAGGCTGCTCGAACATGCAACAAGTGAGATCTATACTTCGTCCCAGGGCTGGAGATTCCTCGTTCCGCGTCTGCAGGACTGAAGCTGATGTCTTTGCTGGGTGGTTTTAGTAGTCTTCGCTAGGTCTTTTTTTGGAGGTGTCCTATAGATTTGGCTTTATGTTTCCAGTGTTACTTTTACCTACTGTTTCGGTGAACTTGATGTGGACTTTTGGTGGAGACAGTATTCTCTTCATGGGGGCCACTCCCCTGGGATGATGCTTTGATGGACTGATGTGCTGGTGGTATCTCTAGTTGGTAGTATTAGTAGTATGTACATATTATCCTAGTTTGTAGCTCGAACTTGGTTTCTAGTAATGGAAATCGGAGGGTGAAAGCCCTTCTTTTCCTCAAAAAAAAGATATCTATTTAGAGAGTTGATAGGAATTGGTTATTCACATGGTTAGTCATAAAAACCCACTGTTCAAGAATTCATCCGATTAATCAGTTAATTGGCCAGTTAATCGCTACTCATCAGGTGACCGAATTGAATAACACCTATTCATCGCGTTAACTTGGCGGACTAATTAAATGGTCTGCCAGACCGATTAAATGGTTTGGTGACCGATTAATCAATTGTTAGGCCGATTAATAGTTCTTGGCCCACTAGCTCACGGGCAAACAAAGCCCGATTATTTGGCCCATAACCCCTTCCACGCCCTCCCGCTCCTAAATTGCTAGGGTTTATTCCTCCACCAGACCCCACACACTCTTCTCATCCCCTCCCGACCTAGATGACAGTTGTCCAAGTCCTCATCGGTGCGCTGCCACTTCCCCTCCTCCCCTGTGTGTCGCCGCTTTCTCTTATCCCTCTTCGCACCGCTACTTCCCCTCCACCTCTGTGACGTGCCACCTCCGACAACAGAAGTGCACGATACCGAAGAGGCTAGCAAAATATGAATAGGTAGAAGTGCATATAGTCCACAGACTCACATTAGTCATAAAGTACTCAAGTACTTATCGGGAAAGTTTATTAGCGCTTGAAGCAAAGTACTACTCGCATGCCCCTAGGGGGAGGTTGGGAGGAGTTAACCATCGCGCCCCCCGATACGGATGACACAAGGACTCAATCAATGATAAATTATGCTCCGACCTCACCGCTAATGTCAGCGGCCACCACTTTACATGCGTGAGGACTCATTTTCCTTAACAACATTATTAATACTCAACTTTAATTATTTTATTACCATGCCCCCATATTACCACCTCAATATTTCAAACCTATTGCAAAGAATCAAGCTTATCATATTTGGTGATCTACAACTTTTATGCATGTTTTTACACTGTTCAAGAAATCGTTAACTGGTAGCTACTCGTTCAGCTTGGGAGTAGTGATTAATCGCTGAATCGGACTATTAATTGGATTAATCGGTCAACCACTAATCGGTGTAATTTCAAACTCAATAGAAGCAATTTTTGTATGGAGAAAAAACCTACATTGCAAATATGAAGCAAATGGCACCATTTTATTTTCTCAATAGATGACAAGCATGCATACAACAACAATCATCCATGTGGGTGTAAAAATCATCAACAAACCTATACACAACAACACTTTTTTGCTGATTTCCTCCTCGGACGCAACTCCGAGAGATGGCGGCCACACAATGGCAATAAACAGAGCAAAGGTGATGGTAGTAGACAGAGCAAAGGTGCAAGGAGTCTGAACGGGTCTGTTGTCGGAGGTGGCAGGTCACAGACCCTGTGATATGATACGCTCTATCACACATAAGCCTTATATATCCTTCCTCAAAATAGCCACCATACCTACCTATATGGCATTTCCATAGCCATTCCAAGATATATTGACATGCAACTTCCACTATTACTATCTACATGACTTAAGCATTCATTGCCATATTGCTTTGCATGATTGTAAGATAGATAGCATGATATTTTCATGACTTGTCCATTTTTGTTATATCTTTGTTACACTAGATCATTGCACATCTTGGCACACTGATAAAGGCATTCATATAGAGTCATATCCTTTTGAATTTATCGAGTTGTAAGTAAATAGAAGTGTGATGATCATCATTATTAGAGTGTTCTCCCTACCAGTGAGGATATAAAATAAAGAAAAAAGAGCCCAACAAAAAACTGAAAAAAAGAAGAGAGAGAGAGAGAGAGAAAGAAAAAAATAAAAAAAATGAGAGAGAAAAGAGAGAGGGGGCACACTACTATCCTTTTTCCACACTTGTGCATCAAATTAGCGTCATGTTCTTCATATAGAGAGTATCCATGATTTGTCACTTTCATATACTAGTGGGATTTTTACATTATAGAACTTGGCTTGCATATTCCCATCACGAGCTTCCTCAAATGCTCGAGGTCTTCATGAGCAAGCAAGTTGGATGCTCACCCACTTAGTTTCATATAGAGAGCTTTTCATACAATTATAGCTCTAGTGCATCCATTGTATGGCAATCCCTACTCCTCGCAATTATATAGATTGTAAGGCCTCTCCATTGTCCAACGATCAGCCGAGTTGATGCGAGACTTCCTCAACTTTTTGTCTTCCCTTATAAACTCATACCATCATTCTCTTTCCCATCCAAAGTGCTAAGTCCATGGCTCACGCTCAGGTATTGAATGGAGTTGAAAAAGCTGAAGCGAGAAAAAGTATGATACAATTGCTTGGTTTGGCACCGGGGTATTCTTGATTTGTAATATCTATGCAAGGAAGACTGAGTGTGCCATGCTTACCATAACTAAGTGTATAGAGGATGTTTTCTTTAGCTCCATTATTTTGCAAGGCACTGACGAATTACAGGCTTGTTTTGTATTATTGTTTCAATATCAAATTGATAGACTATTGCCTTGAATCATTCATATTCTAATATTCATGCCATGGTTATATTATTTGATCAAGATTGTGCTAGGTAGCATTCCACATCAAAAAATATCTTTGTTTTATCATTTACCTACTTGAGGACGAGCGGGAATTAAGCTTGGGGATGCTCAATGTCGATGGACTTGGTCTTGACAAACATATTCTTCTTTGCCTCGATCTTGTCAAAGTATATTGAGGCTTGATCCTTGGTCCAGAAGGGATAGCTCACAAGAGTATCATCCTGAGGACGGCAGTAGGGGTTCTTCTCTCAGTATTCCTAGTACTCATTTTACTTCAGTTCAAATGTAGACTTGACTGGAGCCTTCTTCTTGCGAGCAACTGACTTGGCATTTTACTTGCCCTTGGCCTTGTTCCTGGTAGACTGTCGATGAGTGGGTGGTGGTGATGGAACAACCTCTTCTTTGTCATCAAATTAGACCGTTCTTGCATAATAGGTGCGTCCACGGTTGGGTGGAGGATTCTCATTCTTGTGACGAGCCTTGGAACCACTACCACCTGAATCAGACACAAATAAGCGAGGGAAAGCAGGTACAAACACATTGCATAAGCCAAGAGGGAACAAAAGTGAGAAAGGAAGCATTAGGGGAGGATTGTGGAAGTTGGGGCTTCAAGCGGTAGTACCGCGCACCTGGAGCGGTAGTACCACTCTGGGTAGAGCAGTAGTACCGCCCATAAACATGGCGCACGACCGTGCCCAGATCCGGCATTACCGAAGGTCCCAAATTCAAAAATACTCCGCTAAAACTTCAATCCTCCTATCTAGCAGACATACCACGTCCTACTCATGCCCCGATTTAGCCAAAAATTGAGAAACCACCATGCATTTCCCTACAAACCTAGATTCAATAAATAGAACCAAAGGAGAGACGAACGGGGGCAATATCGGATTCCATGGCGAGAGGAGGTGATGGGGATAGATCCCATCGAACGGAATCATGGAAGACGGCACGGAATCGGCCCACTGGGACGGCGGCCGGGGCTGTTCTTCGTTCTCCTGAGAGAGAGAGAGAGAGAGAGAGAGAGAGAGAGAGAGAGAGAGAGAGGAGAGTGGTAGAAGAAAGCGAATGGCTATGGGGGAGTTGGAACTCCCCCTGCCCGACACTTAACCCACACATGCTCCTCTAAGCGGTAGTACCACTCGGGTGAGTGGTAGTACCGCCCCGGTGCTACTACCGGGAAGGAGGCCCAGCAGTACCTCTCTAGCGGTAGTACCGTTGGCAGGAGTGGTAGTACCGCTTAGAGTGGCAGTACCGTTCCTTGCCAGCGGTAGTACCACGTGCAGGAGACAAAACAGCTAAGATCCAATAGGAGAAATGATGGCTTATGCAAATTTGAGGGGTTTGATGATGCGAAGGCTTGGGTTGGAGACTCGAAAACACAACAAAGGGAAGGAACACTCCACGATCAAATAATGAATAAACCAAAGGGCAATCATGGAGTGAGCCAAAACTCAAAAAGACCTCAAGTCTACATAAACCAATGAAATCACAAGAATCGAAAACCTCCCAACGAGGGGGCGGTGGCCGAGGCCACCTAAGTAACAGTCAAATGGTTTGGCACCATGAAGATTTTAACCTTGGGTCCAAAACTAAAACTCATCTTTGAAGCACAAGTACCATCAACAATGGCTAATGTGAAAGATTGTCTTTATTTATGCATAATAAGAGGAGTGTGAGTTCATGAAGAGAACAACACTCCCCCTATGTCCATGCCTACATCTAAAACAAGATAAAATGACGAGTGCGGTGGGATGCATTGCCTCAAGCCATATTGCTCAACTCTATGATATTTAGCTCATGCCTTAACTCACAAAATCTTGCTTCATCCAATGGCTCTGTGAAAATATGTGTTAGTTTCTCATTTGTACCTACAAAAGTGAGCTCAATCTTTCCTCTCTTGATGTGATCCTAGATGAAATAATGATGAATCTCAATGTGCTTCGTCTTGCTATGTTGCGCGGGGTTGTAGGAGATCTTGATAGCACTTTCATTGTCACATAGAAGAGGCACTTTTTCACAACTGACACTGTAATCCTTTAAAGTTTGCCTCATCCATAGCAATTGTGCACAACAACTTGCGGCGGCTACATACTCGGCTTTGGTGGATGAGAGAGAAATACAATTGTGTTTCTTGGAAGACCAACTCACTAAAGAGCGACCAAGAAATTGGCGCCCTCTGAAAGTGGACTTCCTCTCCACATGGTCTCCCGCCCAATCCGAATCCGAATATCCCATGAGATCATCCTTTGGGGTACCATAATCCAAAGTTTAGGGTATGAGACAAATATCGAAAGATTTGCTTGATCGCTACACAGTGGCTTTCCTTTGGTGCGACTTGAAATCGTGCACATATTCCCACACTCAACATGATATCCGGTCTAGATGCACAAAGGTAAATCAAGGATCCAATCATGGAGCGATATACCTTTTGATCCATCGCTTTACCATTGGGATCAATGTCAAGTTGGCACTTGGTTGGCATTGGGTCTTGGTCGGCTTGACATCATCAAGTTTGAACCTCTTGAGCATGTCTTGGGTATATTTGGCTTGGTTGATTAAGGTTCATTCTCTATGTTGCTTGACTTCGAATCCAAGAAAGAACTTCAACTCTCCCATCATAGACATCTCAAACTTCTCGGTCATTTGTACATCTAGCTTCGTTTGTTGCATTATTTGGAGTGATTCTTGTTTTGCTAGTTGGAGTTAATGGCCACTTTGTACAACCAAACCGAGAGCAAGCCATTCACTTTGTCCCATTGTTGGTTGAAGTAGAATGGGAAACCAAAGTGTCAACTCGCCCTCCTTGAGCTCAAAAACCCCACCAAGAAGATGAAGAAAAATGATGGCTCAAGTTGCCAACAATTTATTGGATTGGAGGTAACGATGAGCAAACTTGAATGGTGGACATACAAGCAAACATTCCAAAGAGGAACCGCAGGTGATGAGAAACAAGTGGGAGAAGAAGAGGGTTGCGCATGACGGCGCGACAAGCAAAATGTCCGCCACATGGATGGGCATTGTTTCTGCCAAGGAGTACAAACTCTTCTCGGATGTGCAAAGAGTGAAAGAGAAATTGAACAATGAGATGGAGAACGTAGACTAGGAGAAGCATGAGAAATATGTAAAATGGGAGCTTGAAAAGGCAGATATGATGCAAGAGAGAGAGGGAGAGAGAGAGAGAGAGAGAGAGAGAGAGAAGTTGAGGCTTGCAAGGTAAACGATAGAGTAGAGGATCATGTTGAGGGACACTAGCCTCTTGGATGAGAAAGGCAAGAAGTGGTTGATCAACATGAAGAAGAGGATCAACAAGAGCAACAATGGTGTCATTTGATTCATTTGTGTATCGCCTGTCTATGTATGAATAGTTGAATTTTATTTTGGTTGTGTTGAATTATGGTTTATTTCGCTTTGTCAAATTGTGATGAATTGACAGATATACACGGGGGCACACACCTTCCCGGTCGTGCCCAGTCGCACGATTGCCTCGCGATCCATTAACTTGTTTGATTCCCCATAATTGCTTGCATGGTCTTAAGTTTAAGTTTCTAATACTTAACGAAATTAGCATTCGTCCCTAACAATTTTTTTATGGTGAAACTTATTGAAATTTTAGAAACTTGTTAAAACATATTTTAAAAATGGTCTTATTTAAAAGCTCTCATCAATAGTAACTCGGATATGCAAACGAAACATAAACTGGACTTTCTGTTCAAAAGATATAATAAATTTAAATTTGAAAGTCCAAACAAAAAGCATGAGCCATGAGGTGTGTGCCATCACACTTGCGTGCCACAAATCGCCTTCCGATGAAATTTTGTTATATGATGAACGTACATGGGTTTGCTTGAACATGAAGGTTTGAATATTAGGGGGTGATTGTCTAGGAAAATAAATGAGAGGTGAGTCAACATCGGACATAAACGCATCCACGGATGTTTAGGGGATCAAATTTGTCTAATCTGGTTGTAGATGCTCTGAGAGCACCTACAACCACGATTGGCAGATGTGGCATCCTACGGTGACCGGTCTCCCCATATTTCTTCTCGCTCATAGTAGTGCTCCTCAAATGTTTGCCCCCAAATCCATACAATCCATGCAACTACATAGATCAACATGCATATATAGCATAATTCGAATGTGATCGGAGCAATTTTTTGTACAATTGGATCCTGGTAAGTCTCCGATGTATCTACTTTTCCAAACACTTTTGCTCTTATTTTGGTCTCTAATTTGCATGATTTGAGTGAAACTAACCTAGATTGACGTTATTTTCAGCAGAACTGCTATGGTATTGTTTTTGTGCAGAAATAAAAGTTTACGGAATTGGACGTTTTTTTTGGAGAATTAAAAAATACTGGAACGAAGAAGTATTGTAGAAGAGTCATAGCGGGCCCACAAGGGAAGGGGCGCGGCCACCCCCTGTCCGGACCACTTGGGCTTGTGGGGCCTCTGGGCCTCATTTCGACCTAATACCAATGATGTAAATTCACATCATCCCGAAAAAATTAAGAGAGAAAATTTCATCACGTTTTACGATACAGAGCCGCCACCACCTCCAGTTCTTTGTTGGGAGCCCTAATCTGGAGTCTGTTCGTGGCTACAGAGAGAAGGAGTCGTCGTCGTCATCATCAACCCTTCTTCGTCAACAATATCATGATGCTCACATCCATGCATGAGTAATCTTCATGTAGGCATACTGGATGTAGATGGGATTGGATGAGACTTCATATCCCTAGTATCCATTGACTTTGCCATGCTTAATGCTTGTCACTAGGGCCGGAATGTCATGATCTCAGATCTGAACATGTTTTCATGAATATATTTGTGTTCTTCATCATATCTGCAAGTTATATGCACTTGTTATTGTTCTAAACCCTAGACCCCAAGGTGACAATAACTAGGATACTCTACGGGGATGATTGTAATTTGAGGAGTTCATGTATTCACTATTTGCTAATTCTTTGTTCCAGTTCTCTATTAAAAGGAGAGCCTTAATTACCCTTAGTTTCCATTAGGACCATGCTACCACGAGTGGGTAGGATAAAAGATGTTATGCAAATTCTTATCACAAGCACGTAGGACTATATACGGAATACATCCGTACATATGATTGATGATTTGGAGCTAGTTTGTATCGCTCTAGGTTGTGATTGTTGCATACTGAATCTCATCTGAACATCCCATCGCTACCCCATGCCTACGCTTTTGTGCTATAGCATTTGCTAAAATTACTACTGATCTACTTGTTACAAACGTGTTACTACTGCTACTATTGTTACTGTTACTCTAGTATCACTATTATCATATTACTATGCTACTAATAAATTGCTGCAAGAAAGTGATTTCTTAGGTGTGGTTGAATTGACAACTCAGCTGCTGAGGCTTATAAATATTTTTTTGCTCCCTTGTGTCGAATCAATAAACTTGGATGAGATACTACCCTCGAAGACTATTGCGATCCCCTATACTTGTGGGTCATCATACCCAAAAGAGCAAGTTCATCATTGGACAGACTAAACTAGATAAAAGTTCAAGTAGATAGAGTGAGAGGGGCATTGGAAATCACCATCCTTGTCGGTCCCCTCCCCTTGCGGTCGCCGGAGCGGCGATAGTAGTTCTCCGTGTAGGCGTCGGTGGCTGGAGGAGCGTCGTCGTCGTTGGGGCTGGTCGGGCCAGTGTCGGACGACGACGAGGTGATGTTGGTGAGAAGTCGGACGACGCATGCCTGCTCATTTGCGAGTCATGTTGCCTTCGCCTTGGTGGTCTCCTTCTGCATTGCAACTTCGCGTTCTTGCGGCGGAGGCGCCTCACGTATGTCTCTGTCGTGGTCAGCGACCGGCGGAGGACCTCGTGCAGGAGCTGCTCCTTCGAATCGACCGATGTGGACCTAGCACGTGGGGGGGGGGACTGGCCTCCGCCGCCCTCTGCCTCTTGTGGCGTGCGGCTTTGGCCTTCGACTCCGACATCCTCACTCGTTGGCTCGACACCGGCACGAGCATTCAGCGCTGCCTGGGAGTAGTTGGGGGCGGAGGGGGAGGGATGTGCCAGGTGATGGATTTGCAGCGGCGCAGAGCGTGAGGGCCAGCGCGGTCGACCGAATTGCGTCCCCGGGCCACGAGGGGCGGCGCGAAGCTCGGGCTCCCGCCCATGTCCACCCGCGAATGCCAGATGGCAATGCGGAGCGTGAGGTCCTCGTGGTCTGGTGCCTCACTGTTGAAGCGCTCCTCCTTCAAGAGCCGCCCAGTTGATGGGATCAAACTCGTTTCCGAAGTGGCTATCGGAGCGAGCTATGGTGGAGGGGAGAGGAGGGGATGAAAAGGGGTGGCGAGGAGGTGGACAGTGAAAGCAGAGCTGAGCGGTCAAGAGTGTGGACTTTGACTGTGTTTCTTCCGTTGGTGGGGTATTTGTGGAGTCATGATAGGCCAGAATGGGTTGTATCCGACATGACAGATATGTTTAAACCGTCTTAAATATAAACTAGGTACAAGGGGTGACGAACAGCCTAGACATACACGCTCATATTGCAGCCTAGACATACACGATCAAATTGCCTTTGGTTGTAAATGCTCTTTTAGAGTTGGAGGGCGGGCGAAGGGAGGACGAAGATGAATAGTGCAAAGGCTGGAGATACAGTGCACGGCAGTTCGATCGACTGAAACATAGGAGTAGTACTCTGTTTTCAATCGAACTCCCGTCCCCCGCGTCGCCCTCCCTGGCGACACGGGGGAAAACCCTAGATCGAGGCGCCACCCCCCTCTCCTCCCTCCCCTCGGCTCGCCGCCGCCGGAGGAGCGGCCGGCAAAGTCCGCGCCGGCTCCGGTGAAGGTGGCGGCGGGGCCCTTTCCATGTTCCCCTGCTTTCTTGGTGCGGAGTCTGCCGGACGGCGCGGCTGCTGTCGTGAGCTCGCGCTCGCGAGATCCGCGGCGAGGGCGCGCGCACAGGTGAAGGCGGGACGGGGGCGCGCGCGACGGGAGGAGGCGCGGCGACGGCGCGCGCGTCGGGAGGAGGCGCGGCGACGGCGCTCGCGACGGGAGGAGGCGCGGCGACGGTGCGCGCGGCGAGGGCACGCGCGACGGGAGGAGGAGGATGGCGTGCGCAGCACGGGGCGAGGCGCCTCCTGTGAGCGTGCGGCGCCGGCTGCGGGCGGGACCGGCCAGAGCTGGGCCCTTCCTGGTCGTGGCTGGTGCGAGGGATGGAGCGGTCTGCGGCCGTGGCTGCGGGCGGGGCCGGCCAGATCTGGGCCCTCCCTGGCCGTGGCTGGTGCAAGTGCGGACCGCGGCGGTGGCTGCGAGCGGGGCTGGCCAGTTCTAGGCCCTCCCTGGCTCGTGGCTGGTGCGAGTGGTGGGGCGGACCGCGACGCGTGGTGCTGAGATGTCCGTGCTTCGTCATGCTCCGATCTGGATGTGAGGAGGGGCAGCTCCAGATCTACTGGCGGGTGCGTCCGGGGTGTTGTCCCCGACGTAGGTTTGCAATTTCTCCGGACGAAAGTCCTGCTCTCTGCCGGTGTTGACAACACCCGTGCGTGTTGTTTCCTTGTTGAAGGCCTCACCGAGGAGATCTTGCACCTCTCTCGTCCTCGAGTTCGGTCTCCGGGTGAAAACCAAGATCTGCCTTGTTGGATCGGCGATGACGGCGTCCTTGGCGTCGTTTCTTTGTTGGAAGCATCGTTATGGAGATTTGACCTCTTGATGGGAGCACATGGTTTGCGGCAAGGTGTCCAGTCCGGAGTTGGAGGTGACGGGCTGATGCTAGGGTCTGCGGTGGCGTGTCCGTTGAGGGCTGGCTGTTGGCCGGCGGTGTTTGGACATTGGAGCACTATTGACATGCAGACTGCGCCAAACAAGCCATGTTGGGTGTCCTCTTGCCACCGTAGCGGCACATGTCCGCTCCTTTATCGGATATGTCTTCTCTCTCCAGTGTTGACAAAGCTTTTCACATGCTTGTGCCTTGGCGCTTTTGTATGCCCCATAGTGCTTTAGCCTAGTTTAGCTAGGTGTGTTGTGTCCTTTGTACAGGTTTTTGCCCGGTTTTCCTTTAATAAACCGAGCAGTTACAGCCATCGGCTTCTTCTTCTGCAATGGAATCTTAGCAGCTCTCCTGCTAACTTTCAAAAAAAAAAAGTACTCTGTTTTCAGTCGTCTAATGATTAGGCGGTCCCATTAGTTACAGCTCCCGTGAGGATAAACTGACCGGTCCGTACATAAGGCCGGCACAAAGATACAGTAGGTCACGTGCCACAGACGTCCGTCTGAGCAAACGGCCGGCACAGAGATATACAGCAGCAGGTCACATGCTACGGGGCATCGAGGAGACAACCGCATCACACTTCAGCTTTTTGTCAGAGGGAAACCACAAGCAAGCTATTGACTTGCAGTCCGCCCACGTCTCATTCCGCAAGCCTTTTTTCTACTACTCCAACTGCCCAACATGTCTTACGTGTGCGCTGCAGCCTCGTGGTGAGCTGACCCCGTCCGTCACGGCGATGGACTCATCACTCATGGGTCATGGCGCGCACGACGGAACGGATTACCTCATTTCCGGCCAGGAATGTGGACATCTTTACAGTCACCCTCACACGCGGATGCATTTTTTAGAGCGTCGTGCGCTGAGCTTATCTCTGCTCTTCTGGCAGGGAATGTTTTAGGCGGCGGCCTTCGTAGCTCTGTTACACCAAAAATGGGTCTCTGTCAACGACCGAGTTAAGCGAGAGCTACACATCGTTTAATTTGCGTCGACGTCAGATGCAGGATGGTGAAGACACCATGTGTTCATAGTTGTTGCAAGGGGCTTCGGCGAAGCATCTCGACCAACGTCCTCCTGGTAACGAGACCGGTCATCGTGGGCCCTCTTCTCCCTCCGAGGCCCGTGGAAAAGTACGGACGGGATGTGCTGCCACGACGCATGAAGGCCATGCTTGCCGAACACAGCTAGGGGATGACAGTAACTGAAAGTGAAGCTGCTACGGACTCCACCAACCGTCTTGATTGTCGTGAAAACAACGACCGGCAATACCACTGCCGCAACACGGCGGTAAGTGGTCTGCCTCGACCTACAACTTGGGCCTCTTTTGGCGGCTGGATTTCGAACATGATGAATTTGGAAGAACGTGGAAATTAGCTGTCGTGGAATGTTAAGTTCTACAATAATTGAAAGCACGGGCATGTGTGATAGGTGTTATTTGATTGCGTCAGGAAAAACACATAGGTGTACGTCATGGTTGTAATTAAGATGAATGAAAAAAATCATGAGGTTGAACCCAGTGGAGAAGTTACTATGCCATTGCACATAAAGTAGACCATACAGACTTCTTCATACAGACCAAACATGGTACATCTTCTATTATAGGACAAAGGGAGTACATAGGGGGGGGGGGGGGGGGGGGGTCCCAAGGAATGGAATTCTATAAATTTTGCATGAATTTCCTTTTGAACAATATAGGCCATAACACATGAGTGTGGAAGCATCAAATGTCACGTAAGATGGACTGGATGAGGCGATCGTAATGAAAGTTATGTGTCATGTGCATGCTCAATGCAGGCGTGATGTAGAATGTTCATGGCTCGGGAAATGTAGAGGACATAGGCAATTATAACGCCCTCCCTCTGGATGCCACCGACACTGCCATGGGGGCAATATCATTGTTATTGTCTTCGGTATGCTCATTCTTTCATGCCCGATGATGATCAACAGAGTTTAGGGTCCCAGGCGAAAGTCATGACCTCACGGGCATGTTGGACTCGTTATGGCAGCTAAACGACGGTTGAAGCAAATAGTTTGTTCGGCTTCAACGACCTAGGCGTAGTGTGTGCCCTATTTTCCCTTAGCGTGTTAGCGTGAGATCACAATCATAAAAAAATCGAACACGTGAGAGGAAAGAAAACAAACATGGTTTCGTTTAATGTTACCGAGTACGCCAAGAAATAGATTTAGATGCAAGTGGGTCATGGGGGGGGGGGGGGGGGGGGGGAGGTCGAGGCGCTCTTTTACGCTCCATCACCTACTGTCATGTCGTCCCTTGACTTGCATCCTAGGAGTTGGTCATTGGTGTGATCACTCTACGTGTGATCGTTCCATGCCTCCTCTCCCCCTTTTTTCAAGAACTTTATACTTTTACAAGTTTTCAGGGTGGTTGTGATGTCAAGACCCTGTGGGCTTGTCAGGCCAACAAAGAGCCCAAGTTGGCACACGAGTCTGGTTACGGAGTTTTCAAACTTCTGGTTGAGCTCGCGAGAGCTATATCTCCCCTACTGTATAGCTCTCGCCTTCAGCGTTGCCATAGGTGGATCAGCCCGTCTAATGAGTTTTCTAGTTAGCTCGCTCAATCATTTGTATGTTTTTTCTCTTGGCTGGACCGATCGATTTTCTTTGGTTTTCATTGGATATTTTTTCTTGTTTTCTTTTTTTCGTTTTTCTTTACTTTTTCCCCTATTTTATTTGTTTATTATTCTTTTTTGTTTCCCTCCTTTTTTTAATACATGTCTAATTTTTCCAATATATGTTATACATTTTCGGTATGCACACAGAATGTTTTTATTGTACAGCCTGACATTTTTCAAATACATAATGAACATTTTTGCAAATACATGTTTTAAACATTTTTCAACTACACGTTGAACATTTTTTTAATGGTAGGTAACATATTGGTAATTACGTGAACATTATTTTATTGTATAAACTTTTTCATTTACATGTTTGACATTTTTTCGAACAAATGGTAAATATTAACACATTGAACATTTTTTTGAATGTTATAAAGCATATTTTAAATTACGTGAACATTTTTGAAACAAAATCAGGAATATAATTTATAAAACAGGCGAACATTTTTTTGAATGATATTAAACATTTTTTTTTAAAATTGACAGCATTTTTTATACTGCTTAAGCACTTTTTTGAAAAATGCACGAACATATCTCCTGACACACGTAATCATTATTAAATGTCACAGACATTTGTTCTTAATGTTACCAACAATTTTTTTAACGTTGTATGAACATTGTTTTCACACTGCATGAATATTTTTTTAATGTGTGATGAACACTTTTCAGATTTAAGTATTTTCTTTAGAACATATGTATTTAGAATACATTGAAAATATAAACAAAATAAAAAACAAACCGAATGAATAAACACAAACCTTCTACTGAGCTGGCCCACTAGGGGCGTTCCTTCAGGCGACGCTGTGGTAGCTCTCGCGGCGAGCGAGCTATATCCTCGCCGCCACACCCTGTTGAGCTGGGTAAACAAACGGTTGAACAAAACTCAACTCTAAGATCCAAGTGCCTTGAATGCTTTGAAACCAGGGTTCTGCATCGATTGGGGGTACATTGTTGACCTTCACCACATGTTTAACTTGGCTAGATAATTGCCCATGGGAAATAAATATTTTAGTAGGTTAGACTGTTGTATATCTGCACATGTTAATGTAATTGTGTGAAAAAATACTGCCCCCTTTCCAAACACTCCAAATTTGAACTAAAACCACGGCACTTATTTTCAAACGGAGGGAGTAGGATTTTATTTGGCACTCTCTTTTGGTAAGCATTTATTGATTTACACGTCAATAAAAGATGGGGCAGTTGATGCGGTTTTCAAGGAAACCCAGTGCAAAAATCAGAGATGAGGAAAAAGATGAAAACAGAGAGGAGGAGAAAACATAGGTAAAGTTGGAGGAGGGATGCAACAGAACCTTATGTAGGAAGTGGGAGAGGTAATGACGTACATATAATTAATACTACAATCACGGAGTCCTGAAAGTCGCACATTATTGCATTACCGCTGTACATCATCAATATATACATTACCATGACGGCACAGAAACAGGAAGTGAGTAAGTCAGATCAGAAACACAGCATGATCATGTCCACAAAACGCGCAAGGCACGACACGAACGCCAACGTGTCTCACATTATCAAAGGGCATTACAGGTTCGCAGACGCAAGGCCGGGTGGCTTCTCTACTACATTACTCCATGCCCAGGCCAATGCTAGCCCATCAAGTCGACGGCGCTATCAGCTCATCCAGGATGGAAGATTCACCCCCTTCTTCTTGAAGCCCTGCCCAGATGATGTTATACAGTTGTGAGCAGGTAAATTTGGAAATTCAAACCTATACGAAATTGTGCTGGAGATCGTAACAAGTCCTCCTACTCAAGCCAATGGCACATGTTCAAATCACCAGGGCGCCACGTTTTTCAATGGTGGAGGACCTGCAATTCTACTCCCCACAGGAATGTCCTAGTAAGAAAAACAAAGGGGGTATGTAATCTAACTGGGGGCACATACAGTCTTTTGGGGTTTTCACTTCATTTGTTTTGCTCTAAAGGCTGCATAACCATTTGGAAATCTGCAGCTAGTTTAAACATCTATAAAAGAAGAATTACTAGCGCCCAAAGCATCAAATCTATATTATTCGACTTGTCATGAGATATATTTTCGTAATGTATTACTATTTGTATGCGAGACAAGATGTTTGAGCATAAGTCGGTGGTCAAAGTACTATCTCGAAGACCCTGTCAATGTCCTAAAAGGCATACAGTTTGGATCGGATGAAGTGTTAACATAGCAAGTTGGTCCAGACATTCTTATCTACCAAGATAAGAGAATTTATTAATACGCCCAAGTTTCGTATTACAGTCAGCAGAGAATCCAAATAAAACGTATGCAAAAAACCTATTAGAAAATTACTGCATATATTCAAGAAAGGTAAAGTAGAACATAGTCCACATAAGTTTACCTTTTTGACGTCTGAATATATATCTTCAACCCTCTTCTCTGTCTGTTTTGCATAAGACCACACTTTGTGCATATTAGACTCCATCTTTTTTGATATATCAGTTACACTTTGAACCTATAATTATAGTCCACTGGTTAGAATTCCAACCTCTAATCGAAATAACTGTAAGATGGACAGCTGGAAACAGCTTTCAGAAAGGGCTGCACCTGCACCCACAATTAGTTGCAAATTCTAGTTCCCCGCGGTAGCACAAAAGCAAGCATGAGTACATAAGAGCGTGCAATAATCTACAGTCTAACCACATGCAGTACCATGTACTGTATATTACCCATGAGCAGTTCCAAATAAAACCTACTACCAAGATAACTATGTGGCAACTGCAAACAGGTAGAGATAGAAACATAGGCATTTACATCCACCTGTACTTTGTAATCGTCATTGCTTCTTGGTACATCATTAATAATACTCAATACTGGGGCAATAGATATAAAATGCTACTACACTCACTGCTGTCACAAGTAACAACCAAACAACAGCTGTTGCATCCGTGCTTATCCACCGATCCAATATCCAGCAAATCTAACAGCACCACAGCCAGCCAAACCAGTCTTGCAGATACGGTGAATTCCTACAAACTAAGTGGCCCCTAAAATGAGCATCTCCAGGGAGGACCTCAAAGGGTGCTACTCACTGCTGCTGAATGCAAGGTTGAGAAAAGAGTCAGGTGGCTGATCATCCTCGCAATCTGGCGGCTCTAAAAACTCATTAATCCATGTTTATTTGATCCAGCAACCGCATGTTCGCTCGGTCGTTGGGGTCATTGCAAATGATGCTCAGATCTGGATGTTGGCTGGAACAGAGGCGCACTACATCGCTTATAGGGCTCACCTCTCCATGTGCAGTCTTTTTGGCAGTTTTGGCTCTCTGTTTTTTTTAGCTAATAATTAGTTTTGCTTCTCTCTTTTGTCGTCTGGTTGTGGTTTTGCTTTGCTTCAGCCGCCTGTTACTGTTGGTGGTTTGTATTCTGCGCATTTTTTTGGTGTCCTAATAGGCAAACGACGCACACTTAGATGCATGTTCAAGGAATGAACTCTTAAATTCCCAATGCAAACTCATCACGCCGGTGTTCTTCTAATACACAATGAAGTGCATTTAGGCACACATTCAAGAAAAAGAACTCTTAAATCCACAATGTGTGATCATCATGAGAAATGCTAAAGAAAAATAATAAGTAGGGACTAGAACATTCGCAGTGGTGATACATTCTATGTTGGAAGTTTCTTTTCGCTAAAGAAGATAACACAATGGTCTAAACTTACTTGTATACCAAGGTTCAAATGCAAAATTATTAGATTTCAAATTAGATCTGAAATTTCAATTGAAATAACAACATACACATAAATTTAAGATAATCAAAACAGACATTAGCCATGACAATGATACCTTTGCAACATCTGCATAGAGAGATTCGACCCTTTTTGCTGTATCCTTTGCCAATGACCATATCTGGTGAGCATTAAAGTTCATCTTCCTTGATTCATCCATTAGAATTTCAGCCTGTTATACCAATCAGATGACTAGCTCAAACAGCTTTCCGGAAAAACTCACAGTAGCATCAACAGAGGAGAACCTATAACTAAAACAAAATTTACTTCCCAGCACAAGACAAGGGAATATAAGTGGTCCAAAACTATGTCTGCAATGTGATTCCATACAGAATACCTATGAAAAATAAGAAACCCCTTTGCTGTCCCATGATAATAACCCTGATTACAAAATGCAACTTCGACTATAATTTATATTGCGGTATATGTATACACAACCCTGACCTAACAATATTATATACTGTGAAAATACTTATCAAGACAAATTTACGCATATGCTCAAGTATCCAATCTAAATATTTTGAAAGATACCAGTACCCAAATTTTGTTAAGTTTGACTTTGGTTGAATGAAGAAAACAGAAATCGGATTGAAACATGTACGGTTTTCAGCCCGGTTTCCCTAAACGGGGCCAACTTGTTCAGGTTTTCGATCCGGTTTTCCTTATAAACTGGATCAGCCAAAGCCTAAGGGGTGACTCTTGGCTTTGGCCTCTTTTGAGCAATATATTCAGGTGGGAGAACTCTCCCTCCGGTGATTCCTCAAAAAAAAGTATTAAGTTTGACTTTTGTTGAATGAAGAAAACAAATTCAGATTGAAATTTTCAACACAGGCAATACATATCAATTATGACTGTTGAAATTGCTAAGATTTCAGCTCATGCGGGGGGATTTTGGGCACAGATGTTTGAGGGATTTTAAGGCCAGTATTGCTAACCACTTCCGAAGTGCAGCATTTCCCCAAGGTAATTTCTTCAAATCATTGAATGCTTGCGCTTTTAACTCTCAAGGTGCAACATACATGGTGATCTAACCTCTATGACAGTTGTTTGTCCCAAGTAAGCAACATTTCAAGGAGAGGAGGGGGGGGGGGGGGGGGGGGGGGGTACATATGCATCCTTCCACATCAAGGAATCATCATGATATATTCTCAATAGATAAAAAGCATGAAGTTGGGATTAGGACATTCACATAAAATATTGTAAAATGTTCAACTTCACTAAATAACAGATTGTCAATTCTTTTATTTTTAACAGAAATGTATGTAAATTTCAACTTCCACTATTAAGATTTTAATAATCCATATACACAAATTAGGAGTACAAAAAGTGAATCGACTTGTGACTACCAAGTAAAGACTATCATAACTGAGATAACCTAGAAGTACATACCTTTTGGACATCTGAAGTTAGAGCTTCAACCGTTTTCTCTGTATCGTTGGCCAATGACCACACACTGTAAATATCAGAGTTCATCTTTCTGGATTCTGCCGCCAGAATTCGAACCTATTATCACCATACCCAGGAAATGAGCACCTCAAGAAAAGACTCTCAAATCACACAGTATGGATACAGAAGAGCCTAAAACTAAAGTCACATCTTCGCCTCCATTTTTTGAAATCATTAAAACCAAAGAGACTCTTAAATTGTTGTAGATGGCAGCTGGCAGAGAGCAACGCATCTGCTTTAACTGTGATTCATGTCTGGTCCCTAGTCATCGCTATAAAAAAATTGTTCATTGTGGAGGTCGATCCATTCTCAGACTATGAAGAGGATGCCAAGGCCGAGAAAGGGGAGGTGATGGTCATGTGCAGTGAGCATCGGCAGCACATACTAGGTCGCACTGCTTGACTACGGATTCATGCATAACTTTTGAAGAGTGTGGTATCAGAGGCTAGCCTCCACATCCGCTCTTGCACATGATAACTGTGTCAATTACACAGACGCTTGCCGTGCTGTCAACATCAATAATGACACATTCCTAAAAAAGATTTGCCCTACCACTCATCACCGTCAGATCTTAACAATCGATGCACCTCACTTCCAGCATGGCACCTTGAACTGGATTCGAGATGTCATCTCGTGGATCATGTCAAATCAAGACAAAAAGCCCAGAGCACAAATGTTGGTAAAATACCCATTGCTATGTGCAAAGATTTGAAAACCCTGACAATTTATGCAACTACTGTCGAATTAGACAGTAAAATACAACAAGAACACAGTTTAATCTAAATATGTCGACACTACCACACAATAGGTCAACAATTGAGGTACTCCGTATAATTTTTTTATTGATCCAAACAAATCCTTCTGATGATTGACAACAATATTTCTAGTGGGGAACCCAAACATGAGAGAGAGACAGGGAGGGGGAGGAGGAGGAAGGAACCTCATTTTCGACTGATTTGATAGTACTGCCAGAACTCCATAATGATTCCTACAAGATATAATGGGACAAAAGTCAATGCGTGATACTTGACTGTTAGATTATTTTGAAGAAAATATGAAGTGCCCAATATAACATAACGAAGTTGTTTTAAGGTAACATGTATCGCACAATGTTGCTAGGCTCAAGATTTAAGCCAAGGTTTAAATCAACTTCTCTCCCTGTCAAATACAATGCAGTAATGATTTGCATAAATACATATATGGAAAAAAAAAACATTCTACTACTTGGTATAGTTACACCTGATATCATTATAATATATGTTTATTTTTGTGACTAAGTGAAATCATCCTAATCGGATGACCTATTATTTTGCTCTACCAAGATATACATGGTAATGCTCTGCTGCTCCTTGTAACCCAATGGTTCCTAAATTAAGCATCCTAGGTGCTGGTACGGGACCAATGACAGGTGTCTGCATGGATGCACAATACTGATTGGCAGAGTGCACTTATACAGCTCGGCTCTGGGATGTAAATGACCAGTAAGAGTAAAACGAAAAGAGGACAGAAGTGCATCTGTAGCACATATAAAGATTATTTTCAGGTTGAACCAAATGGCACCAAAATAGCTTGAAAGCCGATTTCCGCTAACACAGCTCTAGTTACAATCCCCCGAACAACATAGCTCGAGGCCCAGGTATGTTATATCAGACTCAGGTTCCATGCTAGTTGAATTTGCTGTGGGAATCATGAATTACCAAACAAGATAATATTTTATTTATGACAAGTCTCGCCACCACTATATCAGCTGGCATAGCCATTCTTTTCACCAGCACGGGCTCTGGTTTCAATGAGGAGGTCAAACCGATTGGCGCACTAATATTTCACATCCAGTACTTCATTTATGGCGTACTCTATCACTATCCATCCCATTGTGTTCGCCCTAATTTGACTGCAGTGAGTAGAACCGTGTACTGAAGCGGCAGTGTTTCATAATTTCTTGATGCTATAAAAAATCATTAAATTAACGCACGCACAAAATCTATTTTGCTGTCAACTGATACGATGGATAATCAAATCACCCAAATGCTTTTATGTGTCTTAAACAAAGTTAATGGATGGTGGAAGCTATCTATCACCAAAGCATGGAAGCAATTCGTGTAATTGAAGAAGAGAGCACTCTGAAGACTGAAAACTAAAAGACCAACTACTGGATTTGAAATTGATATGTTGTTATGTTCAGAACCCAATCACCAGAGGCATACCTTGATGTTTTCTTGTTCCTTGATCAGAGCCTGAATGTCCAGCCCCATCGCTTTCACAAACTCGGCATCTTCCTCTGAAGCATCACCTTTGTCATCTGGTGCTTTTGAATTGTTTTCCCGTAATGATTCTGCAAGCACAGTTGAACAATTGTCCTAAAAATATACAAGAGGAACCATGACCTTCTTAGGGCACAGGCAGAAGAGTTCATGTGTCCAAGAAGAATAAGGCAATCCCCAAACCACAATTTCACAGCCACTTTACCACATACTCCAAAAACATAATATTAACCTAAACAAAGAGAACTCGATCGGTTAATTTCTGACATACCCAATCGGTTGAGCTGCAGCTTCAGCTGCTCGATTTCCAACCGAACCTCTCGGCCGGTACTCTCCTCCCAAGCGGAACCAACGGAGGCGGTGCACTGCCCCGTGCGACCGCCGTCGTGGCGGGGTAGGGCGAAGAAGGTGGCGAGGAGCGCGGCCGCGATGGCGAGGGCGGTGCAGGATCGGCGGAGGTCGCCTGCGCTCCCGGAGGAGTTCAGGCGGGTGCAGAGAGAGAGTAGGCGGAGGGGAAGGAGGAAGCCGACGACGACGGCGAGGATTGCCGAGTCGACCCTCATGGCCATGGACCGGAAGAATCCCCCTGCTGCGATTGGGCTATGGGCTCAAATTTGCCGGATGGGGAGTGAGAGCATAAACAGACAGGGCTATGTGTCCCCTCCGCCGCTATATGGATTGTATCGAGTGGGAGTTTAGGTTTAAGCCTCCCCCACCCACCCACACCCACACACACACCCCACAGCACCGTTCGTCCCTTCGCCGCTAGGCTCAAATCTTCATCTTCATTGACTTGCCGATGCATGGCCACGTGCTCCAGTGCTTTCATCTCGCCGTCACTCATAGAGTCATAGGTGTCATCATCTTGAAGGATCGTGGTGCGTCTTGTTGGACACTTGTAAGTCTTGTGGCCTCGGCCTTCACACATGAAACACTTGATGGAGCTTGATTTAGCGGTAGCATCCGGTGTCGGTGTAGCGGATGAAGCTTTCGATTTGTAGTTGCTTGTAGGAGGTCGGCTTGACGAAGTCGTCTTGTCCTTGTAGCTTGACTTGTCGCCGGTAGTGGTTGTAGGTTTCGTAGTCGAAGGCGTCGTGGTCGGAGAAGGTTGAGCACTTGAGTCGTAGGTCTTGGAAGAGAACTTGGAGTATTTGTAGTCATCTTGCACTTGTCGTTCCGCCTTGGTCGCTTGATGCACTAGCTCGAGTAAGTTGGCGTATGGTTGGAAGTCTGCGATTTTCTTGATTTGGTAGTTGAGGCCATTCAAGAAACGTGCCATTGTTTGTTCGTCATCTTCCTTGACATTTGCTCGGATCATTACAATTTCCATCTCTTGATAGTACTCTTCTACCGACTTGGTGCCTTGCTTGAGTAGTTGTAGCTTCTTGAAGAGATCACGGTTGTAGTGTGTAGGCACGAAGCGAGCCCTCATGAGGTCCTTCATTTGTGCCCAAGTTGTGATAGGCGGTTCACCTTTCTCTCTTCTTCGCTCAATCACTTGTTCCCACCAAATGAGAACGTAGTCTTGGAACTCGAGTGAAGCCATGGCTATCTTCTTCTCTTCGTCATAGTTGTGGAGACGGAAGATCTTGTCAACTTTGAATGCCCATGAGAGGTAATCTTCGGGATCATTGCTTCCGGAGAACTTTGGCATTGTGAACTTGAGCTTGCCGACGCGTTGTTCATCGTTGTGGTTGTGAGGCCGAAATCCTTGTCTTGGAGGTAGAGCCTCAATGTTGTGGGCTTGTTGACGATGTTCTTGCCTTTGCGTGTCTTCGCCCTCGGATTCGTCGTGATGAGCTTGAGGGCGGGGACGTGGTACACGCGCTTGGTTCCGCATTTCTTGGTGCTCCTCTTGACGATTGGCCTCTTCTTGTCGTTCACGTCGAAGTGCTTCTTGTTCTTGACGTGCTTGACGATTGCGTTCCTCCAAGGCACGAGTTGCCTCATGGAGTGCACGTTGGGCTTCTAGCGCTTGTTCTTCGCGGTGACGTTGTTTTTCTTCACGGCGTTGTTGTTGGCATTCTTGTTCCAATGCTTCTTGTTCTTGTTGGCGACGTCAAGCACGCTCACGAAGTCGATCTTGTAGTTCATTGCCATGGAAGGGATTATCTGAAGCTTGACGTTGGCGATCTTGGTGTGAACTTAGGCCGGAGTGGTCATCTTGGTGATGAGGACGTGCTCAAGGTGGACTCTCGCCGGAAGAGTACTCCAATGAGTGGCGACTTGAGTGACGCCTTCTTGACGATGTAGATGTTGAAGAAGAGCGCTTGCCCATCAAGGCGCGAAATTCCTCCATTTGGCTTGAGAGCTTGTTGTCGAGGTAGTCCCTTGTTCGCACTTCGGATTTGCGGACGTCGGTGGCGAGTTGCTCGATGCGGTCGGTCAAAACGTCGTGCGATTGGCGCATTGCCTTTTGCGCGGCGAAGAATTGTAGCTTGGCGACGTAGGTGGTTTCATTGT
Organism: Elymus sibiricus; assembly: GCA_039707655.1. NCBI lineage: Eukaryota > Viridiplantae > Streptophyta > Magnoliopsida > Poales > Poaceae > Elymus > Elymus sibiricus. Next base: position 339,149,556 of record CM077663.1, read on the forward strand.
CCTCTTGCTCCTCAAATGCCGGGTTGTGGATGCTTGACCTATCCATATCACTCAAGTAGATATAAGTGGAAGAGTGAAAAGACAATAAGAAATACCGTTCCGTAAGTTGAAAATGGATCAAGCACTCAATGTGCCAATGTGGAAATAGTAGAATTGGTACCGGAGATTGGTCTTCTCACACCTACACAAGTAAAGCTTATGGAGTGGCTCGATTAGGAAAAGTGGCACAAAATTCAAGCAAATGAGATTCAAGATATCGCAAATGTTGGGAGAGATTCACAAAATGGCAATGCAAAGCAATAGATCAATAGCTATGTGGTACTAGGAACACACACACGGATAGATAAATGGGATCCGCGCAACCAAGGAATGAGCACTAGATGCGATGCCACGGAAAAGGCTCGTGTTGCACGGATACAAGAGAGACAAATGGCTCGATTGCTCAAATGGTCTAGATACGCGCTTGTGCACCAACCTATGAGAGAAAACGTGTCGTCTTCAATCCCAATTATGCTATGTATGTGTGACTATGCAAAATGGCTCAATGCTATCTCTATTGCTTACAAGCTCTTTTGTATCTCCTATTTTGCTTAAAAGCTTTTGATTGTTTTTTGTTTTTTTTTCAAGTTTGATGCTCGAACCAAGATATGAGACAAGTATGATGGATATGCACAGGAGAGACTTATGGCACAATGTAGATATGAAGATGTACTAGGAAGAAGTCACACTACGGTGCACAAGTAACGTGGCCCAGCAATTCTCAACTCGCTAGTCTCAATGGGTAAGGTATGCAAAAGGCTCGAAGCTATCAATATAATGGCAAGGTATGGACAAAGATGTCGTCGAGGTTACCGTCCTTGCTTACGTTTGGGTGCCCAAAGGCGGAGTGGCCAATGTCGATGTCGAGGCCGGGGCGATGATGAGTGGCAGTGATGTCGAAGTAGTACCGTCCCTAATTAGCCGAAACACCTTAGGAAACGGGAACCGCACTCAAAATCTCCAAAACAAAGTTAGAGGGCAAATGGCGGAAGGGGGTGTGTGGTGGTGATTACAAAAGGCAGAGAAAACAAGGTGTGGCTACTCTGTATAGCCCGTGCGCACGGGGTCTTTTGAGCCCGTAAGCACGGGGTGGTCAGGGAGTTGTGCGGTGGCCTGTGCGCACGGGGTCTTTTGAGCCTGTGTGCACGGGGTGGTCAGGGAGTTTCGCGGGGGCCCGTGGGCACGGGGTGGCAGCAAAATTTGCAAAAACTGTCGGAATCGGTGGCTAAGAGAAAAATTTCGGGGATTCTTTTGGATAGAACTCTAGATCCACTTGCTAGGCACACATTCCATGGATCAAAACCAACAAAAACTCACTAGAATCAACAATTGCAAAAAAATGGTATGGTTATTTTTGTGGGGATTTTCGAATTGGGACAAAATCAAACAAAATTAGGCTAGAAAACGAAGATGGGGGCTCCAAATTCGTGATCAACGTGGCTCATGATACCAAGATAATACGGGGCACGCCCGTGTGCGTCGATCTTTCACGAATTGGAGGTGGATTTGGGGATGAACACGAAGAACACGGAGTAAAACACGAGTGAATCACAAGAGAGAACTGTGGGATCACTAGAAGGGATGTCTAGAGGGGGGGTGAATAGACTACTTGACAAATTAAAAACCTAACATTTTCCCAAGTTAATTGGTTGGCAGATTTTAGCAATTTTAACAAGTCTAGTGCACCCTACACATGCTAGTCAACAAGTATGGCAGCGGAAAGTAAAGACAAGCATATGTAAGAGAGTGGAGATAGGAAGATCAAACGCAATATGGAGACACGAAGATTTTTCCCGTGGTTCCGATAGGTGGTGCTATCGCACGTCCACGCTGATGGAGTCTTCAACCCACATAGGGTAGCGGCCGCGAGAGTCCACGGAGGGCTCCACCCATAAGGGTCCACGAAGTAGCAACCTCGACTATTCCATCACGGCTTCCGTCCACGAAGGACTAGCCTCACTATGGGTAGATCTTCACGAAGTAGGCGATCTCCTTGCCCTTACAAACTCTTGGTTCTACTCCACAATCATGAAGAAGGAGGCTCCCAAGCGACACCTAACCAATCTAGGAGGCACCACCCTCCAAAAGGTAATAGATGTGGTAGTATGATGAACTCCTTGCTCTTGTGCTTCAAAAGATAGTCTCCTCAACACTCAATCACTCTCTCACAGATTTGGCATGGGTAGAAGAGATTGATTGGATGGAAAGCAACTTGGGGAGTGATGTCTACTACGCAACTTTATTCTTATAGACTTTGTTGGGCCTCCAAGCGCAGAGTTTTGTAGGACAGTAGCAATTTTCCCTCAAGTGGATGACCTAAGGTTTATCAATCCGTGGGAGGTATAGGATGAATATGGTCTCTCTCAAACAACCATGCAATCAAATACAAGAAATCTCTTGTGTCCCCAACACACCCAATACAATGGCAAATTGTATAGGTGCACTAGTTCGGCGAAGAGATGGTGATACAAGTGCAATATGGATGGTAGATAAAGGTTTTTGTAATCTGAAAATATAAAAACAACAAGGTAGCAAGTAACAAAAGTGAGCACAAACGGTATTGCAATGCTTGAAAACAAGGCCTAGGGTCCGTACTTTCGCTAGTGCAATCTCTCAACAATGCTAATATAATTGGATCACATAACCATCCCTCAATGTGCAACGAAGAATCACTCAAAAGTTCTTATCTAGCGGAGAACATAAGAAGAAATTGTTTGTAGGGTACGAAACCACCTTAAAGTTATTCTTTCCGATCGATCTATTCAAGAGTTCGTACTAAGATAACATCAAGTTATCCTTTCCATTCAATCTATCTAAGAGTTCGTACTAGAATAACACCATATGATATGCATCAACCAACTCTAATGTCACCTAGATACTCCAATGTCACCACAAGTATCCATGAGTTAATTATACGATACGCATCAAAAAAATTCAGATTCATAATACTCAATCCAACACAAAGAACCTTAAAAAGTGCCCCAAGATTTCTATCGGAGAAAGTAGGACAAGAACGTGTATCAACCCCTATGCATAGATTACCCCAATGTCACCGCGGGAATCCGCAAGTTGAGTACCAAAACATATATCAAGTGAATCAATAGAACACCCCATTGTCACCACGGGTATCCACATGCAAGACATATATCAAGTGTTCTCAAATCCAATATTCAATCCAACATAACGATATCTCAAAGGGAAAGATTCAATTCATCACAACATGATAGCAAGGGAATAACATCATGTGATCCGACAATATTAACAAAGCCCGTGATACATCAAGATCGTGACATCTCAAGAACACGAGAGAGAGAGAGAGAGAGAGAGAGAGAGATTGAACACATAGCTACTGGTACATACCCTCATCCCCGAGGGTGGACTACTCCCTCCTCGTCATGGCCTCCGCCGGGATGATGAAGATGGCCACCGAAGATGATCTACCCTCTCCGGCAGGGTATTGGAACATCTCCAGATTGGTTTTTCGTCGATACAGAGAGTTGCGGCGGCGGAGCGGAGAGTCTAGGGTTATTTCTGATGGTTTCTATATTTATAGGATTTTTGGGCGTCGGTTTCACGCCAAGATGGGCCACGAGGAGGGCACGATACACCAGGGCGCGCCTGGGCCCTCTGGCGCGCCCTGGTGGGTTGTGCCCACCTCGTGGCTCTTCTCCGGTGGTTCTTCGCTCCAATATTGCTTATTTGGTCCAGAAAAATGTTGGAATATTCCCTAGAGGCAATTAATAAAGTGTTTATTATCATATTTCTCCGTTCATGATAATGGTTTATTATTCATGCTAGAATTGTATTGACCGAAAACTTAATACATGTGTGTGGATAATAGACAAATACTGAGTCCCTAGTAAGCCTCTACTAGACTAGCTCGTTGATCAAAAGATGGTCAAGGTTTCCTGACCATGGACATGAGTTGTCATTTGATAACGGGATCACATCATTAGGAGAATGATGTGATGGACATGACCCAACCGTTAGCATAGCAAATGATCGTTTAGTTTATTGCTATTGCTTTCACTATGTCAAATACACGTTCCTCTGACCATGAGATCATGCAACTCCCAGATACCGTAGGAATACTTTGGGTGTATCAAACGTCACAACGTTACTGGGTGATTATAAAGGTGCACTACAGGTATCTCCGAAAGTGTTTGTTGAGTTGGCATGGATCAAGATTGGGATTTGTCACTCCGACTATCGGAGAGGTATCTCTGGGCCCTCTCGGTAATACAGCATCACAGAAGCCTTGCAAGCACCGTGACTAAAGAGTTAGTTACAAGATGATGTATTACGGAACGAGTAAAGAGACTTGCCGGTAACGAGATTGAACTAGGTATTGGATACCGACGATCGAATCTCGGGCAAGTAACATACCGCCGGACAAAGGGAACAACGTATGTTGACATATGAGGTTCACCGATAAAGATCTTCGTGGAATGTGTAGGAACCAATATGAGCATCCAGGTCCCGCTGTTGGTTATTGACCGGAGAGTCGTCTCGGTCATGTCTACATCATTCCCGAACCCGTAGGGTCCGCACACTTAAGGTTCGATGACGATTTAGTATTATATGAGTTATGTGATTGGTGGCCGAAGTTTGTTCGGAGTCCCGGATGAGATCACGGACATGACGAGGAGTCTCGAAATGGTCGAGAGGTAAAGATTCATATATTGGAAGGCTATATTCGGACGTCGGAAAGGTTCCGAGTGATTCGGGTATTTTTCGGAGTACCGGGGAGTTACGGGAATTCACCGGGAGAAGTAATGGGCCTTATTGGGCCATACGGGAAAAGGAGAGGCAGGCCACGTGAGGAGGCGCGCGCCCCCCCTTGCCCAAACCGAATTGGACTAGGGGAGGGGGCGCAGCCCCCTCTTTCCTTTCCCTCTCCCTTCCCCCTTTCCTACTCCGTATGGGAGGTGGAATCCTACTAGGACTAAGGAGTCCTAGTAGGACTCCCCACACTTGGCGCACCCCTAGGGGGCCGGCCTCCTCCCTCTCATCCTTTATATACGGGGGCAAGGGGGCACCCCAAAGACACACAATTGTCCCATAGCCGTGTGCGGTGCCCCGATCTCCGTTTTCCACCTCGGTCATATTTTCGGAGAGCTTAGGTGAAGCCCTGCCGGAATCACTTCACCGTCACCGTCGCCACGCCGTCGTGCTGACGGAACTCATCTACTACCTCGACGTCTTGCTGGATCAAGAAGGCGAGGAACGTCACCGAGCTGCACGTGTGTAGAACTCGGAGGTGCCGTACGTTCGGTACTCGATCGGTGGAGCTCGAAGGATTGTTCGACTACATCAACCGCGTTGTGAGACGCTTCCGCTAAACGGTCTACGAGGGTACGTAGACACACTCTCCCCTCTCGTAGCTACGCATCTCCATGGATAGATCTTGCGTGAGCGTAGGAAATTTTTTGAAATTCATGCTCCGTTCTCCAACAGTGGCATCCGAGCCAGGTCTATGCGTAGATGTGATTTGCACGAGTAGAACACAAGTGAGTTGTGGGCGTGGGTGTATACATATTGCTTGCCGTTACTAGTTGTTACTTGATTCGGCGGTATTGTGAGATGAAGCGGCCCGGACCGACATTACGCGTACGCTTACGCGAGACAGGTTTCACCGCTACGTGCACTCGTTGCATAAAGGTGACTGGCGGGTGTCTGTCTCTCTCACTTTAGTTGAATCGGTTTCAATGAAGAGGGTTCTTTTAGAAGATCAAAAAGCAATCACTACACCACGTTGTGGTTTCGCGTAGGTAAGAACGGTTCTTGCAAACCCGTAGCAGCCACGTAAAACTTGCAACAACAAAGTAGAGGACGTCTAACTTGTTTTTGCAGGGTATGCTGGTGATGTGATATGGCTAAGACATGATGTGATATAAGTTGTTGTATGAGATGATCATGTTTTGTAAATTATCAGGCAACCGGCAGGAGCCTTATGGTTGTCTCTTTATTGTATGCAATGCCAACGCTATGTAATTGCTTTACTTTACCGCTATGAGTTAGCAGTAGTAGTAGTAATAGCAATAATCGGCGAGACGACCACGACGCTACGATGGAGATCAAGGTGTCACGACGCTACGATGGTGATCAAGGTGTCAACCCGGTGACGATGGAGATCATGACGGTGCTTTGCTGATGGAGATCAAAAGCACAAGACGATGATGGCCATATCATGTCACATATATATTGAATTGCATGTGATGTTAATCCTTTTATGCATCTTATTTTGCTTAGGACGACGGTAGCATTATAAGATGATCCCTTCACTAAATTTCAAGATAGGTGTTCTCCCCTAGTATGCACCGTTGCGAAGGTTCGACGCTTCTAAGCACCACGTGATGATCGGGTGTGATGGATTCTTTCGTTCGCATACAACGGGTGTAAGCCAGTTTTACACACGCAGAATACTTGGGTTAAACTTGACGAGCCTAGCATGTACAGACATGGCCTCGGAACACAAGAGACCGAAAGGTCGAACATGAGTCATATAGTAGATATGATCAACATGAAAGATGTTCACCATTGATAACTAATCCACCTCACGTGATGATCGGACGTGGTTTAGTTGATGTGGATCATGTTACATTTAGACAACTTGAGGGATGTTAATCTAAGTGGGAGTTCTTAAGTAATTTGATTAATTGAACTTCAATTGTCATGAACATAGTCTTACTTGTCTTAGCAAATTTATGTTGTAGATCAATAGACCGCGCTGTAGTTCCCCTGTTTTTATTATGTTCCTAGAGAAAACGAAGTTGAAAGTTGATGGAAGCAACTATGCGGACTAGGTCCGTGATCTGAGGATTGTCCTCACTGCTGCACAGAAGGCTTATGTCCTTAATGCACCGCTCAGTGAAATACCCCTACGGCCTCGTCTGAGGACGTTATGAACGTCTGGCAGACAAGAAAAGATGACTACTCGATAGTTCAGTGCGCCATACTTTACGGCTTAGAACCGGAGCTCCAAATATGTTTTGAGCAACACGGAGCATATGAGATGTTCCAAGAGCTGGAAATTTGTTTTTCAAGCTCACACCCGGGTCGAGAGGTATGACACCTTCGACAAGTTCTATAGCTACAAGATGGAGGAGAACAGCTCCGTTAGTGAGCATGTACTCAGAATGTCTGAGTACTTCAAACACTTGAATCAAGTGGGAGTTAGACTTCCGAATAAAGTGGTGATTGATAGAGTTCTCTAGTCACTATCACTAAGCTACTGGATCTTCGTGATGAACTATAAACATGCAAGGGATAGAAGATCCTTAAGCTATTCGCGATGCTACAATCTGCGGATGTAGAAATCAAAAAAAAGGGAGCATCAAGTGTTGATGGTTAATAAGACCACTAGTTTCAAGAAGGGCAAGGGAAAGAAAAGGGAACTTCAAGAAGAACGGTAAAACAGTTGCCGCTCACGCGAAGAAACCCAAGGCCGAACCAAACCCGAGACTTAGTGCTCCCATTGCAAAGGGAAATGTCACAGGGAGCGGAACTTCCCCAAAGTAACTGGCAGATAATAAGACTGGCAATGTCAACAAAGATATTTGATATACATGTTATTGATATGTACCTTACTAGTACTCGTAGGAGCACCTGGGTATTTGATACTTGTTCAGTTGCTTACAACTTGAAACATGGAGCTTCGAAATAAACGAGGGCTAGCTAAGAACGAGGTGACGATGTGCATTGGAAGTGTCTCCAAGGTTGATGTGATCACCATCGCCACGCTCTCTCTACCTTCAGGATTAGTGATGAACCTAAATAATTGTTATTTGGTGCTTGCGTTAAGCATGAACATTATATCTGATAGTGTTTATTGCAAGACGGTTATTCAATTTCAGAGAATAATTGTTATTCTATTTATTTGGATATTATCATTGATGATCATGCACTTAAAATGAAAGGTTTATTGAATCTTGATCGTAGTAATACATATGTTCATAACACGAATGCCAAAAGATAATGATAGTACCACATATTTGTGGCACTACCGCTTAGGTCATATCAGTGTTAAACACATGAAGAAACTCCATGCAGATGGGTTTTTGGAATCTCTTGATTATGAATCATTTGAGACATGTGAACCGTGCCTTATTGGCAAGATGACTAAAACTCCGTTCTCCGGAACAATGGAGCGAGCAACCAACTTATTGGAAATAATACATACCAATGTATGCGGTCCGATGAGTGTTGAGGCGCGCGGTGGATATCGTTATGTTCTCACGTTCACTGATGATTTGAGTAGATATGGTTATGTCTACTTGATGAAGCATAAATCTGAAACATTTGAAAAGTTCAAAGAATTTCAGAGTGAAGTAGAGAACCATCGTAACAAGAAAATAAAGTTCTTACGATCTGATCGTGGAGGAGAATATTTGAGTTACGAGTTTGGCAATCACTTAAGACAATGTGGAATTGTTTCACAGCTCATGCCACATGGAACACCACAGCGTAATGGTGTGTCCGAACGTCGTAATCGTACTCTATTGGATATGGTGCGTTCTATGATGTCTCTTACTGATTTGCCACTATCATTTTGGGGTTATGCATTAGAGACAGCTGCATTCACTTTAAACAAGGGCACCGTCTAAATCCGTTGAGATGACACCGTATGAACTGTGGTTTGCAAGAAACCTAGGATGTCGTTTCTGAAAGTTTGGGGATGCGATGCTTATGTCAAAAGGCTTCAGCCAGATAAGCTCGAACCCAAAGCGGATAAGTGCGTCTTCATAGGATACCCAAAAGAGACCGTTGGGTACACCTTCTACCACAGATCCGAAGGCAAAGTTTTCATTGCTAAAGAATGGATCCTTTCTAGAGAAGGAGTTTCTCTCGAAAGAAGTGAGTGGGAGGAAAGTAGAACTTGATGAGGTAATTGTACCTCCTCTGGATAGTAGTATGCCACAGAAAGAAATTTCTGTGACATCGACACAAACCAGAGAAGAAGTTAATGATGATGATCATGAAACTTCGGATCAAGTTGTTACTGAACTTCGAAGGTCAACTAGGACACGTTCCGCACCAGAGTGGTACGGAAATCCAGTCTTGGAGGACATGTTGCTAGACAACGATGAACCTTCGAACTATGAAGAAGCGATGGCAAGCCCGGATTCCGACAAATGGCTTGAGGCCATGAAATCCGAGATTGGATCCATGTATGAGAACAAAGTGTGGACTTTGGTAGACTTGCCCGATGAACGGCGAGCTATTGAAAATAAATGGATCTTTAAGAAGAAGACGGATGCTGATGGTAATATCACCGTCTATAAAGCTCGACTTGTTGCTAAAGGTTATCACCAAGTTCAAGGAGTTGACTACGATGAGACTTTCTCACCCGTAGCGATGCTAAAGTCTGTCAGAATTATGTTAGCAATTGCTGCGTTTTATGATTATGAAATCTGGCAAATGGACGTCAAAACGGCATTCCTTTACGGATTCCTTAAGGAAGAATTGTATATGATACAGCCGGAAGGTTTTGTCGATCCTAAAGGCGCTAACAAAATATGCAAGCTCCAGCGATCCATCTATGGACTGGTGCAAGCATCTCGGAGCTGGAATACTCACTTTGATGAAGTGATCAAAGCGTTTGGGTTTATGCAAGTTTATGGAGAAACTTGTATTTACAACAAAGTGAGTGGGAGCTCTATAACATTTCTAATAAGTATATGTGGATGACATATTGTTGATTGGAAATGATGTAGAATTTCTGGAAGCATAAAGAATTAATTGAAAGGAGTTTTTCAATAAAAACCTATTTTTGAGTTATCCACGGTTTGGGCATCGAGATCTATAGAGATAGATCAAGACACCTGATAAAAGATTTTCACACACCTTGATGAGATTTTGAAGAAGTTCAAAATGGATCAAGTCAAAAGAAATAAGTTCTTGGCTGGTGTGAAGTGGAGTAAGACTTGAAGATCTAGGTAAAGGTTGTTTACATGTTAGGCATCAAAATCTATAGAGATAGATTGAGACGCCTCATAGGACTTTCACGAAGCACATACCTTGACAAGATTTTGAAGAAGTTCAAAATGGATCAGTCAAAGAAAGGGTTCTTGCCTGTATTGCAAGGTGTGAGATTGAGTAAGACTCAAAGCCCGACCACGGCAGAAGACAAAGAGAAGATGAGTGTCATCCCCTATGCCTCAGCCATAGGCTCTATTTTGTATGCCATGTTGTGTACTAGACCTGATGTATGCCTCGCTATTAGCTTGGTGGGAAGGTACCAAAGTGATCCAGTAGTAGATAACTGGACAGCGGTCAAGAATATCCTGAAGTACCTGAAAAGGACTAAGGAAGAATTTCTCGGGAATAGTGGTGATAAAGAGTTCGTCGTAAAGGGTTACGTCGATGCAAGCTTTAAACACCGATCCGGAAGACTATGAGTCTCAGACCGGATACGTAAAGTGGGACAGTCGTTTTTGGAGTAGCTCCAAGCAGAGTGTGGTAGCAGCATCTACATATGACATAGAGATTTGCCAAGAACACACGGATCTGAATATTGCAGACCCGTTGACTAAAACCTCTCTCACAAGCAAAACATGATCAGCCCTAGAACTGATTGGATGTTAATTACATGGAGATGTAAACTAGATTATTGACTCTAGTGCAAGTGGGAGACTGTTGGAAATATGCCCTAGAGGCAATTAATAAAGTGTTTATTATCATATTTCTCCGTTCATGATAATGGTTTATTATTCATGCTAGAATTGTATTGACCGGAAACTTAATACATGTGTGTGGATAATAGACAAATACTGAGTCCCTAGTAAGCCTCTAGTAGACTAGCTCGTTGATCAAAAGATGGTCAAGGTTTCCTGACCATGGACATGAGTTGTCATTTGATAACGGGATCACATCATTAGGAGAATGATGTGATGGACATGACCCAACCGTTAGCATAGCAAATGATCGTTTAGTTTATTGCTATTGCTTTCACTATGTCAAATACACGTTCCTCTGACCATGAGATCATGCAACTCCCAGATACCGTAGGAATACTTTGGGTGTATCAAACGTCACAACGTTACTGGGTGATTATAAAGGTGCACTACAGGTATCTCCGAAAGTGTTTGTTGAGTTGGCATGGATCAAGATTGGGATTTGTCACTCCGACTATCGGAGAGGTATCTCTGGGCCCTCTCGGTAATACAGCATCACAGAAGCCTTGCAAGCACCGTGACTAAAGAGTTAGTTACAAGATGATGTATTACGGAACGAGTAAAGAGACTTGCCGGTAACGAGATTGAACTAGGTATTGGATACCGACGATCGAATCTCGGGCAAGTAACATACCGCCGGACAAAGGGAACAACGTATGTTGACATATGAGGTTCACCGATAAAGATCTTCGTGGAATGTGTAGGAACCAATATGAGCATCCAGGTCCCGCTGTTGGTTATTGACCGGAGAGTCGTCTCGGTCATGTCTACATCATTCCCGAACCCGTAGGGTCCGCACACTTAAGGTTCGATGACGATTTAGTATTATATGAGTTATGTGATTGGTGGCCGAAGTTTGTTCGGAGTCCCGGATGAGATCACGGACATGACGAGGAGTCTCGAAATGGTCGAGAGGTAAAGATTCATATATTGGAAGGCTATATTCGGACGTCGGAAAGGTTCCGAGTGATTCGGGTATTTTTCGGAGTACCGGGGAGTTACGGGAATTCACCGGGAGAAGTAATGGGCCTTATTGGGCCATACGGGAAAAGGAGAGGCAGGCCACGTGAGGAGGCGCGCGCCCCCACTTGCCCAAACCGAATTGGACTAGGGGAGGGGGCGCAGCCCCCTCTTTCCTTTCCCTCTCCCTTCCCCCTTTCCTACTCCGTATGGGAGGTGGAATCCTACTAGGACTAAGGAGTCCTAGTAGGACTCCCCACACTTGGCGCACCCCTAGGGGGCCGGCCTCCTCCCTCTCATCCTTTATATACGGGGGCAAGGGGGCACCCCAAAGACACACAATTGTCCCATAGCCGTGTGCGGTGCCCCGATCTCCGTTTTCCACCTCGGTCAAATTTTTGGAGAGCTTAGGCGAAGCCCTGCCGGAATCACTTCACCGTCACCGTCGCCACGCCGTCGTGCTGACGGAACTCATCTACTACCTCGACGTCTTGCTGGATCAAGAAGGCGAGGAACGTCACCGAGCTGCACGTGTGTAGAACTCGGAGGTGCCGTACGTTCGGTACTCGATCGGTGGAGCTCGAAGGATTGTTCGACTACATCAACATGGTTGTGAGACGCTTTCGCTAAACGGTCTACGAGGGTACGTAGACACACTCTCCCCTCTCGTAGCTACGCATCTCCATGGATAGATCTTGCGTGAGCGTAGAAATTTTTTGAAATTCATGCTCCGTTCTCCAACAAAAAAATCACCAAAAAGTTTCGGGCGATTCCAAGAACTTTCATTTTCTGCACAAAAACAACACCACGGTAATTCTGCTGAAAACAGGTCAGTCCGGGTTAGTTCTAAATAAATCATATAAAGTGCATCAAAACCATATAAAAGTATTGTAAACATAGGTGAATATGGCATGCATACTTCATAAATTATCGATACGTTGGAGACGTATCAGCATCCCCAAGCTTAATTCCTACTCGTCCTCGAGTAGGTAAATGATAAAAGAAATAATTTATGAAGTTTGAATGCTTGCATAGTGCATAAGTTTGATCAATGATAATTTCAAGCACTTTTCCTAGCATCATAACAGCATTTTTTTTCTTATAAAACTCATCATGATAAACTAGCAACCAATTCACATGTTATGGTTCAAACAATGAATTCTCTTGAAACTTAACAACCTATGTTCTTAGTCACTAAACAATTGCAATTCAACTTATTCTCAACAAAGTCTAAGTAAGAGCTTCACATACTCAATCATTATTTAGTCTTCTATGATTGCTAGTACTCAAAGCATATTTTTAGAACAAATGGCATCCATCGAACACATAGAAAGATAGGGGCTTAATGTTTCGCCTCCCAACTCATTTATCATAGAGATAATTGTCAACAATAATAAATCATGATCAAATATATTTGACTGGATATATATGTTTGAATCTTTCCCCACCACATGATGCTTGCCAACTAATAGACTGAGGTTGGAATAAGAAGTTGACTCAACATGAATAGTAAATAACATGAAAGTAAATAGATTGTCCCTTCGTAGAGGGAAGCAGGTATTTGCAGAGGTGCCAGAGCTCAAAGCTTAAATCAGAGATAAATATAATTTTGGGAGGTGCACCCTTCCTGTCAACGTTATGACCAAGAGTTATCAATATCTTCCATGTTAAACACATTAGCGGCGGTTCCCAAGCGGTAAAAGTAAAGGTTTACTCCCCCTCCACCAACAAACACACTCCACGGCTAGCCGAATCCACGGGTACCGTCCATACCAACAACATTCCTGGGGGAGTTTTGTTTAATTATTTGCATTTTCTTTTCGGGACTGGGAATCCCTATTACCGCCCCTCTCGTGCAAGGACAAGTGAATAAGCACTCATCATGAGAATAACCTGCTTAACATGGAAGATACTGACCGCCCCCTGTCGCGTCATGAGCGGTCCAGGCACACAAATTAGAGGCTCATTTGAAATTTTAGAGGTGGCACATGCAAATTTACTTGAAACGGCAGGGTAATACCGCAAATAGGTAGATATAGTGGACTCTCATGGCAAGAAACTGGGTTTAAGGGTTTTTGGATGCACAAGTAGTATCTCTACTTAGTACGAATTTTTGGCTAGCAAAAGATCCTAAGCAAACAACACATGTTGGAGGATCCATAACAATATAAGTTCTATGCAAATATACACAACCATAACTCATTACGTTGTCTTCCTTGTCCAACTTCAAATAATTTGCTCGAGTTTGAAAATAATTAATGGGTATTCACAATCATAGAAGATGTCCAATATAATATATTTGTATGTGAAAGTTCTCTTCCTTATACTAATCATTCACGAATTGCTTGTATGACCAATATTGTGATTGTCAAACTTTAATAGATTTTACTTTATAAACCAGATGTGAACTTGCTACTAAGAATATAGCACATTGATAATTTCAGATTTATGAAATTTCATTCATTCACAATTTACTCTTAGGATATAAGTGAAGCACAAGAGTAAACATCAAACTACTCTCAAAAGATATAAGTGAAGATCAATGAGTAGTCAAACAATTAAGTAGCTATGTGAGGGCTATCTCTCAATAAAGATTTTCAGATCTGAGTATTTTATTCAAACAGCAAACTAAATAAAAATAGCACTCCAAGGATAGCACATATCATGTGGACAAATAAAAGTTTAGGCTCAACATAGGCTAACCGATATTTGTTTGATGAAGAGCGGTGGGATGCATAGCATCCCCAAGCTTAGATGCTTGAGACTTCTTGAAATATTTACTTGGGGTGCCTTGGGCATCCCCAAGCTTGAGCTTTTGTATCTCGTTCAATCCTCTCATATCATGGTTTCACCTATTCTCAAAAACTTCATCCACACAAAACTCGAAAAGAACCCGTGAGATAGGTTAGTACACATAATAATAAATCAACTCTTTATGTACTACCAAGACAAGTTGCACAATAATTTCCAAACATCATCTACTGTTTACTATTATTTCCACAATTTATATCTACCAATATAGGCTATGGAAACTATAGCATAAGTAGATAACAAAACTATGACAGCAATCTGTCCAAACAGAACAGTCTGTAGAAATCTATTAAACCAGTGTACTTATGTAACTCAAAAAATTATGAAAATTTAGGACATGCTAAATAATTTATATTAAAACACCGTGTAAAAATTTCAGAAACTTTCCACGTTCCAGTAAAATATGAAAATTCAAACACTACAGAGAAAGTTTCTGTTTTTTAAACAGCACACATCAAACATGCAATGCAAGCATCCCTAGGCAATTCTTGGAACTTTTTATTGAAAAAACAAGATTATAAATAACACCTAACAGAGAACAACAAAATAAAATGATGCTCCAAGCAAAACTCATATTATGTGATGAATAAAAATATAGCTCTAAGTAAGATATACCGATAATGTTGAAGACGAAAGAGGGGATGCCTTCCGTGGCATCCCCAAGCTTAGGCGCTTGAGTCTTCCTTGGATATTACATTGGGGGTGCCATGGGCACCCCCAAGCTTAGGTTCTTGTTACTCCTCATTCTCCTCATATCGGTGTCTCACCCAAAACTTGAAATCTTCAATCACACAACACTTAACGGAACTTCGTGAGAAGGGTTAGTGTAATAAAGATAAATCGTTCACTTAGGTACGGTCAATACAAGATTCATAATTGTTCCCACATGATACCTACTGTATTCTATCATTCCCATAATTTATACCACTAAATATAAGCTATGGAAACACTAAAACAAGCAAACCATGCATGCAAAACAGAATCTGTCAAAAAACAGAACAGTCTGTGAAGATCTGTAGTATAGCCATACTTCCATGTCTCTAAAAATTCTGAAAAATTAGTAAAAACTGAAGAATTTCTATATGAAGACTGTGTAAAAATTTCAGATCATTATCACGCTCCAGTAAAAAATGAAAATTCCTGTACTGTAGTCAAAAGTTTCTATTTTGGTTCAGCATCAATTCTACTCATCTTGTGAGTTATCCCAAAGGCTTTACTTGGCACTTTATTGAAATAAAAGACACAAAACATGATTACTACAGTAGATTAATCATGTATACACACAAAAATAGAAAGTAAAAGTGTTGGGTTGTCTCCCAACAAGCGCTTTTCTTTAATGCCTTTTAGCTAGGCGTGATGATTTCAATGATGCTCGCATAAAAAGTAGTAATTGAAATATGCAAAAGAGCATCATGAATGATATGAAAAACACATTTAAGTCTAACCCATTTCCTATGAATAGGGATTTTTTGAGCAAACAATTTATGGGAACAAGAATCAACTAGCATAGGATGGCAAAACAAGCATAACTTCAAAACTTTGAACACATAGAGAGGAAACTTGATATTATTGCAATTCCTACAAGCATATGTTCCTCCCTCATAATAATTTTCAGTATCATCATGAAGGGATTTCACAATATAACTATCACATAAAGCATTCTTTTCATGATGCACAAGCATAGAATTTTCATTACTCTCCACATAAGCAAATTCCTTCTCATTCATAATAGTGGGAGCATCAAATGAAACTCGAATACTATAAATTGTTTCCACATTAAAAGAGTAATGTTCAGTAAAATTATATTCAAAATTATGACAATAATTATCATTACTTTTTATAACATAAGTATCATCACAATAATCATCATAAGTAGCAACTTTGTTCTCATCATAGTCAAGTGAAACCTCTTCCGAAATAGTGGAATCATTACTAAATAAAGTCATGACCTCTCCAAATCCACATTTCTCATTATAATAAAATTCAACACCCTCCAAAATAGTGGGATAATAATTATATAAAGTTGACACTCTTCCAAACCCACTTTCATAAATATCACAATCATCATAAATAGGAGGCATGCAATCATCATAACAAATTTGATCATTCAAAGTAGGGGAACTAAAAGATCATCTTCATTAAGCATAACATCCCCAAGCTTGTAGCTTGGCATATCATAAGCATAATCACTCTCATTATCAATAGTATGAATAGCACTAATAGCATAACAATTATTATCATCATAATTTACCAAGTTGGTGCCAACAAGATTTTCAAGATTATAAGAATCATCATTATCTTCCCAATCATAGTCATCACAACAAGCAATAGGCATAACAAAATCGTCATCAAGTGTATCATCTTCCACAATTATTTTTGATTCATCCTCGTGAGGCACAACAATAATAGGAGCAACATCATTTGGGAGAGATACCTTTTTACCTCTACTCTTTCTTCTTTTCTTCTTCTTCACCACATCATGTGTGGGTTTAATTAATTTCTTCGAGCTTCTTATTGATGAGATTGGTTGAATAGGGAGCTCCTCCTCATCACCTATTACATCATGAGAGACAATAGGAGGCAAAGTGGAATTCTTTACCCTTTCATTACTATTCCTTTTATACTCTATTGGTTTTCCCATCTTTCTATAGTTGGCAATATAAGCATTCTCATTGCAATTTACCATGCAAAACATATATATATTTTTTAGATTAGTTTCAATGTCGTCCGTGAGAATGAATACTTCAAACCAACTATTTTTATGTGTCAATTCTTCATTCCCCAAAAATAGAGAAAGCTCGTCATAAAGTTCAAGGGTGATCAAGTCATTACAATATTTGGCCATGATTTGATCATGAAAAAGTTTGCATTGGAAATTAAGATGACCAACTTTATTGCAAAGTTCACAAGTAATAGGACAAAGAGAACACAATTTTGTAGCAAATTCATCTATCACTTTGAGCAAAAAATTGGTTCTATCATGTTTATGCTTCTTACAAAATCTATCATCCCTATAAGGCACGTCTTCACAAACTTTATGCACTCCACAAAAATTGGCATGCTTATAAGAAACATTTTTATCATGACTAGTGCAATCATCATTAGTATTTTGTATATTCATAGAATTCATACTAACAACATTGCAATCATGCTCATCATTCAAGGAATTCTCATTGCGTATTTTCATAATTTCTTCCTCTACTAATTGAGCACAATTTTCGGAATCCTTATTTTCACGAAAGACATTATAAAGACGAAACAAATGATGCAACCTAAACTCCATTTTTTTTGTAGTTTTCTTTTATAAAACCAAACTAGTGAACAACAAGAAACTAAAAGATTTAATTGCAAGATCTAAAGATATACCTTCAAGCACTCACCTCCCAGGCAACGGTGCCAGAAAAGAGCTTGATGTCTACTACGCAACTTTATTCTTGTAGAGTTTGTTGGGCCTCCAAGCGCAGAGTTTTGTAGGATAGTAGCAATTCTCCCTCAAGTGGATGACCTAAGGTTTATCAATCCGTGGGAGGTGTAGGATGAAGATGGTCTCTTTCAAACAACCCTGCAATCAAATACAAGAAATCTCTTGTGTCCCCAACACACCCAATACAATGGCAAATTGTATAGGTGCACTAGTTAGGTGAAGAGATGGTGATACAAGTGCAATATGGATGGTAGATAAAGGTTTCTGTAATCTGAAAATATAAAAACAGCAAGGTAGCAAGTAAAAAAAGTGAGCACAAACGGTATTGCAATGCTTGAAAACAAGGCCTAGGGTCCATACTTTCGCTAGTGCAATCTCTCAACAATGCTAATATAATTGGATCACATAACCATCCCTCAATGTGCAACGAAGAATCACTCCAAAGTTCTTATCTAGCGGAGAACATAAGAAGAAATTGTTTGTAGGGTACGAAACCACCTTAAAGTTATTCTTTCCGATCGATCTATTCAAGAGTTCGTACTAAGATAACATCAAGTTATCCTTTCCGTTCAATCTATCTAAGAGTTCGTACTAGAATAACACCATATGATATGCATCAACCAACTCTAATGTCACCTAGATACTCCAATGTCACCACAAGTATCCATGAGTTAATTATACGATACGCATCAAAAAAATTCAGATTCATAATACTCAATCCAACACAAAGAACCTCAAAGAGTGCCCCAAGATTTCTATCGGAGAAAGTAGGACAAGAACGTGTATCAACCCCTATGCATAGATTACCCCAATGTCACCGCGGGAATCCGCAAGTTGAGTACCAAAACATATATCAAGTGAATCAATAGAACACCCCATTGTCATCACGGGTATCCACATGCAAGACATATATCAAGTGTTCTCAAATCCAATATTCAATCCAACATAACGATATCTCAAAGGGAAAGATTCAATTCATCACAACATGATAGCAAGGGAATAACATCATGTGATCCGACTATATTAACAAAGCCCGTGATACATCAAGATCGTGACATCTCAAGAACACGAGAGAGAGAGAGAGAGAGAGAGAGAGATTGAACACATAGCTACTGGTACATACCCTCAGCCCCGAGGGTGGACTACTCCCTCCTCGTCATGGCCTCCGCCGGGATGATGAAGATGGCCACCGGAGATGATCTACCCTCTCCGGCAGGGTACTGGAACGTCTCCAGATTGGTTTTTCGTCGATACAGAGAGTTGTGGCGGTGGAGCGGAGAGTCTAGGGTTATTTCTGATGGTTTCTATATTTATAGGATTTTTGGGCGTCGGTTTCACGCCAAGATGGGCCACGAGGAGGGCACGATACACTAGGGCGCCCCTGGGCCCTCTGGCGCGCCCTGGTGGGTTGTGCCCACCTCGTGGCTCTTCTCCGGTGGTTCTTCGCTCCAATATTGCTTATTTGGTCCAAAAAAATCACCAAAAAGTTTCGGGCGATTCCGAAAACTTTCATTTTCTGCACAAAAACAACACCACGGTAATTCTGCTCAAAACAGCGTCAGTCCGGGTTAGTTCTAAATAAATCATATAAAGTGCATCAAAACCATATAAAAGTATTGTAAACATAGGTGAATATGGCATGAATACTTCATAAATTATCGATATGTTGGAGACGTATCAGGGAGGCTAGAAATCAAGATCCATATGGTTGGAGTGGATGATCTTGACCTCAACACAAGGGTAGGTGGTTCTCTCTCAGAAAATTGGATATGGCAAGTGGGTGTATGTTCTGAGTGCTTCTCTTGCGAGTGAATGGTGGTGGAGGGGTATATATAGGCTTCTCCAAAAATCCAACCGTTACAACATTATTGCCCAACTCGGTGAAACCGAAGTAAAACTCGGTGGCACCGACTTGCTCAAAATGTGGAAACTTTAGGCTTTTTGGTGGAACCGATATATAAATCTCGGTGGTACCGATATGGGTGACCTAGGCAGTTACCAAATCTCGGTGAGACCGATTCCTCAAACTCGATGAGACCGATTTAGAGAAATGGGCTAACAGAAAGTTGGTCCAACTTCTCGGTGGTACCGATTTGCCAAACTCGGTGGGACCGAATCTAGAAAATGGCTAACCAGGAAGTTGGTCACTATTTTCGGTGGCACCGAATGGAATGTTGGTAGTACCGAGATGCTAGGGTTTGGTTTGGCTTCTGTCTTGAATAAACTCGGTGGATCCGAATGAGAATATTGGTGGCACCGAATTTTGACTTTAGGCTTTGGACACATGATATGTGTGGGAAAATGGGTGAGTATTTTTGGTGGATACCTCTAAGCACTTGAGCAACCAGATCATCATATTACCTCATCCCCTTTTAATAGCATTGTCTTTCCTATGGACTCAAATTGATTTCTCACAAAATGTAAAATGTAGAGTCCTTGATCTTGAAGCCTGGCCAATCATATTCCTTCCTTTACTTGGTGAGGTTCTCAACACAATCTTTTAGCCAATCCTCTCTGTGGACTTCATCTTAAACAAGCTAGATAAAACTATTAGTCCAAGAGACAATGTATGTTGTCATGAATTATCAAAACCACCAACGGAGCATATGTGCTTTCAATCTCCCCCTTTTTGCTAATTGATGACAACATACAATCAAAGCTTCAAATTAAGATATGCAGGAATATGGATAGCTTTGAAGTATACATGATCAATACAAGCTCCCCCTAAATGTGTGCAATCCATTTTAAAGGATAGTTGCTTTGGAATGCATGAACACACACATAGTAGACAGGACATGAGAAGTCATGTATATCTTGGCTATATGCATCAAATGTATGTGAATGAGGTGTTTCCATGTTCAAGACTTCACCCTTGCAAACAATATGTGCAAGAAGCAAGAGATCTTCTTGACCAAGGATATGATGCATATACTTACCTTGAAGTTCTTGAGCTTTTTAACAGTAGGAACACAATTGAGAAAACAATGTTAGGAAACACAAGTGTATTCTACTTATCCAAATGCAAAAGGATTCAAGAGTACCAAGATGTGGAAGACATATAAAAAAATAGAGTTTCTTAAGATTGATATGTCTCCCCCAATAGAATATGTAGAAGTTTCTCCCCTAAGTATGGATTTGTAAATCTTCCTCTCCCCCTGAATCTTAGCGTGTAGATATTGGGAGTAGGTAGGGTGAGACAAGTCTAGGATTAATAGGCAATCAAATCAAAGATTTCTCCCTCTTTGGGTAAGCATAAGCTTAGATGTATTTAGATATTCTCCCCCTTGATATATTCTTCCCCTTAAGCATAGATGCTTTGATGTTTCTCCCCCTTAATATTATATCTCCCCCTTTGGGTAAGTATCTCCCCCTTAATATTGTATTGAAGCTTTGATATTTCTCCCCCTTTGGCATTAATTTCCAAAAAGGGTCACCCAAAGGGTCAGATAAAGGGATCATTGAGAACTTGGAGGCTAAGGGATCCTCGAAGAGAATATCTCCCCCTTTTAATGTCTGAAAAGGCTCTTTAAAATTTCTCCCCCTTCGTCATAGGGATCCTTGAATAAAGTTTCTCCCCCTTCAAGTTTTTTTTACAAAGGGATCACTGAATAAATGGAGATTTGCTAAAATTTACAAAGAACATCGGAGAATGCAAAATCGGTGACTCCGAGGGAAATAAATCGGTGGAACCAATATTGAGTTGTGCAGCTTATCTGCATGATCGGTGATGCCGAGTTACCTGAATCGGAGGCTCCGAAAAGTGAAACAGAAACTTGGCAATGTTTGTCAAAGGCAATTTTCAGAAAGTCTCAGAGGAATAAAATGATTGCAGAGAAAAAAAAATCCAAGGAATTTTCAACTAGATGGAAATTGAGTGGTTCCAAGAAATCATGCAACTATAAGATGAACCAAACAAGAAAATTCACCTAGATGATGGGCGGTGACTAGGTCACCTATATTAGAGTATATTGACTTAAGGAGCCAAGCAAGAATACTTGATCATAGGTCATACTCTACGTTAAGTTGCCATTTTTGGATTAAGCATTTTAATGTTTTCATATCGCTTGAGTTGCTTTAGCTCATTTCTTGGAGTAAAGCTATTTCAAGGATATGATCACATACCTTTGAGTGATGTTGATGACGTAGCATGTAGGAGAACTTCTTTTGGATGCTCGAAGTTGATGAAGATCATCTTGAGTTGAAAGCAATCCTTGATCGTTTTGGTTCTCTTTTCACCTATATGGGTTGGTCATGCAAGGAAGAACAAGATATATCAAAATGACAAGAATGAGATTTTCATCATATGTAAGTCAAGGATACGAAATGTGTTATCTTCTTCCTTCCATCATCAAAGAAGGGTTGTGGATACTTGGCCATGACAAGATTGCTTGTGATATGATTTGATGGCAATCTTGTGGAGTATAGTTCTTCCAAGTACCTACAAAAGGTTAGATGCAGTACAAGGGAGCATATATTTCCAAGATATAAGATAGTGTCATATCAAGTGTAACATGAAATAGTCATGTAAGCTCATGCCCTTGCATGCATCCGAGTGAGTCTAGCTCAAGTTTGAAGCATCAATGATGTTCAACTCACTCCTCAAGTGACAAAACACTTTCTCATCAACTGGCTTAGTAAAGATATCGTCCAATTGCTTGTTAGTACGAACATGTTTGAGATTAATGTCCCCTTTAGCAACATGATCACGAATGAAATGATGACAAACTTGAATATGCTTAGTTCGAGAATGTTGCATGGGATTATGAGCAATTTTAATAGCACTCTCATTGTCACACAACAATGGAACATGTCTCACATGGATTCCATAATCCTTAAGAGTTTGAGTCATCCATAGCAATTGAGCACAACATGATCCGGCGGCAATGTATTCGCTTTGGCGGTAGATAGAGATACCGAGTTTTGTTTCTTGGACGACCAAGACACAAGAGATATACCAAGAAATTGACATGTACCCGAGGTGGATTTTCTATCAACCTTATCTCCGGCGTAGTCCGAGTCGGAATAGACAACAAGGTTAAAAGGAGATCCCTTGGGATACCATATGCCAAAGTTTAGTGTTTGTATCAACTATCTCACAATTCTTTTCACGGCCTTAAGATGACACTCTTTAGGAGCGGCTTGATATCTAGCACACATGCACACACTAAGCATAATATCGGGACGGGGGCACATAGATATAGCAATGAACCAATCATTGATCAATAAACCTTTTGATCAACCGGTTTGTCTTCCTTGGTGAGGTCAACATGTCCACTAGTAGGCATAGGAGTTTTCATACCTTTACACTCTTGCATGTTGAACTTCTTAATCAAGTCCTTGGTATACTTGGTTTGAGAGATGAAAGTTCCTTCTCTCGTTTGCTTGATTTGCAAACCAAGGAAGAATTTCAGCTCACACATCATAGACATCTCATACTTTTCGGACATCAACCTTCCAAAGCTTTCACTAAATTGTGGGTTAGTAGATCCAAAGATAATATCATCCACATAGATTTGGCACACAAATAATTCACCATTAACCCTCTTAGTGAATAAGGTTGCGTCAATTTTACCAATTTCAAAACCCTTTTCAATGAGAAACTTCGTTAGGCATTTATACCAAGCACATGGAGCTTGCTTAAGTCCATAAAGTGCTTTACGAAGCTTGTAAACGTGGTCAGGTTTCTTAGGATTCACAAAACCAGGGGGTTGTTTAACATAGACTTCTTCTTCAATCTCACCATTTAAGAATGCACTTTTAATGTACATTTGATAAAGAGTGATATCATGGTGATTAGAATAGGCAAGAAGAATACGGATAGCTTCAAGTCTAGCAACGGGGGCATAGGTCTCACCGTAGTCCATACCTTCGACTTGGGTGTAGCCTTGAGCCACGAGATGCGCCTTGTTGCGTATGACTTGACCGTCCTCATCTTGTTTGTTCCGAAACACCCATTTGGTTCCGATGATGTTTTGCTCGTCCTTGCCCTTCTCCACTAGTGTCCACACCTTGTTCCTCTCGAAGTTGTGTAGCTCCTCGTGCATAGCATTCACCCAATCCGGGTCCTGAAGAGCTTCTTCTACCTTCAAAGGCTCAATAGTAGAGATGAATGAATAATGCTCACAAAAGTTAGCTAGTCGAGTTTTAGAGCGAGTTATCCTCCCGGTTTGTATGTCACCGAAGATTTGATCTAGAGGATGATTTTTGTTCACTCTTGCTCGAACTAGGGGTAGCTTTTGTTTGTTGGATGGTGGAGCTTCTTCGTCATCATCTTCTTCTTCGTTGTTGTTGAAGGTGTCGTTGCCTTGAGGTGGTGGTGAAGGTGGTTGTGGTGGATTGACATGGCTTGAGACCGCGTCGGTATTTCCCCAAAGAGGAAGGGATGATGCAGCACAGCGACGGTAAGTATTTCCCTCGGTTATGAAACCAAGGTATCAAAACTAGGAGGAGGAGCACACAACGCTATGTAAACGGTACCTGCACACAAAGAACAAATACTTGCAACCCGACGCGTAAGAGAGGTTGTTAATCTCTCAACGGTAAAAAGATAGATTAGGTGGAGTAGATTGGATAAACAGATCTCACAAGAACACAAAATAAAAGAGGTAAATAAAAAGTGCAGTAAGGTATTTTTGGGTTTTTGGAATAATAGATCTGAAAACAAAAATGGAAAAAGATAGCTTGGAAAGCAATTTGTTGGAAAAGTAGACCCGGGGGCCGTAGGTTTCACTAGTGGCTTCTCTCATGAGTATAGCACACGGTGGGTAAACAAATTACTATTGGGCAATTGATAGAAGATCAAATAATCATGACGATATCCAAGGCGATGATCATTATATAGGCATCACGTCCAAGATTAGTAGACCGAAACGATTCTGCATCTACTACTATTACTCCACACATCGACCGCTATCCAGCATGCATCTAGTGTATTAAGTTCATGGAAAAATTGATTAATGCAATAAGAATGGTGACATGATGTAGACAAGATCTATTCATGAAGGAACAAACCCCATCTTGTTATCCTTAATAGCAACGATACATGCGTGCCTCGCTGCCGCTTCTGTCACTGGGAGAGGACACCGCAAGATCGAACCCATCACAAAGCACCTCTACCCATGGCAAGAAAAATCGATCTAGTTGGCCTAACTAAACCAAAGATTCGAAGAAGAAATACAAGGCTATAAGTAATCATGCATATAAGAGATCAAAGGAAGACTCAAATAATATTCATGGATAGAAACTGATCATGAACTCAAAATTCATCGGATCCCAACAAACACACCGCAAAAAAGTCATTACATCAAATAGATCTCCAAGAGACCATTGTATTGAGAATCAAAAGAGAGAGAGAAAGCCATCTAGATACTGCCTACGGACCCGTAGGTCTATGGTGGACTACTCATGCATCATCGGAGAGGCACCAATGAGGATGATGAACCCCTCCATGATGGTGTTAGATTGGATCTCGCGGTTCTGGAACTTGCGGCGGCTGGAAATGTTTTTCGTCGACTCCTCTAGGATTTCTGGAATATTTGGTTATTTATAGAGCTCATAGGCAGTGGAGGGGGGGGTCCACTACAACCCACCAGGGCGCGTCGGGGGCCTCTGGCGCGCCCTGGTGTCTTGTGGGCCCACTCCTCCCAGGTACTTCTTTCGCTCCCTGGATGTCTTCTGGTCCAAAAAAATCTCCAAAAAGTTTCGTCGCGATTGGACTCTGTTTGGTACTGATATTCTGCGAAGTAAAAAAACAAGCAAAAAACAGCAACTGGCACTTGGCATTATGTCAATAGGTTAGTCCCAAAACATGATATAAAATTGCTATAAAATGATTGTAAAACATCCAAGAATTATAATATAACTCTATGTGAGGATCAATGAGTAGTCAAACAATTAAGTAGCTATGTGAGGACTCTCTCTCAATAAAGATTTTCAGATCTGAGTATTTTGTTCAAACAACAAACTAAATAAAAATTCATTCCAAGAATAGTACATATCATGTGGACAAATAAAAATTTAAGCTCAACATAGGCTAACCGATATTTGTTTGATGAAGAGAGGTGGGATACGTAGCATCCCCAAGCTTAGATGCTTGAGACTTCTTAAAATATTTACTTGGGGTGCATTGGGCATCCCCAAGATTGAGCTTTTGTATCTCGTTCAATCCTCTCATATCCCAGTTTCACCTAAGTCTCAAAAACTTCATCCACACAAAACTCAAAAAGAACCCGTGAGATAGGTTAGTACACATAAGAACAAATCAACACTTCATGTACTGCCAAGACAAGTTGCACAATAATTTTCAAACATCATCTACTGTTTACTATCGTTTACACAATTTATATCTACCAATATAGGCTATGGAAACTATAGGATAAGTAGATAACAAAACTATGACAGCAATCTGTCCAAACAGAACAGTCTGTAGCAATCTATTAAACCAGTGTACTTATGTAACTCAAAAAATTCTCAAAATTTAGGACATAATAAAGAATTTATATGAAAATACTGTGTAAAAATTTCAGAAACTTCCAACATTTCAGTAAAATATGAAAATTCAAACACTACAGCAAAAGTTTCTGTTTTTACACAGCACACATCAAACATGCAATTCAAGCATCCTAAAAGGCAATTCTTGGAACCTTTTATTGAAAAACAAGATTATAAATAACAGCAAGCAAATACTAACAAAATAAAATGACGCTCCTATTAGGAAATATGCAACTTGTATTTCCATGAGGCCATAGGCCAGTATATATACATGTACAGGTGTAGAATATGCAAGAAACCCCTTATACAATGGGGTAAATACGAAAGGTTACATGGCTATCTATATAGTACTCTAACCCCCCCCCCCCTCAAACTCGTGGTGGATGAACAACACTGAGTTTGGAGAGATAGAAGCCATGCTGCGCTCTAGTCTAGGCCTTCGTCAGAAAATCCGCCAACTGTAACTCGGAAGGCACATACTGAAGAGCAATAACCTGATCCTGCACACCAACGCGCACATAGAAAGCATCAACACCAATATGCTTGGTGAGCTCATGCTTCACAGGATCGCGCGCAATGCTAATAGCACATGTACTGTCAGATAATAGCAGAGTAGGTGTAGTGACAGAGACACCAAAATCCTAAAGTAACTACCGTAACCAAGTCACCTCAGCCGTCAAAAGAGTCATAGCTCGCAACTCAGCCTCTGCACACGAATGAGAAACTGTAGTCTGTTTCTTCGTCTTCCAGGCAATGAGAGAACCACCAAGAAAAACATAGTAAGCAGAAAGTGAACGGAGATTAGAGGGATCACTAGCCCGCGTAGCATCCGAATAGGCCTAAAGCTGTAAAGAACTAGAGCGAGGAAAGAATAGACGGTGAGAGATCGTGCCCCGAAGATATTGGAGAACACGAAGGAGGTGACTATAGTGAACCGAAGTGGGAGCAGAGACAAACTGACTCAGAATATGAACCGGATAAGAGATATCCGGACGAGTGACAGCTAGATAGACAAGACTCCCAACAAGATGACGATAACGCGTCGGATCAGGCAAGGGGTCACCATCAGTATCACGGAGGTGAACATTGAGCTCCATGGGAGTCTCAACAGTGCGCTCATCAGTAAGAGCAGCACGAGCAAGAAGATCATGTATATACTTTTCCTGGGATATAAAAAATCCATCAAAGGTAGAAGAGACTTCAATCCCAAGAAAGTAGCGAAGAGGTCCAAGATCATACATAAGAAACTGCTCACTAAGACGGGCCTTTACAAAGGCAATATACTCGGGGTCATCGCCAGTGATGATCATGTCATCGACATAGATAAGAAGAAGGGTCCGTCCACGAGGTGAAAGGTGGACAAACAACGCTGGATCATGAGCACTCGCTGAAAAACCAGCGACAGTCACCACAGAGGCAAAATGCTCAAACCAGGCGCAGGGGGCTTGCTTAAGGCCATAAAGAGAGCGACGAAGACGACATACCATGCCATCAGGAACAGAATACCCAAGTGGTGGTTGCATGTAGACCTCCTCACGCAGCTCACCATTAAGAAAGGCATTCTTAACATCAAGCTGAGATATAGACCAGTGGCGTGCAGAGGCCATGACAAGAAGTGTACGAATAGTGGTCATATGGGCCACAGGAGCAAAAGTATCGTCGTAATCATGAACATGCTCCTACTGAAAACCACGAGCCACAAGACGAGCTTTGTAACGCTCAAGAGAACCATCAGAGCGAGTCTTAACCTTGTAGACCCACTTACAAGTGATGGGACAAACACTTGGAGGAAGAGAAACAAGATCCCAAGTACCGGTGTGTTCAAGAGCAGCAATCTCCTCTGCCATCGCAAACTGCCATTCAAGATGAATAACAGCCTGGCGATAAGAAGTTGGCTCAAGAACAGCAGCACCAACGGTTGAAAAACCATAGCGATCAACAGGCGGAAGCGGACGAGGACGCAAGCCATAGGTAGGTGGAGACGAGGAGGATGACACATCAGTAGATGCATCCACATTACGTGAACGACGAGTATAATACTGAGGAAAAGATGGGAGAATACGAGGAGGAATCTCCGGAATAGGCGTGCGTGACAGAGAAGACACCGGGGATGAAGGTGTAGAATCCTGTTATAAGTGAGGTGTGGAAACCATGGGAGATGATGGCGTCGAATCTGCAATAGTCGGAGAAGCAAGGACAGTAGGACGGACGGGCAAGGGCTCAATAGGAGTGATAGGTGTGTCAGGAAAAGTGAGGAAAGATATATCCTCCACTTCAAAGGCCGAGGAAGATGGACGCGGGTAGAAGGGATGAGACTCATCAAAAGTCACATCGCGAGAAATACGCATCCGACAACTGACAGGATCCCAACAATGATATCCCTTATGCTCATCGCTGTAACCTAAGAAGACACACGATAGTTTGGTGCATTCACGAGGGCAAGAAGAACATAGCAAACACAACCAAACAAACAAAGCGCCGAGTAATCGGGAGAACGATCAAAAAGACGCTCGAAAGGAACGCCACCCTGCAAAGCAGTGGACGACTGAAGATTGATGAGATAGGTGGAAGTGGAGACAGCCTCAGCCCAAAAGTGAGGGGAAAGAGAGGCAGCGATCATCATCGCACGAGCCGTTTCAAGAAGGTGACGATGCTTGCGCTCAGCCATGCCATTCTGAGCATGAGCACCAAGAAAACAGAACTGAGCAAGAGTACCCAGCTCAGCAAGAAATCCACGCAACATCTTGGAGATATACTCTCCAGCAGAGTTAGCACGAAACACTCGAATAGGCGTAGAGAACTGAGTGTGAACCATGGCAGCAAAACGCTTATAGATAGATTAGACCTCACTATGAGAAGACATGAAATATATCCACGTGTGACGAGAGAAATCATCTATAAAGACAATATAGTAGAGATGGCCTCCCTTCGAAGCAAAGGGAGCTGGACCCCAGACATCAGAGTGAACAAGGTCAAAAGGACGCTGAGACACAGTCTTGCTATGAGGATAGGGTAACTGAACCTGTTTACCAAGCCGACAACCCTGACAGTCTAAAGACACACCACCAGAGACGGATCCAACAATACCATGCCGGACTAAGGAAGAGAGACGAGAGCCACATAAGTGACCAAGGCGATGATGTCACTGCTGAAAAGAGCTGGTAGACATGGCAACAGAGGTGGAGAGACTGGCAGCGGTGGCAGCGGATGGAAGGTGAAGCCAGTCAAGCTCCCAGAGATCCTGAGAGTCACGGCGCCGAGGGCTAGCACCAAGAAGAGCACCAGTGTGACAGTCCAGAACTAAACATGAGTCAAAGTTGAGAATGACCCTGCAACCAGAGTCAACAATCTGACCACCAGAAATGAGCTGCATGGTAAGCCTAGGAACATGAGCAACATCGGGAACATGAAAAGATGAAGTGCTAAGAGTGCCTCGGCCAGTAACCGGGAGAGAAGTACCATCAGCAGTAAGAACATGACCAGGAGAATCGAGAGGTCGAGTAGATGACAAAGTTGATGAATCATGAGTCATATGAAAAGATGCTCCAGTATCAAGAATCCATGGAGATGTACCTGCTTTTGTAGAAGGTGGTCTCACAATGCCAGAAGAGTCTGTAGCAGAACCAACAGACCCTGTCGATGAAGAACCCGAAGATGGAGCTATCAGTCATCGAAAACGCACAATCTTCTGCTCAGTCAGGGGCGCAACTGAAGATGTCGATGTAGGTGCATGACATAGCTTGAGATTGCATCGGTATTTCCCCCAAAGAGGAATGGATGATGCAACACAGCGACGGTAAGTATTTCCCTCAGTTATGAAACCAAGGTATCGAACCAGTAGGAGGATCACCACCACTACGTAAACAACACCTGCACACAAAGAACAAATACTTGCAACCCGATGCGAAAGAGAGGTTGTCAATCTCTCTAAGGTAAAAAGATAGATTAGGTAGTGATAGATTGGAGAGATGGATCTCTCAAGAACACAAAATAAAGAGGGCAAACAAAAAGTGCAGCAAGGTATTTTTGGGTTTTTGGAATAGTAGATCTGAAAACAAAAGCGGCAAAAAGATAGATCGGAAAGCAATATGTTGGAAAAGTAGACCCGGGGGCCGTAGGTTTCACTAGTGGCTTCTCTCATGAGTATAGCACACGGTGGGTGAACAAATTACTGTTGGGCAATTGATAGAAGATCAAATAATCATGACGATATCCAAGGCGATGATCATTATATAGGCATCACGTCCAAGATTAGTAGACCGAAACGATTTTGCATCTACTACTATTACTCCACACATCGACCGCTATCCAGCATGCATCTAGTGTATTAAGTTCATGGAAAAACGGAGTAATGCAATAAGAATGGTGACATGATGTAGACAAGATCTATTTATGTAGGAATAGACCTCATCTTGTTATCCTTAATAGCAACGATACATGCGTGCCTCGCTGCCCCTTCTGTCACTCGGAGAGGACACCGCAAGATTGAACCCATCACAAAGCACTCTTCCCATGGCAAGAAAAATCGATCTAGTTGGCCTAACTAAACCAAAGATTCGAAGAAGAAATACGAGGCTATAAGTAATCATGCATATAAGAGATCAAAGAAGACTCAAATAATATTCATGGATAGAAAATGATCATGAACTCAAAATTCATCGGATCCCAACAAACACACCGCAAAAGTTTACATCAAATAGATCTCCAAGAGACCATTGTATTGAGAACCAAAAGAGACAGAGAGGAAGCCATCTAGCTACTACCTACGGACCCGTAGGTCTATGGTGGACTACTCACACATCATCGGAGAGGAACCAATGAGGATGATGAACCCCTCCGTGATGGTGTTAGGTTGGATCTCGCGGTTCTGGAACTTGTGGCGGCTGGATGTGTTTTTCGTCGACTCCTCTCGGGTTTCTGGAATATTTGGGAATTTATAGGCGTCGGAAGCGGTGGAGAGGGGTCCCGAGGAGGGAACAACCCATCAGAGAGCGCCCGGGCCCTCTGGCGCGCCCTGGTGGGTTGTGGTCTCCTCGACCCTCCCCTCTGGCACTTCTTTGGCCCACTGGATGTCTTCTGGCCCAAAAAAATCTCCAAAAAGTTTCGTCGCGATGGGACTCCGTTTGGTATTGATATTCTGCGAAGTAAAAAACAAGCAAAAACAGCAACTGGCACTATGTCAATAGGTTTTTCCCAAAAAATGTTATAAAGTTGCTATAAAATGATTGTAAAACATCCAAGAATGATAATATAACAACATGGAACAAGCAAAAATTATAGATACGTTGGAGACGTATCAGCATCCCCAAGCTTAATTCCTACTCGTCCTCGAGTAGGTAAATGATAAAAACAGAATTTTTGATGTGGAATGCTGCCTAACATGTTCATCACATATTCTTTCTTTTGTAGCATGGACATTTGGACTTTTATATGGTTCAAAGCAATAGTCTAGTTTTGAGATAATGACTTCAATACTCAAGCATGCCAACAAGCAACCATGTCTTTCAAAATATCAACACTAAAGAAAGTTATCCCTAGCCCATCATGCTCAATCATTGATCCATTCATGAAACACACTCAAATATTAGCTACACCCAATGCTCAAGTACGATCATAGTGCCCCCTAGTTGTTGCTTTATAAGAGAAGATGGAGACTCAAAGTAAAAATAAAAATTGCATAAAGTAAATAGATAGGCCCTTCGCAGAGGGAAGTAGGGATTTGTAGAGGTGCCAGAGCTCAAAGTTTTAAATTGAAAGAGAAAAATATTTTGAGTGGCATGCCTTTCCTGTCAACGAAAACGGCAAAGTAGTTCACAATACTTTCCATGCTAGATATATCATAGGCGGTTCCCAAACAGAAAATAAAGTTTATTCCTTTTTCCACCATTCTTTCACAATCCATGGCTGGCCGTATCCACGGTTGCCTTCCATACCAACACTTTCCAAGGAATTTATTATTTGAAAACATAAAGTAATTTTTTTTGTTTTTTCATTTCGGGAATGTGCATCCCTATTACCGCCGTACTCTCGTGCAATGACAAGTGAATAAACACTCATCTTGAAAATAACACATCTAGCATGGAAAAATATTGGACACACCCTACCGTTTCATGAGCGGTGCGAGCACACAAAAAGGAAATTTATTTTGAAAATTAGAGATGGCACATACAAATTTGCTTAGAACAGCATGGAAATACCGCATATAGGTAGGTATGGTGGACTCATAAGGCAAAACTGGGTTTAAGGATTTTGGATGCACAAGTAGTATTTCTACTTAGTACAAGTGGAGGCTAGCAAATAGATTGTGAAGCAACCAACGAAGAAACGAAAATTCACATAAGCAAGCATTGAGCATAACTAACACCGAATAATGCACCATAAGTAGGATGTAATTTCATTGCATAACTATTGACTTTCATACTTGCATAGGGAGTCACAAACCTTAACACCAATATTCTTACTAAAGCATAATTACTCACTAACATGACTCACATATTACTATCATCATGTCTCAAAACTATTACAAGGAATCAAGTTTAATTTGTCCAATGATCTTCATGAAAGTTTTTATTATATCCCCCTTGGATATCTATCACTTTGGGACTAGTTTCATATATTGCCATTGCTTTTGACAAGCTCACACAAATTTAAGTGAAGCACATGAGCATAGAGATTTCATCTCTCAAAATAGTATAAGTGAAGCATGAGAGGATTTCTCCAAAATTTACTAACTCTAAAAATAATATAAGTGAAGCATGAGAGGATTTCTTCAAAAGTTTCCAAGCACACCGTGCTCAAAAAGATATAAGTGAAGCTCAAAAAGTTTAAGTGAAGCATAAAGAGCAATTCTAACAAATCTTAGCATAATTTTCGCTCTCTCAAATAGGTGTGTCCAGCAAGGATACAAGTGACAAACTAAAAATAAAAGCAAGCAAAGACTCAAATGATACAAGATGCTCCAAGCAAAACTCGGGATATGTGACGAATAAAAATATAGCTCCAAGTAAAATACCGATGGTCGTTAGAAGAAGGAGGGGATGCCACTCGGGGCATCCCCAAGGTTAGTTGCTTGTTTCTCTTTGGATATATCTTGGGGGGTTCTGTAGCATCCCCAAGCTTAGGCTCTTTTCACTCCTTATTCCTTCATCCATCGTGATCTCACCCAAAACTTGAAAACTTCAATCACACAAAACTCAACAAAATCTTCGTGAGATCCGTTAGTATAATAAAGCAAATCACTACTTTAAGTACTGTTGAAAACCCATCAAAATTTTATTATTGCATTATACCTATTGTATTTTAACTTTTCCATGGCTCATATCCTTCAATACGACCCATAGATTCATCAAAACAAGCACACAATGCAACGAAAACAGAATCTGTCTTAAACAGAACAGTCTGTAGTAATCTGTACTCTAACAATACATCTGTAACTCTAAAAATTCTGAAAAATTAGGACAATGTAAAGAATTTGTATAGAAATACTGTGTTAAAATTTCAGCTCAATATCACGTTCCAGTTAAAAATGAAAATTCGCACACTGGAGGAAAAGTTTCTGTTTCACATTCAGCATTGTTTCTACTCATCTTGTGAATCATCCTAAAGGCTTTACTTGGCACAAACACTAAATAAAACATAAAAAACACAATCATGACAGAGGCATAATTGTGTCAACACTCAAAAACAGAAATAAAAAGAAGAAAATAAATTTATTCATTGGGTTGCCTCCCAGCAAGCGCTATCGTTTTACGCCCCTAGCTAGGCATAACGCATAGATTCAAGTATTGTCATCTTTGGTTTTTGCTCCATAGGATGCTCTCATGATTGATTCTTATGGTGGCTTAATTCTTTTTCTAGGGAAGTGTTCCATCCCCTTTCTTAATGGAAACTGAAATCTAATATTGCCTTCTTTCATATCAATCATGGCACCTATAGTGCGTAAGAACGGTCTACCAAGTAATGGGGCAAGACGGATTGCAATCAATATCAAGAACAATAAAATATATGGGCACATAGTTCATATTTGCAAGAATAAGAACATCATTAATTCTTCCCAAAGGCTTTTTAATAGTAGAATCCGCCAAGTGCAAATTAAGAGAACATTCTTCAATATTGGTGAGACCAAGCACATCACATAAAGACTTCGGAATCGTGGAAACACTAGCACCCAAATCACATAAAGCAAAGAACTCATAATTTTTAATCCTGACCTTAATGGTAGGTTCCCACTCATCATGTAATTTTCTAGGAATAGAAATCTCCAACTCCAACTTTTCTTCAAAAGATTTCATCATGGCATCAACGATATGTTTAGTAAAAGCTTTATTTTGTTCATAAGCATGGGGTGAATTCAACATGGATTGCAGCAAAGAAATACATTAAATCAAAGAACAACTATCATAATTAAAGTCTTTGCAATCCAAAATAGTGGGCACATCACTAGTTAAAGTTTTGACCTCTTCAAACCCACTTTCATCAAGATTTTCACCCTCCAAATTCTTGGGACGCCTTCTAGCTAAAGTTGACTCTACTTCAGTCCCTTTATCATCAATCTTAATATTACTAAACAAGGATCAATAGAAGAAACACCAATCACTTTAAGATCTTCATCATTTTTCTGAAGGCAATCACTAGAAAACGATTTTTCTAAGAATTCTCTTTTAGCTCTAAGCATAGCGGTTCTTTTCTTGCTTTCATCCATAGAGACATATAAAGCTTTAATTGATTCATCAATCTTAGGTGCAAAAGCTTTCAACTTGAGATTTTCTACATCATGAGAAATTCTATCAATGCTTCTAGACATATCATCAATCTTATTCAACTTTTCTTCTATCGTAGTATTAAAAACTTTTTGCGCATTGATAAATTCTTTAATATTACTCTCAAGATCATAGGTGTTCCTATTATTATTGTAAGAAGAATTACCATAGGAATTGTCATAATTATTAGAGGAATTTATAGGAAAAGGCCTAGGATTAAAATTACCTCTATAAGCATTGTTATTGAAATTGTTTCGCGAGACAAAGTTCACATCTACGGAATCACTATTTTGCTCAATCAAAGTAGACAAAGGCACATCATTAAGATAAATAGGAGCATTTTTACTAACAACCAACTTCATTAAAGCATCAACTTTGTCACTCAATGTACTAATTTCTTCAACCGAATTAACCTTTTTACTAGTAGGTGCTCTTTCAGTATGCCATTGTGAATAATTTGCCATAATATTATCTAGCAATTTAGTAGCTTCACCCAGAGTAATTTCCATAAAAGTACCACCCACGGCGTAATCTAATAGATTTTTAGAGACAAAATTCAATCTCGCATAAAAAAATTGTATGATCATCCAAAGATTTAAACCATGAGTAGGACAATTTCTTAGCATCAATTTCATTCTTTCCCAAGATTGTGCAACATGTTCATGCTCAAGTTGCTTAAAATTAATGATTTTTGTCCTAAGGGAAATACTTTTCGTGGGCGGAAAATAGTTAGTGATAAAAGCATCCTTGCACTTATTCCAAGAATCGATACTATTGCGAGGCAAAGAAGAAAACCAAATTTTTGCACGATCCCGCAAGGAGAAAGGAAATAATTTCAACTTCACTATATCATTGTCCACATCTTTTTTCTTTTGCATATCACACAATTCTACGAATGTGTTTAGATGGGACACGGCATCCTCATTAGGAGTACCGGCAAATTGATCTTTCATGACAAGATTCAACAAAGCGGCATTAATATCACAAGACTCTGCACTAGTGGCGGGAGGAGCAATCGGAGTACTAATAAAATCATTATTATTAGTATTGGAAAAATCACACAACTTGGTGTTTTCTTGAGTCATCGTGACTACGCAAACAAGATTGCAAGCAAACAAGAGATCTGACGAGAAAAAGGCAAACGAAAAAGTGGGCGAATAAAACGGCAAATTTGGTGAAGTGGGGGAGAGGAAAACGAGAGGCAAATGGCAAATAATGTAATTGCAAGGAGATGAGATTTGTGATTAGGAACCTGGTAGATGATGATGGTGTCTCCTCGGCGCCAGAGATTGGCACATAGAAGAGACCGCTTCCTCCCCGGCAACGGCGCCAGAAATTCCTTTGACGTGGCTTGAGACTGCGTCGGTATTTCCCCAAAGAGGAAGGGATGATGCAGCACAGCGACGGTAAGTATTTCCCTCAGTTATGAAATCAAGGTATCGAACCAGTCGGAGGATCACCACCACTACGTAAACAACACTTGCACACAAAGAACAAATACTTGCAACCCGACGCGAAAGAGAGGTTGTCAATCTCTCTACTGTAAAAAGATAGATTAGGTAGTGATTGATTGGAGAGATAGATCTATCAAGAACACAAAATAAAGAGGGCAAATAAAAAGTGCAGCAAGGTATTTTTGGGTTTTTGGAATAGTAGATCTAAAAACAAAAGCGGCAAAAAGATAGATCGGAAAGCAATATGTTGGAAAAGTAGACCCAGGGGCCGTAGGTTTCACTAGTGGCTTCTCTCATGAGTATAGCACACAGTGGGTGAACAAATTACTGTTGGGCAATTGATAGAAGATCAAATAATCATGACGATATCCAAGGCGATGATCATTATATAGGCATCACGTCCAAGATTAGTAGACCGAAACGATTCTGCATCTACTACTATTACTCCACACATCGACCGCTATCCAGCATGCATCTAGTGTATTAAGTTCATGGAAAAACGGAGTAATGCAATAAGAACGGTGACATGATGTAGACAAGATCTATTCATGTAGGAATAGACCCCATCTTGTTATCCTTAATAGCAATGATACATGCATGCCTCGCTGCCCCTTCTGTCACTCGGAGAGGACACCGCAAGATTGAACCCATCACAAAGCACCTCTTCCCATGGCAAGAAAAATCGATCTAGTTGGCCTAACTAAACCAAAGATTCGAAGAAGAAATATGAGGCTATAAGTAATCATGCATATAAGAGATCAAAGAAGACTCAAATAATATTCATGGATAGAAACTGATCATGAACTCAAAATTCATCGGATCCCAACAAACACATCGCAAAAGTTTACATCAAAGAGATCTCCAAGAGACCATTGTATTGAGAATCAAAAGAGAGAGAGTGGAAGCCATCTAGCTACTGCCTACGAATCTGTAGGTCTATGGTGGACTACTCACGCATCATCGAAGAGGCACCAATGAGGATGATGAACCCCTCCGTGATGGTGTTAGATTGGATCTCGTGGTTCTGGAACTTGCGGCGGCTGGATGTGTTTTTCGTCGACTCCTCTAGGGTTTCTAGAATATTTGGGAATTTATAGGCATCAGAGGCGGTGGAGAGGGGTCCCGAGGAGGGCACAACCCATCAGGGCGCGCCCGGGGCCTCTGGCGCGCCCTGGTGGGTTGTGGTCTCCTCGACCCTCCCCTCTGGCACTTCTTTGGCCCACTGGATGTCTTCTGGCCCAAAAAAATCTCCAAAACATTTTGTCGCGATTGGACTCAGTTTGGAATTGATATTCTTACGAAGTAAAAAACAAGCAAAAACAACAACTGGCACTTTGGCACTATGTCAATAGGTTAGTCCCAAAAAATGATATAAAGTTGCTATAAAATGATTGTAAAACATCCAAGAATGATAATATAACAGCATGGAACAAGCAAAAATTATAGATACGTTGGAGACGTATCAATGCACCCGACAACAGAGAGTCGAAGGCAATCAGCAGGGCGCGAAGTCGCACAATCTCCTCCTCGGTGAAGTACACAGCTGGAGTAGGCGACATAACGGCACCGGGAGAGAAGCGGCCACCACCACCTATGTTGATTGCCTTCAGCTGTGTGCTTCACCGAGGAGGAGATGTAGTATGACCAGTATCATCTGCAAAGGCCGATGGTGAAGACGAGGCCGTATGCAGACAAGCACCAAGTGCCAAGGGAAGACGCGTGTGCGAAGCACAGTCGATGGAGTCATATGCACCAGTACAACCGGTGAAAGTCGCGAGAGGTGTCGGGGAAGAGCGACATACACCTATGAAAGTTACGAGAGGGGTCGGTGTAGAGCGACAATCATCATATGTGGAGCTCGCGGGAGGAGTAGCAGTAGAGCTACCAGCACAGCCTGCAGAAGACGCCGAAGGGGACGGCAGTACAGACGAACAAGCATCAAGCGCCGAGGAATGACCCAGATGCGAGATGGGAGTAGTTACTATACCAACAGGAGTTACCGGGCAGCAAGGGAGATGCAGCCCCAATGGAAACATCTCTCTCTCTCTCTCTCTCTCTCTCTCTCTCTCTACGATCGACAGATCAGGCAGCAGTAGCGAACATGACCGCACGCAGAAAACAGAAACGCACAAGGGCTAGCAGCGGCAGGTCGATGAGGAGGAGGCAGCAGCAGGAAGCAGAGAGGGCCGGCAGCGGGATCCGGTGGGAACGGCGGCCGGCGGCGGGATCCAGGGAGAACAGCAGCAGGCCGCGACGGGATGCAGTAGGGAGGGCCGGCGGCGGACTCTGGCGTGGACGGCGGTGTGGCGACAGGAGATGGCGAGATACGGCGAGGGTGGCGAACTGGGGGCGATGTAGCGACGGGAGCCGACGAGGATGACGGCTGCCGACGGGATCCGGCGTGTGCGGCGGACTTGGGCGACTGTATCCTGATACGTCTCCAATGTATCTATAATTTTTAATTGTTCCATGCTATTATATTATCGGTTTTGGATGTTTTATATGCATTAATATGCTATTTTATACTATTTTTTGGGACTAACCTATTAACCTAGAGCCCAGTGCCAGTTTCTGTTTTTTCCTTGTTTTTGAGTTTTACAGAAAAGGAATATCAAACGGAGTCCAAACGGAATAAAAATTTACGGTGATTTTTTATGGACCAGAAGAAGCCCACAGAGCATCAGAGTTGGGCCAGAAGAGCCACGAGGCAGCCACAAGCCTAGAGGGCGCCCCCCCTGGCTTGTGGACGCCTCGTGGCCCCCCTTGATGTGAGACCGACGCCAAAAATTCTTATAAATACCCAAACCTCCGAAAAGAAACCTAGATCGGGAGTTCCTCCGCCGCAAGCCTCTGTAGCCACGAAAAACCTATCGGGAGACCGTTCCGGCACCCTGCCGGAGGGGGAAACCGGCGGTCTCCATGACGAGGAGGGAGTAGTTCACCCTCGGGGCTGAGGGTATGTACCAGTAGCTATGTGTTTGATCTCTCTCTCTCTCTCTCGTGTTCTTGAGATGGCACGATCTTGATGTATCGCGAGCTTTATTGATATAGATGAATCATATGGAGTTTTCCCCTCTCTATCTTCTTGTGATGAATTGAGTGTTCCCTTTGAAGTTTTCTTATCAGATTGAGTCTTTAAGGATTTGAGAACACTTGATGTATGTCTTGCGATGGGATATCCGTGGTGACAATGGGATGTTCTATTGATCCACTTGATGTATGTTTTGGTGATCAACTTGCGGGTTCCGTGACCTTGGGAATCTATGCATAGGGGTTGGCACATGTTTTCGTCTTGACTCTCTGGTAGAAACTTTGGGGCACTCTTTGAAGTTCTTTGTGTTGGATTGAACATGATGAATCTAAAATTGTGTGATGCATATCGTATAATCAAGCCCATGGGTACTCGTGGTGACATTGGAGTATCTAGGTGACATTAGGGTTTTGGTTGATGTGTATCTTAAGGTGTTATTTTTGTACGAACTCTAGGGCTGTTCGTGACACTTATAGGGATAGCTCATAAGATTGATCGAAAAAGATAACTTTGAGGTGGTTTCGTACCCTACAATAATTTATTCGTTTGTTCTCCGCTATTTGTGACTTTGGAGTGAACTCTTTGTCGCACGTGAGGGATTTACATATGATTCAACTATGTCAGTATTGTTGAGAGAACTTGCACTAGTGAAATTATGAACCCTAGGCCTTGTTTTCAAGCATTGCAATACCGTTTTTGCTCACTTTTGTTACTTGCTACCTTGCTGCTTTTATATTTTCAGATTACAAAAATCTATATCTACTATCCATATTACACTTGTATCACCATATCTTTGCCGAACTAGTGCACCTATACAATTTACCATTGTATTGGGTGTGTTGGGGACACAAGAGACTCTTTGTTATTTGGTTGCAGGGTTGTTTGAGAGAGACCATCTTCATCCTACGCCTCCCACGGATTGATAAACCTTAGGTCATCCACTTGAGGGAAATTTGCTACTGTCCTACAAAACTCTGCGCTTGGAGGCCCAACACGAGTCTACAAGAAGAAGGTTGCGTAGTAGACATCAAGCTCTTTTCTGGCGCCGTTGCCGGGGAGGTGAGTGCTTGAAGGTATATCTTTAGATCCTGCAATTGAATCTTTTAGTTTCTTGTTTTATCACTAGTTTAGTCTATAAAAGAAAACTACAAAAAAATGGAATTGAGGTTGCCTCATATACTTCATCTTTATAATGTCTTTCGTGAAAATGATGGAAAGGAAAATTGTGCCAAAGTGTTAGAAGAAGAAGTCAATAAAATGTTTGGCACTAAATCTTTGTATGATGAGCATGATTGCAATGTTGTTAGTATGAATTCCTTGAATATTCATGATGCTAATGATATGCAAAGCTACAAGCTTGGGGATGCTATGTTTGATGAAGATGATATGTTTAGTCCCCCAAGTTTTGATGAGCAAATTTATTATGATGAAAGCATGCCTCCTATTTATGATGATTATTGTGATGACATGTATGCTATAAAGAGTGATAGTAACTATGAAACTTGTCATCATGATTTTAATATTCAAAGTTGTTATGTCAATCAAGTATCCCATGATAGTTATTTTGTTGAGTTTGCTCCCACTATTATGAATGAGAAGAAAATTGCTTATGTGGAGAGTGACAAATTTTCTATGCTTGTGGATCATGAAGATAATGCTTTATGTGATAGTTATGTTGTGCAATTCCTTCATGATGCTACTGAAAATTATTATGAGGGAGGAACATACGCTTGTAGGAATTGCAATAATATCAAGTTTCCTTTCTATGTGTTCAAAGTTTTGAAGTTATGCTTGTTTTGCCTTCCTATGCTAGTTGATTCTTGCTCCCATAAATTGTTTGATCACAAAATCCCTATGCATAGGAAGTGGGTTAGACTTAAATGTGCTTGTCATGAGATTCATGATGCACTTTTGCATGTTTCAATTATTATTCCTATGTGAGCATCATTGAAATCATCATGCCTAGCTAAAAGGCATTCAAGAAAAGCGTTTGTTGGGAGACAACCCAACACTTTTACTTTCTGTTTTTGTGTGTTCACATGATTAATCTACTGTAGTAATCATGTTTTGTGCCTTTTATTTCAATAAAGTGCCAAGTAAAGCCTTTGGGATGACTCACAAGATGAGTAGAATTGATGCTGAACCAAAACAGAAACTTTTGACTCCAGTACAGGAATTTTAATTTTTTACTGGAGCGTGATAATGATATGAAATTTTTACACAGTCTTCATATACAAATTTTTCAGGTTTTCCTAATTTTTCAGAATTTTTAGAGACAGGGAAGTATGGTTACACTACAGATCTTCACAGACTGTTCTGTTTTTGACAGATTCTGTTTTGCATGCATAGTTTGCTTGTTTTAGTGTTTCCATAGCTTATATTTAGTGGTATAAATTATGGGAATGGTATAATACAGTAGGTATCATGTGGGAACAATTCTGAATCTTGTCTTGAGAGTACCTAAGTGAATGATCTATCTTTATTATACTAACCCATCTCACGAAGTTTTGTTAAGTTTTGTGTGATTGAAGTTTTCAAGTTTTGGGTGAGACACTGATATGAGGAGAATAAGGAGTGACAAGAACCTAAGCTTGGGGATTCCCAAGGCACCCCCAAGGTAATATCCAAGGAATACTCAAGCGCCTAAGCTTGGGGAAGCCCCGGAAGGCATCCCCTCTTTCGTCTTCAACATTATCGGTATATCTTACTTAGAGCTATATTTTTATTCGTCACATAATATGTGCTTTGCTTGGAGCGTCATTTTATTTTGTTGTTTTCTGTTAGGTGTTATTTATAATCTTTTTTTTCAATAAAAATTTCCAATAATTGCCTTAGGATGCTTGCATTGCATGTTTGATGTGTGCTGTGTAAAAACAGAAACTTTTGCTGTAGTGTTTGAATTTTCATATTTTACTGGAACGTGGAAAGTTTCTGAAATTTTTACACAGTATTTTCATATAAATTATTTAGCATGTCCTAAATTTTCATAATTTTTTGAGTTACAGAAGTACACTGGTTTAATAGATTGCTACAGACTGTTCTGTTTGGACAGATTGCTGTCATAGTTTTGTTATCTACTTATCCTATAGTTTCCATAGCCTATATTGGTAGATATAAATTGTGGAAACGATAGTAAACAGTAGATGATGTTTGAAAATTATTGTGCAACTTGTCTTGGCAGTACATGAAGTGTTGATTTATTCTTATGTGTACTAACCTATCTCACGAGTTCTTGTTGAGTTTTGTGTGGATGAAGTTTTTGAGAATAGGTGAAACCATGATATGAGAGGAATTAACGAGATACAAAAGCTCAAGCTTGGGGATGCCCAAGGCACCCCAAGTAAATATTTCAAGAAGTCTCAAGCATCTAAGCTTGGGGATGCTACGCATCCCACCTCTCTTCGTCAACTATCGGTTAGCCTATGTTGAGCCTAAATTTTTATTCATTCACATGATGCGTGCTATTCTTGGAGTGCTATTTTTATTTTGTTTGCTGTTTGAATAAAGTACTTAATATTTGAAATTCTTAGATGAGAGAGTCTTCACATAGTTATTTAAATTTTTGACTACTTATTGATCTTCACTTATATCTTTTTGGAGTAGTTTGTCAATTTGCTCTAGTACTTCACTTATATCTTTTTAGAGCACGGCGGTGGTTTTATTTTTTAGAAATTGTTG
The DNA here is from genome assembly GCA_039707655.1 of Elymus sibiricus. NCBI lineage: Eukaryota > Viridiplantae > Streptophyta > Magnoliopsida > Poales > Poaceae > Elymus > Elymus sibiricus. Next base: position 339,192,878 of record CM077663.1, read on the forward strand.
AACTCTAGTGATTCACTTATATTATTTTGAGAGTATCTAAACAGCATGGTAATTTGCTTAGGTTATGAATTTAGTCATAATATAATGGGCATCCAAGAGGGATATAATAAAAACTTTCATATAAAGTGCATTGAATACTATGAGAAGTTTGATTCCTTATGATTGTTTTGAGATATAAAGATTGTGATATTAGAGACATGCTAGTGAGTAATTGTGGATTGGTAGAAATACTTCTGTTAAAGTTTGTGATTCCCGTAGCATGCACGTATGGTGAACCGTTATGTGACGAAGTCGGAGCATGATTTATTTATTGATTACCTTCCTTTGTGTGGAGGTCGGGATCGCGCGATGGTTAACTCCTACCAACCCTTCCCCTAGGGGCATGCGTGTAGTACTTTGTTTTGATAACTAATAGACTTTTGCAATAAGTATGTGAGTTCTTTATGACTAATGTTGAGTCCATGGATTATACGCACTCTCACCCTTCCACCCTTGCTAACCTCTCTAGTACCGCGCAACTTTCGCCGGTGCATTAAACCCACCATATACCTTCCTCAAAACAGCCACCATACCTACCTATTATGGCATTTCCATAGCCATTCCAAGATATATTGCCATGCAACTTTCACCGTTCCGTTTATGACACGCATCATCATTGTCATATTGCTTTGCATGATCATGTAGTTGACATCGTATTTGTCGCAAAGCCACCGTTCATATTTTTTATACATGTCACTCTTGAGTCATTGCACATCCCGGTACACCGCCGGAGGCATTCATATAGAGTCATATTTTGTTCTAAGTATCGAGTTGTAATTCTTGAGTTGTAAGTAAATAAAAGTGTGATGATCATCATTCTTAGAGCATTGTCCCATGTGAGGAAAGGATGATGGAAGCTATGATTCCCTCACTAGTTGGGATGAGTCTCCGGACTTTACAAAAAATAAAAGAGGCCAAAGAAGCCCAAATAAAAAAAGAGGCCAAAGAAGCCCACCAAAAAAAAACAAAAAAAAACAAAAAAATGAGAGAAAAGAGAGAAGGGGCAATGCTACTATTCCTTTTTCCACACTTGTGCTTCAAAGTAGCACCAGGATCTTCATGATAGAGAGTCTCCTATTTTGTCACTTTCATATACTAGTGGGAATTTTTCATTATAGAACTTGGCTTGTATATTCCAATGATGGGCTTCCTCAAAATTGCCCTAGGTCTTCGTGAGCAAGCAAGTTGGATGCACACCCACTTAGTTTCTTTTTGAGCTTTCATACACTTATAGCTCTAGTGCATCCGTTGCATGGCAATCCCTACTCACTCACATTGATATCTATTGATGGGCATCTCCATAGCCCGTTGATACGCCTAGTTGGTGTGAGACTATCTCCTTCTTTTTGTCTTCTCCACAACCACCATATTCTATTCCACCTATAGTGCTATATCCATGGCTCACGCTCATGTATTGCGTGAAAATTGAAAAAGTTTGAGAATACTAAAGTATGAAACAATTGCTTGGCTTAAACCGGGGTTGTGCATGTTTAATACTTTGTGTGATGAAGATGGAGCATAGCCAGACTATATGATTTTGTAGGGATAACTTTCTTTGGCCATGTTGTTTTGAGAAGACATGATTGCTTTGTTAGTATGCTTGAATTATTATTGTTTTTATGTCAACATTAAAATTTTGTTTTGAATCTTATGGATCTGAATATTCATGCCACAATAAAGAAAATTACATGGATGAATATGTTAGGTAGCATTCCACATCAAAAATTTTGTTTTTATCATTTACCTACTCGAGGACGAGCAGGAATTAAGCTTGGGGATGCTTGATACGTCTCCAACGTATCTATAATTTTTGATTGTTCCATGCTATTATATTATCGGTTTTGGATGTTTTATATGCATTAATATGCTATTTTATACTATTTTTGGGACTAACCTATTAACCTAGAGCCCAGTGCCAGTTTCTGTTTTTTCCTTGTTTTTGAGTTTTACAGAAAAGGAATATCAAACGGAGTCCAAACGGAATAAAAATTTACGGTGATTTTTTATGGACCAGAAGAAGCCCACGGAGCATCGGAGTTGGGCCAGAAGAGCCACGAGACAGCCACAAGCCTAGGCCCCCCCCAGGGCGCGCCCCCCTGGCTTGTGGACGCCTCGTGGCCCCCCTTGACGTGAGACCGACGCCAAAAATTCTTATAAATACCCAAACCTCCGAAAAGAAACCTAGATCGGGAGTTCCGCCGCCGCAAGCCTCTGTAGCCATGAAAAACCAATCAGGAGCCCGTTCCGGCACCCTGCCGGAGGGGGAAACCATCACCGGAGGCCATCTTCATCATCCCGGCGGTCTCCATGACGAGGAGGGAGTAGTTCACCCTCGGGGCTGAGGGTATGTACCAGTAGCTATGTGTTTGCTCTCTCTCTCTCGTGTTCTTGAGATGGCACGATCTTGATGTATCGCGAGCTTTATTGATATAGATGAATCATATGGAGTTTTCCCTCTCTATCTTCTTGTGATGAATTGAGTGTTCCCTTTGAAGTTTTCTTATCAGATTGAGTCTTTATGGATTTGAGAACACTTGATGTATGTCTTGCGATGGGATATCCGTGGTGACAATGGGATGTTCTATTGATCCACTTGATGTATGTTTTGGTGTTCAACTTGCGGGTTCCGTGGCCTTGGGAATCTATGCATAGGGGTTGGCACATGTTTTTGTCTTGACTCTCCGGTAGAAACTTTGGGGCACTCTTTGAAGTTCTTTGTGTTGGATTGAACATGATGAATCTGAAATTGTGTGATGCATATCGTATAATCAAGCCCATGGGTACTCGTGGTGACATTGGAGTATCTAGGTGACATTAGGGTTTTGTTTGATGTGTATCTTAAGGTGTTATTTTAGTACGAACTCTAGGGCTGTTCGTGACACTTATAGGGATAGCTCATAAGATTGATCGGAAAAGATAACTTTGAGGTGGTTTCGTACCCTACAATAATTTCTTCGTTTGTTCTCCGCTATTTGTGACTTTGGAGTGAACTCTTTGTCGCATGTGAGGGATTTACATATGATTCAACTATGTCAGTATTGTTGAGAGAACTTGCACTAGTGAAAGTATGAACCCTAGGCCTTGTTTTCAAGCATTGCAATACCGTTTTTGCTCACTTTTGTTACTTGCTACCTTGCTGTTTTTATATTTTCAGATTACAAAAATCTATATATACTATCCATATTACACTTGTATCACCATATCTTCGCCGAACTAGTGCACCTATACAATTTACCATTGTATTGGGTGTGTTGGGGACACAAGAGACTCTTTGTTATTTGGTTGCAGGGTTGTTTGAGAGAGACCATCTTCATCCTACGCCTCCCACTGATTGATAAACCTTAGGTCATCCACTTGAGGGAAATTTGCTACTGTCCTACAAAACTCTGCGCTTGGAGGCCCAACACGAGTCTACAAGAAGAAGGTTGCGTAGTAGACATCAGATCCGGCGTGGACTGAGTGGTGTGGGGCGACGGGATCCGGTGCGCGATCGATACGGGCGACGGGATCCAGCGGACTCGCTCTCGGTATGACGAGAGCCAGAGATCGAGCGGGACTCACGGAGCAGCAGTAGGAGCGGGACTCGGAGCAGCAGTGGGAGCGGGACTCGGGCAGCGGGATCGAGCAGAACTCGGGAGCGGACACGGCGGCCTTCAGCGGGGAACAAAGGCAGCCACGGGTAGAAGAGACAGCGCCGGTGGCGGCTGTGCAGCAGATTGGATCGGGAGGAGCACGAGTTGCGCGTGCGGAAAAAAGAACCTAGGCTCTAATACCATGTTAGGAAATATGCAACCTGTATTTCCATGAGGCCATAGGCCAGTACATATACATGTACAGGTGTAGAATATGCAAGAAACCCCTTATACAATGGGGTAAATACGAAAGGTTACATGGCTATCTATATAGTACTCTAACATCTCCAAGCAAAACACATATTATGTGACGAATAAAAATATAGCTCTAAGTAAGATATACCGATAGTGTCGAAGACGAAAGAGGGGATGTCTTCCGGGGCATCCCCAAGCTTAGGCGCTTGAGTCTTCCTTGGATATTACCTTGGGGGTGCCTTGGGCATCTCCAAGCTTAGGTTCTTGTCACTCCTTATTCTCCTCATATCAGTGTCTCAGCCAAAACTTGAAAACTTCAATCACACAAAACTTAACGGAACTTCGTGAGATGGGTTAGTATAGTAAATATAGATCATTCACTTAGGTACTGTTAAGACAAGATTCATAATTGTTACCGCATGATACCTACTGTATTCTATCATTCTCATAATTTATATTACTCAATATAAGCTATGGGAACACTAAAACAAGCAAACTATGCATGCAAAAAAGAATCTGTCAAAAACAGTACAGTCTGTGAAGATCTGTAGTATACCCATAGTTCCCTGTACATAAAAATTCTGAAAAATTAGGACAACGCAAAGAATTTGCATAGAAATACTGTGTAAAAATTTCAGAATTTTTTGACGCTCCAGTAAAATCAGATAAATTCTTTACTGGAGGTAAAAGTTTCTGTTTTTTGCACAGAATCAAATCAACAAGTATCCACACTATCCCAAAGGCTTTACTTGGCACTTTATTGAAATAAAAGACACAAAACATGATTACTACAGTAGCTTAATCATGTGAACAAACAAAAACAGAAAGTAAAAGTGTTGGGTTGTCTCCCAACAAGCGCTTTTCTTTAATGCCTTTTAGCAAGGCATGATGATTTCAATGATCCTCACATAGGAATAGTAATTGAAACATGCAAGAGAGCATCATGAATCTCATGGCAAGCATATTTAAGTCTAACCCAATTCCTATGCATAGTTATTTTGTGAGCAAACAATTTATGGGAACAAGAATCAACTAGCATAGGAAGGCAAAACAAGCATAACTTCAAAACTTTGAACACATAGAGAGGAAACTTGATATTATTGCAATTCCTAAAAGCATATGTTTCTCCCTCATGATAATTTTCAGTAGCATCATGAAGGAATTCCACAATATAACTATCACATAAAGCATTCTTTTCATGATTCACAAGCATAGAAAATTTATTACTCTCCACATAAGAAATTTTCTTCTCATTCATGGTAGTGGGAGCAAACTCAACAAAATAACTATCATGAGACACTTGATTGACATAACCACATTCAATATTAAAATCATGATGACAAGTGTCATGGTTACTATCACTCTTTATAGCATACATGTCATCATCATAGATAGGAGGCATGCCATCATCATAATAAATTTTCTCATCAAAACTTGGGGGACTAAAAATATCATCTTCATCAAACATAGCATCCCCAAGCTTGTGGCTTTGCATATCATTAGCATCATGGATATTCAGAGAATTCATACTAGCAACATTGCAATCATTCTCATCATTCAAGGAATTCTCATTAAGTATTTTCATAAACTCTTCCTCTATCAATTGAGCACAATATTCTGAACCATCATTTTCACGAAAGACATTAAAAAGACAAAACAATTGAGGCAACCTAAATTCCATTTTTTGTAGTTTTATTTTATAAAACCAAACTAGTGAAAAACAAGAAACTAAAGGATTTAATTACAAGATCTAAAGATATACCTTCAAGCACTCACCTCCCCAGCAACGGCGCCAGAAAACGTCTTGATGTCTACTATGCAACTTTATTCTTGTAGACTATGTTGAGCCTCCAAGCGCAGAATTTTGTAGGACAGTAGCAATTTTCCCTCAAGTGGATGACCTAAGGTTTATCAATCCGTGGGAGGTGTAGGATGAAGATGGTCTCTCTCAAACAACCCTGCAATCAAATACAAGAAATCTCTTGTGTCCCCAACACACCCAATACAATGGCAAATTGTATAGGTGCACTAGTTCGGCGAAGAGATGGTGATACAAGTGCAATATGGATGGTAGATATAGGTTTTTGTAATCTGAAAATATAAAAACAGCAAGGTAATAAATATTAAACAACGAGCAAAACGGTATATTAATGCGTGGAAACAAGGCCTAGGGTTCATACTTTCACTAGTGCAATCTCCCAACAATGCTAACATAGTTGAATCTTATGATCATCCCTCAACGTGCAACAAAGAATCAATCCAAAGTTCCTATCTAGCGGAGAACAATAAGATGAAATTGGTGTAGGTAGTGGAACCACCTCAAAGTTATTCTTTCCGATCAATCTTTTGGGCTATTCCTATAAGTGTCACAAACAGCCCTAGAGTTCGTACTAGAACAACACCAATGATACATATCAATCAATCCTAATGTCACCTAGATACTCCAATGTCACCTCAAGTATCCGTGGGTAAATTATACGACATGCATCAAACAATTTCAGGTCTATCATATTCAATCCAACACAAAGAACTTCAATGAGCACCCCAAGATTTCTATCAGAGAATGTGGTATGAAAACGTGCAATCAACCCCTATGCATAGATCCCCAAGGTCACCGGAATCCGCAAGTTGATGCCTCAACATATATCAAGTGAATCAATAGAATACCCCAATGTCACTACGGGCATCCCACGCAAGATGTACATCAAGTGTTCTCCAATCCAATATTCAATCCGACATAACAAAATCTCAAAGGTAAAGATTCAATTCATTACAACAAGGTAGCAAGGGAATAACATCATATGATCCGACTATATTAACAAAGCCCGTGATACATCAAGATCGTGACATCTCAAGAACACGAAAGAGAGAGAGATTGAACACATAGCTACTGGTACATACCCTCAGCCCCGAGGGTGAACTAATCCCTCCTCGTCATGGCCTCCGCCGGGATGATGAAGATGGCCACCGGTGATGGTTTCCCCTCTCCGACAGGGTACTGGAACGTCTCCAGATTGGGTTTTCGTCGATATAGAGAGTTGCGGCGGTGGAACAGAGAGTCTCTGTTTATTTCTGGGGTTTCTGGGATTTATAGGATTTTTCAGCGTTGGAATCACGCGCAACGGAGCCACATGGGCCCCACCACATATCAAGGCGTGACCTAGGGGGGTTGCGCCCTGATGGCTTGTGCCCCACTGGTGGCTCCCCTCTGGTGGTTCTTCGCTCCAATATGGCTTATTTCCTCCAGAAAAAATCACCAAAAAGTTTCGGGCGATTCCGACAACTTTCATTTTCTGCACAAAAACACCACCACGGTAATTCTGTTGAAAACAGCATCAGTCCGGGTTAGTTCTAAATAAATCATGTAAAGTGCATCAAAACCATATAAAAGTATTGTAATCATAGGTGAATATGGCATGAATACTTCATAAATTATCGATACGTTGGAGACGTATCAGGGTCCCGTGGGCACGGTACACGCCCGTGCGCACGGGGTGTCCAGCAGCTGCAGCGGAGGGCCCCTGCGCACGGGGTCTTTTGGGCCCGTGCGCACAGGGTATCCAGAGACTTCGGGCACCCCCGTGCGCATGGGGTCAGCATGTCCCGTGCGCACGGGGTAGTCTGGAGCTGAGCTTCTTGGCTGCAGTTTGGACTCTGTCTTCCGTGCTTCTTGACGTTCCTCCTCTTGGCCTTGTTCATCCTTCCTATTCCTTTCTTGGGTGTCTCCCTCGTGCCTAACAATGCATAGAGTTTCGTTGTGAGGTAGCATACAAGTTCCATTGATATCCATGTGCATATCAAAGAGGAGGGAGTTCACCTTTGTTTCGATGGCACGCGCTCGAGCTCTAGTCATAGGGCCACTTGGTGCTTGTAGTGGTGGTGTAGACTCCATGGGGGTGATGGTGGGATGCTCCGCATCAGCTATGCTTGTCAATTCCCAACATGTTTTATCAATTATACCTTTTTCTATGTGAAGTCATTACTCCTCATGAGATAAGCATATGATCTTTTCTATTTCTTTTATTGCCATGCTATGATGATGAGTGCATGAAAGTAAAGAACACAAACTCAACTAATCTTTATTATATATCTCTCACACCCAATTACAAAGATAGATAGACCTCAAAGCAAAATTCTAAGTAAAGCAAATCTGAAATTTTATTCCTCTAAATCACGAAAAACTAAGAATCAAACTGAAATAGATGGTAATGGTAAAAACTGATGGTGGTACGATACCGGGGCACCTCCCCCAAGCTTGGAACAAGCTAAGGGTGGTGCCCATACCCATGTACTCAAGCGTCCTTCTCGGGTGATGGTGGTGATTGTGTAGTGGCATTCTTCTTCTCCAGCCTATGCTAGAGGATACAATTTTCCTCCCTTAATTCATCGTTTTCTTGTTCAAGCTTCAATATCCTCTTGCATAATGCCTCCTTACTTTCCTGCAGAAAACGGGACAGGATAAATTGGATCTTAGATTTGTTTACTCCGTTTGGGAGACTTGACTTCTTTAATTCCACGTGCATATCTCCAGGCTGAGGTAGTGGAACTTCATCTTCATCTGAACCGGCATCCCTCGTCTCCTCCAAGTCGGTATCTTCCTCCTCATCTGTGGACCATAGGCAGGGGTAAATATCCCCAAAGATCTTTGGATCTGCACCAAGTGGGAAACATAGCTCTCTCCATCTGAATCTTGTGATGACATATTTTTAGATCTGCCAAAAAAATAGCACGAAACAAGAACAGAGGAGAAACTTGCGATGCGGTGGTCAAAACATACGGGAGTATATATAATGATTTTTTCTGGGTCAGAATACGTGCTCGGGAAGAAATCGGAGTCCGGGAGGCACACGAGGCCCCCACAAGCCATCAGGGCGCGCCCAGGGGGGTGGCTGATATGTCTCCAACGTATCTATAATTTTTGCTTGTTCCATGCTGTTATATTATCATTCTTGGATGTTTTACAATCATATTATCACAACTTTATATCATTTTTTGGGACTAACCTATTGACATAGTGCCAAAGGGCCAGTTGCTGTTTTTGCTTGTTTTTTACTTCGCAGAATATCAATTCCAAACGGAGTCCAATCGCGACGAAACGTTTTGGAGATTTTTTTGGGCCAGAAGACATCCAGTGGGCCAAAGAAGTGCCAGAGGGGAGGGTCGAGGAGACCACAACCCACCAGGGCGCGCCAGAGGCCCCGGGCGCGCCCTGATGGGTTGTGCCCTCCTCGGGACCCCTCTCCACTGCCTCTGACGCCTATAAATTCCCAAATATTCCAAAAACCCTAGAGGAGTCGACGAAAAACACATCCAGCCGCCGCAAGTTCCAGAATCGCGAGATCCAATCTAACACCATCACGGAGGGGTTCATCATCCTCATTGGTGCCTCTCCGATGATGCGTGAGTAGTCCACCATAGACCTATAGGTCCGTAGGCAGTAGCTAGATGGCTTCCTCTCTCTCTCTTTTGATTCTCAATACAATGGTCTCTTGAAGATCTATTTGATGTAAACTTTTGTGGTGTGTTTGTTGGGATCCGATGAATTTTGAGTTCATGATCAGTTTCTATCCATGAATATTATTTGAGTCTTCTTTGATCTCTTATATGCATGATTACTTATAGCCTCGTATTTCTTATTCGAATCTTTGGTTTAGTTAGGCCAACTAGATCGATTTTTCTTGCCATGGGAAGAGGTGCTTTGTGATGGGTTCAATCTTGCGGTGTCCTCTCCGAGTGACAGAAGGGGCAGCGAGGCACGCATGTATCGTTGCTATTAAGGATAATAAGATGGGGTCTATTCCTACATGAATAGATCTTGTCTACATCATGTCACCGTTCTTATTGCATTACTCCGTTTTTCCATGAACTTAATACACTAGATGCATGCTGGATAGCAGTCGACGTGTGGAGTAATAGTAGTAGATGCAGAATCGTTTCGGTCTACTAATCTTGGACGTGATGCCTATATAATGATCATCGCCTTGGATATCGTCATGATTATTTGATCTTCTATCAATTGCCCAACAGTAATTTGTTCACCCATCGTGTGTTATACTCATGAGAGAAGCCACTAGTGAAACCTACGGCCCCCGGGTCTACTTTTCCAACATATTGGTTTCCGATCTATCTTTTTGCCGCTTTTGTTTTCAGATCTACTATTCCAAAACCCCAAAAATACCTTGCTGCACTTTTTATTTGCCCTTTTTATTTTGCGTTCTTGAGAGATCTATCTCTCCAATCTATCACTACCTAATCTATCTTTTTACCGTAGAGAGATTGACCATCTCTCTTTCGCGTCGGGTTGCAAGTATTTGTTCTTTGTGTGCAGGTGTTGTTTACGTAGTGGTGGTGATCCTCTACAGGTTCGATACCTTGGTTTCATAACTGAGGGAAATACTTACCATCGTTGTGCTGCATCATCCCTTCCTCTTTGGGGAAATACCGACGCAGTCTCAAGCCACGTCAAAGGAATTTCTGGCGCCGTTGCCGGGGAGGAAGCGGTCTCTTCTACGTGCCAATCTCTGGCGTCGAGGAGACACCATCATCATCTACCAGGTTCGTAATCAAAAATATCATCTCCTTGCAAATACATTATTTGCCATTTGCCTCTCGTTTTCCTCTCCCCCACTTCACAAAATTTGTCGTTTTATTCGCCTTCTTTCTCATTCGCCTTTTTCTCGCCGGATCTCTTTTTGTTTGCTTGTGTTTCCATGTGCCTTCTATTTGCTTGCATCTTCGCTTGCTAAAAATCTATTGATATGGATCCTCATCCACTTGCTAATCTTTTCAAAAGACCAAATTATGATGAACCAATTGCTAGTGAGTTGAGTGCACTTGATTATCTCTATGAAGTTTTGTTAGAAAATCATGAATCTGAAAATTTTGATGAAGTGTTAAAAGAAGAAAATTATAAGGTGATTCATGATAGCTCCTTGATTGAAAAGCATGATTGCAATGTTGCTAGTATGAATTCTCTAAATTTCCATGATGCAAATGATATGCAAAGCCACAAGCTTGGGGATGCTATGTTTGATGAAGATGATATTTTTAGTCCCCCAAGGTTTGATGAGCAAATTTATTATGATTGCATGCCTCCTATTTATGATGATGGTGATGACACGTATGCTATAATGAGTAATGATAACCCTGAAACTTATCGTCATGGTTTTAATTTGCAATTTGGTTATGTCAATCAAGTGTCTCATGATAGTTATTTTGTTGAGTTTGCTCTCACTACCATGGGAGAAAAGGAATTTGCTTATGTGGAGAGTAATGAAAATTCAATGTTTGTGCATCATGAAAAGAATGATTTATGTGATAGTTATATTGTTGAATTCCTTCATGATGCTACTGAAATTTATTATGAGGGAGGAACATATGCTTGTAGGAATTGCAATAATATCAAGTTTCCTCTCTATGTGTTCAAAGTTTTGAAGTTATGCTTGTTTTGCCATCCTATGCTAGTTGATTCTTGTTCCCATAAATTGTTTGCTCACAAAATCCCTATGCATAGGAAATGGGTTAGACTTAAATGTGTTTTTCATATTATTCATGATGCTCTTTTGCATATTTCAATTACTACTTTTTATGTGAGCATCATTGAAATCATCACGCCTAGCTAGGGGCGTAAAACGATAGCGCTTGTTGGGAGGCAACCCAATGAATAAAATTTATTTTCACCTTTTTCTTTCTGTTTTTTAGTGTTGACACAATTACGACTCTTTTATGATTGTGTTTTTATGTTTTATTTAGTGTTTGTGCCAAGTAAAGCCTTTAGGATGATTCACAAGATGAGTAGAAACAATGCTTAATCTGGAACAGAAACTTTGCCTCCAGTGTGCGAATTTTCATTTTTTTACTGGAACATGATATTGAGCTGAAATTTTAACACAGTATTGCTATACAAATTCTTTACGTTGTCCTAATTTTTCAGAATTTTGAGAGTAACAGAAGTATGGTTAGAGTACAGATTACTATAGACTGTTCTGTTTAAAACAGATTCTGTTTTCGTTGCATTGTGTGCTTGTTTTGATGAATCTATGGGTTGTATTGAAGGGTATGAGCCATGGTAAAGTTAAAATACAGTAGGTATAATGCAATAATAAAATTTGAATGGGTTTGCAACAGTACTTAAACTAGTGATTTGCTTTATTATACTAACGGATCTCACGAAGGTTTTGTTGAGTTTTGTGTGATTGAAGTTTTCAAGTTTTGGGTGAGATCACGATGGATGAAGGAATAAGGAGTGAAAATAGCCTAAGCTTAAGGATGCTACAGCACCCCCAAGATATATCCAAAGAGAAACAAGCAACTAAGCTTGGGGATGCCCCGAGTGGCATCCCCTCTTTCTTCTAACGACCATCGGTATTTTACTTGGAGCTATATTTTTATTCATCACATATCATGAGTTTTGCTTGGAGCGTCTTGTATCATTTGAGTCTTTGCTTGCTTTGCTTTTTAGTTTGTCACTTGTATCCTTTCTGGACATACCTATTTGAGAGAGCCAAAATTATCCTAAGATTTGTTAGAATTGCTCTTTATGCTTCACTTAAACTTTTTGAGCTATAGAATTGCTCTAATGCTTCACTTCTATCTTTTTGAGCACGGTGTGCTTGGAAACTTTTGAAGAAATCCTCTCATGCTTCACTTAGATTATTTTGAGAGTTAGTAAATTTTGGAGAAATCCTCTCATGCTTCACTTATACTATTTTGAGAGATGAAATCTTTATGCTCATGTTCTTCACTTAAATTTGTTTGAGCTTGTCAAAAGCAATGGCAATATATGAAACTAGTCCCAAAGTGATAGATATCCAAGGGGGGTATAATAAAAACTTTCATGAAGATCATTGGACAAATTAAACTTGATTCCTTGTAATAGTTTTGAGACATGATGATAGTAATATGTGAGTCATGTTAGTGAGTAATTATGCTTTAGTAAGAATATTGGTGTTAAGGTTTGTGACTCCCTATGCAAGTACGAAAGTCAATAGTTATGTAATGAAATTACATCCTACTTATGGTGCATTATTTGGTGTTAGTTATGATCAATGCTCGCTTATGTGAATTTTCGTTTCTTGGTTGGTTGCTTCTCAATCTATTTGCTAGCCTCCACTTGTACTAAGTAGAAATACTACTTGTGCATCCAAAATCCTTAAACCCAGTTTTGCCTTATGAGTCCACCATACCTACCTATATGCGGTATTTCCATGCCGTTCTAAGCAAATTTGTATGTGCCATCTCTAATTTTCAAAATAAATTTCCTTTTTGTGCGCTCGTACCGCTCATGAAACGGCAGGGGGTGTCCAATATGTTTCCATGCTACATGTGTTATTTTCAAGATGAGTGTTTATTTACATGTCATTGCACGAGAGTACGGCGGTAATAGGGATGCACATTCCCGAAATGAAAAAACAAAAAAAATTACTTTATGTTGTCAAATAATAAATTCCTTGGAACGTGTTGGTATGGAAGGCAACCGTGGATACGGCCAGCCATGGATTGTGAAAGAATGGTGGAAAAAGGAATAAACTTTATTTTCTGTTTGGGAACCGCCTATGATATATCTAGCATGGAAAGTATTGTGAACTACTTTGTCGTTTTCGTTGACAGGAAAGGCATGCCACTCAAAATATTTTTCTCTCTCAATTTAAAACTTTGAGCTCTGGCACCTCTACAAATCCCTACTTCCCTCTGCGAAGGGCCTATCTATTTACTTTATGCAATTTTTATTTTTACTTTGAGTCTCCGTCTTCTCTTATAAAGCACCAACTAGGGGGCACTATGATCGTACTTGAGCATTGGGTGTAGCTAATATTTGAGTGTGTTTCATGAATGGATCAATGATTGAGCATGATGGGCTAGGGATAACTTTCTTTAGTGTTGATATTTTGAAAGACATGGTTGCTTGTTGGTATGCTTGAGTATTAAAGTCTTCATGTCAAAACTAGACTATTGCTTTGAACCATCTAAAAGTCCAAATGTCCATGCTACAAAAGAAAGAATATGTGATGAACATGTTAGGCGGCATTCCACATCAAAAATTCTGTTTTTATCATTTACCTACTCGAGGACGAGTAGGAATTAAGCTTGCGGATGTTGATACGTCTCCAACGTATCTATAATTTTTGTTTGTTCCATGCTGTTATATTATCATTCTTGGATGTTTTACAATCATTTTATAGCAACTTTATATCATTTTTTGGGAAAAACCTATTGACATAGTGCCAAAGTGCCAGTTGTTGTTTTTGATTGTTTTTTACTTCGCAGAATATCAATACCAAACGGAGCCCAATCGCGACGAAACTTTTTGGAGTTTTTTTTGGGCCAGAAGACATCCAGTGGGCCAAAGAAGTGCCAGAGGGGAGGGTCGAGGAGACCACAACCCACCAGGGCGCGCCTTGATGGGTTGTGCCCTCCTCGGGACCCCTCTCCACTGCCTCTGACGCCTATAAATTCCCAAATATTCCAGAAACCCTAGAGGAGTCGACGAAAAACACATCCAGCCGCCGCAAGTTCCAGAACCGCGAGATCCAATCTAACACCATCACGGAGGGGTTCATCATCCTCACTGGTACCTCTCCAATGATGCGTGAGTAGTCCACCATAGACCTATAGGTCCGTAGGCAGTAGCTAGATGGCTTCCTCTCTCTCTCTCTCTCTCTCTAGATTCTCAATACAATGGTCTCTTGGAGATCTATTTGATGTAAACTTTTGCGGTGTGTTCGTTGGGATCCGATGAATTTTGAGTTCATGATCAGTTTCTATCCATGAATATTATTTGAGTCTTCTTTGATCTCTTATATGCATGATTACTTATAGCCTCGTATTTCTTCTTCGAATCTTTGGTTTAGTTAGGCCAACTAGATCGATTTTTCTTGCCATGGGAAGAGTGCTTTGTGATGGGTTCGATCTTGCGGTGTCCTCTCCCAGTGACAGAAGGGGCAGCGAGGCACGCATGTATCGTTGCTATTAAGGATAACAAGATGGGGTCTATTCCTACATGAATAGATCTTGTCTACATCATGTCACTGTTCTTATTGCATTACTCCATTTTTCCATGAACTTAATACACTAGATGCATGCTGGATAGCAGTCGATGTGTGGAGTAATAGTAGTAGATGCAGAATCGTTTCAGTCTACTAATCTTGGACGTGATGCCTATATAATGATCATCGCCTTGGATATCGTCATGATTATTTGATCTTCTATCAATTGCCCAACAGTAATTTGTTCACCCACCGTGTGCTATACTCATGAGAGAAGCCACTAGTGAAACCTATGGCCCCCGGGTCTACTTTTCCAAAATATTGCTTTCCGATCTATCTTTTTGCCGCTTTTGTTTTCAGATCTACTATTCCAAAAACCCAAAAATACCTTGCTGCACTTTTTATTTTCCCTTTTTATTGTGCGTTCTTGAGAGATCTATCTCTCCAATCTATCACTACCTAATCTATCTTTTTACCGTAGAGAGATTGACAACCTCTCTTTCGCGTCGGGTTGCAAGTATTTGTTCTTTGTGTGCAGGTGTTGTTTACGTAGTGGTGGTGATCCTCCTACTGGTTCGATACCTTGGTTTCATAACTGAGGGAAATACTTACCGTCGCTGTGCTGCATCATCCCTTCCTCTTTGGGGAAATACCAACGCAGTCTCAAGCCACGTCAGTGGCCGCACCCTGTTGGCTTGTGCCTCCCTCATGGGTCCCCTGACTCATTTTTATTTTTCGATTTTTTCAAAAATACTAAAACCAACAAAACATATTTTTTTGAATTTTTGGAGTCAGTTTACTTACCGTATCACGTACCTACTCCCTTTTCAGGTTTCTGGAGCGTTCCGGAAGGTCTCTCTTATGTGCTCCTCCGGTGTTATCACTTGAATAACATTAGTTTCATCATTAATGGACGTACCTGAAATGTAGTGCTTAATTCTTTGCCCATTTACCACTCTTGGAGTTTTGCCTTCGAAGTTATTAATTTTTATAGCAACGGAGCGATAGACCTCCTCGACAACATATGGACCTTCCCAATTGGAGAGGAGTTTACCTGCAAAAAATCTGAAACGAGAATTGTACAAAAGTACTAGGTCGCCTACACTGAATACTCGTTTTTGAATCCTCTTGTCATGCCATCTTTTAACCTTTTCCTTAAACAACTTGGCATTTTCATAAGCTTGTGTCCTCCATTCGTCTAATGAGCTAATATCGAATAGCCTCTTCTCACCGGCAAGTTTAAAGTCATAGTTAAGTTCTTTAATTGCACAATAAGCTTTATGTTCTCAGTCAAGAGGTAAATGACAAGCCTTTCCATAGACCATTTTATATGGAGACATCCCCATGGGATTTTTATAGGCAGTCCTATAAGCCCATAACACGTCTGAAAGGATCGAGATGGACCTAGAGGGGGGGTGAATAGGTACAATTACAAATTTTAATTATTACCTAGCAATTTTAGACAATAATGCGGAATATGAAAGTTGGTCTAACAATTGCAAAGGTGATTCTAGCGCAAGGCAATATAATCAATTACAACTAATGGTAAGGCAAACAAGCACAATATAAAGTAAGTAAAGACAAGGGACAAATAACCACAAGTAGGGAGTAAGGGTTAGTGATAACCGCAACTCCGAGAGACGAGGATGTATGCCGATGTTCACTTCCTTGGAGGGAAGCTAGTCACCGTTAGAGAGGTGGATGTTACCACGAAGGCACACCAACGCCACGAAGGCTCACCCTATTCTCCCTTTGAGACAACACCACGAAGGCGTTTCCCAACCACTAGTGGTAGACCTTGAGGTGGTCTCCAAACCTTCACAAACTTTCCAGGGGCAATCACAATGTTTGATTCCTCACCGAAGAACTCCTACCGCCTAGGAGTCTCCAACCTCCAAGAGTAACAAGAACAAAGGGGAAAAGCTCAAGACTTGCTCAAATCACGAATTCCTTTGGTCAAGAGAGGGGGAAGGAGTGGATCTATCACTTGATTGGAGAAACTCTCACAAACTCCCACAAATCGCTCCGGGATCTTGGATTTGGTGTATGAGGATGAGAGAGAGAGTTGTGAGTGTTCTTGAGTCAGCTCAAAGTGAATGGTCAACTCTCTCACGGGGTGGGGGAGAGTTATTTATACTACCACCCAATAAGTGGCCGTTGGAGCCACTTAAACTGCGCAGGCGTCGGACGTCCGATAGTTACCGGACATCCGGTGTCTCACAAGGCACCGGTCAACCGACGCATCACCGGTCGTCCGACAGCGAGAAGGTGAACGAATGTGTGGTAGTGAGGTGGTGTGTTGATATCATCGGATGACTGGAATGTGCCGGTCGTCCGAAGCACCGACAAGGACCGGACGTCCGACAGGGACCGGACGTCCAACATTTTGGCTCTGGTAGGAACAGATCGGATTTCCGGTGGGGACCGGAAATCTGACGTTTTGGCTCTGTGTAGAAAGTAACGGATTTCCGGCACACACCGGTCGTCCGAATCACCGGACGTCCGACAGGGACCGGATGTCCGACGTTTTGGCTCTGTGTAGAAAGTAACGGATTTCCGGTACATACCGGTCGTCCGAATCACCGGACGTCCGACAGGGACCGGATGTCCGAGAAAGGCAGAGATAGTGACCAAATGATGTGAGTGAAAGAGAGAGGAGAAAACCGTGGGTTTTTGAGCAAGTCCTTCACGAGACCCAATGTTC
The DNA here is from genome assembly GCA_039707655.1 of Elymus sibiricus. NCBI lineage: Eukaryota > Viridiplantae > Streptophyta > Magnoliopsida > Poales > Poaceae > Elymus > Elymus sibiricus. Next base: position 339,210,433 of record CM077663.1, read on the forward strand.
CCCTCTTAATAGTGCGGGATCCCTATACTCAAGATCAAACATAAAAACCCAAGCTAGTTGTCTTGATTCTTCGTTCTTGAGCAATATATATATGTCCGTAGTCATGATCCACACAAGTCCTGTGGGGACTAATCCTGAAATATACTTGACAAACAATATTAGTCCCCCATGTGTATATTGTCATCAACATCAAAATACGATTAAGGGCATGATTGCACTTTCAATCTCCCCCTTTTTGGTAGTTGATGACAACATACACATAGCTCTCAAAAGATAAAAATATTGAATGCTTAGGAGAGATTTGTCGAAGAGCTCCCCCTAGATGTGAGCAATAGAAACGCACATATATGGGAAGCTCCCCCTCAAAGTAACAACCATTACCAACATTTGAGCAAAATATTTTTTTTGTTGAGCAACTCACAACTCAAATGCATACAGTCATGATGGATGAACTTAGGAAGATCACATTAAGGCATAATATGTCATCATAGATAAAAGTCATACAACCACTCATAGCATAATGGTTCAACAAACATGAAACACATCACATGGTCCAATACAGGGGAATATCATAGCACTAAACAAATCAAGACCACTTAAGATAAATTAAATGTTTCTCCCCCTTGGCATCAAGTACTTAAAAAGGGGGGGCAAAGAAGAGCAGCCAAGAAGTCACAGAACATCATCATCATCGTCATGAGCGCCACTGCCACCAGCCTCGTCGAAGAAATCAGCCCACTCAGGGCCAGAAGGAAACCCAAAATCTGAAGGAGGAGCCTCAGGGAGACACTCATCCTCACTCACATCGGTAGCTCCAGAGTCTCTCAGACGAGCCTTCAACGCATTCTTGGAAGAGATCATGCGAGAGACAACATCGTGGTTCTGCGTGCAGTGAAAGGTAAAGGCCTTCATCATTGCAGAGTGGGCTTTACCGATGAACCGAGCAAAACGGCCAAAAGGTGCAGAGTCAAAGGAGGGTGTAGGCTGGCGAGACCGAGACTCCGCACGACGAGTAGTGGTAGTAGATGGCTTGGGAGCAGCATTATCAGCCATATGAGAAGGAATGTCCCACTTCTGGAGGGTATTGGTCCGGACCATAGAAAACGGGGCAACATGCTCAATGAGAGCCTGAATAAACGGAGCATGTGGAAATGCCCGCTTATACTGAAGGCTAGCCAGACGAATCTCATGCCAGATGAAATGAGGAACATTGATCTTGCCCTTTGGAGACTCATACAGGCGATGCATGAGGTCAATGCAATAGCTGTTGCAGGACCCCTTATCACCCATCTTAGGATAGATGGTGCGAATCACACACTGAAAGATGATGAAGTATGGAGATCTCCAGATGGCTACCTGATTTACATCACGATGACGGTCTTCCTCCGAAATATCCTTCAATTCTTTGAGCAGGAAACCACACTTGTCAACAGGCTTAGGACGATGATTGGGATCATCCTTGTGGATTTTGAAGCCAACATCAGGAAATCCTAGTGCAGCAACAAAGTCCACATAGGAGGCAGTGAGCTCTGTGTCAGAGGTCATCCATGAGATGGTCTTGTTAGGATGGAAGAAACAAGTAGCATAGAATTGGAGGATGGCAGCCTCGCTGAAATCATGCTGGTAAGCAAATGGCAGTGCAAGCCCAGAGGACTCAATAAGCTCAATGGCACCAGGATACTTCACAGGATTGGCCTGAATGTGCTCCAAGTCAATGTAGTGGTGCAGAGAGAGTCCCTTTGGAAGAACGACGGTGGTGAAAATGTCCGCCTGAACATTGGTGCGGAACCGTTGATCCAAAGAGTCTTGACCAACCTCAAACTGATTAATGTCGCGGCGGAACTTGAAATATGCAGCCTTGGGCACTTTGGTGAAGTCCTTGAGTGCACGCCCAAGAAGCTGAGGGGGTTCAAGAGATATGCGCCGACCATCATCATTTGGTTGCACCGGAGGAGGAGCAGGCATATAGGTGGCCCTCCGAGAGGCGGAAGGACGGGTCGGAACAGCCACATATTCAGCGCGTTCCTCATTTTCCATCTCCTCTTCATAGTCAGAACCCTCAGGAGAAGTGGTATCCTCATGCACAGGACGTTTGTCAGCTCGCTTCCGCGTACGTTGATGCTCTTGCGAGTCATCCGAGCCACCACGACGAGAAGCTGAAAAACGACATGAACATGGGGAATTACCGCAAGGAACCGATGTAACGAGGGAGGTTGAGACCACAAGAATATGATATGGGACGTAAGAATTACCGCGAGCAGAAGAGCCCCCGGCATTCCTGTGGGCAGTGTGTTTGATTTTCGGCATCGTTGGGTCACCAACACTTTAGGAAAGACAAAAACAGAGGAGATCACAACTGGGCACGAATCCACCATGAATGAGAAAATTGACCGGAGGAAAAGATGAGGGCAAGGGGAATCTACCTCGGAGGAAGAACTCGGGGACGGATCGACGGAGGGACGGGAGATCCACTCCCTAGCGGCGTGGCGGCGAACAGAGGCGCGAGGTGGGGAGGGGATAGAATAGGGCAACTGCCCGTTCGGTCCCGTCCCCAGATTTTATATGGGCCGCGGATTTTACCGGACGACCGACAGTTATCGGACGTCCGGAGGCTGATGGGAGCACAAGATTTACCAGGCAACGGACGACCGGACGATATCGGACATCCGAGGCCTGGGACAGAGATGAGTTGCTGAGAAGGAATGCAGCACAGCAACCGGATATCAGACGAATGTCGGACGTCCGGTAGGCTGCGGGTCATCGGACGTCCGACAAGTGTCGGAAATCCGGTGGCAAAAGAATGAGCGCAGACAGCGATTGATGAGTTCTAGATGGACCCGAGTATATGTATATATATATATATATATAACTAGGCAGATAGAGATGAAACCAACATGAACATTAACGAGACACACATTTATAGACCCCAAGCATAGATAAGCAACCCTACCACGAGGAAGGGCGGCGGCCTAGGCCACCATGTGTGAGTGTGTGTGTTGTGACGCCGCAAAGATTTTAACCTTGGGCTCAAGAACACTACTCCATCATTTAAAGCACTATTTGTCACATGGACATAGTAGCTTTGAGAGTGTTTGGTCTATTTATGCATCATATAGAGAGAAGAAGATTCATGAATTGAATTTCTCCCCCTAAATACATGCCTACATCTAGACAAGACATGAAGTAAAGACATGCATGGGTACAAGATTTCACATAATGCTATCAAGCTCCAAGATACCAAGTTCACGCCTAAGTTGACAAAACCTTGCTTCATCCAATGGTTTGGTGAAGATGTCGGCAAGTTGCATATCCGTACCAACATGGTCAATAACAATGTCACCTTTTTGCACATGGTCTCTCAAGAAGTGATACCTAATATCAATGTGCTTGGTGCGAGGGTGATCAACAGGGTTTTCAGCAATCTTGATGGCACTTTCATTATCGCATAGAAGATGCACATGCCTATAAGTGATACCATAATCCTTCAAAGTTTGCCTCATCCATAGCAGTTGAGTTGCACAGCTTGCGGTTGCAATGTATTCGGCTTCGGCGGTGGAGAGGGAGACACAATTTTGCTTTTTCGAGGACCAACTTACCAAGGAGCGTCCAAGAAATTGACATGCACCGGAGGTGGACTTCCTACCCACTTTGTCTCCGGCCCAATCCGCATCCGTGTACCCAATGAGATCAAACTTGGCATCCTTGGGGTACCATAGACCCAACTTTGGGGTGTGAACAAGGTATCTAAGAATATGCTTAACCGCCTTATGATGACTTTCCCTAGGGGAAGCTTGAAATCTTGCACATATGCCTACACTTAACATGATGTCCGGTCTAGATGCACAAAGATAAAGCAACGAACCAATCATAGAGCGGTAAAGAGATGGGTCAAAGGGGATACCGTTTGTGTCTTCATTAAGAGCAAGTTTGGTACCAGTTGGCATGGGTGTCTTGCATGGACTAGCGTCGGTCATTCCGAACTTCTCAAGAAGGTACTTGAGATATTTGGTTTGGGACAAGAAAATTCCTTCTTGAAATTGTTGAATTTGAAATCCGAGAAAGAACTTCAAGTCCGCATTGAGTGACATCTCAAAGGTCTTGGTCATGGAGGCCGCAAACTTCTTGCACAAATGAATGTTAGGAGAACCAAAAATGATGTCATCTACATAGATTTGGCATAGGATCAAATCACCTTTTTCCCTCTTGGTAAAAAGAGTGGGATCGATCACCCCTCTCACAAAACCATCATCGAGTAGAAACTTCTTGAGATGATCATACCAAGCACGAGGTGCTTGTTTGAGGCCATACAAAGCCTTGTGAAGTTTATACACATAGTCTTTGTGATCGGGGTCAACGAAACCGGGTGGTTGTGATACATATACTTCCTCTTGTAGAGGACCGTTAAGAAAAGCACTCTTCACATCCATTTGATGTAAAGTAAAACCATTGAAAGCGGCATAAGCAAGTAAAATGCGAATAGACTCAAGACGAGCAACGGGAGCAAAGGTCTCATCAAAGTCCAAACCTTCAACTTGTGAGTACCCTTGTGCCACTAACCTTGCCTTGTTTCTAATGATTACTCCATTCTCATCTTGCTTGTTCTTGAAGATCCATTTTGTACCAATGACATTGTGTTCCTTGGTTGGTCTTTTGACTAGAGACCACACTTTGTTGCGTTCAAAACAGTTCAACTCTTCTTGCATAGCAACGAGCCAATCGTTGTCCTTCAACGCATCTTGTACCTTGAGTGGCTCAACACTAGAGACAAACGAGAAGTGAGCACAAAAGTTTGTCAATTGTTTACGAGTGACTCTACCTTATGATATGCCGGTAAGAATTTGGTCAACGTCAACGCGACCGGCCACTCGAGGCATGATGCAGGTTAAGGTTTCTCGAGGTTCAACTTCATTTCCATCATCCACATCTTCAACATATGGATCATTAATGTGTGGTGGAAGATCTTCTTCTTCATGTTGCATTTGTTGAGGTTCACCATCGTCATAAGGTTCATCACCATCAATAGTTGCATGTTCTTGTTCTTGCTCTTGATGATGATCTTGTTCTTGAGCTTGATCATGGTGAGGGTATTGTTCTTGTTCTTGAACAATGGGCTCCTCTTGAGCAATGGTGTCTTGTGGTGGTGTGAGTGTCGTGGTGGTTTGAACATTTGTGAAGCTTGTGTCTTCTTCTTCCTCATTCATGAGGTACTTGTTCCATTGGAAGAAGAGCACCAACACCCATAGTCAAGATATCTTGCGAGGAATCTTCATCACCTACATCACTTAGATCAACTTGCTCCCCATGGGAGCCATTAAATTCATCAAACACCACATCACAAGTTTCTACAACACATCCGTTGGATTTGTTGTAGACCCTATAGGCGTGAGAGTTTGACCCATAACCAACAAATATACCCTCTATTGTTTTGGATTGGAATTTTCCTAACCGTTCTCTCTTATTGAGAATGAAGCACTTGCACCCGAATACACGGAAGTACTTGACATTTGGCTTGTTCCCGGTTAGGAGCTCATAGGGGGTCTTGTCCAAGATATTGCGAAGGAAGAGCCGGTTTGATGCATGACATGCGGTGTTGACGGCCTCGGCCCAAAAACTATGTGGTGACTTGTACTCATCCAACATGGACCTTGCCATATCCACAAGTGTGTGGTTCTTCCTCTCGGCTACACCATTTTGTTGAGGGGTGTAGGGTGCGGAATATTGACGTTCAATTCCCTCATCACTAAGGAACTCTTCTAGGGTGTAGTTCTTGAACTCGGAGCCATTGTCACTTCTTATTGCCAAGATCTCTTTGTCGAATTTTCGTTGAGCTTGTTTGGCAAAATCAATGAAGGTGATCTTCGTCTCATCCTTGGACTTGAGGAAGAACACCCATGAGTATCTTGAGTAATCATCAACAATGACAAGACCATACTTCTTCCCACCAAGACTATCCCATGAAGGAGGCCCGAAAAGATCCACATGAAGGAGCTCCAATGGCCTTGAGGTTGATACGATATTCTTGGGTGGGTGCTTTGATTGATGTTGCTTCCCGGCTATGCATGCACTACACACACGATCTTTCTCAAAAGACACATTGGTTAGTCCAAGGATGTGATTACCCTTTAAGAGATCTTGAAGATTTCTCATGCCGACATGGGCTAGCCGGCAATGCCATAGCCACCCCTTGTCGGCCTTGGCCATTAGACAAGTTGCATGGAATGTACTCTCTTTCGAGAAGTCAACCGTGTAAAGGTTGCCATCCAGCTGTCCAACGAAGGCCACTTCGAGAGTATCTCTCTTAAAGACTTTCACATCCGTTAGTCCAAATAGTGTATCATAACCAACGGAAGCCAATTGACGAACGGAAAGTAAATGATATTTAAGGGATTGGACAAGCATGACATTTGCAAGAGACATGTCATTTGAGATAGCCACCTTGCCCAACCCAAGTACCTGTCCTTTTGATCCTCCACCAAACAAAATGCTCATAAATGGTTGAATAGCTTCCATGAAGTCGAAGAGCAACTTGCTATCTCCGGTCATATGATTGGTGCATCCACTATCGATCACCCATTTGACTCCACCAGAGAAGGCAACCTACACACAATTCAAGACTTGGTTAGAGGCACCCATTTTACAATGGGACCTCTCAAGTTAGTTACAAGGGTCTTAGGGACCCAAATAGCATAGAAGCGAAAATCATTACGAGGACCAACAAATTTAGCATAAACCTCTCCATCCATTGTCTTACGAAGCACATAGGATGGAGGCATGAAATATTTCGGTTTGTTGGGAGTGGGCATGCCCATAGTGGCCTTCCCACTCACAACCTTGTCAAATTTCCCTTTTCCTTTCACCTTGTGCCCTTCACGCACAAATGTCTCCTTGATAGGCGTGGTGCACTTTTGAGAAGATATTTTCTTCTTGCTTGTGCTTGTGTCAAATCCAAGCCCTTCCTTGGCCACCACTTCATTGTGTTGGCTCAACACCTCATTAAGGTTCTTTTGACCTTGGGCACATGTCATGAGTCCTCTCGAGAATTGAGCTTTTAGAGAGCGATTCTCATCAAGAATAGATGCTAGATCACCACTAGTGTTAGTAGTACAAGCATCAACATTTATAATAGGGGAGGAGTAAGCCTTTGCAAGAGTTTCAAGATAAGTAAGTTTGAGTTCCTCAAAATTCTTTGTAAGGAGGGTGAGCTCTTCTTCCTTAGTCTTGAGAGACAAGGATAGAAGCTCACAATCCTTAGAAAGAGTAGCATGAGACTCTACAAGCTTACTCTTATCATTCATCAACTCCTTGCAAGAGCTCTCAGCCTTTTTCAAGGAGGCAAGTTTCTTAGCATGCTCATCAAGGTTTGCACCAATTTTTAAGCATAATTCATCATTCCGTGCTTCCTTATATTGGACTTTCCGCTCAAGGATTTCATATTTTTCCTTTTCCTCGGTAATGAGGGTTTCGAGTTCCTTAATGGTGACGGTGTTCTTACCCACCATCTCCATAAGCATACGAGACATAGTGAGCTTCTTTCCTTTAAGGGAGCACATGAACTTATCAATTTTAGCAAACATGAGATCATTCATATCATCATCATCATGATTGTCCTCCATATCAACATATTCATCACTAGGAGTAGGAGGAATGAAGAGAGGAGGGTTTGAACGAGGAGTTACCTTGACCTTATCGGAAGAAGTTTGTTGCTCACCATCCTCCACCACGGCCTTAGCCATTAGACACTTGTGATCGTTGCCCTTGTAGTCTTTCATGTAGTTGTAGGTGACAACATCACCACTCTTGTTGACTAGCCTCAAGGTGTTTTGAGAATCTTGAGCTACTCCGGCAACACCACCAACATCATCGGGATCGGATTCTTCTTGAGCAACCATTGCCTTTCCATCTCTCTTCTTGAGCTTGGAGTTCAAAGGATTTGGTAACTTCTTCTTTGTAAAGATCTTTGGAAATCTTGGTTTATCTTCTCTCTTCTCATACGGGCACTCATTGGAGAAGTGATTGGTTTCTTCACAGTTGTAGCACTTTCTCACTTTCTTCTTTTGGAATCTTCCCTTGAATTTTCCCGCGTTAAACTGTTTGACAAAGAGAGCAATGTCTTCATATGAGGGGCCCTCATCCGAGTCAATCTCATCACCTTCTTCATCCTCTTCTTCTTCTTCACTTTGCTCTTCATCATACTCTTGCTTGGCCTTCAAAGCAAGATCGGTCTTTGGTAATGAGCTACCGTGCATGGCAAGATGTCTTGTAGCATTGGCCTTGGATTCTTCAAACAATTGGAAGGTGGAAATGACATCATCGGGAGACATTTCCTTGAACCCATACCGATGCCTTATGTCCCACACCATTTGATGATGATAAGGAGCAAGTGCATTTAGCAACTTGTCCACAAGAAATCGCTTGGTCAAGTTGAATCCATCTTGGGTCTTGTCACAATCATATGACTCAATGTTGGCGGCGAGTGTCATGAGACGCTCAAGAAGATGCTTGGGGGTCTCACCCTTTTCCATACAAAAGTATTGCAATGCCCCTTTCGCAATCTCATATTGTGCAAGCCGGAGAGTGGTGGTACCGGTCTTGGTCATTACAATGCTATCCCATAACTCCTTGGCGTTTGTGATGTGAATGTAAGGCCGTTTCTGCTTGTTAGACATGCCCTTTCTTATGAGCATAATTGCGGTGTCATTGAGATGCTTGTCATATGCTTCTCCCGGTGTGAGATTCTTCAGGTCGGCCGGGTTGTAGCCATTCTCCAAGATTTCCAACATCTCGTCATTGGCGAATCGGAGATGGTCCTGCATCCCAACTCTCCACAAAGAAAAATCGGCATTGTCATCAAGCAAAGGAGGCTTGCCCCCAGGGTTATACTTTGGTTTCTCCAGTTTAGGTTTTGCATAAAGCCATGATACACCGAAAGTATCATTGTTAGGAGGTTGTTGGACCAAAGGAGGGGAGGTCGCAGTTGCCCCTGGAGCCATACCACTTGGGTTAGCAAGTGACACGGGATTCAGGGCCATTGCGGCAATCCTCATTTGGACCAAGGCCTCAACAGAAGCATCATGCTCCGCCTTTTGCTTAGCAAGGGCCTTTTCCAAATCCTCAGAGGAGAACGTCTTATGCTCTCCCGAAGAAGAAGCATCCTTCTCTTGAGGATTTGTACCCAAGGGGGTCCCATCAGGGTTCATCTCGCTCTAGGGCGGTTAAGCCACAAGAATAGAGCACGAGGCTCTGATACCAATTAAAAGGATCGAGACGGACCTAGAGGGGGGGTGAATAGGTACAATTACAAATTTTAATTATTACCTAGCAATTTTAGACAATAATGCGGAATATGAAAGTTGGTCTAACAATTGCAAAGGTGATTCTAGCGCAAGGCAATATAATCAATTACAACTAATGGTAAGGCAAACAAGCACAATATAAAGTAAGTAAAGACAAGGGACAAATAACCACAAGTAGGGAGTAAGGGTTAGTGATAACCGCAACTCCGAGAGACGAGGATGTATGCCGATGTTCACTTCCTTGGAGGGAAGCTAGTCACCGTTAGAGAGGTGGATGTTACCACGAAGGCACACCAACGCCACGAAGGCTCACCCTATTCTCCCTTTGAGACAACACCACGAAGGCGTTTCCCAACCACTAGTGGTAGACCTTGAGGTGGTCTCCAAACCTTCACAAACTTTCCGGGGGCAATCACAATGTTTGATTCCTCACCGAAGAACTCCTACCGCCTAGGAGTCTCCAACCTCCAAGAGTAACAAGAACAAAGGGGAAAAGCTCAAGACTTGCTCAAATCACGAATTCCTTTGGTCAAGAGAGGGGGAAGGAGTGGATCTATCACTTGATTGGAGAAACTCTCACAAACTCCCACAAATCGCTCCGGGGTCTTGGATTTGGTGTATGAGGATGAGAGAGAGAGTTGTGAGTGTTCTTGAGTCAGCTCAAAGTGAATGGTCAACTCTCTCACGGGGTGGGGGAGAGTTATTTATACTACCACCCAATAAGTGGCCGTTGGAGCCACTTAAACTGCGCAGGCGTCGGACGTCCGATAGTTACCGGACGTCCGGTGTCTCACAAGGCACCGGTCGACCGACGCATCACCGGTCGTCCGACAGCGCGAAGGTGAACGAATGTGTGGTAGTGAGGTGGTGTGTTGATATCATCGGATGACTGGAACATGCCGGTTGTCCGAAGCACCGACAAGGACCGGACGTCCGACAGGGACCGGACGTCCGACATTTTGGCTCTGGTAGGAACAGATCGGATTTCCGGTGGGGACCGGAAATCTGACGTTTTGGCTCTGTGTAGAAAGTAACGGATTTGCGGCACACACCGGTCGTCCGAATCACCGGACGTTCGACAGGGACCGGATGTCCGACGTTTTGGCTCTATGTAGAAAGTAACGGATTTCCGGTACATACCGGTCGTCCGAATCACCGGACGTCTGACAGGGACCGGATGTTCGAGAAAGGCAGAGACAGTGACCAAATGATGTGAGTGAAAAAGAGAGGAGAAAACCGTGGTTTTTTGAGCAAGTCCTTCACGAGACCCAATGTTCCCCTCTTAATAGTGCGGGATCCCTATACTCAAGATCAAACATAAAAACCCAAGCTAGTTGTCTTGATTCTTCGTTCTTGAGCAATATATATATGTCCGTAGTCATGATCCACACAAGTCCTGTGGGGACTAATCCTGAAATATACTTGACAAACAATATTAGTCCCCCATGTGTATATTGTCATCAACATCAAAATACGATTAAGGGCATGATTGCACTTTCAACGTCATGTAGTTTCTTAGACCAATTCTTTCTAGATCTATTGACAGTCTTTTGCAAAATTAATTTTATTTCTCGGTTGCTCAATTCAACTTGCCCACTAGACTGAGCATGATAAGGTGATGCAATTCTATGGTTAACATCATATTTAGCTAGAAGTTTACGGAAAGCACCATGAATAAAATGTGAACCACCATCAGTCATTAAGTATCTAGGGACTCCAAACCTCGGGAAAATGATGTCTTTAAGCATTTTAATAGAAGTGTTATGATCAGCACTACTAGTGGGAATAGCTTCTACCCACTTAGTACCATAATCAACATCAACTCGAATATGAGTATACCCATTTGAGGAAGGAAAAGGTCCCATAAAATCAACGCCCCAAACATCAAATGGTTCAATGGCGAGTGAATAATTCATAGGCATTTCCTGACGTCTACCAATGTTACCAACTCTTTGACATTCATCACATGAAAGGACATACTTACGAGCATCTTTAAAAAGAGTAGGCCAATAGAAGATGGATTGTAATACCTTGTGTGCAGTTCTGTCACCGGCATGGTGTCCTCCGTAGGCCTCGGAGTGACACTTCCTTAGAATCTGTCCCTGTTCATGCTCAGGTATACAACGTCTAATAATACCATCTACTCCTTATTTATAAAGATGTGGGTCATCCCAAAAGTAATGTTGTAAATCATAAAAGATTTTTTTCTTTTGTTGATAGGTGCAGCTAGGTGGAATATATTTAGCAACAATGTAACTAGCATAATCAGCATACCAAGGAGTGCTACATGAAGTATTTATAACAACAAGTTGCTCATCAGGAAAATTATCATCAATAGGCAATGGGTCATCAGGAATATTTTCCATCCTAGACAAGTTATCTGCTACAGGGTTTTCAGCTCATTTTCTATCAACGATATGCAAATCAAACTCTTGAAGTAAAAGCACCCACCTAATAAGTCTAGGTTTAGCATCCTTCTTTTCCATAAGGTATTTAATAGCAGCATGATCTGTGTGAATAGTTACTTTGGAATCAATGATGTAAGGTCTAAACTTATCACATGCAAACACAACTACTAAAAATTCCTTCTCGGTAGTAGCATAATTTCTTTGAGCAATGTCTAGGGTCTTACTAGCCTAATGAATAACATTCAATTTCTTATCGACTCTTTGCCCTAGAACAGCACCAACATCATAATCACTAGCATCACACATAATTTCAAATGGTAGGTTCCAATCAGGTGGTTGGACAATAGGTGCAAAAATCAAGGCTTTATTAAGTATTTCAAAGGCCTCTACACAATCATCATCAAAAACAAAAGTAATATCTTTTTGGAGGAGATTAGTTAATGGCCTAGAAATCTTTGAGAAATCTTTAATGAAACGCCTATAGAAACCAGCATGACCAAGGAAACTTCTTATACCTTTGATATCTTTTGGGCATGGCATTCTCTCTATTGCATCAACTTTAGCTTTGTCCACCTCAATGCCCCGTTCAGAAATTTTATGCCCAAGTACTATACCTTCGTTCACCATAAAGTGGCACTTCTCCCAATTCAAGACCAGATCGGTTTCTTCACATCTCTGCAAAACTCGATCAAGCTTAAGCAAGCATCAAAAGAAGTCCCGTAAATGGAAAAATCATCCATGAAAACCTCAACAATCTTTTCACAAAAGTCAGAGAATATAGCAGTCATGGATCTTTGAAAGGTAGCAGGTGCATTGCATAAACCAAAAGGCATATGTCTATAAGCATAAGTTCCAAAAGGACAAGTAAAGGTAGTTTTCTCTTGGTCCTCTTTTGACACAGGTGTTTGAGAAAAACCAGAGTATCCATCAAGAAAACAAAAGTGTGTATGCTTAGATAGTCTTTCTAACATTTGATCAATAAAAGGCAAGGGGTAATGATCTTTCCTATTAGCTTTATTTAATTTCCTGAAATCAATCACCATCCTGTAGCCAGTTACGATTATTTGTGGAATGAGCTCATTTTTATCATTAGGCACAACAGTTATACCTCCTTTCTTAGGAACACAATGAACATGACTTACCCATCTACTATCGTCAATAGGGTAAATTATACCTGCTTCCAGAAGTTTTAATATCGCAGTTCTTACCACCTCCTTCATCTTAGGATTGAGACGGCGTTGATGGTCAATGACAGTTTTAGCATCTGGCTCCAAATTAATCCTGTGCTGACATAGAGTGGGTTTTATGCCCTTAAGATCATCCAGAGTATATCCAATAGCAGCCATGTGCTTCTTTAGAGTTTTAAGTAATCTTCTTTCTTCATGCTCTGAAAGGTTAGCACTGATAATAACAGGATATATCTTCTTTTCATCAAGATAATCATATTTCAACATATCAGGCAATTTCTTTAGCTCAAACACGGGATCTCCCTTGGGTGGAGGAGGATCCCCTAAAATATCAACTGGTAAGTTGTGTTTAAGAATAGGTGTTTGTCTAAGAAATGTATCATCTATTTCATTTCTTTCATTCATAAGCATATCATTTTCATGGACTAGCAAATATTGCTCTAGCGGATCAGTAGGAGGTACGGCAATAGAAACAAACCAATTATTTCATCCTTATTAGGCAATTCTTCTTCATGTGGTTGTCTCTTAAACTTAGAGAAGTTAAATTCACGAGACATATCACCAAAGCTTACTTTGACCTTCTCAGTAGCACAATTAATTTCAGCATTAACTGTATTCAAGAAAGGTCTACCAAATATAATGGGACAAAAGTTATCTTGTTCCGAACCGAGTACAAGGAAATCAGTGGGGTACTTGACTTTTCCACACAAGACTTCAACATCTCTAATAATCCCAACTGGTGAAATAGTATCACGATTTGCAAGTTTAATAGTGACATCAATATCTTCAATCTCATAGGGTGCTATGTCATGCATAATTTATTGATATAATGTAAAAGGAATAGCATTAACACTAGCACCAATATCACACAAACCATGGTAACAATGATCTCCAATTTTAACAAAGACAACAGGCATGCCTACAACTGGTTTGTTTTTATCGAGCTCATCCCTCTTGTTTCTAATGGGTTTTGCAATTCTAGTCGCTTCATCACAAAAGTAAATAACCTGACCATCGATATTATCAACTAGGAGATCTTTAACCATGGCAACTTTAGGCTCAACATTTATTTGTTAAGAAGGTATAGGTGTCCTAACATGACTTTTACTAACCACAGTTGTAGCCTTAGCATGTTCCCTAATTCTAACAGGAAAAGGAGGCTTATCAATATAAGTAGTAGGAACAATTGGATCAACATGGTTAACAATTACTTCTTCCTTCTTAATTTTAACAGGTTTCTCTAATGGTGAGTACTCATCCAAAGTACTCGCAAGACTGACATCAGAACTATGCTAAATATGCATCATTGTCAAGGGGTGGGGTTATATCTGGACTGACTGCAGAAAGCAAGAGTAGAGGGAAGGCCTAGTCCTATCGGAGACTAGCATCTTCAACATCTTGCAGCATTAGAAGAGTGTAGATTGGTATCTCATATATAACAATATTATTGTAGCAAATTTGATTAAGTAACCACGCCCAGAGATTCTTCCCCGACTACCTGCGAGGAAGCAATCTCGGAGCCAACATTCATTTCAAATTTAAATAACAGTTATAGTTGTAGTAGGTCGAAGTACAACTCCAAGTCGTCCTGTTACCGTGGACACGGCTATTCGAATAGTTTATTCATCCCTGCAGGGGTGCACCTCATTTCCAACACGCTTGATCACCTCCGGCCGGACACACTTTCCTGGGTAATGCCCGGCCTCGGGATAGCAACACGTCGTTGCCCCACCTAGACTCAACAGAGAGGCCAGCCCGCCGGTCTAATTCCTAAGCACACAGGGGTCGTGGGCCCACTTTCCCTTGCACTCCTGCACGATGTGAGGGCGACCGAGGTCAGTCCTAGCACTCCTTATTACAAGCGCGATGCCGTTGCGGACCACTCGGGCGCGCGCCACTCCATTGCTGACGTCCGAAGAGCTTCGGCTGATACAACGATGCTGAGTACCCATAACTTCTCCCACGCGATGGTTTGGTGCGTAAAAGGTCAGTCAGACCAACTCCGATCAAATACCCAACCCATTAGTATTTTATTAATGCGGGGCAAGTGCGACCCATGCAGTGCGGTCCCGTCACCCCGTCTCGAGGATGTGTGGCAAGGGCCTCTCCTGCCCGTCCACGCCTCATCATCATCAAACCGTGGGTACCCGTCAGGGCCGACCCATCACCAACATGTTTCTGCAACCAGGTCATAGTAACTGTGTGTATAAAACATCAAGACGGAACCTGAGGAATCACCCTCAAAGGGTCCCGCTCGATGAAACCGTCAAGGTGGACCTAGAGGAATCACCCTCGAGGGTCCCACACTTGAGGGGTTGCACGACAGAGTCATCGTCGGGAGTGGTGAAGGAGGAATCACCCTCGATAACCATGACCGACTAGCTGCACCACAGATTTAGCATCATGAGTACTTCACGAGGTGTCACCCTCGGTACTCAATAGTAGCTCTGCAGAGTCGTACAACTAAGGGGTGTGCGGTGAGGTGAGGGGCCTGGCTTGTCGGTCGGTTGACCGAGTCTTAGAATCTTTGGGTCGTCGAGTCGTCGATGAAGAAGCGGGGGCAACTGGGACTAAGGGGGTCACAGGGGATTCACTGATCAACCTATACTAAGCAGTTGATATGATTGCGGGTATAGTAGCAGTTTATCAAAAATAGGCTATGCATCGGAATAGGAGCTAACTAATACAGTAGCAAAAATTCCAATGCAAGAATGAGAGGGAAAGAAATGGGCGATATCGGAATGCTCAAGGGGGGGTTGCTTGCCTTGCTGCTCTGCTGCAAAAGGCTGATCGTCAACGGTGTAGTCGTACCCGGCAGCACCGTCAGTCTCGGGGTCTACCGGTAAGAAGAGGGGGGAAGAAACAATAAATACAAAACACAGATGCAACATGATGCATGACATGGCAATATGCAGAGCTAGGCATGCACTAACGCAGTACTACACGTCGCAGACGGGTCGGAAGAATATCTGACGATATTTTCCGGGTCTCGGGCTACTACCGGACAGATGATCCTAACACAAAAATGTCCATGTTCATCACGCTAGGAGCATGTGACACATGAACGGACAGCGTATTTGGGTTCGTGGGATTTTTCTGATCAACTTTCATGTATAAATTATTTTCATCCGAGTTACGAATTATTTTAAATTAATTTTCAAAGTTTTATTAATATTCTGAAATTAACATAATTAATTTAATTCGAAAAATAGGATTATGACGTCAGCATGATGTCATGCTGACATCAGCAGTCAACAGTGGGGCTGACTGGTCAAACCTGACCAGTGGGCCCCACCTGTCATAGACTCTGGGCTAAACAGAGTTTAAATTAAACTAAACTAAGTTAATTAATAGGTAGGCCCCACATGTCAGTGACTAATTAGGCTAAACTAATTATCAGAATTAATTAAACTAATTCAATTAATTAAAATGGGGCTGGGCCCACATGTCATACACAGGGGGGGTCGGGCCCCACCTGTCAGTGACTGGCCCGAGCCCAGTCAGCGGTTGACCAAGTCAACTGGTCAACCAGGGACTTGGGGCCCGCAGGTCAGTGACCCTGCGGGTGGCCCCGGTCCAGCCACGTCAGTGGCGGCCGGTGTCCGTCGCCGGAGCAACTCCGGCGAGCTCCAGGGACGGCGGTGGGGGTCGGAAGTGGCGCTCCGGCCACCATTTCGCACGCCGCGACCACCTACGAGCAGCTAGTGCCCGCGCCCGTCGATCTGGGCCATCAGCGGCACCGGGGGTGGTCGGTAGGGGCGCCGGCGACGAGCCGTGGCGGCGGTTGCGTTCGGGCCAGCACGGGCGCGTGCGTACAGCGACCAAACGGCGCAAAACTACCGCGGGACGGGCTCTATGCGACGCGGCGAAGCAAATGGGCTCACGCCCGTGACCATTTGGTCACCGGAGGCTCGCCGGCGACGAGCTCCACGGCGATGCGTTCGGGCGCGCGTCGGGGACGGCGCTACGGCACATAGGAGAGCGCAGAGAGAGAGGGAGGAGGACGGGGGGCTCACGATGGTCCCGTAGGCGTGCAAAGGTGGGCTCGGGGTAGCGCGACGACGGCGAATCGACGACGGCGAGCGCTCGGGTCTGAGGTGGAAGACAACGGCGCGGGGACGATGCAGGGGCTCCGGTCTTGCTCTTGTGTGCGGGGTCGAAGCAGCGGACGGCGGCGGAGCTGGGGGACACGACGGCGAGGCGAATGGGGCACGGTGGCCGCGGCTAGCCGGCGGCCATGGCGACGGCGGCGCTCGGATGCGGGTGCGGGAGGAGAGCGGCGGCGCGAGGAGAGAGCGAGGGGGAATCTGGGGGCTAGGGTTTCAGGGGGGGCGTCGGGGCGCCCTTATACCCACCGGGCCGTCGCCGGCGAGCCGGTCCGGCGGGGACGCGCCCGGTCGCGCGCGCGCGCCTCGGTCGCCTCACTGTAGCGAGGTGGGAGACGACCGAGGGGGCCGCTGGGCCGGCCTGGGCCTGCCACTGTGGGCTAAGGCCCAGGGCAGGCGGGCTTTTTCTTTTCTTTTTCTTTTTTCCTTTTCTGTTTTCTTTTACAGTTTCTGTTTTAATTCCTTTTGGCCATATTTCCTTTTAGCAAAAATGTGTAACATGGTCCATTTAATATCTTGCAATATTTTGAATGGCCACAACAAGTTTGAGGATTTTTGGGTACTGTTGGAATTAACCATGCAATTTAAAGGGCATTTTAAATGCAAAAATGGTTCTGTTTTGGATGGTGGGGTCCACACCAGCTTGAGGGTGATGTTGTTTTCCTTAACAATAATTGTTTGGGATTATTCCACAAGTGTGCAACATTTTCCTTATGTTGTTTGGAGAATTATTTTATCACCATAAAATTCGATGCCCTTTTTAATGGAATTTGAAATGAAATATGAATTTTGAACTTGATTAGCAAAAAGATTAGGCACTGATCATGGTCATCACTGTGCTTAATTACAATGATCACTGTAGCCAAAAACCAGGGTGTCACAACTCTCCCCTACTAACAAGAATTCTTGTCCCGAGAATTAAGAAGTAGAAGGGAAGAGCCCGGGGTATTCTGCATGAAGATGATCTTCGCGTTCCCAAGTGGCTTCATCCTCAGAATGATTTGCCCACTGCACTTTGAAGAACTTGGTAACCTTCTGACGAGTCCGACGCTCAGTTTCATCGAGAATGCGGGCCGGTTGCTCTTTGTAAGAAAGGTCTTGTTGCAGCTCAAGCATATCATGATCCACTGCTCGGATTGGATCCTTGAAGCAGCGACGCAGCTGTGACACGTGGAACACATCGTGAACCTGAGACAGGTTTGACGGTAATTCCAATTGATATGCCACTTTACCACGCCTTTCGAGAACAGTGAAAGGACCAATATATCGAGGAGCCAGCTTGCCCTTGATCCCAAAACGGTGTGTACCTCTCATCGGCGTGACTCAAAGATAAGCCTTCTCGCCAGGTTGATAGACCATATCTTTGTGATGACGGTCATACTGACTCTTTTGACGAGACTGAGCAGCCTTCAGATTTGCATGAATAATGCGGACTTGGTCTTCGGCATGTTGGATAATATCTGGACCGATAAGTGTACGTTCCCCAGTTTCTGACCAATTCAGAGGAGTCCGACACTTACGTCCATATAATACTTCAAAGGGAGCCATCTTCAGACTAGCTTGATAGCTATTGTTGTAGGAGAACTCAGCATACGGGAGAGATTCCTCCCATTTCTTGCCGAAAGAAATGACACAAGCTCGAAGCATGTCTTCGAGAATCTGATTAACTCTTTCAACTTGACCCTGGGATTGAGGGTGAAAAGCGGGGCTGAATGACAAATGAGTTCCCATAGCTTCCTGGAAACTTGCCCAGAATCTTGAAGTGAATAAACTGCCACGGTCCGAACTAATCACCAATGGAATACCGTGGAGTGAAACAACTCTGGACATGTAGAGATCTGCTAGCTGACTAGCAGTAATAGTTTCCTTGACAGCCAGAAAATGTGCAACTTTGGATAGTCGGTCAATGACGACAAGAATAGCATCATTACCTTTCTGCGACCTAGGAAAACCAGTAACGAAGTCCATTTCAACATGGTCCCATTTCCATTCAGGAACCGTAATAGGTTGCAGAGTTCCGGCAGGCCTTTGATGTTCTGCTTTGATACGACGGCAAACATCACATTCAGCAACATAGCAAGCAATGTCTTGCTTCATGTTAGACCACGAGAATCTTTGACGAATGTCTTGGTACATCTTGGTACTACCAGGATGAATAGACAGCGGAGTGTCATGTGCTTCTTTCATGACCTCCTGAGTCATATCATTGTTTTTCTCCTTACTCGGTACCACTAGGCGACCTTTCAAGTACAAAGCGCCATCCTCAGCAATAGTGAAGAATGAGGGTTTACCTTCCGCCAGGTAGCGTTTAATCTTTTCGACTTCATTGTCACACTTCTGGATCCACTTGATGACGTCCACTAGATCTGGTTTAGCAACCAGGGTATTAAGAGAACCCTGGGAAACAACATGGAGGTTCATTTTGTAGGACCCTTCAGGAGGGGGAGCTAGTGCACTAGGCGGAACAATATGGAGATTCAGCTTGCGAAATTCCTTTTGAAGAAGGGGGTGAACCTTGTGAACCTGAAGGTGGTTGCAGTATGACTTGCGGCTCAAAGCATCAGCCATTACATTAGCCTTGCCTGGTGTATAAGAAATACCCATGTCGTAATCGGCTACGCGCTCCATCCATCTTTGTTGACGGAGGTTCAGATCTGGCTGAGTAAACAGGCACTTCAGACTTTGGTGATCGGTGTAGATCTCGCATCGATTACCGATAAGGTACTGCCGCCACTCTTTCAAGGCATGAATTACTGCAGCAAGTTCAAGGTCATGAACTGGGTAGTTCCCTTCATGAGGACGCAATTGACGAGATGCATAAGCAACCACTCTACGATCTTGCATTAGGACACAACCTATTCCCTGACGCGAAGTGTCACAATAAATGACGAAGTCCTTACGAGTATCCGGAGGAGCAAGCACTGGAGCAGACGTCAGTTTGTCCTTAAGTGCCTGAAAGCTCTCCTGACATTTTTCTGTCCACTCATATTTAACACCTTTGTGAAGCAAATTGGTTAAGGGCTTTGCAATCTTGGAGAAGTTCTTGACGAATCGACGGCAATAGCTGGCGAGTCCGAGAAAACTTCTGACTTGCTTGACATTCTTCGGGGGAGTCCAGTCAAGAATAGCCTGAACTCGTTCAGGGTTGACCGCAATACCATCCTTGGAGATCACATGACCAAGGTAGGTTACTTCGTCCATCCAGAACTCACACTTAGAATACTTTGCATAAAGTTGATGTTCTCGAAGCCTCTCCAGTATAAGACAAAGATGTTCAGCATGTTCTTCTTTATTCTTTGAGTAAACCAGGATATCATCCAGATAAACCACGACGAATTTATCGAGGTAATCCATGAATATATAGTTCATCAGGCGAGAGAAGGTTGCCGGGGCATTGGTTAGGCCGAAGGACATGACGGTGTACTCGTATGAACCGTAGCGAGTAACGAATGCAGTCTTGGGAATATCCTCTTCACGAACCCGGATCTGATGGTAACCCAACCTCAAGTCGAGTTTTGAAAATACTGATGAACCAGCAAGTTGATCATACAGATCGTTGATCCGAGGAAGCGGATATTTGTTCTGAATTGTAGCTTGGTTGATGGGACGGTAATCTTGGACCAACCGATTCATACCATCCTTTTTCTTGACAACGAGAGAAGGTGCTCCCCAAGCAGAGGAACTTGGACGAATGAAACCCAGACGAAGCGAATTTTCAATTTCTTGTTTAAGTTCAAGGAGTTCATGTGGTGGCATCTTATACGGACGCTTGGCTATAGGAGTGGTACCAGGTACCAAGTCGATGACAAACTCGACAGCTCTAGCAGGGGGAATCCCTGGAAGTTCTTCCGGAAAAAACATCTTGGAAATCCCGGACAACTGGAATGTTTTCGATCCCTTCTAGAGGTGACTCATTTAATGCATTCAAGGCATATAGTCGGGCTTCAGCATTTCGAACAAGATAATCATGGTAGCTGACTATCTCATTCGAAGGATGCAGGAGGTGGACAGTTTTGGTGGCACAAACGACGGAAGTGGTATGTGCTTTCATCCAATCCATTCCCAGAATAAGGTCGATCTTGGAAGACTTCAATATAATGGGGGAAGCATGGAATTCCAGTCCTTCTATTTCAATGGGGACATCTTGACAAACCATTGAGGTTCGACATTGGCCAGCGGGGGTGTTTACCACTATTGGAATGTTCATCTCCTCGTACTTAATGCCATGCATGTATGCAAAATCTTCAGACATGAAAGAATGCGATGCTCCTGTATCAAACAATATAGAAGCTGGTACTGAGTTAACAAGGAGGGTACCCATCACAGTAGCAGGCTGGTCTTGAGCTTCATTCAGTTCAGCATTGTTAGCTTGAGCACGACCCTGAGCGGGCCTGGCAGTGTTGTTGCGGGGCTGGTTGGAAGGCAGTGCAAGTTGATTCTGATTCTGCCTGCAGTCTCTGGAACGGTGTCCTGGACGAACATACTTGAAGCACAGCCCATCCTCGGGACGAGAAGGGGGAACAGGAGCTCGTGGTGGCG
This sequence comes from Elymus sibiricus, assembly GCA_039707655.1. Lineage (NCBI taxonomy): Eukaryota > Viridiplantae > Streptophyta > Magnoliopsida > Poales > Poaceae > Elymus > Elymus sibiricus. Next base: position 339,231,966 of record CM077663.1, read on the forward strand.
GAGCTGGGAGCCTCGGCTGCCTAGGTGGGGGTGGAGGCAGACGAGGTGCAGCATAGGACGGTCTCGGAGCAGGAGGCAGTGCATGGTACATGTTGTGGGGGATCCAGATCTTGCGCTTCTGAGCAGATGAGCCCGAAGATGAGCCCATGTCACAGTTGCGCTTGCTGCTGTCCTTGTAGTCCTGCAGACCTGTTTCCACTAGAATAGACTTGTTCACCAAGGTGGCAAAGTTATTGAAGTCTTGAACAAGGAGTGCCAGCTTGATATCTGGGTGGAGGCCTTCACGGAACTTCTCCTGCCTACGAGCATTAGTTGCAATGTCTTCTTCAGCATAGCGAGATAAGTCCAGAAATTCCTGCTGATAAGCATCCACAATCTTGTTGCCCTGGACGAGATTGCGGAACTCACGCTTCTTCTTGTCCATCAGTCCCTGAGGAATGTGACGAGCACGGAACGCAACTTGGAATTCCAGCCAAGTGATGATTGTTCCAACAGGCTGTGAGCGCCTGTGACTGTCCCACCATTGAGCAGCGGGACCCTTCAGAAAGTACGAGGCAAAGGTGACATAGCTAGCCTCTGGGATGCCTGAAGACTCCAGCTCATAAGTGATGTCATGGAGCCAGTCATCTGCGTCAAGCGTCTGAGTTGAGCTGCGGTAGATCGCAGGGTTGAGACGCATGAAATCCGGCAGAGTCATTGGGGCTGGCTGCTGATTCATATTCGGCCTCGGGAACTGGTCCATAAGCCCTTGCATAAACTGACGATTCAGTTCAAACTGTTGCATCATACCAGCAATGTATTCCGGTGGTGGTGGTGGTTCAGGTGTACCACGACCATGACCAGCTGGCCTAACCATTCTGCCAATTTTTAAATAGTGGTAGTTTAGCATTAGGCAATTGCAAAAACAATGAACCATTCATGAAGTAAATTGCACAAAGAAAGAAGTGCAATAGATACGACATAGTAGTTCAACTCTTCAACATACAGATCCAAACATAGGTCTATTACAAACAAAAAGTCTGTTACAAAATAGACGATAGGTCCGGCATGAAAAACCTAGACAACTAGGCGGCGCGCAGGCACGCGGTAGAGGGATACAACAACGAGGCATAGCGATATGCTACATCAACGTCGGGGACAACGAAAGAACCCATGTAACTGCACGTGGCCCTGGATGTGCAACCTGGGGGCAGGGTTCTGCAGCATAACTTCAAAGGAAAACAATTGTCGACGAAGCGAATCACCGGTGGATGTGAACACGAGAGCCTAATGTTAGAGTTAGCAAAATCTTTAACCCGAAAGAGGAGAGAGATCAGAACCCAGAGTATAGACGAGGAATAAAAGATCCTAATACCACCCGATTGAGAAGTGGGCCCGTAAGCTACACAACTATGTTAGTAAAAGTTTTTCAATGACTAGACTCAACTTCGGCCAAGGAGTTGGAAAGGGGGCTACCTACAGGCAGTCGGCTCTGATACCAACTTGTGACGCCCCCAATTTCAACCGTACGCTAATCATACACGCAATGCGTATGACCAAGATCAGGGACTCACTTATTGATATCACAACACAACGCCAGACACAAATTAAAGTCATACAGCTTCATATTACAAGCCAGGGGCCTCGAGGGCTCGAATACAAAGCTCGACAAAGCACGAGTCAGCGGAAGCAAATAATATCTGAGTACATACATAAGTTAAACAAGTTTTGCCTTAAGAAGGCTAGCACAAACATAAGCAGCGGATCAAAAGAGGCGAGGCCTCCTGCCTGGGAGCCAACCTAACTACTCCTGAGCGTCGGGGGCAGCCTCCACGTAGTAGTAGGCTACAGCGGTGGTGTAGTAGTCGTCTCCGGCGTACTCCATCTCCTGGGCTCCATCGTCTGAACGCAGCATCGTATCGAGGGGGAAAGAGAAAGCAAACTAGCGGTGAGTACTCATCCAAAGTACTCGCAAGACTGACATCAGAACTATGCTAAATATGCATCATTGTCAAGGGGTGGGGTTATATCTGGACTGACTGCAGAAAGCAAGAGTAGAGGGAAGGCCTAGTCCTATCGGAGACTAGCATCTTCAACATCTTGCAGCATTAGAAGAGTGTAGATTGGTATCTCATATATAACAATATTATTGTAGCAAATTTGATTAAGTAACCACGCCCAGAGATTCTTCCCCGACTCCCTGCGAGGAAGCAATCTTGGAGCCAACATTCATTTCAAATTTAAATCACAGTTATAGTTGTAGTAGGTCGAAGTACAACTCCAAGTCATCTTGTTACCGTGGACACGGCTATTCGAATAGTTTATTCATCCCTGCAGGGGTGCACCTCATTTCCAACACGCTTGATCACCTCCGGCCGGACACACTTTCCTAGGTAATGCCCGGCCTCGGGATAGCAACACATCGTCGCCCCACCTAGACTCAACAGAGAGGCCAGCCCGCCGGTCTAAATCCTAAGCACACAGGGGTCGTGGGCCCACTTGCCCTTGCACTCCTGCACGATGTGAGGGCGGTCGAGGTCAGTCCTAGCACCCCTTATTACAAGCGCGATGCCGTTGCGGACCACTCGGGCGCGCGATGGTTTGGTGCGTAAAAGGTCACTCAGACCAACTCAGATCAAATACCCAACCCATTAGTATTTTATTAATGCGGGGCAAGCGCGACCCATGAAGTGCGGTCCCGTCACCTCGTCTCGAGGATGTGTGGCAAGGGCCTCTCCTGCCCGTCCACGCCTCATCATCATCAAACCGTGGGTTCCCCTCAGGGCCGACCCATCACCAACATGTTTCTGTAACCAGGTCATAGTAACTGTGTGTATAAAACATCAAGACGGAACCTGAGGAATCACCCTCAAAGGGTCCCGCTCGATGAAACCGTCAAGGTGGACCTAGAGGAATCACCCTCGAGGGTCCCACACTTGAGGGGTTGCACGACAGAGTCATCGTCGGGAGTGGTGAAGGAGGAATCACCCTCGATAACCATGACCGACTAGCTGCACCACAGAGTTAGCATCATGAGTACTTCACGAGGTGTCACCCTCGGTACTCGATAGTAGCTCTGCAGAGTCGTACAACTAAGGGGTGTGCGGTGAGGTGAGGGGCCTAGCTCGTCGGTCGGTTGACTGAGTCTTCGAATCTTTGGGTCGTCGAGTCGTCGATGAAGAAGCGGGGGCAACTGGGACTAAGGGGGTCACAGGGGATTCACTGATCAACCTATACTAAGCAGTTGATATGATTGCGGGTATAGTAGCAGTTTATCAAAAATAGGCTATGCATCAGAATAGGAGCTAACTAATACAGTAGCAAAAATTCTAATGCAAGAATGAGAGGGAAAGAAATGGGCGATATCAGAATGCTCAAGGGGGGGTTGCTTGCCTTGTTGCTCTGCTGCAAAAGGCTGATCGTCAATGGTGTAGTCGTACCCGGCAGCACCGTCAGTCTCGGGGTCTACCGGTAAGAAGAGGGGGGGGGGGGAAGAAACAATAAATACAAAACACAGATGCAACATGATGCATGACATGGCAATATGCAGAGCTAGGCATGCACTAACGCAGTACTACACGTCGCAGACGGGTCGGAAGAATATCTGACGATATTTTCCGGGTCTTGGGCTACTACCGGACAGATGATCCTAACGCAAAAATGTCCATGTTCATCACGCTAGGAGCATGTGACAGATGAACGGACAGCGTACTTGGGTTCGTGGGATTTTTCTGATCAACTTTCATGTATAAATTATTTTCATCCGAGTTACGGATTATTTTAAATTAATTTTCAAAGTTTTATTAATATTCTGAAATTAACAGAATTAATTTAATTCGAAAAATAGGATTATGACGTCAGCATGATGTCATGCTGACATCAGCAGTCAACAGTGGGGCTGACTGGTCAAACCTGACCAGTGGGCCCCACCTGTCATAGACTCTGGGCGAAACAGAGTTTAAATTAAACTAAACTAAGTTAATTAACAGGTAGGCCCCACATGTCAGTGACTAATTAGGCTAAACTAATTGTCAGAATTAATTAAACTAATTCAATTAATTAAAATGGGCCTGGGCCCACATGTCATACACAGGGGGGGTCGGGCCCCACCTGTCAGTGACTGGCCCGAGCCCAGTCAGCAGTTGACCAAGTCAACTGGTCAACCAGGGACTCGGGGCCCGCAGGTCAGTGACCCTGCGGGTGGCCCCGGTCCAGCCACGTCAGCGGCAGCCGGCGGCCGTCGCCGGAGCAACTCCGGCGAGCTCCAGGGACGGCGGTGAGGGTCGGAAGTGGCGCTCCGGCCACCATTTCGCGCGCCGCGACCACCTACGAGCAGCTAGTGCCCGCGCCCGTCGATCTGGGCCATCAGCGGCACCGGGGGTGGTCGGTAGGGGCGCCGGCGACGAGCCGTGGCGACGGTTGCGTTCGGGCCAGCACGAGCACGTGCGTACAGCGACCAAACGGCGCAAAACTACCGCGGGACGGGCTCTACGCGAAGCGGCGAAGCAAATGGGCTCACGCCCGTGACCATTTGGTCACCGGAGGCTCACCGGCGACGAGCTCCGCGGCGATGCGTTCGGGCGCGCGTCGGGGACGGTGCTACGGCACAGAGGAGAGCGCAGAGAGAGAGGGAGGAGGACGGGGGGCTCACGGTGGTCCCGTAAGCGTGCAAAGGTGGGCTCGGGGTAGCGCGACGACGGCGAGCGCTCAGGTCCGAGGTGGAAGACGACGGCGCGGGGACGATGCAGGGGCTCCGGTCTTGCTCCTATGGGCGGGGTCGAAGCAGCGGACGGCGGCGGAGCTGGGGGACACGACGGCGAGGCGAATGGGGCACGGTGGCCGCGGCTAGCCGGCGGCCATGGCGATGGCGGCGCTCGGATGCGGGTGCGGGAGGAGAGCGGCGGTGCGAGGAGAGAGCGAGGGGGGATCTGGGGGCTAGGGTTTTAGGGGGGGCGTCGGGGCGCCCTTATACCCACCGGGCCGTCGCCGGCGAACCGGTCCGGAGGGGACGCGCCCGGTCGCGCGCGCGCGCCTCGGTCGCCCCACTGTAGCGAGGTGGGAGACGACCGAGGGGGCCGCTGGGCCGGCCTGGGCCTGCCACTGTGGCCTAAGGCCCAGGGCAGGCGGGCTTTTTCTTTTCTTTTTCTATTTTCCTTTTCTGTTTTCTTTTACAGTTTCTGTTTTAATTCCTTTTGGCCATATTTCCTTTTAGCAAAAATGTGTAACATGGTCCATTTAATATCTTGCAATATTTTGAATGGCCACAACAAGTTTGAGGATTTTTGGGTACTGTTGGAATTAACCATGCAATTTAAAGGGCATTTTAAATGCAAAAATGGTTCTGTTTTGGATGGTGGGGTCCACACCAGCTTGAGGGTGATGTTATTTTCCTTAACAATAATTGTTTGGGATTATTCCACAAGTGTGCAACATTTTCCTTATGTTGTTTGGAGAATTATTTTATCACCATAAAATTCAATGCCCTTTTTAATTGAATTTGAAATGAGATATGAATTTTCAACTTGATTAGCAAAAAGATTAGGCACTGATCATGGTCATCACTGTGCTTAATTACAATGATCACTGTAGCCAAAAACCAGGGTGTCACACCTTCGTCGAGTTCCCAATCTTCAGAGTTGCACTTAATTCTTTCCAGAAGATCCCATTTGAATTCAATAGTCTCCTTCATATAGGAACAAGTAGCACAAGAATCCAGTAATACTTGATCATCATGAGAAAGCCGTGCATAAAATTTTTGTATAATCATTTCTCTTGAGAGCTCATGATTGGGGCAAGTGTGCATCATGGATTTAATCCTCCCCCAAGCTTGAGCGATACTTTCTCCTTCACGAGGCCGTCAATTATAAATAAAGTTCCGATCACGATGGACTAGGCATAGGATAAAACTTCTGATGAAGTTTCAGCTTCAAGCGATTCCAGTCCCATGATCCAATATCATCCAATAACCTATACCACATTAATGTTTTTCTCTCCAAAGATAAAGGGAAAACTTTCTTTTTAACTTTGTCTCCGGGTAGACCTGAAAGCTTAAACAATCCACAAATCTCATCGACATATATCAAATGGTAATCAAGATGAGTTGAACCGTCATAAGGATTAGCCAACAGTTTCTCTACCATACCCGAATGAATATCATAATAAATATTTTCCGTAGATTCAGTAGGTTGAGGAACAACTTCTTCAACTTCCGTTCGAGGGGAAGATGCCCTGAACAAGCCACTCAAAGGGTGACCATTCATAGTGACAAGCAACAGTAAATTTCAGCACGTATAGAAAATGTTTCCTTACAAATTTCCACTTACCAAAGGCGCTTCACTCCCCGGCAACGGCGCCAGAAAAGAGTCTTGATGACCCACAAGTATAGGGGGTCAATTGTAGTCCTTTTGATAAGTAAGTGTGTTGAATCCAACGAGTAGCAGAAGGAAATGATAAGCAGTTTTCAGCAAGGTATTCTCTGCAAGTGATGTGAGTAACAATAGAAGATAGTTTTGTGATACGTCCATTTTGCATCATGATTTCCTACTGTTATTTATTATGTTTTGTTGAATAATAATGCTTTAGGGAGTTATTCTAATGCCTTTTCTCTCAAAATATGCAAGGTTTACACAAAGAGGGAGAATACCAGCAGATGGAATTCTGGACCCAAGAAAAGCACATCAGAGATACCTATTCTGCAAAACTCCAATGAAGCTGAAATTTTACGAAGATTATTTTTGGAATAAATAAAAATACTGGAGCAGAAAACTACCGGAGGGGGCAAACCTGGTGGGCACAACCCACCAGGGCGCGCGCCCTGATGGGTTGTGGCCTCCTCGGCCCACCTCCGGTGCCCATCTTCTGGTATATAGTCACATTTGACCTAGAAAAAAATAAGAGGAGGACTTTCGGGACGAAGCGCCGCCGCCTCGAGGCAGAACTTGGGCAGGAGCACTTTTGCCCTCCGGCGGAGCGATTCCGTCGGGGGAACTTCCCTCCCGGAGGGGGAAATCGAAGCCATCGTCATCACCAACACCCCTCTCATCTTTGGGAGGCCAATCTCCATCAACATCTTCAACAGCACCATCTCCTCTCAAACCCTAGTTCATCTCTTGTGTTCAATCTTTGTACCGGAACCTCAGATTGGTACCTTGATACGTCCATTTTGCATCATGATTTCCTACTGTTATTTACTTTGTTTTGTTGAATAATAATGCTTTGGGGAGTGATTCCAATGCCTTTTCTCTCATAATATGCAAGGTTTACACAAGGAGGGAGAATACCGACAGCTGGAATTCTGGACCCAAGAAAAGCACGTCAGAGATACCTATTCTGCACAACTCCAATGAAGCTGAAATTTTACGGAGATTATTTTTGCATTTAATAAAAAATACTAGAGCTGAAAACTACCGGAGGGGGCCTCCCAGGTGGGAACAACCCACCAGGGCGCGCCAGGCCCACTGGGCGCGCCCTGATGGGTTGTGCTCAGCCTGGCCCACCTCCGGTGCCCATCTTCTGGTATAAGGTCACTCTTGGCCTAGAAAAAATCAGAGGAGGACTTTCGGGACGAAGCGCCGCCGCCTCGAGGCGGTACTTGTGCAGGAGCACTTTTGCCCTTCGGCGGAGCGATTCCGTCGGGGGAACTTCCCTCCCGGAGGGGGAAATCGAAGCTATCATCATCACCAACACCCCTCTCATCTTTGGGAGACGAATCTTCATCAACATCTTCAATAGCACCATCTCCTCTCAAACCCTAGTTCATCTCTTGTGTTCAATCTTTGTACCGGAACCTCAGATTGGTACCTGTGGGTGACTAGTAGTGTTGATTACCTTGCGTAGTTGATTACTATATGGTTTATTTGGTGGAAGATTATATGTTCAGATCCATTATGCTATTTAATACTCCTCTGATCTTGAGCATGATTATTATTTTTGAGTAGTTACCTTTGTTCTTGAGGTCACGGGAGAAATCATGTTGCGAGTAATCATGTGAATTTGATATGTGTTCGATATTTTGATGATATGTATGTTGTGATTCCCTTAGTGGTGTCATGTGAACGTCGACTACATGAAACATCACCATTCATGGGCCTAAGGGAATGCATTGTGGAGTAGTTATTAGATGATGGGTTGCTAGAGTGACAGAAGCTTAAACCCTAGTTTATGCGCTACTTCGTAAGGGGATGATTTGGATCCACATGTTTAATGCTATGGTTAGACTTTGTCTTAATACTTTTCTCGTAGTTGCGGATGCTTGCAAGGGGGTTAATCATAAGTAGGTTGTTAGTTCAAGTAAGAACAGCACCTTAGCACCGGTCCACCCACATATCAAATTATCAAAGTAGCGAACACGAATCAAACCAACATGATAAAAGTGACTAGACGAAATTCCCGTGTACCCTCAAGAACACTTTGCCTATTACTAGTGATTGTTCCGGCCTGTCCTTTGCCTCAAAAGGATTGGGCTACCTTGATGCACCTTGTTTACCGTTACTTTTACTTGCTCGTTACCAATTATCTTGCTATCAAACTATCTGTTACCTACAATTTCCGTGCTTGCAGAAATTACCTTGCTGAAACCCGCTTGTCATTTCCTTCTGCTCCTCGTTAGGTTCGACACTCTTACTTATCAAAAGGACTACGATTGATCCCCTATACTTGTGGGTCATCAAGACTCTTTTCTGGCGCCATTGCCGGGGAGTGAAGCGCTCTTGGTAAGTGGAAATCGGTAAGGAAAAACTTATACTACGTGCTGAAATTTATTGCTACTTGCTACTATGGAGAACAATCCTTTGAGGGGTTTGTTCAGGGTTTCTTCACCTCGACCGGAACCACAATTAGTTGCCCCTCAACCTACAGCACCTACTGAAAATTTTACTTATGAAATTCCTTCGGGTATGCTAGAACAACTGCTTGCTAAACCTTATGCAGGAGACAGAACTGAACATCGTGATATGCACCTTTTATATGTGAACGAGATTTGTGGATTATTTAAGCTTGCAGGTTTACCCGGAGACGAAGTTAAGAAGAAGGTTTTCCCTTTATCTTTGGAGGGAAAATCATTGACATGGTATAGGCTATGTGATGATCTTGGATCGTGGAACTGGAATCGTTTGCAATTGGAATTCCATCAAAAGTTTTATCCCATGCATCTAGTTCATCGTGATCGGAATTATATATATAATTTTTGGCCTTGTGAAGGAGAAAGTATTGCTCTAGCTTGGGGAGGCTTAAGTCGATGTTATATTCATGCACCAATCATGACATTCTGAGGGAAGTTATCATTTCGAATTTTTATGCTCGGCTTTCTCATAATGATCAATCCATGCTCGATACTTCTTGTGCTGGTTCTTATATGATGAAGACTATTGAATTCAAGTGGGATCTCTTAGAAAGAATTAAACGCAACTCTGAAGATTGGGAACTCGACGAAGGTAATGAGTCAGGTATAAAGCTTGAATTTGATTGTGTTAAATCTTTTATGAATACCGATACTTTTCACAAGTTTAGCACTAAATATGGACTTTGACTCTGAGATAGTAGCCTCTTTCTGTGAAGCATTTGCTACTCACGTTGATCTCCCTAAGGAGAAGTGGTTTAAATACCATCCCCCTATTAAGGAATAAATTAAAGAACCGGTCATAGCTAAAGAAGAAACCATCTTTTACAATGTTGATCCAGTTGTGCCTACCGCTTATACTAAAAAACCACCTTTCCCTGTTAGGATAAAGGAACATGCTAAGGTATCAACTGTAGTTCGTAAGAGTAATATAAGAGCACCTAAACCCCCTGAGCAAATTAAAGTAGAACCTAGTGTTGCTATGGTTAAAGATCTCTTGGTAGAAAATATTGATGGGCATGTTATCTACTTTTGTGATGAAGCTGCTAGAATTGCTAGACCTGATGAAAAAGATAAACATAGACCCATAGAAGGCTTGCCTGTCGTCTCAGTAAAAATAGGAGATCATTGCTACCATGGTTTATGTGATTTAGGTGCTAGTGTGAGTGCTATACCTTTTACCTTATACCAAGAAATTATGGATGAAATAGCACCTGCTGAAATGGAAGATATTGATGTTACTATTAAACTTGCTAATAGAGACACTATCGTACCACTTGGGATTGTTAGAGATGTGGAAGTCTTGTGTGGGAAAGTAAAATATCCTACTGATTTTCTAGTCCTTGGTTCCCCACAAGATGACTTTTGTCCCATTATCTTTGGTAGACCTTTCTTGAGCACCGTCAATGCTAAGATAGATTGTGAAAAACAAACCGTCGGTGTCAGTTTCGGTAATGTGTCTCATGAGTTTAATTTTTCCAAGTTTAGTAAATGACCCCGTGATAAAGCTTTATCTAGTAAGGATGAAATAATTGGTCTTGCTTCTATTGTTGTGCCTCCTACTGGTCCATTAGAACAATATTTGCTTGACCATGAAAATGATATGCATTTGCATGAAAGAAACAAAATAGATCAAATTTTCTTCGAACAACAATCTCTCTTGAAACACAATTTGCCTATTGAAACTCTTGGAGGTCCTCCTCCACCTAAAGGTGATCATGTGTTTGAATTGAAACAGTTGCCTGACACTTTGAAGTATGCTTATCTTAATGAGAAAAAGATATATCTTGTTATTATTAGTGCTAACCTTTCAGAACATGAAGAAGAAAGATTATTAAAAGTTCTAAGGAAGCACCGGGCTGCTATTGGATATACTGTCCCACTCTATGTCAGCACAAGATTAATATGGAACCTGATGCTAAACCCGTTGTTGATCACCAACGGCGATTGAATCCTAAAATGAAAGAAGTGGTAAGAACTGAAATATTAAAGCTTCTGGAAGCAGGTATAATCTATCCCATAGCTGATAGTAGATGGGTAAGTCCCGTTCATTGTGTCCCTAAGAAAGGAGGTATTACCGTTGTTCCCAATGATAAGAATGAACTCATTCCACAAAGAATTGTCACTGGTTATAGAATGGTAATTGATTTTAGGAAATTAAATAAAGCTACTAGGAAAGACCACTACCCTCTACCGTTCATTGATCAAATGCTAGAGAGACTATCTGAGCACACACACTTTTGTTTCTTAGATGGATATTCTGGTTTCTCTCAAATACCTGTGTCACAATCTGATCAAGAGAAAACTACCTTTACTTGCCCTTTCAGAACCTATGCCTATAGACGTATGCCTTTTGGTTTATGCAATGCACCTGCTACCTTTCAAAGATGTATGACTGCTATATTCTCTGACTTTTGTGAAAAGATTGTGGAGGTTTTCATGGATGATTTTTCCGTTTACGGAACTTCTTTTGATGATTGCTTAAGCAACCTTGATCGAGTTTTGCAGAGATGTCAACAGACTAAGCTCGTCTTGAATTGGGAGAAGTGCCACTTTATGGTAAATGAAGGCATTGTCTTGGGGCATAAAATATCTGAACGAGGTATTGAGGTGGATAAAGCTAAAGTTGATGCAATTGAGAAAATGCCATGTCCTAAAGATATTAAAGGTATTCGAAGTTTCCTTGGTCATGCTTGTTTTTATAGGAGGTTCATTAAAGACTTCTCTAAAATTTCTAGGCCTCTTACTAATCTTTTGCAAAAGGATATTCCTTTTGTTTTTGATGATGATTGTGTGGAAGCCTTTGAAACACTCAAGAAAGCCTTAACCTCTGCACCTATCGTTCAACCACCTGATTGGAACTTGCCTTTTGAAATTATGTGTGATGCTAGTGACTACGTTGGTGGTGCTGTCCTAGGACCAAGAGTTGATAAGAAATTAAATGTTATCCATTATGCTAGTAAAACTCTAGACAGTGCCCAACGAAACTATGCTACTACTGAGAAAGAATTTTTAGCAGTTGTGTTTGCTTGTGATAAATTTAGATCCTATATTGTTGACTCCAAAGTCATTGTTCACACCGATCATGCTGCTATAAAATACCTTATGGAAAAGAAAGATGCTAAACCTAGACTCATTAGGTGGGTTCTCTTGCTCCAAGAATTTGACTTACACATCGTTGATAGGAAAGGAGCTGAGAACCCCGTAGCTGATAACTTGTCTAGGTTAGAAATATTCTTTATGACCCACTACCTATTGATGACAGTTTCCCTAACGAACAGCTAGCTGCAATAAGTGTCTCACAACACACACCTTGGTATGTTGATTATGCTAATTACATTGTCGCTAAATATATACCACCTAGCTTTACTTATCAACAAAAGAGAAAAAAATCTATGACTTGAGACATTACTTTTGGGATGACCCACATCTTCATAAAGAAGGAGTAGATGGTATTATTAGACGTTGTGTACCTAAGCATGAACAGGAACAAATCCTACGGAAATGTCATTCCGAAGCTTATGGAGGACATCATGCGGGAGATAGAACTGCTCATAAGGTATTGCAATCTGGTTTTTATTGGCCTACTCTCTTCAAGGATGCCCGTAAGTTTGTCTTGTCTTGTGATGAATGTCAAAGAATTGGTAATATCGGTAAGCGTCAGGAAATGCCTATGAATTATTCACTTGTTGTCGAACCATTTGACGCTTGGGGTTTTGATTATATGGGACCTTTTCCTTCCTCCAATGGGTATACTCATACTTTGGTTGCGGTTGATTATGTCACTAAGTGGGTAGAAGCTATTCCAACTAGTAGTGTCGATCACCACACCTCCATTAAAATGCTTAAAGAGATTATCTTCCTGAGGTTTGGAGTCCCTAGATATTTAATGACCGATGGTGGTTCACACTTTATCCATGGTGCTTTCCGTAAGATGCTTGCTAAATATGATGTTAACCATAGAATTGCATCACCCTATCATCCTTAATCTAGTGGTCAAGTTGAACTTAGCAATAGAGAAATAAAATTAATATTACAAAAAACTGTCAATAGGTCTCGTAAGAATTGGTCTAAGAAATTAGATGATGCACTTTGGGCCTATAGAACAGCCTATAAAAATCCTATGGGTATGTCTCCATATAAAATGGTGTATGGGAAAACTTGTCATTTGCCTCTAGAACTAGAACACAAAGCATTTTGGGCAATTAAATAACTCAACTATGATTTCAAACTTGCCGGTGAAAAGAGGCTATTTGATATTAGCTCACTAGATGAATGGAGAACCCAAGCCTATGAAAATGCCAAGCTATTCAAAGAAAAAGTAAAAAGATGGCATGACAAAAGAATCCAAAAGCAGGAATTCAAAATAGGAGATTATGTTCTTCTGTTCAACTCTCGTTTAAGATTTTTTGCAGGAAAGCTTCTCTCAAAATGGGAAGGACCATATATTATCGAAGAGGTTTATCGTTCTGGAGCTATCAAGATTAATAACACCGAAGGTACTAACCCGAAGGTGGTCAATGGGCAAAGAATTAAGCATTATATCTCAAGTACGCCTATTAATGTTGAAAGCAATGTTATCAAAACCATGACACCGGAGGAACACATAAAAGAAACCTTCCGAAACACTCCAGAATATTTAAAAATAGGAGGTACGTGATACGGTAAGTAAACGGACTCCAAAACATCCGCAAAAATATTTTTTGTCAGTTTTGGAATATTTTAGAATTTTGGAAATAAAAAAATAAACCGGAAGGCGATCGAGGTGAACATGATACACCAAGGCGCGCCAGGCACCCCTGGGCGTGCCCTGGTGGGTTGTGCCCACCTCGGATGCCTTCCCGACTCCGTTTTCCTTCCAAAGACTTGTTTCCCAAGAATAAAAATTCTCTATATATACCCCCGACTGTTTTGACGACCGCATCGCAGAAAAATCCTCTGTTCTTGTTTCTTGCTATTTTCCTATCAGATCTGTCAGGTCAGGCATCATGTCTTCTCCCTCTTCTAATAACGTAGAAGAAGATGCCTGGCTAATGAAGATAGAGTTGAAGAGGGAGGAGCCGGAAGAAGCCAACAAGGAAGAGAAGGGCAAGAAGGCTATGGTGGATGATCACCTTGAAGAAGATCAACCTATGCCAGCAAAGGAGGGAGAGGAAGAAGATATCCTTCAACCTTACTATAGTCATCTCACCCCTATTGAAATCGAAGCCTTTAAAGCTTTCGAAGCGGTTCGTGTTCAGAATAAATTTCTCATCCGTGAAAATATCTTGTAGCAAGAGCACATCAATAACCTTAGGAGGGTCATCCACAAATTGGAGCATCTTTTGAAGCTAAAGTGTGACATCATATCACCACCACCTACATCAACACCTCCACCTTCTGCATCACCACCACCAAAGGAGACTTGAACTCACGGGTATGGGCAATCCCCTTGGCTTGAGCCAAGCTTGAGGGAGGTGCCCCGGTATCGTATCACCACCACTTTTATTCACCTTTACCTATTTTAGTTTGATCTTTAGTTTCCCTTTGCTTTAGTTGAATAAAAGTTTAGTATGATTTGTTTTCGTGTGTTAGTTTTGTGGCCTTTCTATCTTTGTAATCAAGTGAAAGTTATATAATAAAGTTTAGTTTGAGTTTTTGCCTCTCTACTTTCTTGTTGCAAACAAATAAAGAAAAGAAAAATAAATGAAAAGAATCATATGCTAATTTTATGGTGAGTAATGACATCACATAAGGAAAAGTATAAGTAGTAAAAATTATTGGAGATTGACAAACATAGCATTGGTCAATGATGCAAATCATGAAAGAATTAATAAGGGAAGAGAAGATTCACATGCAAATACACTATCTTGGACATCTTTTATGATTGTGAGCCCCCATCAAATATTATATGTCAAAATTGTTGACGTTGGACGAGGAAGACAACGTAATGATTTATGTTTGTTCATATCCACATAGAAGTTATATTGTCATAGATGCCTTCACATGTGGTGCTTGCCCAATATCTTTGCTAGCCAAAAATTCCGCACTAAGTAGAGATACTACTTGTGCATCCAAAAACCCAAACCAAACTCTTTCTTTGAGTGTCCACCATACCTACCTATGGATCGAGAAAGATCCTTCAAGTAAGTTGTCATCGGTGCAGCAAGGCAATAAAAATTGCTTCTAAAAGTGTTTTGATCAATTAGTGTAAGAGAAAATTGAGCGTTATACGAACTTATGATGGCAAAGTAATAAAAGCGACGGACTGCATAATAAAGGTTGCTATCATAGGGGGCAATATAGCGTGACGTTCTTTTACATTAAGGGATTGGGCATACAAACCAATAAGCGCATGACAACCTCTGCTTCCCTCTGTGAAGGGCCTATCTTTTACTTTTATGCAATTACTTTTATGCAAGAGTCAAAGTATTCTTCCCTATTCCTTTTTACTTTTTCTTTTGCAAGCATCATGTGGTGAGGAAAGATCTAGGCACATATATCCAGTTGGATATGGGTGAGCATGAGTTATTATTGTTGACATCACCCTTGAGGTGAGTGAGTTGGGAGGCAAAACTATAAGCCCCTATCTTCCTACGTGTCCGGTTGAAACTTTTTGTTCATGGGTATGCCGTGAGCGTTAGCAATCATAGAAGACTAAATGATGGCTGAGTATGTGGACTTGCCAAAAAGGCTCCTACATGAGACCCTTCCTGAAAATATGATGAATTGTAGTTGCAAACTTGACTGAGAACATAGTTTGTTGGTTCCCAATAAGGTTTATGCTTCATACTCCTATGTTGTGATGAATTGTTACTTGTTCATGAGAAACCTTATGATAAAAATGTATTGAAATAAGTTCTTATGTTTGAGTTTGTTGCTGTTATGTTAATAAGCATGATGCTTCTATGTCCGTATTTTGTATTTATCGACACCTCTCTCTCAAACCATGTGGACATGCTTTTCAATATCGGCTTTCGCTTAAGGACAAGCGAGGTCTAAGCTTGGGGAATTTGATACGTCCATTGTGCATCATGAGTTCCTACTGTTATTTACTTTGTTTTGTTGAATAATAATGCTTTGGGGAGTGATTCTAATGCCTTTTCTCTCATAATATGCAAGGTTTACACAAGAAGGGAGAATACCGACAGCTGGAATTCTGGACCCAAGAAAAGCACGTTAGAGATACCTATTCTGCACAACTCCAATGAAGCTGAAATTTTACGGAGATTATTTTTGCATTTAATAAAAAATACTGGAGCTGAAAACTACCAGAGGGGGCCTCCCAGGTGGGCACAACCCACCAGGGCGCGCCAGGCCCCCCTGGGCGCGCCCTGATGGGTTGTGCTCAGCCTGGCCCACCTCCGGTGCCCATCTTCTGGTATAAGGTCACTCTTGACCTAGAAAAAATCAGAGGATGAATTTTGGGACGAAGCGTCGCCGCCTCGAGGCGAAACTTGGGCAGGAGCACTTTTGCCCTCCGGCGGAGCGATTCCGACGGGGGAACTTCCCTCCCGGAGGGGGAAATCGAAGCTATCGTCATCACCAACACCCCTCTCATCTTTGGGAGGCCAATCTTCATCAACATCTTCAACAGCACCATCTCCTCTCAAACCCTAGTTCATCTCTTGTGTTCAATATTTGTACCGGAACCTCAGATTGGTACCTGTGGGTGACTACTAGTGTTGATTACCTTGCGTAGTTGATTACTATATGGTTTATTTGGTGGAAGATTATATGTTCAGATCCATTATGCTATTCAATACTCCTCTGATCTTGAGCATGATTATTATTTGTGAGTAGTTACCTTTGTTCTAGAGGTCACGGGAGAAGTCATGTTGCGAGTAATCATGTGAATTTGATATGTGCTCGATATTTTGATGATATGTATGTTGTGATTCCCTTAGTGGTGTCATGTGAACGTCGACTACATGACACTTCACCATTCATGGGCCTAAGGGAATGCATTGTGGAATAGTTATTAGATGATGGGTTGCTAGAGTGACAAAAGCTTAAACCCTAGTTTATGCACTACTTCGTAAGGGGCTGATTTGGATCCACATGTTTAATGCTATGGTTAGACTTTGTCTTAATACTTTTCTCGTAGTTGCGGATGCTTGCGACGGGGTTAATCATAAGTAGGTTGTTAGTTCAAGTAAGAACAACACCTTAGCACCGGTCCACCCACATACCAAATTATCAAAGTAGCGAACATGAATCAAACCAACATGATAAAAGTGACTAGACGAAATTCCCGTGTACCCTCAAGAACACTTTGCCTATTACTAGTGATTGTTCTGGCCTGTCCTTTGCCTCAAAAGGATTGGGCTACCTTGCTGCACCTTGTTTACCATTACCGTTACTTGCTCGTTACCAATTATCTTGCTATCAAACTATTTGTTACCTACAATTTCAGTGCTTGCAGAAATTACCTTGCTGAAAACCACTTGTCATTTCCTTCTGCTCCTCGTTGGGTTCGACACTCTTACTTATTGAAAGGACTACGATTGATCCCCTATACTTGTGAGTCATCATACCTGTGGGTGACTAGTAGTGTTGATTACCTTGCGTAGTTGATTACTATATGGTTTATTTGGTGGAAGATTATATGTTCAGATCCATTATACTATTCAATACCCCTCTGATCTTGAGCATGATTATTATTTGTGAGTAGTTACCTTTGTTTTTGAGGTCACGGGAGAAGTCATGTTGCAAGTAATCATGTGAATTTGATATGTGTTCGATATTTTGATGATATGTATGTTGTGATTCCCTTAGTGGTGTCATGTGAACGTCGACTACATGACACTTCACCGTCCTTGGGCCTAAGGGAATGCATTGTGGAGTAGTTATTAGATGATGGGTTGCTAGAGTGACAGAAGCTTAAACCCTAGTTTATGCGCTACTTCGTAAGGGGCTGATTTGGATCCAAACGTTTAATGCTATGGTTAGATTTTATCTTAATACTTTTCTCGTAGTTGCGGATGCTTGCGAGGGGGTTAATCACAAGTGGGAGGTTGTTCAAGGAAGAACAACACCCAAGCACCGGTCCACCCACATATCAAATTATCAAAGTAGCGACACGAATCAAACCAACATGATAAAAGTGACTAGATGAAATTCCCGTGTACCCTCAAGAACACTTTGCCTATTACTAGAGATTGTTCTGGCCTGTCCTTTGCCACAAAAGGATTGGGCTACTTTGCTGCACCTTGTTTATCATTACCGTTACTTGCTCGTTACCAATTACCTTGATATCAAACTATCGGTTACCTACAATTTCAGTGCTTGCAGAAATTACCTTGCTGAAAACCGCTTGTCATTTCCTTCTGCTCCTATTTGGGTTCGACACTCTTACTTATAGAAAGGACTACGATTGATCCCCTATACTTGTGGGTCATCATTTTGTAGCGAGATAATTTGTAACAAGTGACAAGTGACAATAGTAACAAAGGTGCAACAAGGTAACCCAATCCTTTTTATAGCAAAGGACATGCCTGAAAGTACTCTTATATTAAGCAAGTGCTCCCGAGGACACATCGAAATTTTCTGTCTAGTCATGTTCATCATGTTGAGTTGATTTGCGTTTGCTACTTTGATAATTTGATATGTGGGTGGACCGGTGCTAAGGTGATGTTCTTACTTGAACAAACAACCTACTTATGATTAACCCCTCTCGCAAGCATCCGCAACTATGAAAGAACAATTAAGATAAATCTAACTATAGCATGAAACGTCTGAATCCAAATCATCGGCCCCTTATGAAGCAACTCATAAACTAGGGTTTAAGCTTCTAACACTCTCGCAACCCATCATCTACTTGTTACTCCACAATGACTTCCCTTGGGCCCATAACATGGTGAAGTGTAATGTAGTCGATGTTCACATGACACCACTAAGAGAAGTAACAACATACATATCATCAAAATATCGAACGAATACCAAATTCACAAGATTACTTATAACAAGACTTCTCCCATGTTCCCAGGAACAATAGTAACTACTCACACCTCATCAAAATGTTCAAGATCAGAGGTATAATAATGGAGATTAAGGATCTGAACATAATAACTTTCACCAAGTAATCCAACAAGCATCAACTACAAGATGTAATCAACACTACTAGTAACCACAGGTACCAATATGAGGTTTTGAGACAAAGATTGAATACAAGAGATGAACTAGGGTTGGAGATGAGATGGTGCTGGTGAAGATGTTGACGAAGATTGGTCCTCCCACAAAGGAGGAAGCGTTGGTGATAACGATGGCTTCGATCTCCCCCTCCCGGAGAGGAATTCCCCCGGTAGAATCTGACTGCCGGAGTGCAAAAGGGCCTCTGCCACGGTTTCCGCCTCGAGATGGTGGCTCTTTGTCCTGAGAGATTGATTCTGATTTTTTCTAGGGTAAAACACACCATATAGGAGAAGAGGGGGGTCGGGAGACCTGCTAGGGCCCCACAAGCCATCAGGGCGCGCCCAGGGGGTGGGCGCGCCCTGCTGGCTTGTGGCCAGCAGATGCCCCCCTCTGGTACATTTTTCGCCCAATAATCCTTAAATATGCCATCAAAAATCTTCGTGAAGTTTCAGGTCATTTGGAGTCTGGTGATTTTTCTGCCTTTTTCTTGGTTTCCCGGTCCAGAATTTCAGTTTCCAGATATTTCCCTCCTTGTGATGTACCTTGCATATTCAGGAAGAAAAGGCATAAGAATTATATGATAATAAGGAATAATGGCCAAGAATAACACAAATATCAATAAGAAATCATGATGCAAAATGGATGTATCATTGCCCCACCCAACACCATTTGTGTGTTGTCCCATCGGAATAGAGTGTAAGGGTATCTCCAA
Organism: Elymus sibiricus; assembly: GCA_039707655.1. Taxonomy (NCBI): domain Eukaryota; kingdom Viridiplantae; phylum Streptophyta; class Magnoliopsida; order Poales; family Poaceae; genus Elymus; species Elymus sibiricus. The sequence goes on from CM077663.1 coordinate 339,251,606, forward strand.
CGTTGAGCCACAAATTACCTCCCACATCCCTACGCGAATGGGGGGCAGTCCACAGATGCGGGAGCTGGCCATCCAATGCTATCATATATATATATATATGTCCGCCAATGAATGGTAATTTGAAATTCAAATAAGGTCTGATCCATAGTATGCGCCCGATCACACCAACATCGGATCACATGCCCAAAAGAATATTAGTCCGACAGTCCGTGCAATGAAATGGCTGCCCTATCGGACTGCTAATCTAAGCCTCCACGCTCAACGTGTCGTCGCCTCCGCGTAGGCAGCATGTACCTCCTTCTTCGTGTCCTCCTCCTCCTCCTTATTCACTGATGGCTCGAGAATTTGTGTTGTTTTTCATAATGATTCTTGCTTGGTTTCATTGTATTTTTGTTACTCTTCATATATTTCTAATGCTAATCCATCAAAAGAAAAGAAAATCTACTTTTTCCAATGTTTGGCAGGAAATATCAATTATGGAAGGAAACCAAGAGGGATTGTTGAAATCAAGCCAAATGGAGCAACCTTCCTGAAGAGACCCAAGTCAACAAGTGTACCATAGTAGAAGACGACATTCCATACGACTACAGGCGCTCGCATGAGCGGTTGTATGGACTTCCAGCAGCTCCACCACATCTATATAAGCCACTTTTATGAAGGGTCCAGGAGGAGAAGAGAACCCTAGCCGCCGCCACACCATCCAGGACAGGAGAAGAGAGGATCTGAATCACTTTGGAGGATCGTCTTAGTTTTAGTCCTCTCATCTCCATCATCATCATCACCCCCTTAACTATTGTAAGAGGAATTCCAATTTGTAAACTCCACTCGGTCACATCTGAGATCAAGACTATTTGAATTACCGTTTCATCTCATTGTGGATCTTCCTGGTATAATCAATATGGTTTTCATGGGTTTTATATTGGTTGTGATTGATTCCCCTCTTATGATGTGTGAGTAATTCCCCTGGGTGTGTGAGATGTAGGTAAGTGGTAAGATTGATCTGTACCTATTCTATATATTGTCATTTGCATTCGTTGTAGTATGATCTACCTAGTATGTTGTTATACTGTGGTGAACCCTATGCATGTTGTCCAATTTAAGGGCCCATGCAACATGATCTCAAGACCTACACATGTAACACATATTGTTTAGGAACTTTGTGGTCTCTGATGTGACAGGTGGAGATATCTATGAGAACTGAAGACAATATGAGATAACGGCGATCTAGTGAAGTTAATGCTTGGTTCCGGTCCAAGGACCTCAATTGTTGAAACGACCACTCCGTGGCAACGGAGAAGCAGGACCATAAAATGAGATGTAATCCCATGAGGAGTTTCATAACCTTAGGGAGAAGCGCCTACAAAACATTTATATCAAATGTTATGAGTACAATACAAGGTAACTGGTACCGCTGCACTGGCACAATTCATATATTCCTACCATGAACTGAAATCTCTCCACACCTAGTCTCTGCATTGCAGGAAACACGATTTATAGGTCTACTTGTGTTATTTAATATTATTAGTTACTTTAGCAGACACTCTGAAACTCTCTTTATATTAGCATAGTAGGTTTATCGTTCATCCAGGACGGTAACAATATTTGCAGAGGCTCAAGCAGTTACTTCTGTCGGGGGGATGACCCCCGGGTAGTCCCAAGACGGCGAGCCAGATAGGGTGCCTTCCTGCCTGGGCCGGTTGCTCCGGCTCGCGCGTGCGACCGGCTGCTCCGACCAACCGACCGCCCGAAGTCAAGCGCGACGTCACATCAGACCTGCGCGGACAAGACGGACATACCCTGGCCACTATTGATGAATAAGCGGGCACTATGCATGCATCACACGCCGTCATCCACAATGCATGTTAGGTGCCGTGGGACCCCCCGTGTTCCCCTGGGAACTGGTTTATAAAGTGCCCCAGGGGGCTCCTCGCCTCAGCAGGCTTGCGGTCGTCTGCGAGGTCCGCGAGCCTGGGGGGGTTATGGAGGTTCCTGGGAGGTCTTAGATTTACCATTGTACCCTGGGAGATCGAGCTATAAGACCTCTCAAAAACCTCCATAAAACCCCTCTACGACCTCCATGCAGAGGGGATGCTTCCTCACGAGTTCTCTTCTTAGACACACCCACACCCATAGGAGAGGTAGACTGGCGGCCTAGCCCCTTCTTCCTCCTCCGACGAACAACTCCAGGAGCAACCTTGTAACCTTGTGGCCTTCAAAGTCGGTTCAGCAGGACTAGGGGTGTTACCTCCCACACAGGGCCCCGAACCTGGGTACGTCGTGTGTCTCGCACCGCTTGTCTCCAACCTCGCTTCCGGAACCCACCGGCGTCCTTTGGACCCAACCACTCTCGATTAGCCATCCCCTGGCATTTGTCATGAGAATAACACAACTTCACACAAGAACTGTGACACCTTGTGTGTGACAGAAATGCCACTATAAATACTCTCCTCCGCTCTTCGTTGGGACGATTACTCATTGGGATACTTCTGCGAAAGTGCTACACTACCCTGTTTGGCTTGTAGGCACCATCCACCGCATGCAACTCATCTTTGTGTTACTACAACATCTTGTAGCGGACAATTTGCATGATCATTCTTGCGTTGACTTCCAAGGACTCCAAATTCAAGGACAACATCTTGGCATCATCCGCATCAGCTTGATCTTCACCTTCTTTTCTTCGAGCATGGCCTTCTTCTCCTCGAGCATGGACTTCTTCTCTTCGATCATAGCTCTCTTCTCTTCGAGCTTGAGCTTCTTCTCGGTCGCCTCCATCAACAATTTGAACATCTCTACCTTTTTTCCTCTGTGATGTCTGAGCGCTTGACGTATGCCTCCTCCTTCTTCGACAAGATGTCCTCAAACCTCTCTGTCAACTTGGCCGCCGCACCTTATTGCTTTGCCCTCTCGTCCTTCCAATACAAACCTTGCTCAAATAAAAGTTGGTTAGTAGTGAGCTTCTCACGTTAACCGAGGATCTCTCTTTTTAAATAAGCACCTACGAGTTGCACACTTGTGTCTATATTTTGTTTCACACACACTTTATTCCAAACCTAGGAGACTTCGAAGCTCTTAGACTTAGTTTGTCAACTTAAGCGTGGTGCTTAGGTAGATGAACCGATCATCGTGAGGCATTTCTTTATCACTTCTGTTGCTAACCCTTTGTGGTACCAAAAAAAGAGGAAAACCCCGAAAAGCACAAAAATACTCGGTTTGTTTTTAGCTCGTTCTAGCAGGTTCTATTGGAGGGCAGCCATCGGACAGCAAGAAGGAGATCAACTAAAGCAAGGTCCATGCCTATTAGAAGAGGGGTCATATGCGCCTCAATGGTAAAAGTGTCTAACCATTTTCACGCTCTCTTTTAATAACTGCATCTTCTTTCCACTTTCGTAATCTTCTCTAGCTTAGCATGTAAGGTTCTAAGCATGGGGAGGTTACTTTTGCATGTGTAGTATCTTGTGCAATGCTCTTTATCATAAGGTTTTCATGCAATATTGTGTCCTGCTGTTTTGACATGCTTGCTTTGCATTTGTTTAACTTAGCTTGTGGAAATCCTATTATCTTCTGAAAAACATTGGCGTGTTCTTTTATCAAAAACCCAATAAAGGAGTCCTTTGAATTGTTGCCTTTCTTTCACCTAATCACATAAGTTGGGGACTCTAATGGTGGCTTGATTAGCGATTGAATGATTGTAGAGGCTTTTTTGCTGATGAAACCTAACATCTTTGGTTGTTCCGGGACGCGTAATGGGGTTTGTCTCTGCCAAACTACCCCCTGGGGTACTTAGCTTTTGAGTCTTATGCGACATGACACCGTGATACTCTTGTGTAGTGTTGAGTTCTTTATGACTAAATCAAGTTTGAACCCTTTGCACTTCCTTCATCTTTTATTGCTAGCCTATATGGTACCATGCATTGCCCACTTTCACAGTGAGACTTGGCGCATACTTCGCAGGTACATACAAACCCATGGGAGGACTTTCTCTTGTTCTCCTACACATAAAACACCGTATCTCCTCAAAACAGCCACCATACCTACCTACATGGCATTTTCATAGCCATTCCAAGCATATCGCCATGCACTACCATCATATTACATTACATGACTAGAGACATGTTTTTCATTTGCCTTACATGATCATAGTATGGCTAGCTCAATATTTTCAAGGCTTGTCCATTTTTTATATCTATGATACGTCGGATCCTTGCACATAGTGGTACACTGTCAGAGGCATTCATCATACAGAGTATCTCTCATGTATTCAGATTTGATTTATGATTGCATTTAGTTGAAGTGACTAATAGTAAAGTTTATTATTCATCCTTGTAAGACGCGGCTTAAAAAAAAGACGAAATAAAAGATGCACCACGGAGGTGCCACAAAAAAATAAAAAAAATAAAAAAATGAGGATGAGAGAAGGAGCAACACCACTATCCTTTTTAGTATACACTCGTGCTTTAAAGTAGCACCACTTCATGCATTCAAGAGTAGAAAGTTTCACGAGCTTCATAAATTTCATACTAGTGAGGAACTTACATTAAAGAACTTGGTTTGTATATTCCGATGACGAGCTTCCTCAAAAGCTCGAGGTCTTCATGAGCAAGCAAGTTGGATGCACCCCCCACTTAGTCCATGGGAGAGATTTCACATATTCATGGCTCTGTGTGCATCCAGTTGCATGGAGATCACTACTCCTTGCGTTAACATCGATCACAAGGCCTTCTCCATAGCCTAGTGGCCAGCTGCGTTGATGCAAGACTTTCTTTATTTTTGATTTCTCAAAACCCCAACCACTTTTTATCTTTCCCTTAAGTGTGAGACATAGGCTTGCGCTCAGTGTTGCATACGTAGTTGAGCGGTTGAATAACGCAGACAGACGATCTTGCTATTGCAGTGATCGCTAATGCTTGATTTCTTTTGTCTTTGATTGTCATTGTTGTGTTCCTAACATAATATTGACCCCCTCTCTGAACCTTTGGCAGTGGGAATTTGGGCTCCACAAAAATATTTTCCTCTTTATCAACCTACATGGCAATGGAACTAAGGGGATAACTTGTATTACTCCCTTGCTAGTTAACTTTTGCATGCTTGCACGATGAACATGGCTATCACTTTTGGGATTTGGTTCAATGTAAGCTTTAGAGTGGGTAGCGGTGAGCTTCTGGTAGTCAACCTTCTTACTCGAGGACGAGCAAGGTATAAGCATGGGGAGGTTGATGTCTCTATATTTTACGCATTTTTAGAGCTCATATGTTGCATGTTCTCTATATATACTATGTCCCATTGAACCAAATATATGTCCATTATGCATGATTACCGATTTTTACACTTATAATTGTGAGCATTGCACATTTGTGTGTTTATTTGGGTTTGATTAGTTTTCTTTGTTTTCTTGTGTCTACATGTGTATTGGGAAACCTAGGACCAAGCACGATGAAAGAATCAAGGATGGGTTCAATATGGAGACACACACGGGGCAGACTTAGCCATTTCGGAGGTCGAAAAAGACATTTTTCCAAAGTTCTCCAAATCGAGATCTAAGACCAGAAATGGATCGATGCTGTTCATACAAATCCAACGAGCCCAAGAACGTCTAAGTCCGAGTTCGTATGAAGAAATAGAAGCCGTTTTATCGGAGGAAGACAGAACAAAAGACGACCTTTCATGCGAGTGCACGCGGTCGTTTCGGCGGTCGTGTGACGTGTAGAGACCTCCAAAATTTGCCTCTCGAGACGCGATTCTTCATCAATGTTGTCCCCAATTGTTCCCACAGGATCCTTGGCTCATAATGACGGGATTGAGAGAAGATAAGGCTCATCTCGAGCCCTTGGATGACCAAATAAACAGAGGAGATACCGGGAGGCCTTCATATAAGCACCATCAACCCTAGCCGCCACCATCTCCTCATTCATTCCCATACGCAACCGTAATCCATCCCCATTGCTGCTCCCAGACCACCTCCATAGAGAAGAGAAGGGCCAAAACAAGAGGAAGAAGAAGGGGGGCCTCCACCGCGTGCACCGGCCTTTGGGCCGATGCGATCTTCATCACCGGTGCCGCCACCATCACCATGTCCACCGCGGGCGTTGCTGCCATCACCACCACCACCATGCTCCTCTCTTCCAACAGCCCCGCGCTGGCTTGTAACTTGCCTTCTCCCTCTCATATGTTTGAGTAGTTGTATTAGTTCTTGAGAAATTGGATGAACCCTTGCATGATTAGTACTTCGTTGAATAAGCGATCCAATATTCTCTTTATATGCATTGCGTTGATTGTCTCATGGTGTTGTGAAGGGAGCCCACACAGTATTAGCCACTTATGGACTTGAGGTGATTTATGTTGGTGAGAAGGATAGTTGTGAAGGGTAGGGAGTGACATGACCTATTCTCGCTAGTGGAGAACCCTAGAACCTAATGTCGTGACCACGGGGAGTTAACTCCCCTTAATCATCGTTGTGATAACTGGAGTGGGAAAGCACGGTGGTGGCACGAGTGTACGCGGTAACCGTAGTGGGGATGCGTACTTTATTGGGTCCGCCCCCGCGAGATCATCTACAAGTGGCTTAGTGATACAACTAGAGAGCCATGTCTATCATGTGTTTTCAGTATCATACTTGTGGTGATGACTCAAATCTCCTCGAGAACGTTTACTACTCAAGCGTCGTTTCACGTAGTTTAGCCTCTTTATTTCTCTGTCTTTTATTTCTTGTTTGTAGTTTAGATAAACACTATCCTTTTATTTGTCTTCCTAGCAACTTACTAAGATAGGCTATTTCCAAACTATGGTTTGGGTGTGTACGTAACTACGTAAGTGATAGCGCGGTTGCGTGGTTTGTAATTCCTTCCTATTTGCTCCCTGTGGGTTCGACACTTCACTTATCACGAAAGTGCTACAACAACCTTGTGCACTTGCAGACCATCAGTCACCCCAACAAATGAGTCTTAAATCACTCGGGGGTGGTAATGAAGGCGACCCACACCTTTACAAACTTCGCCGAGCACATCACAATCAAGGAAGTTTCTAGGACTTGACTCATACCGCCTAGGAGCCCAAATATTCAAGAGTAACAAGTGTGGATGATGAACGAGTCGGGGAATCACCAATCAGTATGATGGAAGTATAGATCGGGTGAACTTCTTACATATCCCAAATTTTGGTGGAGTTTGAGTGGGGGATTTGACGCGATCGATATTTTAGTGTAGAAATGAAGAACAACTTGAAGTCAATGTCTCGGTTGAGAGGTGGAAGGGGGTATTTATACACCATATGCCAAAATGACAGTTGCTCCGCAGGGGACTCCGGGGACGCGGGGTTAAGGGCCCGAGTACCCAGAACCACTAGTGCCCCAGTTCTCGAATAAGTCCTGTGACCCGGGGTATGAGACGACGGAGACCCTGGGTGTCAAGTGGGATAAAGCCCACTCCGATCTACCGCCAATGACCCCGATGCCGACCCCTCCGACGACCACCTCTAGGGTCCCAACGAGAACTAGAGCTAGCTCTTAACTTATCGCAATGTAGTGTTATAGATTAATTTATGTTGTTTTATGTCTAATAATATTCAACATTTCGAGCTAGAGTTTATATTTGTGCAACGAACCATGCATTTATATTTATTTTGATTTCCTTTTCAAATTTCTGATCACCAACTAAGTCTGTTGGAAAAGCAGGAAATTTTCAGGGGACTTAAAATCTCTATCTCCATCCATAAAAACAGTTTTTTGGTCATCAAATTATAAGGTTGTTGTTGAAGATGCTCTTAAATCATTACGCTATTTGTAAGCATCAACCAGTGATTTTTTTTTTAACCTTCACACTGATTTTCAACATTTTTTAAACATTTTAAGCCTATTTGAATTTGACAAAGAAAGATGGTACAATGAAGATATTTGAAGGAAAAAATAATAATCAGTTTGGACAACAGAAGTTTGGGTACTGAAATTGTTCACAACTCACGTTCAATATCACCACCTGTCGTTCCGCTATACCGTACAGATGACAGCAAAATTTGAATTCGCAAAATGAAGGAGCAAACGTAGAACATGCGACCAGCCGCCCAACACCCTAAAATTTTCGAGCTGGCGCCTCAATTTCAGACGTGCCCCGCCACTCCAGCAGTCTGCGCCTCCCGCCACGTCACCAATCCGCGGCACCTCTCCCCCGGAACGCGATCTGAACCGTACACTCCATCTGCATCGAACGGCAGAAACACGCCTGCTCCCACCTCTCGTCTCCCTTAAAATCCCCTCCCCCCCTTCGGCAAATCACAACCGCTCCTCGACCTCCATCCGCTCCCAGCTCGAACCAAGGGTCGATCGTCAGCCATGTCCGGGCGCGGCAAGGGAGGCAAGGGTCTCGGGAAGGGCGGCGCCAAGCGGCACAGGAAGGTGCTGCGCGACAACATCCAGGGCATCACCAAGCCGGCCATCCGGCGCCTGGCCAGGAGGGGCGGCGTGAAGCGCATCTCCGGCCTCATCTACGAGGAGACCCGCGGCGTGCTCAAGATCTTCCTCGAGAACGTCATCCGCGACGCCGTCACCTACACCGAGCACGCACGCCGCAAGACCGTCACCGCCATGGACGTCGTCTACGCCCTCAAGCGCCAGGGCCGCACCCTCTACGGCTTCGGCGGCTAGGCTCTTCCTCGCCCCCCCTGCAGACTCCGATGTGGTTGTTCGCCTGTGCGCCTGCAGACTCCGATGAAATGAAATGCCCATGTTTATTTCCACTGTTTCCTTAGTAGGATTAACTGTATCGTGAAACAAAGTTGTTTGCATCTGAAATTCTGAAGTTTTGATCCAATCTTGTGTCTATGCAAATATTAGTGTTCTGCTGTTTTTATCACTGGGCTGTTGCACTTGTGGTAGGTATGGTTGGTCGTTCTGTCGTGCAAGATTTTGTTCTCAGTACTGAAGTACAGAACGAAATTTCCAGAGTTCAGTCTGCATTTCAGACATTGAGTGCTAATAATCATTTTTGCCATCCTCGCACAGGATTTCCAGACGATTAACTTTGTAGTTCAGTTTGCGATGTGAAAGGTCTACAACGTCCGATCTTGTGGTTTGTGTCAGTAATCAGGAAATGCCATTTGCTCTTTCTTTTGATTTCTTTGTTACTGCAGAAACGTAACATTTCTTATTGACCAGCTTATCAGCTACCCCCGTGATTTTCTAGAATAAGAGCCTGCTTCATCTTCAAACCTGGGAACGTCAGTTGCTTACTTGATGCCCTTACAGCAGTGCGTTGGGTCAAGTGTCTTCTGTGTATAAAATGATTTCCTAATCAACGAAACAGTGAATAACCTGTAGCGAGCAATGACCTGTGAGTCCTAGAATCCTACAGAAGTTAACTCCAGTAAGCAATGGAAATGGGAGGACTAGTGATGCGTTGGGTCAAGCGTCTTCTGAATTATCTTCAGATATCCAAAACAGTTCAGATGAAGAATAATAGTCTGTGTACAAAACAATCATTACGCAGAACAGCAATGCAGCAAGTATAGGAAGTTGGATTGATATCCACAGCGAATTAGTGAACATTCTTGTCCAGTAGACAGATTACAACATTTAAATACATTCTTTATTTGATATCTAGGCTACAAGGCTTGGGCACCCTCCCACATGAACAACTTCAGGAACACCTATTATGAAACTGAACAGGGGATGTACTTAATTATACCACGAAAGGACCATCTAATTAAATATAAACAAAATTTGAAATTCCTGCTAAAATTATACATATGTGTGAATGTGCAGAAAAGGGAAAAAACCACCATCATTTATGGGCACAAGATAACTGAAATTTAACAGATGGTAAAATACGCTCAAAAGCTCTATGAAGTGTCAAGTTCACTTAGATGTTGTATTTTACTTGATTCAAGCGCAGTCGTACCGTGGGGAGTAAATTGCTCAAAACCATCACGTTTGTGGCTAGGGTACTCCTTTATCATCGTTTTTGTCAAAAATCATGAAACATCATCGCTTCTGTGTCAAGTGAATAACAAATGACGCTAAACGAGCTGTCAGCCGCGACTACACCGGCGGAGCTATTGCAAGGCTCAAAGGGCCATGGCCCTGATGGCCCGCCCAGGGCTGGAGCAATACATGAAGTTTATCCCGTAATAATGTATTGATTTTTAATTTGGTAGCAGTGCTTGCATATCCGGCCCGCCCAACATTTTTTTGGTAGCTCCGCCACTGCGCGACTAACCACAAAACTGACTTCCCAGCCCACACATCAAGGTGACGAGGCATGTGTATGTCAATATGATGCTGAGGTGGACTGGGTCCCACATGTCAGATCTATCTTTCTTCCCATCTTCTTCATCCTGCCTGATCAGTCCACCCTCACCACCGCCACCCCTCCTGCTCCCGGCCGCCATGGGCAGCACCCGCCGCCGCCGCGAGCCATGGCCATGGGGAGCCCCCGCCGCCCCCTCTTGTTCCCAACCGCCATGGGCAGCACCCGCCGTCGAGATGGCGTAACAGTGATGGGCTAGCGACTTCGCACTTCGTTCATGGATCATGTGCAAGTCGTAGCACGCGAAGTGCTTTTGATAATGAAACGAATAATGCACACTTTGCCAAAGGTCGAGTCTCCTCCCTTCATGCCTACAAAGTCCATAGATACGATCAACCACGCACCGCATATCAACTCATTCTCCATCGCTGAGTTCCCCATGATCGTGCTTACTCTAGGAAACAACAAGAAGGTTAAAAAAAGCTCAATGACATTTGACTGAATACCCCCCAGGCGTGGTGTCCCCCGTGGATGACATCGGTAGGGAGGTGCAGGGTACCTGGTTGCAGACGGATCCGGGGTGGACGACGACATAGTCCAAGACGGCCAGTTGCGTGTGTGGGGGCTGCTCACGTTTGTCAATGCCTGGGCAGCAGCCGGAGAGGTATAACGACCGCGTCAGACGAGAAGGGTGTGGATGTAGAGCAATGTTAGAGCAGATGTTGAGTAAAATATAAAGTGATTCGGGAGGAAGACTTGAGTGGGTCGGGGGTGTCGAAGTCGTACATGGTGGTGGATCGGACCCGTGCAAACCTCCCATAATTTGTGTCCGATTTACAGAAATTCGGACAAACGAACGTCTGTGTGGACAAATACATGTTCACCTTAGATGACAAACTACGTCTGGACAGCTTAGTCAAGACATATGCAAACGTTTCGAGGGACAACGTTGGAGATGCCCTTAGAGCAACTCCAACGCGCCGACCCAAACATACGCGCTTTGTTCGCCTTTTGTCTGTCTGGGTCGGCTCGTCCGCCCCTTTAGCGTTTGGGTCGCTCGTGCGCCCAACGCACGGACCCAATTCTTGTCCACACGGGCCCAATTCTTGTCCCCGCTGATAACAATATGAATTTAAGAAAGGATCGCGGCCATAGATCATGACAACGGCCATGCCATTGCCCAGAGTTCATGTCGGCACCATGCCAGCGGTCGGCACACATGCCAACCTTCAAAAAGAACGCCACACAGTTTGTGGTGGCGCATTTGCCAGCAGCCGACAGACATGCCAACACACAAAAGGGGCGGGAGTTCAACCATGCCGTCTCGGCCGTGGTCATGCCGACACACTTGCGAGCATACAAAAAAAGATGGTGCTCTCCGCCATAGATCACTCATCATCGAACATGAGCATGTTAGCCTGCATCTTCTCGAACCAAGGCCTCTTTTCTTGGGGACACCGTGCTCAAGTCCACCTTCTGAAGGGTAACGCAGCAGAAAACAAAAAATTTCCGACCTACGTACCAGCCCAGGATCACTATGGAGACTGCATACAAGGTTTGATCTTTTTCGTTACCGACTCGTAGCGCAGCGGAAGTAGAGTCGATGACGATCGGCGGTGCAGATCCCCGCAGCTAGGATTTACAACCTCCCAACCGCGAGGATGTATACCCTCATCCGCCCCCGGACAGCCCTCCGGGAGGCGGTTGGACAGTCCCTCGGACGGTGTCACGGACAGCCCTTCGGGAGGACCATCGAAACTCGGACAGTCACTCGGACAGCCCTTCGGGAGGACCATCGAAACTCGGACAGTCACTCGGACAGCCCTTCGGGAGGACCATCGAAACTAAGACCGAAACTACGATCTCTCTATAGAGTTGCACACATACGGTCTCAACTATCCGGCAGGGCTTCGCCGTCCAGAACTAGTTCCTGTCGGAACCCAGACAGCCTTTCGACTCTACGAAACTATTTCGCTGGGAGGGAGAGAGAAGCCAGACAAGTCTATGGCATGTGTATGAGAGCAAGGATGTCATATTTGAGAGCACCCTCCACCTCTATTTATAGGGTGAGAGACAATGGTAAAAGTACCAAAATGCCCTCAGATATTTTCACTATTCATAATAGTGATTCTACTATTCATGAATAGTGTTTCCACTATTCATAAATAGTGTTATCCAGATATTTTCATCCACTATGAAAATTACCAAAATGCCCTCAAGGTAGCTTCTCCAAGAAGCAACCAAAAAGCACTTTCACTATTCATGACGACATTTTTCAGCGTCCGGTCGAACTGAAAATATTTATGTGGGCTTAGAACATTTCCAGTACCCACTAAAATAATTTTCAATGCGATCCGGAACAATTCCGGTTTAGTGATTTTCATCTGCGAAAAGCATCTGAAGCGGTTTCGGCAGCTCCGGAACATTTCCGGTTTTCATCCCGGAAAATTCCAGAAAGTTTCCAGAATGATTCTGGCACCCTCCAAGAATTATCAGGCATGTGCCAAAACCAATTTGACTTTATGTTATCCCCTGAAACAACTTTCCAGTTTTCCCGAAACTGTTCCGGTGTTCTCTCTGCGGAACTTTTCCGCTGTCCGAAACTTTTCCGGTGTCCGAAAACTTTTTCGGTGATTTTCTCTCAGACTCCCTGTCTAGTATTCAGCAGATAGATGACCCTTAAGCGTGTGACCCTATAGGTTCGGTGAAGCATAGACATGACCCGGAACCCCTTCCGATCAATGATCAACATCGGAGCCGTGGACACCCATATTGATCCCTATACCCACACGAATGAATATTCGAGTGAACCTCCAGTTGCCGTGTGCTATTCCTGTTGCTTCGCGATATGTTACAAATACTCGAGGTGAGACATGTAGGCATCCCCGTGGATCAACAACTTGTCCACTATGCCAGTTACCTCGTTACCGGTATTGTTCTCTTTTCTCGTTCCCGTGTTCCGGCATCCCTGTGATCAAATCACCCTGTGTCTGGCCAGACGATGATGGATACCGTAACACCGAGAGGGCCCAGAGATATCTCTCCATCGTCGGAGGAGCAAATCCCAATCTCGAGCTATCAAGTTACTTGACACACTTTTCCATGAACCCGTAAGCCGCCGTAATAGCCATCCATTTACGGATGACGTTTAACAAACCCCAAAGTTCATGAAGCAAGCATGAAGAAACTCGATACTCTCATGGTCTAAGGAATTATGCAAACGTTAACCATCTCTGTGTTATAAACCATTAACTTATGACGAATGTATCTCATAGCATAACATCAATTCGGGTCTATTCAACACAAGTGTTCTACCAACATTGCGCCCTCAAAATTGCCGGCATAGCCATGCCCATGATCAGGAAAACAGGATCATCATGCAATACTTGAGCCAGTCTTAGAGGCCAGACTAGGAATACATTTTACCGTTTATTATTCCACACGTGCATATGAGTCTTCCTCCGAGCCTCGTGGTTATTGCAGACTCGAGAACCATAGCAGTTATAGCATGGAACATAAACCTAATTATGAACAGGGAGATAATCAATAACATTTATTATTGCCTCTAGGGCATATCTCCTACACCTTCATGATCTCCACCCCCTTCGTCATGCAAGCGAGTGCCACTTCTTTTGCTTTGGTCTTGGCGTTGGTGGCCTCGATCTTGAGCATCTTCCTTTGCTTCTCCGCCTCCATGAAGGCTCCCCGTCCATGTCCACTTCATCTTCTTCTTGGCCATAGTCCTCCGGGAATTCGTCCTCTTGCAGGAAAGTGTAGCCCATGCCATCTTGGCCTTGCGTGAAGGGGTCGACATGGCCTTGATCGAAGGTGTCGGTCGTGGCCTTGTAGCCGACCATGAAGGGGCCTCGGCCGTCTTGTCTTTGTGTCTCATTGGGATCGATGACCGCGACACCCACACCACCTGCGAAGATGATGTTCTCCATGTTGAAACGGTTGTGGCCCTCGTCGTCGTCCGTGGCCAGCATTCTGTCGAACATGTTGCGGGCGTCGGGACGCATGTCGGCTGGGATCTCCCGCCGGCGTTTTCTCTGGCCTCCGGATGATGATCTATCGACCCTATGTGGCGTTGAGGTCGATGCACATGGGTGCGGGCATGGCCGGCGCGACCACACTCACCTCCATCCAGTCCCCGGAGAAACGGGAGGCTTGCGGGTAGGGATGGAAGCCGGGCATCGACGGCGTGGTGGACGTGCGCGGCGACTCTGGCAGTGGCACACGAGGAAAGGCCGACGAGCCCGTGCTGGCCATGGCTATGACGACGGCGACGAGCCCGTGCTGGCCTGGGTTTAACCCTAGGTAGAGTAGGGCCTCCCTCGTCACCGTAGCGAGGAGGGCCTTACTTTCCTCTTGTTGTGCGGCGGCGGCAAACGTGGCCTCGAGCTTGTTGGCCTGCACGTGCCTCCATCCATTCCTCTTCGCTGACTGCACGACCCACTGCTCGGGCATCAACGGCTTCTTCTTCGTTGGCATCGCCGTCTTACGACCGACGCGGGGCCTGCCTTTGGTGAAGGCGAGGCCGCCGCCGGCGTCGAGTGTTAGCGTGTCGTCCATGGCGAGCGGGGCGGGGTGCGAGCGCGAATCTTTTTGGGAAAGAGGGGGAAATGGGGGTGGTTGTGGCGCCGACATGCGGGCCAGGGAGAGGACTAGGCGGGCATCGTGCGCGTCTGTTTCGTGTCCGCGCCGACGCGAGCGAGGCCCAAATTTGTGTTTGAAATGGGTCGCGCGTCGGACAAAAAGCGGACGGACGTCCATTTGGGTTGACACGTTGGGCCGATTTTTGTGTTTGTTTCGATCCATACAAACATGCGAGGATGTGATGAGTCGGCGCGCTGGAGTTGCTCTTAGGTAGTTTTGCACCAAATGAAAAATGCAATAACCGACTTTTCATTTTGTTCGAAAATTATTTTGTCCCATAGAACTTGGTTATTGAGTTAATGAAAGTTTATGGAATAAGCTGTTTTTCTTTTTTTGAACACTAATAAGCTGTTTTTCTAATAATAAGGTATAATCGTTTCGTAAGAGCGTCGCATACTCCGTCATTGCACACGAGCATACGCAGTAGACTAGGTGCTCACAAGCACCGCGTCCACAGGCCAAAAATTTAGATCTGGAGCCACTTGAGACGTGACCCAGCCCGCCAATACACCGGCGCGAGTTTCCCGCCAGGTCATCGAATCTGCGGCACCTCTCCCCCGGATCGCGATCTGAACCGTGCACTCCGTTTGCATCGAACGGCAGGAACACGCCTCCTCCCACCTCTCGTCTCCCTTAAAATCCCCTCCCCCCATCCGGCAAATCACAACAGCAATCATCACCGCTCCTCGACCACCATCCGCTCGCAGCTCGAACCAAGGAGAGATCGTCAGCCATGTCTGGGCGTGGCAAGAGAGGGAAGGGGCTCGGGAAGGGCGGCGCCAAGCGGCACAGGAAGGTGCTGCGTGACAACATCCAGGGCATCACCAAGCCGGCCATCCGGCGCCTCGCGAGGAGGGGCGGCGTGAAGCGCATCTCCGGCCTCATCTACGAGGAGACCCGCGACGTCCTCAAGATCTTCCTCGAGAACGTCATCCGCGACGCCGTCACCTACACCGAGCACGCCCGCCGCAAGACCGTCACCGCCATGGACGTCGTCTACGCCCTCAAGCGCCAGGGCCGCACCCTCTACGGCTTCGGCGGCTAGGCTCTTCCTCGCCCCCCCTCACGGCGAAGTAGGTGCCGAGCCAAAAGCGACGACCGATGTCGGTGAACTCCAACCCGAAATTGACGGAGGGCTTCGCCCTCACGGCGAAGAAGCCGGTCTTGCTCTTCGGCGTCTTCCTCGGCGGCATGGCGACGGTGGGGCGGGGCGGTGCGTCACAGCGGACGGCGGTGCAGGGCTGCGGGAGGGGCTGTGGGCGACGGTGCGGGGCAGCGGAGGCGACGAGGCAGTGGATTCGAGCGGCGGCGGTGCGAGGATGCGGTCGGTGATGCGGGGGGGGTGGATTTGAGCGGCGGTGCGGCGACGACGGTGGATCGAGCGGCGGCGGAAAAGTCCCGATTCGCGGCGTGTGGCGGCGGGAGGCGGCGGAAACAGGCGGCGAGGGTGCCGGGAGGGGCGGCGGGAGGAAGAAGAGGGTTGGGGAAGAAAATGGAACGACGGTTGGCGGTTGGCGCGCGACTGAGCTTTTTACATCTCAAGTGCGTGGAGATGCAAATTTGCACCGTGGGGTGTTGTCGTAAAGGCGGAGGTGTATTTTTTTTTGCATCTACATCATCTATTGGAGAGACGTTTTTTGGCCTCAGAGATGTAAAAGTTAGATATTTTTGCATCTACATCTTCTGTTGGAGATGCTCTAACGTTCCTTTAACTAATGAATGACATGGTGGGTAAATTTTTAGCATATTTTAAAGATAATTTAATGACGGTAAATGGACAAAAACACTACATGCTTTATTATTTAATATATAATAATAAAAGGTAAAGACTTAAATCATGAAAGTTCTCACAAAAGGAAGGAAAGCCACAAGCACCGGCCAACCCCTAAAAAATTCGAGCTGCCGCCCCACCTTTGACCAGGCCCGCCAAGCCACAGGTCCAAGCTTCCTCCCACGTCACCAATCCGCGGCATCTCTCTCGCGGATCCCCATCTTGACCGTCCACTGCATCCGCATCGAACGGCAGGCACACGCCTGCTCCAACCTCTCTCTCCTTTAAAACACCCCTCGCCCCTGCCCGCAAATCACAACACCAACCACCACCGCTCCCCCAACCCCACATTCGCTCATCAGCAGCTCGAAGAGGATCGTCAGCCACCATGTCCGGACGCGGCAAGGGAGGGAAGGGGCTCGGCAAGGGCGGCGCCAAGCGCCACCGGAAGGTGCTGCGCGACAACATCCAGGGCATCACCAAGCCGGCCATCCGGCGCCTGGCCAGGAGGGGCGGCGTGAAGCGCATCTCCGGCCTCATCTACGAGGAGACCCGCGGCGTGCTCAAGATCTTCCTCGAGAACGTCATCCGCGACGCCGTCACCTACACCGAGCACGCCCGCCGCAAGACCGTCACCGCCATGGACGTCGTCTACGCCCTCAAGCGCCAGGGCCGCACCCTCTACGGCTTCGGCGGCTAGGCTCTTCCTCGCCGCCCCCCGCCCTCTGCAGATCCCAAAAGCTTGATAGAACCGCGACTTGTTTAGATCCCTGCTTTCCTCTGTAGTTCGAAGTGAATCGTGAACCAAAGCTATTAGCATCTGGAGTTGGAAATCAAACCTGTGTCTGTGCAAATACCGTGTTTCTGAATTATGTCTCGCTGGTTTGCCTGTCAAGTCTTTGTTGTGTGCGATTGTTGTTTCTTCTGTGATGCAAAATTGTGTCTGATTTAGATTTTACGAGTAGACCCTGACGAATCGTACTTGGTTGTGCAGCAATTGTTTATGGCTGAATCATGACATCATTTCTTCTGTGTGTGCTATTTGATGCGATGCGTCATTTCTTCTGTGTGTGCTATTTGATGCGATGCGTTTGTACCGGGCAGAATTGATGTTCCTTCTGTTGTGCAACGCTGTAATTGAGATGGAATTTGTCTGCATATCATACATCCAGTCTTAGATTGATTTGTTATGCTCACCACAGTTCCCGCTGTGCAAATTAGTAGTCTGAAACTCTCACAGCTACCAATTCATGATGTGGTTACCGTTTAACTGCCACTGCAAGTTAATCAGAATCATCATTTCTGGTTTATCTCTGTCGATTTCTAGCCGCTACAGAAACCTTTTCAATTGCTTGAACAGTGATTCCATGTGAAGAATTTGCTAATACACATACGCGAAACCCCCTTCTGAAGTGGCAGCAACAACTACATCCTTCAGAGGAATTGGTCGTCTTCATTTTGCTATCTCAAAGGATGTTGTGGATGAGTTTACAGTGACCCAATGATTCACTTCAAATCCTGAGGAAATCAGTTACCTGATGTGTTCAAGACCAGTGCTTTAGTAGGTCTCATTCACTCCATTCAAAGGATTTTCCATTTCTGAGGTGTCAACAAAAAGTGAAAAACTGAACAATGAAAACAAAGGGGTGCAATGATGCACTGGATCTCTTATGAATTACTCCCTCTATTCATCAATATAGGACGTTTTAGACTGACCATACAAGTCTCTAAAACGTCTTACATTAATGAACAAAGGGAGTACATTCAGATATCCAGAGCAGCTCAAATAAAGGATCAATAATCTGTGCTGAGAAGATATGATGCAGATTAAAAAGACCATCATTGGGTCAGAACGGCGATGTAACAGGTGCCCTCTTGGCAGTGATAGCAACTTCATCCTTCAGTTGAATTGCTCAAAAGGTGCAATGATGTATTCAGATATCCAAAGCAGCTCAGATAAATGGATACTACTAATATGTCCTGAGAAGACAAGCTACAGAATTCAACCGTCATTTTGTCAGAACGGCAACAGAACAAGCATACGAAGTTAGATTGATATTGGTATTCGCAGCAAATTAGGGATCATTCCTGTCCTTTGGCTTTGAAGTATACTTATAGAAAAGAAGTATGCTCATTAGACAGTAAACCAATTTTTTGAAAGGTACTCCCTCCAATCCAAAATAAGTGTCGTGAACTAAAACCACGACACTTATTTTGGATCGGAGGGAGTATAAAACAATATTTGAAAGATTATGCTCAATAGACATATTACAGTCTTTCTCCGCTTGATTCTAAAACTTTGTCACAACACCACATGAACAACTTCAGGAACGCCTTACAAAACTGAACACCTGGTGCAGGAATGCGACACTCTGAAGAGACAGACGCACAAGTACTTTACACAACGAAAGACCCTCTCATTTTTCACTATTAACACAACCAAAATTTGGCTCTCCAGCTAAAAATATAGATGTACACTGGTATGAAAAAGAAAGGAAAAATCACTATCAAGTATGGGCAGCAAGATGACTGAAGCAGAATAGAAATGACAAGTTCTCCTGAAAAGCTCCGACCATGTATGAAGTCCTCGGTGCTGCATCTACCCGATTGGTAGTATCCCAGTCCGGTATAGAGTAGAGCAACCGTGCTTTTCAAGGTACACAATACGTCAGTTCAGACTGCTGTTCTAGAGTGAAGGGAACACCAGAGTCGTCGGATGAAGGCTGTAGCGCGCTGATCTTAATAACATATTTCTTTCGACTAGACACGCTGCTGCTGTCGGAGCCTGCGCGTGTGTCATCTGAGCTATGATACAAGGCGAAGTCCTCGTCCTCATAAGCGTTACCGATATAACCACTGCACTTGCGGCAGAGCAGCCGTGTCCTCTTTCTGAAGAAACCCCAGGAAGACCTGGAACGGAAGTAGGGCGTGCAGCTCACTTCGTCGGTTTGCGTGAACCGGCTCTCGTCGATCGCGAAGAACGATACGACGCCTTTCCTGATCTGCTTTCCGTACTTTGATCCAATGTTGGCCGTGTTCCGTGTCGAGGAGCTCAAGTTCAGTGCATAGCCGCAGTATCCACAGCTGCCAGTAAGAAACAAACAGCACACATCATCAAAGCTGGACATAGACGCTTTGCAAACCTGAAGCTACCGTCCCACTGTTTCGACAGGAACGTTGTGTTCGCATATAGGAGTATATAAATAACAATTCTGTGTTTTTCTGTATGCCTTCACAAGTTCAAATTATGTCCTAGAGTGTTTATTTATTCGTTTCTAGTCGGTCATCAATGTGTAATTTCACCGGTCGATGTTAATCTGCACTCGGAATGCCACATCCATGCCCTCTTCTGTAATTGCAGTGTTCCTCGGAGATCATGATCTCCTTGAAGAAACAGAGGGCCAATGATGACACTTCACTTTCTCGTAACCGCCACACTCTCTCTATGATCGATCTACTTTGATGTCCCAGCCAGGCGCCAGCAGCCAGGACAACTAGAAGCAAATTATTCAGTATCCATCTGAACCCAGCAACACCGCAACGGTATTCTAAAACTGATCTTCCTGGACAGTAGTACAGACTTCTGACAATTAGCACGGCAAGAAGTTACGGCTCCTCCGAGCAAGATCAATCTGGGTTCTGGATCCTATGGTTGTTTGACTGTTGGTTCCTGACCCAAATAAAGCAGCGGGGAGAGGGCCACCGGAAGGAGGTTGGCGAACCTGTAGGCAACGGTCTCCGCGGAGGAACGGCCGCGCTGGTTCTCTTTCTTTTTCTTCTTTTCTTGGCGCCCTTTTGCGCACGTCGTGGCGGGCGGACGGTGGGTTGATGATGGATCGGGTGGGGGCGTTGCTCTCCCGTCGTTGCTGCCATGCCATGCCATGCCATGCCAGCAACGTGGCCAGCGCCGTGATTGATTGCTGCCGCGTCTGTGATGTGATCATGTGAAGGCCGATGGTGCCTCGTTCGTTGTGTTTGCGTGTTGCCAAACGTTGTGCTGCTGCCTGCTGTGCTCTGTTTTTTGAGTGATGCTCCAGAGAAGCTTTTTTTTTTTTTTTTTTGCGAAAAATGCTCCAGAGAAGCTACAAGCTTGGCACCGGTTTTGACTATAATAAACCAGAGTTGGTGGTCTGCTTCGGGACGGATAGCCCAGCATGGTGGCTGGTGCTAGTCATCAGGACTAATTACCCCTGTTTAAGGACACGTGGCTCCCTCACCATAGCCCGTCCTTCGTGGCTTGGCTTGGTTATGCGTCTTTCTCCATGCAATAATTCTAAGGATCAAATGGCCCACGTGACGGGATTGCCCCGTTCGCTATACCATGATAGCGTTAGGGGTGGCATAACCTTTTTTTTAAGAGATACGGGTGAGATAGCTTTATTCGGTCGACTTTGTCCAAGGCAAAAAGACAAAGTGATTAGAGAGACTAGCAAAAGGGCCATGCGTTGCAACGAGATTTTCTTTTAATAATCTTCAATGCTCATGATCACATTTTGCTGCATTATCGAGATACACTATCACTTAAAATTTCATGAAATCATAAAATTATTCGTGAACATTTTTACAAATATTCAAATATTTTCTAAAATCAAGAACATATTTTATACTATTTTCAAACTTTATTTTTTCTAAAATTGTGAACATTTTTTAAAGAATTTTCTTGAATCGGCGAACATTTCTAAAATCGACGAACATTTTGTTGGAAATTGATGGAACAATTTTGAAACTCATGAACATTTTTGAAATACATGATATTTTTTTGAATTAGCTAAAAATTTATGAATGAATAAACTATTTTGTAAGAAACGATTTTTTTGAATTTTTATGATATTTTCCCATTCATGAACAATGTTTTGAATTGACGAAATTTTATTCAATTTCATTAACATTTTTAAATGCAACATAGGAGGTCCCTACTGCATGGGCCGGCCCAGGCGGGAGATTCGCCTGTGTAAAACTTTTTTTAATCACTTGTAGGTGGCATTGGTGCGTAATACTTTGCAATTTTGGGGACAATTTTCGTGACGTACCAACAGAAGCAATAGCCCATTATTATTAGCTATAGATTAGGGAGTGCAACTACTTAAGGAGCGCTCGTTCGGGAGCCTCTCCAAAGGCCAGCTCAACCGTCGCCACGTGTCGCGCTCTGGACGCTCCCTCCAAATTTTATTTTTTTATTTTCCCACGTCTTTTCGGCTTTTTAGATGGTATTTTTCCAGGCTTTTTCGGCTTTTCAGTTTTCCAGCTACCTTTCTCAACCTTTGGACAAAATTTTTTTGACAACAATTTTGCGCCAAAAAACGCATTTTCTTTGCTTCCGCGAGAGGCACTAATTTGCTTCCTTGAGAGACACGGCTTTGCTTTCGCGTGCCTCTAGGAAACAAACAAAAACACGTTTTTGCCTTCCGTGAGAGGCACGGCCATGCCTTTCGAAACGAACAAAACGTGTTTTTTTTTCACGAGAGGCATGGGTTTGCCTACGCGAGAGGCAAGGTTGTGCCTTTTTCGGGAAAGAAAAAAGAACGTGCACTCAGTTCGTTTTTTTCGCCTGTTTTTCGTGAAAAAAAAGTTCGTGAAAACTTATCAACATGAGATCTAGTTTTGACGATCTTGACGCGAGGAATCCAACGGTGAAAACGGTTTGAGATTTGGACGCACTGTTTAAGAGATAAAGTATTTTGAATAAACGGATCTACGAGAAAAGGGAAACTCACAGACTGCGACAAATGGTGCACATGCAACGCGCCACTTGTCGCAAGATCTTTGGAAGGATTACTCCTCAATTAGCGATTTCAGAGATTAGGTGACTTCAGCATGACGAGTAGCATCTATGGTAACTAAGCATGATGCTGTTTTTTTGGTCAACCCAGGAGCTAATCTGGTCTAGTCCATGGGACGGACTCGAGGCCCGTCTAGGAGGAAGGACTTCGGAGGCCCTAGGACGGGGCGTGAGCACATCGGATTTCACCGAAGACTTGGCGTGTACTCCAAGGAGGGATGATTAGTTCGGCATGTGATCTGTAGATGGTAACCGACATTCATGTAACCCTAGATACTCCCGGTGTCTATATAAACCGGAGGGTTTAGCCCATAGAGGATACCCATAGACATCATCATCACCCCTAGGGTTTAGACCACAAACATACGATCTCGAGGTAGATCAACTTTGTACTCGTTACACCAATAATGCAGCAAGAGCAGGACGTAGGGTTTTACCTCCATAGAGAGGGCCTGAACCTGGGTAAAAACCTCGTGTTCCTTGTCTCATGTTACCCATCGATCCAATCTCACAGCTCGGGCCCCCCTACCCGAGGTCTGCCGGTTTTGACACCGACAACCCCCAGTATTATGACTAGAGTGGGGGTGATGGGGGGACGCTTTGCTGAAGGTGGGACATACGATGAACTGACGCTCAAAGGCGTTACTTGGGTGCTTAGGGTTGTGCTCGTGGAGGGCAACAATTGCGGCGGAGAGGAGCGACGTAGGAGTCAATAGTGAGGGAAAGCAATCTGGGGATGGAGAAACATGCGAAGGAAGGGTAGGCATGAAAAGAGGTATGTGACGGTGGTAGGGCAAGCTAAGCTCTTGGTGTCAAGATGAGGTGCCTGTCAGTCAACCACCTTCAACGCCGCTAACAGACCTTCGAACACAAGGAGTGAAACCGATACGAAGGAGCAAAACCAGGGAGATAATGCGAACCAGTAACATTCTACACCAGAGTGAACCCCTCCCCAGACCAACTTGTGCACATGCCATCCGACCAACCTGTGCACATGCCATCCGTCAGATAACACAATGAGCTTCACGAACTTGGCCGCTAAGAGCATCTACAAATGGACCACTCATATTCTCCACAAACGTCCGGGTGGACAACCCAATCACTGCCTGGACATGAGAGAGAAGAAAAAAGCCACAAAACCGTACCCTTCCCCACTTTGTCCCATATGCTCGGGCTGTTCGCAAATCCCCATATACACACCATATATGGGGAAGATATGGGGATGCCCGAGCAGTCCTTCACATACGATGCAGCCCACCCGTACCATATTTTCTCTTTCTTTATTATTTTTTTATTCTCTCTATATCCCAAGCACTCACATGCATTTGACCGGACAATTTGGAAAGTAGGAGACATGGTTACATGCACAAACACTTATTGGATGCACCGCAGTCATTTGATGTGACAACTTTGACTATTATGGTTGTAGATGCCATAAGACAACAAGTACGAATCCAACAGTTCTCGTAAAATACAGGCTAACTAAGTGGAATATAATTTGTAGATAGAAGGACCAAGGAGGACTAGGGATTGAGAACTTATAGGTAAAGAATACATGTCTACTCAACAAATGGTTGTACATACTATCTGTTGAGACCAAAGAATTGTGGGTACAAAGTTTGCGTAATAAGTACTTGCAATCTAAGATCTTGGCCCAGGTTACCATAAGACCCAATGATTTGCCTTCCTAGAAGGGGTTAATGAGGACGAAAGCAACATTCTTCAATAGGACTAAATTTATCATTGGGAAAGGTAACATGACTAGATTCTGGGAAGATACATGGTTAGGGGAGATGTCGCTAGCCACACAATATCCTTCTCTTTATAATATTGTACAACGTAAGGACACTTATATTAGTACCATGTTAGAATATGTTCATCTAAATATCTAGTTCAGGAGGTCCCTAGTGGGAGACCGATGGGACAGTTGGCTGCATCTCGTGCGGAAATTGATTGAGGTTAACCTCTATGATGTACCAGATAGGATTCACTAGAAATGATTCGTGAATGGGGTATTCTCTGTGACTTAATCTTTAACAATCAAACTCTTATAATTTTTTTCCAGGTCATATACAGAGCTACTGCTTGGATCCATACGTGGTAGTCACTCAGTCATGCGGTAGCCAAGGAGCATATGGCTATTGGGTGCAACCGTTGGAAGACAGTAGCACGGGATACCTACAACCGGTTTGGATGAAGGTCCAATAATAGGCTAGGTGTTTAGTCATCTTGACCTGTTTTTCGCCGGTTGTGGAAACTTTTATCTTTAACTAGACCATCGAAGGCACGCGTTGCCGCGCCTGACCATTTTTACAATGGATTGGCAGGAATTTCCATCAATACATTAATGTACAAAACAAAAAAGTTTAATTAACATGAATTGGCCCATATATTGGTAAGTCATTAATGTTGGGAAACGTAGTAGAAAACAAAAAATTCACCTTACGATCAACCAGGAACACTATGAAGATACAATAAACGGTTGGGATTGGATCGTTACTAAAGCCGAGTTGCACCGAAAGAAGATGAGTCAGTGTAGATTATTGATGAAGTCCCTCGAACCTAGATGGACGATCCCATGAACCTCCCAGAAACGATCCCTCGAACCGAAGATCGAAAGCACGACCTATCTAGTTGGTTGCAAGCGTACGATCTTTACGATCCGGCAGCGCTTCGTCATCGAGAGCTAATCGTTGCCGTAGAATTAGAGGGAGGAGATTAGAACCATAATGGGCTTCTAGTTATGGGGATTAGAGGATCTATATCTAGCTCTAATAGACCAACTAGGATCAACTAGAACTAGAACTAGAGGACTAGAGGAGACTTCAAAAGTTGTGTGTCCAAAAGGGTGGAAATCCTCTAGTATATACAGGTGGAAGAGGGGAGGAGGGGCTGCCACCAAGGAGGGAAAGCCCCTCCTTGGTGCGCCGGCTAAGAGGGGGATGAGGAGTCCTCCTCCACTCCCATTCATCCTCCCCACTTGGAAAAGTGGGGAACCTTCCCTATTGGGCCATGGTGGCCCAATTCCCTTTCCACTCTCGAGCTATCTAGTTCCTTATCAAACTTTCCGATGAACCTTTAAGTTTTTGTTATGATCACCTAGTTACAGATGACGTTTGAGCAACCCCAAAGCTCATCGTATGGTAAGAAGTGACTACGATACTCTCATGCTCTAAGGAACATAAAACACACGTTAACACTTTGTGTTATAACAATTAATTTCAGACGATATTATCTCAAAGTATGACAGACAAGTTTCAGGTCGATTCAATATGATCATTTTTCTAACGCCATACTATCAATGTTGTTTTAGGACTATCATTACACTTAATGATATCCTAAGATCCGGAAAACATAATCACTAACAACAGTTGAGCTAGTCTTAGAGGCAAGACTAGGAACCTTTATTTACCGTTTATCATTCCACACGCGCATATGAGTTTTCCACTAAATCACATATTCCCGAATCATAGAAGCTATAGCATAGAATATAAACTCTTAATTATGAGTATGGAAATACAATAATACATTATTATTGCCTCTGGGGCATATTTCCAACAGCCTCCCACTTGCACTAGAGTCAATAATCTAGTTAGTTTATTTTTCTTTCACACCAATGGCAATCTGGTGTGAGTCCATGCTTTTCTTGTGGTATAGACTTTGTCCTATCAAATCTATCAACTTCAGATCCGTGTGTATCATTTACGTATCATTTACATTTCAATGCATCTACCATGTTTTCACAAAAAATCATAATTTTGTGAAACTGGCTTGTATATATTGAACCACTGCAAAACCTTTGATTGCTTAGACTTAGCTATGGAACCACTAGTAAGAACAATGTTCCATTGGTATAATCATCTGGAAACCATACCAAGTTCATAAATGAACTTTTGATTCGTTAACCTCTATTGTTGCTTCGTAAAGCGACAATACACTCATCCTTCTGTATAGAATTCACCACAGTAACTTTCTTGGACCAATTCCAACTTACTGTGCCACCATAAATTATGTGATTGAAATAAAAAATCGCTTGGAGCATCGATGAAGATTTTGTCAATGTAGTACTTACATCGAGCATGTATTAATATAATGCCTTATACATTCTTCATTTTCTCCGTATGCAAGAAACATGTCGTCAGTACTTAACGACATTTTTACAGTTGTCGCGTGATCAACAATTTCACATTTTGGTAACTTTACTCACAACTTACTTGGAGTACTGGACATATCTGGTTATTTACATTCCATGGAATATAATTAACACAAGTGTGACTCAAATCATGTATTTCACTCATCAGTATTTCAGGATACCGATTCTTTCTCAAAACTCTTTTCATGTGACTTCGACAAGAATCTCTTCTTGGCTTATTTTTTCATACTAAACATCTTTAGTATCTTGTCAATATGTATTTTGGCTAAACCAGATTAGACACTATTATATCCATAGATTATTATGTCTAATAGCAAGGCTATATTGTCTAAGTACTTTACTAAAAAACTATTTTCAATAAAGTCTTAATTCGTATCAAGAAATTTATATAATTTCCAATTATCATTGTGTCATGCACAAACAATGTTTAGAAATATTATCATGCCCCACTTACTTTCTTGTAAATACAAATATCTTTACTTTCCTCGATGATATCAAATTATTTGTCCATTTCATCAGAACAAAGATTCCAACTCCATTATGCTTGCTTCAGTCCATTATAGGATCACTTGAATTTTGCACACTTACTAGCATCCTCTGGATTGACAAAATTACTTTGGATCGTATCATATATACAATCCTAGTTCTATTTCCATCTAATGGGAATTCCTCTGACATCCATCTATTATCTCTCATAATTGAAATATGCAGTAATTGCTAGTTTTATCTGAACTGACTTTAAGTATTGCTATGACGATGTAATCTCATTATAGTCAATTCCTTGATCTTGTCATAAACTATTTGCAACAAGTCAAGATTTATAAAACATTTTTATCTTTCAGTTTAATACTATATGTCAGTCTCTAAGTCTTTCTTAGGGTTCATCAAGTTCTAAACTTGATTCATGTATATGGATACTATAATTACCTTGGCATATAGACATTTCTGAAGTCAGGGTCCAGTAACGCTTATCTGTGTATCATAGGATCATTGTTTGTTCCAACAATATTTTGTCTCTGCACCACGAACGTTTGCATGAATTTTCCTCAACCTATATAGATCAGCCACAAGTTTGACCTAAGTTTCTTTATCTCATGTAGATGCTTTCGTATCAGTCATTGTAGGAAATTCTAGAACCACTTCTAGTGTTTCTTTTCTTTGATATGATTACGAAGATTCTGTAATCTCATCGAGTTGCACTGTCCTCACACTCACTCTTTTGTGGAAAATATTTTCTTAAAAATTTCTCCACTCTGTGGCAAAACACTTTGCCTCGGTGTAGTGGTAGAGGAATACCCAACCATTTGGGATAACCAACAAAGTTGCACTTATCATTTCATATCTTATATGGAGTTATTTTAACAATCTTGGTGACACTCTTTTCAGTGTAAAAGCCACAATCTCTAAAGCATCACATTAAAAGTATATTGGCAATTGATTTAATGTCATCTTTGATCTTACCATGTCAAATATTATTTGATTAGATCTACTCAAAATAGTCTACTCTTAGTGCTCTTCTGGGAGGTGCAATATATAAAATCCCTTTCATAGCTCATCAGACATTCGACTTGTAACTAAATTTTTTCTTTCTGCAATCAAAAGTGGAAACATAACTCTCTTATTACTATAATTACTACTTCATTCTAAAAACCATTTGAAACATTTCAAAGGATCCATATTTATGTCTCAAATGTATTGAGTCATCTTTGAAGATAGATAAATACACTGCTTGCAACAACACTTATTGGACTACACACATCGATCTGCATGTTTCCAATTATTTTGTTGCTCGTTCTTTCAGGCTTGTGAACAGTATTTTAGTTTACTTCACTATTAGGATGAAAGTTGCAAGTGTCAAAATCAGATGACTTCAAAAATCCATCACCATGGAATTTCTCCATGCGGGTTTCTCCAATGTGACTAAATGTAGTGCCACACATATGTGGTATTCTTTTCGTCTTGCGACATTTAGAGTCAGTGTTATGGATGGTCAATTTTATTATCAATATTTATAACATACATTCTATTCACAATAGGAGTATGACCTTTTGTTCATAACATCGAACAACTATTGTTCTCTCATGAACAACCTTCTTGCAACTTCTATGCAATGGGCTAGAGTGTACAAAATTCGAAAATGAATTATGACAATAAATTACAGAAGTAATATGTTGATGGGAAGTACTGTAACTTTTACAAAATTACCATCAAATATTTAACTTCATTATTTGTCGATCATTTAGGCCATAGTAGTTCTTGCATTGATTTGCAGCAACATGCAATCGAGTCGGTATCCTTGTGATTAACTTTTAACCACAATACCGACGAATTTAGTGATCAACAATTTAATCATAATTCCCAAGAATTATACTTTACTTGACATAATTTCTCTACATCTTATAACTTGTATGATATTCATACCTGAGCCGGACATTCCAGTGTTCTTTTCTTTCTGCCTTTTACTTCTTATAGTTTTACTTCCAATATTTCTCCTACTTAAAGAAGAATCATCCAACTTTAAGAGTGGCGCAAGCCCTTGATAAGTGCATTTTGCATCATGTTTTCCTACTGTTATTTATAATGTTTTAGGTCATTATACCACTTTATAAGGTAATTCCAATGCCTTTTCTTTCTTATTATGCAAGATTTATATGAAGAGGGAAAGTGGCGCCAGCTGGAATTCTAGACCTGAAAAAGCTACAACAGAGATGGATATTCTCCGGAGCTCCAAATGACATGAATATTTATGGAGAATTATTTTGGAATTAATAAAAAATACTGGAGGAAGAATCTTCAGGAGGGGTGCTGTAAGTGGACCACAAGCTCAGGTGGCGCCTCCCCTAGGGCACGCCATGTGAGCTTGTGGCCCCCCAGCAGGCCTCCAGGGCCCTCGTTCTCCTCTATGGTGCCATTTTACCTGGAAAAAAATAAATCAAGAGATCAGTTTCGGGACGAAGTACCGCCGTCTCGAGGCGAAACCTGGGCAGGAGCACTTTTGCTCTCTAGCGGAGCGGTTCCACCGGAGATACTTCCCTTCAAGAGGGGGAAGTCGAAGCCTTTGTCATCACCAACACCCCCTCCATCATGGGAGAACTCATCTCCATCAACATCTTCACCATCACCTTCTCATCTCAGACCCTAGTTCATCTCTTGTATCTAATCTTTGTCCCTAAACCTCAGATTGGTACCTGTGGGTTGCTAGTAATGTTGATTACATCTTGTAGTTGATGCTAGTTAGTTTACTTGGTGGAAGATTATATGTTAAAATCCTTAAGCTTATTCAACGCCCCTTTGATCTTGAACATGAACATGATTTGTGAGTAGTTACTTTAGTTCTTGAGTACTGATACTTGTGATCTGTGTTGGGTTTTCCGCGAAGAGGAGCGGGTGATGCAGCACAATATATATAAGTATTTCCCTCAGTGAGAACCAAGGTTATTGAACCAATAGGAGTACCACGCAACCCCCATCTTCAGCGACTGCTCACAAAGAAGCAAACAGTTGCACCCAACGCGGGCAAGAGGGTTGTCAATCCCCTTGGACTCGTCATTAGCATGCAAATGAAATGCATAGATGATAGTTGATAATTGTAAATTGCAAAATAAATAAAAGATAAATAAATGGCAGCAAGGTAATGAAAGCTTTTGTAAATATATAAGTGGATAGACCCGGGGGGCATAGTTTTCCCTAGTGGCATCTTTCATGTAGTAGGCATACGGTGGGTAAACAAATTACTGTTGGCCAATTGATAGAAAAGCGCATAGTTATGCAATATTTATTCATGGCAATGATCATTACATATAGGCATGACGTCCGTAAGCAAGTGGACCGACTCCTGCCTGCATCTACTACTATTACTACACCCATCGACCGCTATCCAGCATGCATCTAGAGTATTAAGTAAAACAGAGTAATGCTTGGAGAACAATGACATGATGTAGACAAAGTAAATCCAATTAATTTGAATCAGCCCCATCGTTTTATCCTCAGCGGAAGCAATACAAAGATGTGTCTTGTCCCCTTCTGTCACTGGGATAAAGAGCACCGCCAGATTGAACCTGCTACAACGCACCTCTCCCACTGAAGAAATATCAATCTAGTTGGCCAAACTATTTCAATAGATCGGAGAAATTACGAAGCTATCATATAATCATGCATATGTAAAGAAGGACCAGCAAGGAACTCAATATAATTTCAAGAACAATCTGAACATAAACTCACAATTCATCGGATCCCAACAAATGCACCGCACAAAGTGATTACATCAAATAGATCACCGCGAAGATGCGGTGAACTTTGTATTAAAGATCAAGAGAGAGAGAGAGAGAGAGAAATAGCCATTGCTGTCTACTACGCAACTTTATTCTTGTAGACTTTGTTGGGCCTACTACTAGGGAAAACCTTATACACAGAACCTTAGCAGTAGCGCTGGATAAAAAGCGGCGCTACTGCTACATAGCCGTAGCGCGCGTCCAGAACAGGCGCTACTGCTAACTACTTAGCAGTAGCGCGGCAATAAAAAAAGCGCTACTACTAATATTGCCCCACCGTTGCCGCCAGGCTAGGTTTAGTAGTAGCGCGCCCAGGGTAACCGCGTTACTGCTAAGAGAATAGTAGAAGCGCGTTTTTTGGGTAGAGCGTTACGGCTAAGTTTGAACTTGGCCACATGGCGGGCCCCACTTAGCAGTAGCGCCTCTCCTAGGATCACGCTATAGCTATGTCAGGTAGCAGTAGCGCTGTCGTGGGAAACGAACATCTATGGGATCAAGGAGATCCCTTACGGTTCGGCAAGGGGAGAGGGTTGCACAAAGAGCAGAACTAACGAACAGCACGTGGGGGATTTTACCCAGGTTCGGGCCGCACGGATGCGTAAAACCCTACTCCTGCTTTGATTGTATTATTGTGGATGTTCTTGGCCAAGTTCTGGGAGCTACAGTAGCAGCTACGCATGCAGAATGGGCTTCCGAAGTGCCCTCCTCCCCCCTCCTTACTGTACGCCTCGGGCCTCCTTTTATATTAGTCAAAGGGGCTACCACAGTGGCGTACAAGATAAGGCATGAGGTGGAAAGTAACTACAGTGTTACCACAGTATTATCATACCTAACCCTGACGGCTTAGGACAAACTCATTAAATGCACCGTGAGGTGTCCGTCGAGGTGTCCCTTAGCGTCTCGGGCTTGGAAAAGCTTTACAGGGGATGGGCAAAAGCAGCCATCCCATCAGCATCGCTTAAGCATCTCGTGGCCAGCATCGCACCACGTCACCATGAGGACAAGCCCTAAACGACAAGGCTGGCCGCTGCACTGGAGCGATAGCGCTGCACTGTGCAGAGCCTTGCCGGGGCTGAATCCTTGCCGGGCCCGGGGCTTGCCGGGAACGAATCCTTGCCGGGCCCGGGGCTTGCCGGGACCGGGTCTTGTCTGGCGCGAGGCCTTGCCGGCAAGGGTCTTGCCGGGCCTCCGCAACCCTTTGGTCTTCTGTTTTCCGGTCTGATCGTTGACTTGAATGTCTCCTTGTCGTCTTAGTCTCGTGATTACTCCTAGCTATTCCCCGGCAAGGCTTGCCGCGGTACGGCTACAACTGCCCGTGCACAAGTAAGGGGTACTAAAAAGACCCATACTTTAGTACACCGATAGGAGCCCCCGGGCCTAGGCCATACACGGGTGCCAGGCCTGTTGGGCTAGGCCCAAAACAGTGCACGGGCACGCGTGGCAGGGAATAACTGCTCGTAATCATTATCTCTTTTACCACGCCCCCCCACTACGCGCATTAATCGCGCGACGTGAGAGACGTGGGCGGAAACTCCGCTGTAAAAGCGGGCGGTAAAGAGCCTGCCTCGCGCCTTCCCCATAAAAAGGGAATCGCAGAGGGCACTGCTCATTTACCCCCTCCGCCTTTCCAATCTCAATCTCAGAGCCGTCGCCATCGTCTTCTTCCTCGCGCCCAAAGCAGAGCCTTTCTCCCTCCACCCGCCTCCACCGCGCTCTCGACGTCTTCAGCGCCCACTTCCATAGCCACCATGCCGCCCAAGCTGAGCAAGGGCAAGGCGGCGGAAGCGGCCGCCGCGGCGGAGAGCAAGTTGGTGAAGATGCGGAAGGAACGCGCCGTCTTCCCCTCGACGCTTGATGCGGAGACCTTGAAGAAAAGGTACCAGTTCGCATGGGCGACTGAGACCACGGCGCATCCAGCCACCAAAGTGAGTGTAGCTTCTCGCAAGGCAAAGCCAGGAGACTATCCCTTCTTTGCCGATTACTTCTGGTGCGGCCTCTGTCCCCCGTACTCGGATTTCTTCGTAGATATCATGCTCACCTACGGCTTCCAGCTGTTAGATTTCACGCCGAATGCCGTGACTTGTATGTCCGTCTTCGCGCACCTTTGCGAGAATTTTGTTGGGGTCATCCCGAGCACTGCACTTTTCCGGCACTACTTCTACCCCCGCATCCAAAGGGGCGACGCCCTCTCCGGCAGCATCGCTTGGATCCCGAGGACGGCAACCAAGGAGACGTACCCGGAGGGGCTCTACCGCGATAGATGGGATGAGTGGCGCGGCAAGTGGTGCTGGGTCCGGGAAAAGGAGCCCCAACCGTTCTGCGAGGTGCGGAAGCAGAAGGTGGCCCGCGGCAAGGATTGGGGCGCCGCGGACCCTGATGACAGCAAACTCACCATCGCCATCACCAGGATACTGCGCCTCAGGGCTGCCGGGCTGAAGGTGGAGATGATTGCTTCAGATTTCCTTCGCCGGCGCATCGCCCCACTGCAGAACAAGGGGCGCCCTGCCTGGGAGTACATGAACGCTGCCGACGTCATGAGGGTGCGGCCTGGGCTGGATAATGATCTGACAGCCATGGGGCACGCAGCCCTCTGCCAACAGCTCTTCAATTCTGGATCAGTGGGAGACTTGCCGGCGGGTGTCGTCCCACTATGCAACAACTCATCACTGACCTCCATCATCGCCATGATGCCAGCGTTTAATGCCCATAGCATCGACGAGAGGTGGATCGAGCCGTCCGCGGAGCAGGCGCTGGCGTTTTTCGACAACTTGACGGAGAAGGCCATCCGCGCGGAGAACCTTGTCCGCGCCACCACGGAGGAGGAGCTCGCCTACATCGCCAACAGGGCGGAAGAGGCGAACCTTGCCGAAGAAGCCGGCAGCGCTGAGTCCAGCGAAGGCGAGGACTTGCTGCTGGAAGATCTTGCCGGGTGAGACGAGGCTGCCGGGGAGCCAAGCGGAGCCGCTGCCGGGAGCTCTTCTGCCGGAGGCGCCGCCGAAGAGGAAGAAGAGGAGGAGGAAGAGCCCCCAGCTCTTCAACACAGGAAGAGGCGCGTCCTCCGGAAGAACGCCACTGGCGCTCCAGCCTGCCAACCTCCCTCAAGCAGCGAGGCTTCCGGCAAAGGGGCGGCTGGCGAGGCCGCGCCGCAACCTGCCGCTGCCAAGCGGCCCAGGGCCAATCCTCCTCCTCCTCCGTCAGGAACTGCGGCGAGGGTCGGCTTCGACCTCTCCGCCATCAGCTCCGAGGAAGAAGAAGAAGAAGAGTAAGAGTCCCGCCATAGGCTCGATTCTTATCCTTCTAGTTTTGCTTGATTAAATTGCTCTATTTTTATCTCCACAGGGAAATAGAGACCTTGGCGCAGAGGATGGCGAAGAGGGCCAAGACCTCGACAAGCGTCGAGCTGCCGGCAAGCACTTCGGGCGCGCCGGAAATGGTTCTCGTCAGCTCGGAGTCAAGCCCAGAACGCAATCCTCGATGCAGCCCTCGACGCAGCCCCCGGCGCAGCCCCCAACGTGAGTCTTCTACTCACTACCCACTGGCGCGTGCCGGGGTGTGCATCTTCTCTGCTGACATCTCCGGGCGTGCAGGAGCGGAGCGACAGCGAGAAGCAACAGCGGGAGCTGCCTCCGCCATGCCACCTCCGTCAACTACACCGCCCAGGGGCGAGTCTTCGGGAAATCTCTACCGCGACGAAGGGGAGGGGCCGGCAAGTGCAGGCTCCGGCAACCCCTTCCTTGACGCAGGTAAAGTTACTTGCCCCAAAGAATTCTTGTCGCTTTGGTTTTTCTTCTTTTTGTCTTCTTGAACTTCCTTCCCAGCTTCATCTTAATTAACTCCTTGATCTTCAATCTTCTTCTGACAGAGCTCATGGATACTGACGCCGTCATTGAAGAGACCGCCAAGGATGCCGCCACTGAAGCCGGCAAGGTTGCTGCCGAAGAGGCCGCCAAGCATGCCGCCGCCGAGGCCGCCAAGGCTGCTGCCGCCGAGGCTGTTGCCGCTGAGGCCGCCAAGGCCGCTGCCGCCGAGGCCGCCAAGGCCGCTGCCGCTGAGGCCGCCAAGGCCGCTGCCGCCGAGGCCGCCAAGGCCGCCGAGGAGGCCGGTGAGGAGACCCGCGGCAATTCTAACGGCGCTTCCGTCGCAGGAGCGCCAGGCGCTTCTACTGCCGCGGGCCCCTCGACTGCCGAAGACCAATCCTCGTCGTTCCAGGCCCCTCCCTCAAGCCAATATATCAGGGCTGGCAAGAACGTTGTCAGCATGCCGGGGTCGGCAAACATCGAAGAGCTGGTTGAAGGGGAACATCTTGACGGGGAAATCACCGTCGCTGCCGTCAGTGAGCCCAAGGAGGAGCAACTACTTCAAGCCATGAATGACAATTATCAGAAGCTTCAGACGCTCTACCGCGCCCGGAAGGAGAAACTGGACTCCCGGGCAGCGCTCGTCGAGGCCGCGGAAGGAGACTTCCAACAACGCGTCACGGAGACACAGGCTTGGTATGGCGAGGCCCTCCAAGAGCTGAATATTTATCGGGAGCAGCTGGCGGAAGAGCGGAATGTCCTCCTGCTGAAGCAATCAGACATCGAGAAAGCGCGGGAGGAGGCCGCCCAGCAAGCCGCCGCGGCAGAAGCCCTCTTGACGCAGCGCCGCATCAGCCTTGACGCCCAAGAAGAGGACCTTGCCGCCCGCGAGGCGGCGCTTGCCGCCAAGCTTCGCAACAAGGATGAAGAGCTCGAAAGTCTTGTCGCGCGGCGGGTCCAGGAGCTTGCGCAGAAACACTTGAAGACGCTCAGAGCTCTAACTGAAGACCACGCCGGCAAGCTCAAAGAGGCCCTCGACGCTGCCGGAGCTGCGGAGACCGCCAAGAACTTGCTGGAGGAGAAGACGAAGCAGCTGGAGGCCGCTCTCGAGGACCACGGCAAGAAGGTCTCAACACTCGAGGCCGAGAGAGACAAGGCTCTCCACAGCCTGATGGAGACGCAGGCCGCCGCATCCGAGAAGATCCAGCAGTTCTCCTCCGCCAAGGACTCCATCGAAGATCTGAAGCTAAAGCTATCTACACTGGAGGAGTCTCTTGAGGCCGCCCGAGTTCGCGAGAGGACTCTTATCAAAGACCTCCATGACGAACAGGAGCTGCTCCAGAACACCGCCACCACCCACAACGAGTACACTTCAAGCGTGAAGCTCTGGACTGCCAGGCTGGCGGACGTCGCCGAGAAGCTTGGCGTGGAGCTGGAGACCATGGACTTGCCGGGCTTCGGATACTCAGTCGACGACAACATATCCTCAAGCGCCAGGCTAACCATGTTCTTCGACAAGCTCGTCGACGCCCTCAAGCTACTCCAGGCGAATCAGACAAGCAAGCTGGCCGACGAATCCCGGAAGCTCTGCCAGCTCGTCCTCCGCAAGGTGTTGATGAAGGTGGCGTACAGGAACCCTGGCGTCGACCTCTCCAAAGCCTTGAAGAGCTTGCCGAAGGACGCGGACGTCAAGGCTCTCGAGGAGCTTGTCGCGCCCATCGTCGATCGGGTGAGCCAGGTGAAGAGAGTCGAGGGCGATCGCCGGGATTAACTGTAGCCTCCTATCTCTTCCTCATCTTGCCGCCAGCATTCCATGTAAAAGACAATTCGTCTTATGTCAGAAACGCGGCAAGCACTAGATGTAATATAACTTGCTCTCTTTGAATTATGGCATGCTATTCCCTTTGTTCAATTTCTTTCTGTATGGCGTATACCCTACGCTTTGCTGGGAACTTGCCGGAGCATAACCCCGTCGCGAGCGCTGGATTCGGGTCGTCAGCAGCTTGCGGGTAGTGCTGCTCACGGCAAGAAATCTTGACGCTTTCAGCGCGGCCACCTAGACTGTTGAGCGGACTCGAAACAGAGTAAGGGCGCAGCCGATCACGACAAGATTCCATCGCGTGCAGGTTTTCCATACAAAGCCGAAATCGTTCAAGGGAATACAACCTTACAAAAATCAAAATCTGCTGAAGGGGTTTAGCAACTTAGCTCTGCTTTTTGTCGCTATTCCCTTTCTTCCGGCAAGGCGCCAACCTTGAACGTCGTCTGGCCTCCATACCACCATTCTCCTACCCCCCCGGCAAACTTGCGCGCGAGGGAATCTTCTATCTCTTGAGAAAAAGAAAGAAGAGAAAATAAAGGTATGGAACCTTGACGGTTCGTTAGCTCTTACCGGGATCGAGCACAATACATATATCAGATAATACATGCATATAGAATGACATGAAATCAACAAGAAATGTAAAGCACACAGATCTCATTAAAATATGCACAGGGATGTGCCTGCTCTGTACAAAGGATTACATGCCAGCGGCAACACTTGTACAGAATGGCGTTGCCGGGATCTTGCCGGAGCGTTACGCTGCCGCGAGCGCTGGATTCGGGTCGTCAGAAGCCTGCTGGCCGTATCGCTATCACAGCAAGAAACCCGAACAACTGCGCCTTACGGGTAGAACTTGCGAAGGTGCTCGATGTTCCAGGAGTTGCTCACTGGCAAGCCCTCTTCGGTCTCCAGGCGGACAGCGCCAGGCCTGGTGACTCGCACTACCCGGTAAGGGCCTTCCCACTTCGGCGTCAACTTGTTGGAATTCTTGGCCGACTTAACGCGCCGAAGAACAAGGTCGCCTTCCTCAAGACTCCGGGCGCGAACTTTGCGGCTATGGTAGCGGCGCAAAGCTTGCTGATAGCGAGCGGCTCGCACAGCAGCCCGAAGACGGTTCTCCTCAAGGAGCAGCGCGTCATCTTGCCGCAGCTGCTCTTGCTTAAGCTCATCATAAGCGAGCACTCGAGGTGACCCGTATATGAGTTCCGTGGGGAGAACTGCTTCCGCTCCGTAAACCAGAGCGAAGGGCGTCTGGCCGGTGGCTCGATTCGGCGTCGTCCTGATCGACTAAAGAACCGCCGGCGGCTCATCAATCCAGCGCCTTCCATGCTTGTGCAGCTTGTCGAAAGTCCTGGTCCGGAGACCCCGCAGCACTTCAGCGTTTGCCCTCTCCGCTTGGCCATTGCTTCTCGGGTGAGCAACAGAGGCAAAACAAATTTTGCCGCCAAGGTCTTGGACGTACTGCATGAAGGTGCGGCTTGTGAACTGTGTACCGTTGTCGGTGATGATCCTGTTCGGCACACCAAAACGGCACACAATCCCCTTGAAGAACTTGACTGCTGACTGTGCTGTCACCCTCCTCACTGCTTCCACTTCTGGCCACTTCGTGAACTTGTCGATAGCAACGTACAAGTACTCGAAGCCCCCGGCAGCGCGGGGGAAGGGACCCAGTATGTCGAGCCCCCAGTCCGAGAAGGGCCAGGAGAGATGGATCGTTTGGAGAGCTTGAGCTGGCTGATGAAGTTGCTTCGAATGAAACTGGCACGCTTCACACTTGGTTACTAGTGCCGTTGCATCCTGGAGGGCAGTAGGCCAGAAGAATCCTTGCCGGAATGCCTTGCCGACAAGGGCTCTTGAGCCTATGTGGGATCCACATATGCCCCCATGAATCTCTGCCAACAACTCTAGTCCGTCCTCCCGAGGAATGCACTTCAATTGCACACCGTTGGGTCTCTTTCTGTACAGGACATCGTCGACGAACTGGTACATACTTGACTGACGGGCTACTTTCTCAGCTTCTTCCTGCTCCTCAGGGAGTTCTCCTGTCTGAAGGAAATGGACTATTTGCTGTGCCCATGCCGGAGCCTATGGCTCGACGACAAGGACTAAAGGCGACTCTTCAGCTGCGGGAGCATTTGCTTCTACGGCAAGAACCTGAGGTTCTTGGCGGAGCAGCTGCTCACCGGCAACCGTGTCGTTCCCGGCAAGATCCTTGCCGGGGGCTTCGGGAAGCGCGGCAACTGGTATTTCTTCGGCAGCAAGGGCGCTTGCTTCCGCGGCAAGAACCTGAGGTTCTGCGCGAAGCCGCTGCTCACCGGCAACCGTGTCGTTCCCGGCAAGATCCTTGCCGGGGGCTTCGGGAAGCCCTGCCGGGAAGTACTCGCCGGTACTTAACTTTCTTCTCTTATCAGGCCTTGTCGATGGCGACACGGATGGTTGAGTCAAGCGGAGCACAAAAGTCCCTGGTTCCACAGGTAGCTTGAGTGCGGCACGCTTCGACAGGTCGTCGGCAATGCTGTTCTCTGATCGAGGAACATGCTCTGTCTGAAGACCGTCAAAGCGCTCCTCCAGCTTCCTCACTTCATCGACGTATGCTTCCATCAGCGGGCTCTGATAATCTTTGTTGACCTGCCTCACGACGAGCTGGGAGTCACCCCTGACGATGAGCTTCCTGATCCCAAGGTCTGCCACGATCCTGAGACCGGCAAGCAGTCCTTCATACTCTGCCGTGTTGTTGGTCGATCTCTCCCGGGGAAAATGCATCTGGATGACATACTTGAGGTGCTCTCCGGTGGGTGCGACAAGCAGCACGCCGGCACCGGCGCCTTGCAGCGAAAAGGCTCCATCAAAGTACATGATCCATTCGCGATCTGTTTCCTTGCCGGGAATCGCTGATTCTTGAACTTCGTCGTCTGGCGTTGGGGTCCATTCTGCAATGAACTCTGCCAAGGCCCTGCTCTGGATAGTTGAAGAACTTTCAAACTTGAGACCAAAGCATGACAGCTCCAACGCCCACTCCACGATCCTGCCGGTTGCTTCTGGGTTCCGGAGAATCCGTTGCAGCGGAAAGCGAGTGACGACGGTGATCTCATGTGCTTGGAAGTAATGGCGCAGCTTCCTCGAGGCCATGAGAAGGCTGAAGAGCAACTTCTGCACACCAGAATACCTCGACCTAGCCCCCTGCAACAGGGAGCTGACGAAATAGACTGGGCGCTGCACCATCTTCTTCTTCTGCACTGCCTGACTTGACTGCGCGGGTCTTTCCTTGTCGGCACCAGACTCTGCCGGGGCTGGCCCCGGCAAGTCACTTGGCGGGCCTGCCGTTGCCGCTGCATCCTCCTCTGCTTCTCTCTCTGCCACCAGCGCAGCACTAACCACTTGATTCGTTGCCGCTAGATATAGCAGTAACGGCTCTTGTGGCCTAGGCGCGACTAGTATTGGCGGAGAGGAGAGGTACTTCTTCAAATCCTGCAGCGCTGCCTCCGCTTCCGGAGTCCATTTCATTGGACCTGCCTTCTTCAAAATTTTGAAAAACGGCAGGGCGCGCTCAGCAGACTTTGAGATGAA
This sequence comes from Elymus sibiricus, assembly GCA_039707655.1. NCBI lineage: Eukaryota > Viridiplantae > Streptophyta > Magnoliopsida > Poales > Poaceae > Elymus > Elymus sibiricus. The sequence goes on from CM077663.1 coordinate 339,291,654, forward strand.
CCTACTCAAAGCAGCGACGCAGCCGGCAAGGCGGCGCACATCCTTGACTCGTCTTGGTGCTTCAATCTGCTCAATTGCTTTGATCTTGTCGGGATTGGCTTCAATTCCACGCTGAGATACAAAGAACCCGAGAAGCTTGCCGGATGGGACGCCAAACACGCATTTCTCGGGATTGATCTTCAGGTTGATCCTGCACAGATTTGCAAATGTCTCCTCCAGATCTTGAATGAGCGTTGCCTTGTCCTTGGTTTTGACCACTATGTCGTCCATGTAAGCTTCCATATTTCTATGCAGCTGGGCCCCGAAACCACTCTGGATGGCTCTTGCGAAGGTCGAACCAGCACTTTTCAACCCGAAAGGCATACGCAAGAAGCAATATGTGCCACACGGGGTGATAAATGCGGTCTTCTCTTCGTCTTCTTTCGCCATGAAGATCTGGTGATAGCCTGAGTATGCGTCAAGAAATGACAGCAAATCGCAGCCGGCAGTGGAATCCACAATCTGGTCGATGCGCGGCAAGGGAAAGGGGTCTTTTGGACAGGCTTTATTGATATCTGTAAAGTCAATACATAGCCTCCATTTACCATTCGCCTTGCGCACAACAATTGGGTTGGCCAACCATGTAGGATGGAGGACTCCTCTAACCAGGCCTACCGCCTCGAGCTTCCTAATCTCTTCCGTAATAAACTCTTGCCGCTCCAAGGCTTGCTTCCGCACCTTCTGCTTGACGGGCCGCGCGTGGGGACAGACAGCTAGGTGGTGCTCAATTACCTCCCTGGGAACACCGGGGATGTCAGATGGTTGCCATGCAAACACATCGACATTCGCCCGCAGGAAGGCAACGAGCGCGCTTTCCTATTTGTCATCAAGGGTGGAGCTTATGGTGAAGGTTCCCCCCGTCCCGTCCTCCTTGGCGGGCACCTTCTTGGTCTCAGGCGGAGCAGCCTTGGATTTCTTGGTCTGGCCGGCAGAGCTCTCTGGGGCACCCTCGACGGCAGCGCGGCACTATGGAGAGGCGCGCTTGCCGGAGTTTGTACCAGAGGTCTTGCCGTGCTTCTTCTTCTTGCCGGGATCTTGAGCGGCAGGAGCATGCGCCTTGGCAGCGGACGCTGCAACTGCTTCCCGGTAGAGCTTGTCGGTGCAAATGAGCGCGTCTTTCTTGTCGGAGTGGACAGTGATGACGTTCTTTGGACCGGGCATCTTCAAGACGTTGTAGGCGTAGTGCGAGGCCGCCATGAACTTAGCCAGCGCTGGGCGGCCAAGGATTCCATTGTACGGCAACGGTATCTTGGCGACGTCGAAGACGACCTTCTCCGTCCTGAAGTTCAGCTCGCTGCCGAATGTTACCGGCAGCGTGATTTTGCCCTTCGGCTGGTTCCTTCCCGGATTGACCCCTTGGAAAGAGCCTGTCTCCTTGAGATCTCCGTCGGGAATTTGCAGCCTCTTGATCACATCGGGCGAGATCAGGTTCAGGCCGGCCCCACCGTCAACTAACATTTTCGTCACCTGGAGGTTGCGAATCGTTGGTGAAACCAACAACGGCAAGCACCCGACCGCAGTCGTGCGATCAGGGTGATCCTCGGCGTCAAAAATGATAGGCGTGTGGGACCACTTTAGTGGCTTCCGGGCATCGAGGGATGGCTCTGCCGCATTAATCTCGCGCGCCCACTGCTTGAGCCGGCGGTGAGAGGAATGCAACGAAGCGCCCCCGTCGATGCACATGGCCTCTGTAGCCTTCTGGAACTCGTGTTCGCTGGACTCGTCGCCCTCTGCATCATCATCATCATTTCCTTGCTCTTTGGCGCGGCCCCGGGCAGGCTTCTCTTGCTGCTGCCTGGGCTTGCCGCGACGACCTCCTCGACCGCGCTTCCTGCCAGACCCTCCGGCACCATCTTGGGCTCTTTCCTTGTCGCGCCTTTCGTACTCGGCGCGCTGCTTCTCGGCAAGCTCCTCAACTTGCCGGCAGTCTTGGAGATCATGGCCCTTGGTACGGTGGATCTTGCAGTACTGCTTGCCGGATCCTTCTGGCTTGTCGGCAGCCGCCAAGGCCTGACACGCCGCACACCCGGCAACCTCCTTGCCGGGGTCGTCGGTCTTGGACTTCTTGGCGGTGCCGGTGTTGCCCGAACCTTCAACGGCAAGCACGGCCTTGCCCTTGCGCTTCTTGTTCTTCCGCCGCCCCTTTCTTGCCGGGGCAGGAGCGTCTTCGCTATCGGAGTCGACTCCAGCGCCAGCGTTCTCGCCGGGGAGTCTCCTTCCTTCTTCTGCCCGAGCACATTTGTCGGCCAAGGCGTAGAGCTCGGCGACATCTCTGACTTTGTTCATCGCCAACTCCTCCCGCATCTTACGATTGCGCACATTCTGATGAAAGGCGCTGATGACGGCGGCGGGATGAACGTCAGGAATGTTGTGCTGGATGCGGCTGAACCTCTGGATATACTTGCGCAAAGTTTCGCCCTCCTTCTGGGGAATGATGTGCAGATCACTCTCCTGGCCAGGAGCTTGATGGCCGCCGGTGAAGGCGCCAACAAACTGATGGCACAGGTCGACCCAAGAAGAGATGGAATTCTCGGGCAGGTGCATCAACCACGATCTCACGTTGGGCTTCAGTACCAACGGAAAGTAGTTGGCCAGCACCTTATCGTCACGAGCCCCGGCAGCCTGCACCGCGATGGTGTAGATGCTCAAGAACTCGGACGGATGAGTCTTGCCGTCGTACTTCTCCGGTACTTCCGGCTTGAAGGAGCGGGAGCTAGGCCACTGGACTTGCCGCAGCTCATGAGTAAACGCTGGGCAACCCACCTCGTAAGGTAGGCAGCCAGGGTACCCTGGCGCGGGCTCGTCAGCAGAGGTCCCAGCGCGCTTGTCGGACTGGCGACGCGCTTCCCTTCGGCGCTCGATGGTGGTTCGAGCGTCCTCCTTCTTCCGTTCCCGAAGAACGTGACGTTGATCGCGGCGAACCCGCGGATCAGACGATACCGTGGAATCATCCTCACGGGCGCCGGTCCGCCGAGTTAACGACCGCTCTTGATGTAGCGGAGGGGAACGCAACGTAGTCGTTCCAGCTCCGGTCTTCTCTCCATCGCCACGCACCAGCCTAGACGACTGCAGCCGCGAGGGTTCACCCTGCTGCGGTACGTCGTTGTTGGCTAGGCCGATGAGGCTCTGGATAGCGGCTCGCCACTCGTCTAGCTTCTCCGCGGCGGGAGGGAAGTCTAGGAGCAGCTGAGCTCGCGCCAACGCCTCTGCTGGCGTAGGCGGCGGCGACAGGTGCGAAGAGCGTGAGGTGCTCAAACTCCTAACAGGGTTAGAAGGAGCACCATCACGACTCTGCACCCGCGCGCGGCTTCCACCAGCTCGCTGGCGCGGATCTTGGCCCTGCGCACCCTAGGAGTGATGCGTAGGGGTCTTCCCATGCGGACGCCCAGAACCACCAACGTCTTGAGGCCGCACGTCACACGCGTCCTGAGAAGGTCGCGGTGCATGCGCCGGCGTATTCGTCCTGGAAGGCGCCGCTCCATCCTTGGAAGTCGCTGCACCACCCGCAGGTTGTGCAGCTCCATCCTTGGACCTGTTGCTCGTCCGGCTCGGATCGCCGGAACGCCATGGAAGCTCGGAGCCTCCACCTCCTCCACCCGCGTCTACCCCGTCGCCTGCGCGCGCAGCATGAGGCACGACGGATGCAGATGGACCAACCGCCGTGAAACCCTTCTTATTGGGAGCCATGGTGGTGAAGATGATCAAAGATCTGACGCGCTGATCACTAGATCAGGTTCGCACAACCTCGATCCCCCTATCTGGCGCGCCAAAGATGTCCTGGGAAACGAACATCTATGGGATCAAGGAGATCCCTTACGGTTCGGCAAGGGGAGAGGGTTGCACAAAGAGCAGAACTAACGAACAGCACGTGGGGGATTTTACCCAGGTTCGGGCCGCACGGATGCGTAAAACCCTACTCCTGCTTTGATTGTATTATTGTGGATGTTCTTGGCCAAGTTCTGGGAGCTACAATAGCAGCTACGCATGCAGAATGGGCTTCCGAAGTGCCCTCCTCCCCCCTCCTTGATAGAAAAGCGCATAGTTATGCAATATTTATTCATGGCAATGATCATTACATATAGGCATGACGTCCGTAAGCAAGTGGACCGACTCCTGCCTGCATCTACTACTATTACTACACCCATCGACCGCTATCCAGCATGCATCTAGAGTATTAAGTAAAACAGAGTAATGCTTGGAGAACAATGACATGATGTAGACAAAGTAAATCCAATTAATTTGAATCAGCCCCATCGTTTTATCCTCAGCGGAAGCAATACAAAGATGTGTCTTGTCCCCTTCTGTCACTGGGATAAAGAGCACCGCCAGATTGAACCTGCTACAACGCACCTCTCCCACTGAAGAAATATCAATCTAGTTGGCCAAACTATTTCAATAGATCGGAGAAATTACGAAGCTATCATATAATCATGCATATGTAAAGAAGGACCAGCAAGGAACTCAATATAATTTCAAGAACAATCTGAACATAAACCCACAATTCATCGGATCCCAACAAATGCACCGCACAAAGTGATTACATCAAATAGATCACCGCGAAGATGCGGTGAACTTTGTATTAAAGATCAAGAGAGAGAGAGAGAGAGAGAAATAGCCATTGCTGTCTACTACGCAACTTTATTCTTGTAGACTTTGTTGGGCCTACTACTAGGGAAAACCTTATACACAGAACCTTAGCAGTAGCGCTGGATAAAAAGCGGCGCTACTGCTACATAGCCGTAGCGCGCGTCCAGAACAGGCGCTACTGCTAACTACTTAGCAGTAGCGCGGCAATAAAAAAAGCGCTACTACTAATATTGCCCCACCGTTGCCGCCAGGCTAGGTTTAGTAGTAGCGCGCCCAGGGTAACCGCGCTACTGCTAAGAGAATAGTAGAAGCGCGTTTTTTGGGTAGAGCGTTACGGCTAAGTTTGAACTTGGCCACATGGCGGGCCCCACTTAGCAGTAGCGCCTCTCCTAGGATCACGCTATAGCTATGTCAGGTAGCAGTAGCGCTGTCGTGGGAAACGAACATCTATGGGATCAAGGAGATCCCTTACGGTTCGGCAAGGGGAGAGGGTTGCACAAAGAGCAGAACTAACGAACAGCACGTGGGGGATTTTACCCAGGTTCGGGCCGCACGGATGCGTAAAACCCTACTCCTGCTTTGATTGTATTATTGTGGATGTTCTTGGCCAAGTTCTGGGAGCTACAGTAGCAGCTACGCATGCAGAATGGGCTTCCGAAGTGCCCTCCTCCCCCCTCCTTACTGTACGCCTCGGGCCTCCTTTTATATTAGTCAAAGGGGCTACCACAGTGGCGTACAAGATAAGGCATGAGGTGGAAAGTAACTACAGTGTTACCACAGTATTATCATACCTAACCCTGACGGCTTAGGACAAACTCATTAAATGCACCGTGAGGTGTCCGTCGAGGTGTCCCTTAGCGTCTCGGGCTTGGAAAAGCTTTACAGGGGATGGGCAAAAGCAGCCATCCCATCAGCATCGCTTAAGCATCTCGTGGCCAGCATCGCACCACGTCACCATGAGGACAAGCCCTAAACGACAAGGCTGGCCGCTGCACTGGAGCGATAGCGCTGCACTGTGCAGAGCCTTGCCGGGGCTGAATCCTTGCCGGGCCCGGGGCTTGCCGGGAACGAATCCTTGCCGGGCCCGGGGCTTGCCGGGACCGGGTCTTGTCTGGCGCGAGGCCTTGCCGGCAAGGGTCTTGCCGGGCCTCCGCAACCCTTTGGTCTTCTGTTTTCCGGTCTGATCGTTGACTTGAATGTCTCCTTGTCGTCTTAGTCTCGTGATTACTCCTAGCTATTCCCCGGCAAGGCTTGCTGCGGTACGGCTACAACTGCCCGTGCACAAGTAAGGGGTACTAAAAAGACCCATACTTTAGTACACCGACAAGCGCCTTGTCCTAAAACGCGCTATAGCTATGTCAGGTAGCAGTAGCGCTTTTACCTAAAATGCGCTATAGCTACCTTAGCTATAGCGCGTTTTATAGAAACGCGCTACTGCTATCTTGACATAACCCCCGCGGGGGCTTCCTCCTCCACTTCTTTCCTCCATCCCATTCCCCATTCGATCCCTCTCCTCCGACGCCGCCGTCGCCCTCCGTCGCCTGCCCGCGCCGCGTCCGTCGCCGCCCTCCGTCGCCTGCCCGCGCCCCGTCCGTCGCCGCCCGCGCGCCCTCCGTCGCCGCCCGTTCCTCCACCCGCACCCGTCTCCCCCGAGCTCCACCTCGCTGCCGGCATCTCCCCCGAGCTCCACCTCGCCGCCGACGTCTCCCCTAACCCCTTGTAAGTCCTCTGCCCCTCCTTCTCTCTCCGTCTCTCTGCCTAAGGGTTCTAGGGTTCTAGGGTTCATGTAGTTAGGATCTAGGGTTCTAGGTTTCATGAAATAGCTAGGTTTAATTTACAATTGAAAAACAATAGGTTTAATTAGTTGGTATGAACCCTAGTTAAAAAAACAGAATTAGTATGGGTTAAATGAATTCTAGGTATTCTAGGTGTTTTAGGTGTAGTTGACAGAATTCTAGGTATTTTTTTAAGTTAAAGCAATTGTTCCTATTTAAATATAAAATAGAATCGATTAACCCTACGTGAATTAGTATGAACCCTAGGACAGATTAGGTAGTATGAACCTAGTTAATTAGTATGAAATTAACTAGGTTTTCAAATTAGGACAGAAATTTAGCTAGGTTTCAAATTAGGACACAAATTTAGGTAGGCTGAATTTAGTTTCAAATATTGTGAAGAAAAAGGACTTGTTGCATTTTCTTCAAGTTCTATATTTTTCTTGCTGTTATATGCAAATTTGAAGTGGACATCTGATATGTGGACATGTGATTTGGACATGTGATGTTTGGAATTTGGACATGTGATATTTTGGACATGTGATGTTAGGAAAATGATGGTTATGTGCAGGGTAAATGATCTGAGTGGCCTATGTTTCGCCGGAATGTTGATTCATTTCCGTTCCGGTGAATTTCAGGCGCTCGATATGTCCACTTTTTAGCAAAGGTCATGCCGAAATTTCCCGTGAATTTTGGCATGACTTGTGCTAGAAAGTAGGCATATCGAGTGCCGGGATTTGTTGGGAAACGGCATTCCGGCAAACCATAGACCTTTTTTATGTCTTATTTTAATAATGGGCATGCCACGTGGCGTTCCGTCGTTTGCTTTAAATGAGTAAAAAATGTTCCGGAAAACTGGGTCAAAAATGTGTTTTGGACATGTTTTATATAATGTTTTTTATGTGAAAAAATAATTTGTTCGCTTATTTGTAAGAATATAACTAGAAAGTAAAACATTAAACGATAAGAAAATGTTCTCATAGGAATTTGTTTTCGATGTCGATGATGCCCGGCCCGCATCCTCGTCGTCGAGTCGGCGGCGACATCCTTGAGAGGTGCAATGTCCGGGACTGGGCTCCGCCGGGCTGGCACTGGGAGGTGCTACCTTCCCGGGCTCGGAGTTTGGTGAGGAATCCGGGTCTCGTCGTGGACCCGGAGCTTCTTTGGTGGCGGTCGCGTGGGCCACTTTCGGTGCAGAGGGAGTGCCCCCTCGCGGAGGTGGTACGTCGCTGTGTCAGGGAGGAGGACGAGCACGTCCGTCGCTAGATGGCGGCGTTGGACGCCAGGTTCTCCAATACCTGGCAGGTTCTTCAGGGATCTCACCCGAGTTATGATCGAGTGATGGTTCCTTATCTTTGGGTGTCCACCGCCAGCGACTCAGAAACCGCTAGTGAACCGAGTTCACCGTCCTCCACTTTGGATTCTAGGATATTCGATCTGTATTAGTGATCTTATATGATAATATTCAAGGTGTATATTAGTTAATATTTGATGATGCATTAACTGGATTATTCGAGATGATGTATTAGTGATATTATATTCGAGTTCATTATAAATGTATTAGTGATATTATATCGGTATAATGCGTGTGTGACTTTCGGTCTGTCGTTGCTCCTTGTGTGACTTTCATGTGTGTTCTTGATGGAGGAATCCCGACTGTTGTCGTGGGGGCCGCTTCCTCCTCTTCTCTTCTTTCGATATATACCTCGGTGTAATGCGCAAGGAGAGGAGAGGAGGTACGCCCATCACCGACGGTCAAACTATTAGTGTGAGAGAGTGTCCACCAACATATATACACCACCATATCAGTGTGAGAGAGTGCGCACCAACACACCATAAGATATGAGAGTTATTTAAGGAAAGCCTCGACGGACCGAAAGTCAACCGATATTGAATTAGGTCTATTTGGACATGTGTGTATGTTATTGCAGGGAACCCCTCCTAGTGCCTATGTTTTGCCGGAATGTTGATTTATTTCCGTTCCGGCAAATTTAGGCGCTCAATATGTCTTACATTAGCAATGGTCATGCCGTAATTTTTGAATCATAAACACAGGAAATGTCGTCGTCTGACGACGACGATAGGATCCAAGCGTGTGAACTCTGCGGCGAAGATAAGGGTCTTTGCGACCAGCCTGGGCTGCGAGATGACATGTTCTTCACCATCAAGCTTGACGAGACCTTCATTGTTTCTACGGTACGCAACGATGACAAGTGTTTTTTCGTAATTAAGCATGATTTCTGTTTCTTTGCTTCAACATGTAATTTCTGTTTTATACAATTCGACGAGTTCATCCCCTGCCATGCAAGACGGTATGTCTTGGAGAGGCTCGGTTTCGAGGACCACGAGAGTATGGAGACGAGGAGAGCTAACCTGAGGACTAAACATGGTCACACATTTCTGGTCAAAGTAATGAATGCAGTTAATAACACAGAATTAGGGTGCTCAAATTGGGAAGCTCTTTGCAAGGCATATGGATTTCAGGAGGATATGGAAATAACCTTCGATCTTCGTCCTGAAGATCAATTGAAGGTAACATCGACATTTGGGTGGATGTCGATATGCTTCCTGTTTTACCTCCATGTGAGTTTATCAACCATGCATATTTGTCAAGTAATTTGCATTCTATATTTAAAAATAGTTGGTGTTCATCCATACTAAATTTGTTAATTTATAATTTACAGCTTATTTCGTTTCTTCGAGTGAAACACGGAAATTAATTGACACGACACACTACACTTATGGATCACATCTAACTTGGGAGGAGAAGGATGTTCTTATCAACTTTGTTATTGGTGTCCTAGTTGGTAGGGACAACTTCCCATATAATTTGGGAACTGGCCCAAATTATACATTTTACATGCCACTAGTGCATAGGTTGAGGGCGGATGACATTCGCCGAAATATCTTGGTAAGAGTTGCTAATTAAGTACACTACTATTGCGTAAATGGTGTTGATTACATTGCTAACTAGGCTACTATTATGTTCTTCAACAGAAACTGCCAAATGAAGTTGTGCCTCCGTTGATGCATGGCGAAGGTAATATGACAATTAAAAGCCCTATGAGGCCTCAGTTCTCTTTTGCATACTCGACTGAGCGCAAACCACCAAGACGGCTCCAAATTGAAGCATGGGGAGAAATAAAGAAGGATCGCAAGCCACAAGTTGGAGACCGTTGGATCTCTTTGCTTCATCATGGAGACATAGGTGTTATTCTGTTTTATGTCATTTTACCTAGGAGGGAGGACTAGGTCCTATGAGAGAGAAGTTTTTATGGTTTATATTAACTTGCATGATCGATTAGGATGATTGCTATTATGATGTTTTTCTGTTTTATGAGATTTTAACTTGGTATGATTAAGATGATGATGAGTTATATGACATATATTTGATTAAGGTGGATGGATGCAAGTGATCATGTTGAATTAGAAGAAAATATGATGTTGCCAAATTCAACATGATCACTTGCATCCATCCACTTTAATCTAAATGTAGTTGCTGGCACAATAATTATTGATGTTGTATATTAATATGTGTTGGATGATGATTATGATGATGACATGATTTGATGAGACTATTTGTATGTGTATGCTATGATTACATTTGTATGTGTATGATATGCTAGAAATTATTGTATAAAGCCTGTAAAAATAAAAAACAAATATGCAGAAAAAAAATCAGAAACTAATAAAACTAGCAGTAGCGAGGGGAGTAAAGTTAGCAGCAGCGCGCACTTAGCAGTAGCGCGTCTTACTGTAGAGCGCTACAGCTATTAGTAGCAGCGCGTCCCGGTAAAGCACGCTACTGCTACCCATGTATAGTAGTAGCGCGGTTCAACACGCGCTACTGATACAAGTTAGCTGTAGCGCCTTATCAGTAGCGCGGGAACCCGCGCTACTGATACACCTAAGACCCGCGCTACTGCTAGGCTTTTCCCTAGTAGTGCTCCAAGCACAGAGTTTTGTAGGACAGTAGCAATTTTCCCTCAAGTGGATGACCTAAGGTTTATCAATCCATGGGAGGTGTAGGATGAAGATGGTCTCTCTCAAACAACCCTGCAACCAAATAATAAAAAGTCTCTTGTGTCCCCAACACACCCAATACAATGGCAAATTGTATAGGTGCACTAGTTCGGCGAAGAGATGGTGATACAAGTGCAATATGGATGGTATATATAGTTTTTTGTAATCTGGAAATATAAAAACAGCAAGGTAGCAAGTAACAAAAGTGAGCACAAACGGTATTGCAATGCTTGAAAACAAGGCCTAGGGCCCGTACTTTCGCTAGTGCAATCTCTCAACAATGCTAATATAATTGGATCACATAACCATCCCTCAACGTGCAACGAAGAATCACTCCAAAGTTCTTATCTAGCGAAGAACATAAGAAGAAATTGTTTGTAGGGTACGAAACCACCTTAAAGTTACCCTTTCCGATCAATCTATCTAGAGTTCGTACTAAAATAACACCATATGATACGCATCAACCGACTCTAATGTCACCTAGATACTCCAATCTCACCACAAGTATCCATGAGTTAATTATACGATACGCATCAAACAATTTCAGATTCATAATACTCAATCCAACACAAAGAACCTCAAAGAGTGCCCCAAGATTTCTATCGGAGAACATGGTATGAAAACGTGCAATCAACCCCTATGCATAGATCCCCTAGGTCACCAGAATCCGCAAGTTGATGCCTCAACATATATCAAGTGAATCAATAGAATACCCCAATGTCACTACGGGTATCCCACGCAAGACGTACATCAAGTGTTCTCAACCAAAATATTCAATGCAACATAATGACATCTCAAAGTGAAAGATTCAATGCATCACAACATGATAGCAAGGGAATAACATCATATGATCCGACTACATTAACAAAGCCCGTGATACATCAAGATCGTGACATCTCAAGAACACGAGAGAGAGAGAGATTGAACACATAGCTACTAGTACATACCCTCAGCCCCGAGGGTGGACTACTCCCTCCTCGTCTTGGCCTCCGCCGGGATGATGAAGATGGCCACCGGAGATGATCTACCCTCTCCGGCATGGTACTGGAATGCCTCCAGATTGGGTTTTCGTCAATACAGAGAGTTGCAGCGGCAGAACTTCTCATCTAGGGTTATTTCTGGGGGTTTCTGAATATATAGGATTTTTGGGCGTCGGTTTCACGCGAAGATGGGCCACGAGTGGACTACAAGACACTAGGGTGCGCCAGAGGGGCCTGGCGCGCCCTGGTGGGTTGTGCCCACCTCGTGGCTCTTCTAGCCCTCCAACGAAGCTTCTAGTGCCTCTTTTGTTCCAAAAAAAATCATCAAAAAGTTTTGTTGCATTTGGCGAACTTTGATTTCTGCACAAAAAATAACACCACGGTAGTTCTGCTGAGAACAGCGTCAGTCCGGGTTAGTTCTAAATAAATAATGTAAAGTGCATCAAAACCATATAAAAGTATTGTAAACATAGGCAATCATGGCATGAATACTTCATAAATTATCGATACGTTGGAGACGTATCAGCATCCCCAAGCTTAATTCCTGCTCGTCCTTGAGTAGGTAAATGATAAAAGAACTAATTTATGAAGTGTGAATGCTAGCATAATATATAAGTTTGATCATTGATAATGTCAGTCAATTTTCTAGCATCATAACCAGCAACTTTTTCTTATAAAAATCATCATGATAGAGCAATCAATTCACATGTCATGGTTCAAATAATGAATTCTCTTGAAACTTAACAACGTATGTTCTTAGTTACCAAACAATTGCAATTCAACTTATTCTCAACAAAGTCTAAGTAAGAGCTCCACATACTCAATCATCATATAGTATTCTATGATTGCTAGTACTCAAAGCATATTTTTAGAACAAATGGCATCCATCGAACACAGAGAAAGATAGGGGCTTAATGTTTCACCTCCCAACTCATTTATCATAGAGATAATTGTCAACAATAGTAAGTCATGATCAAATATATTTGACTAGCCATATGTGTCTAGATCTTTCCCCACCACATGATTGATAGTAAGTCATGATCATAGAGAGTAATTGAGGTTGAAATGAGAAGGCATACTATTGACTCTTGCATAAAAGTAAATACTGAAAGGTAAAAGATAGGCCCTTCGCAGAGGGACACAGGGATTTGCAGAGGTGCCAGAGCTCAAAGCTTAAATCAGAGATAAATATAATTTTGGGAGGTGCACCCTTCTTGTCAACGTTACGACCAAGAGTTATCAATATCTTCCATGTTAAACACATTAGCGGCGGTTCCCAAGCGGTAAAAGTAAAGGTTTACTCCCCCTCCACCAACAAACACACTTCACGGCTAGCCGAATCCACGGGTACCGTCCATACCAACACATTCCTGGGGGAGTTTTGTTTAATTATTTGCATTTTTTTTTATTTCGGGACTGGGAATCCCTATTACCGCCCCTCTCGTGCAAGGACGAGTGAATAAACACTCATCATGAGAATAACCCGCTTAACATGTAAGATACTGACCGCCCCCTGTCGCTCCCTGAGCGGTCCAGGCACACAAAACAGATACTCATTTGAAATTTTAGAGGTGGCACATGCAAATTTACTTGGAACGGCAGGGTAATGCTGCATATAGGTAGATATAGTGGACTCTCATGGCAAGAAACTGGGTTTAAGGGTTTTTGGATGCACAAGTAGTATCTCTACTTATTACGAATTTTTGGCTAGCAAAAGATCCTAAGCAAACATCACATGTTGGAGGATCCATAACAATATAACTTCTATGCAAATATACACAACCATAACTCATTACGTTGTCTTCCTTGTCCAACTTCAACTAATTTGCTCAAGTTTGAAAATAATTAATGGGTATTCACAATCATAGAAGATGTCTAAGATGATATATTTGTATGTGAAAGTTCTCTTCCTTATACTAATCATTCACGAATTGCTTGTATGACCAATATTGTGATTGTCAAGCTTCAAAAGATTTCACTTTCTAAACCCAATGTGAAGCTACTACTAGGCATGATATGAACATATAGTTTCAACTTCATGGTATTCAATTCATTCAACAATTTACTCATAGGATATAAGTGAAGCACAAGAGTAAATGACAAGCTACTCCAAAAAGATATGAGTGAAGATCAATGAGTAGTCAAACAATTAAGTAGCAATGTGAGGACTCTCTCTCTCTCTAAATAAATATTTTCAGATCTTATTATTTTATTCAAACAACAAACTAAACAAAAATAGAACTCCAAGAATAGCACGCATCATGTGAACGAATAAAAATTTAGGCTCAACATAGGCTAACCGATAGTTGACGAAGAGAGGTGGGATGCGCAGCATCCCCAAGCTTAATGCTTGAGACTTCTTGAAATATTTACTTGGTGTGCCTTGGGCATCCCCAAGCCTGAGCTTTTGTATCTCGTTCAATCCTCTCATATCATGGTTTCACCTATTCTCAAAAACTTCATCCACACAAAACTCGAAAAGAACTCGTGAGATAGGTTAGTACACATAAGAATAAATCAACACTTCATGTACTGCCAAGACAAGTTGCATAATAATTTCCAAACATCATCTACTGTTTACTATCGTTTCCACTATTTATATCTACCAATATAGGCTATGGAAACTATAGGATAAGAAGATAACAAAACTATGACAGCAATCTGTCCAAACAGAACATTCTGTAGCAATTTATGAAAATAATGTACTTATGTAACTCAACAAATTATGAAAATTTAGGACGTGATAAATAATTTACATGAAAACACTATGTAAAAAATTCAGAAACTTTCCATGTTCCTGTAAAATATGAAAATTCAAACACTACAGAGAAAGTTTCTGTTTTTACACAACACACATCAAACATGCAATGCAAGCATCCTAAGGCAATTCTTTGAACTTTTTATTGAAAAACAAGATTATAAATAACAACTAACAGAGAACAACAAAATAGAATGATGCTCCAAGCAAAACTTTTATTATGTGACGAATAAAAATATAGCTCTAAGTAAGATATACCGATAATGTTGAAGACGAAAGAGGGGATGCCTTCCGGGGCATCCCCAAGCTTAGATGCTTGAGTATTCTTGGATATTACCTCGGGGTGCCTTTGGAATCCCCAAGCTTAGGTTCTTGTCACTCCTTATTCTCCTCATATCGGTGTCGCACCCAAAACTTGAAAACTTCAATCACACAAAACTTAACGGAACTTCGTGAGAAGGGTTAGTGTAATAAAGATAAATCATTCACTTAGGTACTGTCAAGACAAGATTCATAATTGTTCCCACATGATACCTACTGTATTCTACCATTACCATAATTTATACCACTAAATATAAGCTATGGAAACACTAAAACAAGCAAACTATGCATGCAAAACAAAATCTGTCAAAAACAGAACAATCTGTGAAGATCTGTAGTATAGCCATACTTACCTGCCTCTAAAAATTCTGAAAATTTGGACAACCTGAAGAATTTGTATCTAAAGAGTGTGTAAAAATTTCAGATCATTATCATGTTCCAGTAAAAAATGAAAATTCCTGTACTGGAGTCAAAAGTTTCTGTTTGTGTTCAGCATCAATTCTACTCATCTTGTGAGTCATCCCAAAGGCTTTACTTGGCACTTTATTGAAATAAAAGACAAAAACATGATTAATACAGTAGCTTAATCATGTTAACACACAAAAACAGAAAGGAAAAGTGTTGGGTTGTCTCCCAACGAGCGCTTTTTCTTTAAAGCCTTTTAGCTAGGCATGATGATTTCAATGATGCTCACGTAAGAATAGTAATTGAAACATGTTAGAGAGCATCATGAATCTCATGACAAGCACATTTAAGTCTAACCCACTTCCTATGCATAGGGATTTTGTGAGCAAACAATTTATGGGAGCAAGAATCAACTAGCATAGGATGGCAAAATAAGCATATCTTCAAGACTTTCAACACATAGAGAGGAAACTTGATATTATTGCAATTCCTACAAGCATATGTTCCTCCCTCATAATAATTTTTAGTAGCATCATGAAGGAATTCAACAATATAACCATCACATAAAGCATTCTTTTCATGATCTACAAGCATAGAAAAATTTATTACTCTCCACATAAGCATATTTCTTCTCATTCATAATAGTGGGAGCAAACTCAACAAAATAACTATCATGTGACACTTGATTGACATAACCACATTCAATATTAAAATCATGATGACAAGTTTCATGGTTACTATCACTCTTTATAGCATACATGTCATCAACATAATCATCATAGATAGGAGGCATGCCATCATCATAATAAATTTGCTCATCAAAACTTGGGGGACTAAAAATATCATCTTCATCAACCATAGCATCCCCAAGCTTGTGGCTTTGCATATCATTAGCATCATGGATATTCAGAGAATTCATACTAAAAATATTTCTATCATGCTCATCATTCAAGGAATTCTCAAGTACTTTCATAATTTCTTCCTCTACACATTGAGCACAATTTTCTGAATCCTTATTTTCACAAAAGACATTATAAAGACGATACAAATGATGCAAACTAAATTCCATTTTTTTGTAGTATTGTTTTATAAAACCAAACTAGTGGAAAACAAGAAACTAAAATATTTAATTGCAAGATCTAAAGATATACCTTCAAGCACTCACCTCCTCGGCAACGGCGCCATAAAAGAGCTTGATGTCTACTACGCAACTTTATTCTTGTAGACTTTGTTGGGCCTCCAAGCGCAGAGTTTTGTAGGACAGTAGCAATTTTCCTTTAAGTGGATGACCTAAGGTTTATCAATCCGTGGGAGGTGTAAGAAGATGGTCTCTCTCAAACAACCCTGCAACCAAATAATAAAAAGTCTCTTGTGTCCCCAACACACCCAATACAATGGCAAATTGTATAGGTGCACTATTTCGGCGAAGAGATGGTGATACAAGTGCAATATGGATGGTAGATATAGTTTTTTTGTAATCTGGAAATATAAAAACAGCGAGGTAGCAAGTAACAAAAGTGAGCACAAACAGTGTTGCAATGCTTGAAAACAAGGCCTAGGGTCCGTACTTTCGCTAGTGCAATCTCTCAACAATGCTAATATAATTGGATCACATAACCATCCCTCAACGTGCAACGAAGAATCACTCCAAAGTTTTATCTAGCGGAGAACATAAGAAGAAATTGTTTGTAGAGTATGAAACCACCTTAAAGTTATCCTTTCCGATCGATCTATCCAAGAGTTCGTACTAAAATAACACCAAGTTATCCTTTCCGATCAATCTATCTAGAGTTCGTACTAAAATAACACCATATGATACGCATCAACCAACTCTAATGTCACCTAGATACTCCAATGTCACCACAAGTATCCATGAGTTAATTATACGATACGCATCAAACAATTTTAGATTCATAATACTCAATCCAACACAAAGAACCTCAAAGAGTGCCCCAAGATTTCTATCGGAGAACATGGTATGAAAACGTGCAATCAACCCCTATGCATAGATCCCCTAGGTCACCGGAATCCGCAAGTTGATGCCTTAACATATATCAAGTGAATCAATAGAATACCCCAATGTCACTACGGGTATCCCACGCAAGACGTACATCAAGTGTTCTCAACCAAAATATTCAATCCAACATAACGACATCTCAAAGGGAAAGATTCAATTCATCACAACATGATAGCGAGGGAATAACATCATATGATCCGACTATATTAACAAAGCCCGTGATACATCAAGATCGTGACATCTCAAGAACACAAGAGAGAGAGAGAGATTGAACACATAGCTACTGGTACATACCCTCAGCCCCGAGGGTGGACTACTCCCTCCTCGTCATGGCTTCCGCCGGGATGATGAAGATGGCCACCGGAGATAATCTACCCTCTCCGGCAGGGTACTGGAATGCCTCCAGATTGGTTTTTCATCGATACAGAGAGTTGCGGCGGCGAAACTTCTCATCTAGGGATATTTCTGGGGGTTTCTGAATATATAGGATTTTTGGGCGTCAGTTTCACGCGAAGATGGGCCACGAGTGGACCACAAGACACCAGGGCGCGCCAGAGGGGCCTGGCGCGCCCTGGTGGGTTGTGCCCACCTCGTGGATCTTATGGCCCTCCAACGAAGCTTATAGTGCCTCTTTTGTTCCCAAAAAAATCGTCAAAAAGTTTCGTTGCATTTGGAGAACTTTGATTTCTGCACAAAAAACAACACCACAGTAGTTCTGCTGAAAACAACGTCAGTCCGGGTTAGTTCTAAATAAATCATGTAAAGTGCATCAAAACCATATAAAAGTATTGTAAACATAGGCAATCATGGCATGAATACTTCATAAATTATCGATACGTTGGAGACGTATCAGCCATCTAGATACTAATTACGGACCCGTAGGTCTGTGGTGAACTACTCACACATCACCATGGGAGCAACAAGGTTGATGTAGAGGCCCTCCGTGATTAATCCCTCCTCCGACAGGGCACCGAAAGAGGGTTCCAGATGGGCACACGGCGGAATAGAGACTTTGGCGGCGAAAAAGTGTTTCGGGAGGCTCCCTAGGGTTTTTGGATATATTGGAATTTATAGGCCAGAGAGGGACGTCAGGAGACGCCAGGAGGGGCCAGTACACAACAGGGCATGACCACCCCCCTAGGCGCGCCCTGATGTGTGCCGCCTCTCTCGTGCAGCCTCCGGTCTCCTCCCAAAGCTTCGAGGTCTTCTTTTGGTCTAGAAAAAAATCATAAAAAAGTTTTGTGGCAATTAGACTTTGTTTGGTACGGTAAACCTGAAAAGCCAAAGACACGTAGAAAACAACAACTGACACTAGGCACTGGGTTAATAGGTTAGTGCTAAAAAATAATATGAATTGGCAAATAAATACCCAAAAAGTATACTAGAATGATAATGTTATAGCATGGAACAATAAAAAATTATAGATACGTTGGAGACGTATCAGCATCCCCAAGCTTAATTCCTACTCATCCTCGAGTAGGTAAATGATAAAAATAGAATTTTTGATGTGACATGCTACCCAACATGTAATCTATTGCAGGTATGATCATTGAGAAACGATGAATTAATAAACATCAACATAGTAATATTCATAAACATAAGTAACATAATCATCAAGTTTCAAAATATACGATCCTTAAAGAATGTTCACCCCTATTCATTTTATCATATTAGCATGGCATGGCTCCGTCTTCACCACATAAATACAAATGTCAGGCACCACGGGGGTTATGTCAGGCAATAGGATAGTACTTTTTAACGTGCTTCAGCTTTTTATTACTCACGCAATATATGAGCGTGAACCATGGATATAGCATAAAGGTGGAATAGAATGTGGTGGTAGGTTTCAAAGGAGTAAAAGTGGAGAAGAAAGTCTCGCATCAACTAGGAGTATCAACGGGCTATGGAGATGCCCATCAATAGATATCAACGCGAGGAGTAGGGATTGCCATGCAACCGATGCACTAGAGCTATAAGTGTATGAAATCTTAACATAAGCTAAGTGGTTGTGCATCCAACTTGCTTGCTCATGAAGACCTTGAGCATTTGAGGAAGCCCGTCATCGGAATATACAAACCAAGTTCTATAATAAAAAAAAATTCCCACTAGCATATGAAAGTAAAAAAGCAAGAGACTCTCTATATGAAGAACATGGTGCCACTTTGAGGTACAAGTGTGGAAAAAGAGGTAGTAGCACTGTCCTTTCTCTCTTTTCTCTCATTAATTTTTTTATTTTTTATTTTTTATTTTTATTTTTCACAGTTTTTCTTTCTTTCTTTCTTTCTTTCTTTATTTTTCTTTCTTTTTCTTTCTTTTATTTTTCGTTCAGAGTCTCATCCCGACTTGTGGGGGAATCATTGTTTCCATCATCCTTCCCTCACCGAGACAGTGCCCTAATAATGATGATCATCACACTTTTATTTACTGACAACTCAACATGAAAAATTATAATACAACTCTATATGAATACCTCTGGCAGTGTACTGGGATGTGCAATGATTAAGCGTAACATGTATAAAAAATGATGAACGGTGGCTTTGCCACAAATACTATGTCAACTTATATGATCATGCAAAGCAATATGACAATGAAAGTACTAGTCATATGATGTAACGGTGGAAGTTGCATGGCAATATATCTCGGAATGGCTATGGAAATGCCATAACAGGTAGGTATGGTGGCTATTTTGAGGAAGATACAATGAGTCTTATGTGAAACAGAGCGGATCATGTCACGGGGTTTGGATGTACCGGCGAAGGTTGCACCAATCCTCGAGGTGAGAATGGGAATTGCACGGTACCAAAGAGGCTAGCAAATGTGAGGTGGTGAGAGTGTGTACATCCATGGATTCACATTAGTCATAACGAACTCACATACTCGTTGCAAGGTTTTATTAGCTCTCTCGAAGCAAAGTATTACTCGTATGCCCCTAGGGAGGAGGTTGGGAGGAGTTAACCATCGCACGCCTCTGACTTAAACAACATTAGGATTTCAACGAGGAATAAGAATGCTCACACATCATCACCATGCCATAAAAAATATTTAGATGAATAGCAAGTTAACACCCTCTAATTTATGATATTCTTATTAACCAATGATCATGCACTCATGCCCTTTCACATTACCACATTAATATCATTAACTCAAGGTTTCTCTTTTATGTGCTACATGAAGGTTTTGATTACGCACTCCTTGAATACCTATTATTTTTTGGACTAGTATTATAACCCATGCAAATTACCATCACTATTTATTAACTCTCAAGCAAATATAAGTGAAGAACGAGAGTGAGATTATTTCTTTAAAATCTATACGCCACCGTGCTCTAGAAGATATAAGTGAAGTAGTAGAGCAACTGCTTAGCTCAAAAGATATAAGTGAAGCACAAAGAGTATTCTATTAAATCATGGTGATCCCGTGTCTCTCTCAAGGGGGTGTGTCCAGCAAACAATGATTGTGGAAAACTAAAGCAAAAACAAACTAAAGCAAACGATGCTCCAAGCAAAACTCATATCATGTGATGAATAAAAATATAGCTCCAAGTGACATACCGATGGATTGAGACGAAAGAGGGGATGCCTTCCGGGGCATCCCCAAGCTTAGACACTTGAGTCTTCCTAGAATATTACCTTGGGGTACCTTGGGAATCCCCAAGATTATGCTCTGGCAGCTCCTTATTCCTTCATCCATCGTGATAGCACCCAAAACTTGAAAACTTCAGCACACAAAACTCATCAGAAACCTTCGTGAGATCCGTTAGTATAATAAACATATCAAATACTTTAGGTACTGTTATAAATTGATTCTTATTTTATTATTGCATAAGGTACTATATTTTAACTTCTCCATGGCTTATCCCCCCCCCCCCCGATACAATCCATAGCATCATCAAAACAAGCAAACTATGCAAGCAAAAACAGAATCTGTGTAAAACAGAACAGTCTGTAATGATCTGTAGAGAACCTGTACTTATGTAACTCCAAAAATTATGAAAAATTAGGAAAACCTGGGGAATATGTATAGAATTACTGTGCAGAAATTTCAGAGCGAAAATACGTTCCAGTAAATTCAGAGAAATTCTGCACTGGACGCTGAAGTTTCTATTTTTGCACCGTATCAATTCTACTTATCATGCAAGTCATCCCAAAGGCTTTACTTAGCACAAACACTAATTTAAACATAAAAACACATCATACAAATTAAATAATCATGTTATCAAAAACAAACAGAAAGTAAAAGCAGGAAAATAAGATAACAATTGGGTTGCCTCCCAACTAGCGCTATTGTTTTACGACCCTTGCTAGGCATATTGCATAGTTTCAAGTGTTGTCATCCTTCTTATCAAGCTCCTCAATAACACAACAATTCTTAGGAAGAATAGGAGACTTTAAAATAGTCTCTCTTAGCAAGTTTATAAAATTGGGATGCACACTAATCATTTTAAGATCCTCATTTCTTTTGGTAGGAGTGGTACTAACATTCTTAGGGACATATATGAACTTGGGATCTTTCTTTTGAGAGGTACTAGCATTAGCTTTGGAAGGAGTGAAAGCGGAACCCACTTTATCAATTACCTCCTCCATTTTATCAATTCTACTCAAACCTTTCTCTACCCTCTCATTCTCCTTTAGTGCTTTCAAAGTGATTCATACCTTTGACCCAAATTGAGTGATATGATTATGAATATTTTTATCCAACTCCTCTATTTGTTCTTTAGTGGCAAATTTATTTTCAATAATCTCAAGCCTTTGCATAACATGTTCCAAGGTCAAAGTAGTTTCATCAATCATAAGAGGTGGTGACCCAACTAAATTTTCCATGCCCTTGAAAGCATTTGAAGTGTGACTCATTAAGAAATTATCACCGGTAATAGTATCAAGTAAAAATCTATACCAAGTAGTAATACCAACATAGAAATTGTGAAGCAAGATGTTGGGGATTGCTTATGAATTGATTTATTTTGGGCATTCCAAATCCTATACCATGCATATTTTAAACTTTCTCCTCCCCTTTGTTTAAAATTGAGCACCTCATTATCGGGGGTAAAGGGAACAAAAGAAGAACTAGCCATAGTGACAAGCAAACAAGAAAACTAGCAAAGAAAATATTTTTGTATTTTTGATTTTTATGAAGCAGGCAAGATATAACAACAAATAAAAAGTATAACAAGTGAATGATAATTTGTGCGAAGGTACTTGATAGTAGGTTGGTGATACTCCCCGGGAACGACGCCATAAATCCTTCCTGATACTTGTGATTTGCGTTGGGTTTTCCGCGAAGAGGAGCGGGTGATGCAACACAATATAGATAAGTATTTCCCTCAGTGAGAACCAAGGTTATCAAACCAATAGGAGTAGAACTCAACCCCCGTCTTAAGCGACATCACACAAAGAAGCAAACACTAGCACCCAACGCGGGCAAGAGGGTTGTCAATCCCCTTGGACTCATTATTTGCAAGCAAATGAAGTGTGTAGATGATAGTTGATAATTGTAAATTGCAAAATAAATAAAAGATAAATAAATGACAGTAAGGTAATGAAAGCTTTTGTAAATATATAAGTGGATAGACCCGGGGGCCATAGTTTTCCCTAGTGGCGTCTCTCATGTAGTAGGCATACGATGGGTAAACAAATTACTGTTGGGCAATTGATAGAAAAGTGCATAGTTATGCAATATTTTTTCATGGCAATGATCATTAGATATAGGCATCACATCCGTAAGCAAGTAGACCGACTCCTTCCTACATCCACTACTATTACGCCACCCATCGACCGCTATCCAGCATGCATCTAGAGTATTAAGTAAAACAGAGTAATGCTTGGAGAATAATGACATGATGTAGACAAAGTAAATCCAAGTAATATGAATCAAACCCATCATTTTATCCTTAGTGGCAGCAACACAAAGACGTGTCTTGTCCCCTTCTGTCACAGGATATAGAGCACCGCCATATCGAACCAACTACAACGCACCTCTCCCACTGAAGAAATATCAATCTAGTTGGCCAAACTATTTCAATAGATCGGAGAGAATTACGAAGCTATCATATAATCATGCATATGTAAAGAAGGACCAGCAAGGAACTCAATATAATTTGATGAACAATATGAACATAAACCCACAATTCATCGGATCCCAACAAACGCACCACACAAAGTGATTACATCGAATAGATCACAGCGAAGATGCAGTGAACTTTGTATTGAAGATCAAGAGAGATAGGGAGATTGCCATCTAGGTACCAACTATGGACCCGTAGGTCTGTGGTGAACTACTCACACATCACCATGGGAGCAGCAAGGTTGATGTAGAGGCCCTCCGTAATCGATCCCCCCTCTGGTAGTGCACCGGAACAGGGCTCCGGATGGGCACACGGTGGAACAGAGACTTGCGGCAACGGATAAAGTGTTTCGGGAGGCTCCCTAGGGTTTTTGGGATATATTGGAATTTATAGGCCAGAGAGGGACGTCGGGAGATGCCAGGAGGGGCCAGCACACAACAGGGCGCGACCACCCCACTTGGCGCGCCCTGATGTGTTCTGCCTCTCTCGTGCAGCCTCCGGTCTCCCCCCGAAGCTACCAGGTCTTCTTTTGGTCCAGAAAAAATCATAAAAAGTTTCGTGGCACTTGGACTTCATTTGGTACGGTAAACCTGAAAAGCCAAAAACACGCACGAAACAACAACTGGCACTAGGCACTGAGTTAATAGGTTAGTACTCAAAAATAATATGAATTGGCAAATAAATACCCAAAAAGTATCCTAGAATGATAATATTATAGCATGGAACAATAAAAAATTATAGATACATTGGAGACGTATCAGTATTCAAAAAGTGCATAATTAAAACCTTCATGTAGCGCATAAAAGAGAAACCGTGGGTTAATAATATTGATGTGGTAATGTGAAAGGGTGTGAGTGCATGGTTATCGGTTCGTAGGAGTATCGATATTAAAAGTTGTTAATTTCCCGTTTGTCTAAATATTGGGTATGGCATGGCGGGGATGTGTGAGCATTATTATACCTCATTTAAATCCTAGTGTTGTTTTGAGTCGGAGGCACGCGATGGATAACTCCGCCCAACCTCCTCCCTAGGGGCATGCGATTAGTACTTTGCTTCGAGAAAGCTAATAAACTTTGCAATAAGTATATGAGTTCTTTATGTCTAATGTGAATCCATGGACATACGCACTCTCACCTCCTCATATTTTGCTAGCCTCTCAGGTACCGTGCATTGCCCATTCCCACTTCGAGGATCAGCGCGAACTTCGCCAGTGCATCCAAACCTCACGACATGATACGCTCTGTTGCACATAAGCCTCCTTATATCTTCCTCAAAATAGCCACCATACCTACCTATCATGGCATTTCCATAGCCATTCCGAGATATATTGTCATGCAACTTCCACTGTCTCATCATATGACTAGTTCACTAACTGTCATATTGCTTTGCATGATCATGTAGTTGACATAGTATTTGTGGCAAAGCCACCATTCATCATTATCATACATCTTACGCTAGATTATTGCACATCCTGGTACACTGCTAGAGGCATTCATATTGAGTCATATTGTTTCATAGTTTTTCATGTTGAGTTGTAAGTAAATAAAAGTGTGATGATTTTCATTATTAGGGCACTGTCTCAGTGATGAAAAAAAGAAAAAAAGAGAAAAAAGAAAGAAATAAAAAATAAAAAAATAAAAAATAAAAAATAAATGAGAGAAAAGAGAGAAGGGAGAGTGCTACTGCCTCCTTTTCCACACTTGTCCTTCAAAGTAGCACCATGTTTTTCATATAGAGAGTCTCATGTTTTGTCACTTCCATATGCTAGTGGGAATTTTTCATTGCAGAACTTGGTTTGTATATTACGATGACGGGCTTCCTAAAATGCCCGAGCTTTTCATGAGCAAGCAAGTTGGATGCACACCCACTTAGCTTCATTTGAGCTTTCATACACTTATAACTCTAGTGCATTTGTTGCATGGCAATCTCTACTCCTCGGAGTGATATCTATTGACGTGCATCTTCATAGCCCGTTGATACGCCTAGTTGATGCAAGAATTTTTTCTCTCCACTTTTCTCCCTTTAATATATACCACCATATTCTATTCCACCTATATGCTATGTCCATGGTTCAAGCTCATGTATCGCGTGAAGAATAAAAATTCGACGCGTTAAAAAGTACGATCCAATTGCCTGACTTGGACACCGTGGTGCTTGACATTTGTATTTATGTGGTGAAGACGGAGTCATGCCTTACTAATATGATAAAATGAATGGGGGTAAAAATTCTTTGAGGATCGTATAATTTGAAAGCTTGATGATTGTGTTACTTATGCTTATAAATATTACTATGTTGATGTTTGTTAATTCATCGTTTTTCAATGAGCATACGTGAAAGACATTACATGTTGGGTAGCATGTCACATCAAAAATTCCGTTTTTATCATTTACCTACTCGAGGACGAGCAGGAATTAAGCTTGAGGATGCTGATACGTCTCCAACGTATCTATAATTTTTGATTGTTCCATGCTATAATATTATCATTCTATGATACTTTTTGGGCATTTATTTGCCGATTCATGTTATTTTTTAGCACTAACCTATTAACCCAGTCCCAAGTGCCAGTTGCTGTTTTCTGCATGTTTTTTGGCTTTTCAGGTTTACAGTACCAAACAAAGTCCAATTGCCATGAAACTTTTTTATGATTTTTTCTAGACCAAAAGAATACCTGGAAGCTTCGGGAGAAGACCGGAGGCCGCACGAGGGCCCCACAAGCCAACAGGGCGCGCCAAGGGGGGTCGGCGCGCCCTGTTAGCTTGTGGCCACACCCGGCTCTCCTCTCCCCGTACTCTGGCCTATAAATTCACATATATTCCAAAAACCCTAGGGGAGCTCCCAAAACACTTTTTTCCGCCACCGCAAGTTTCTGTTCCGCCACGATCTCATCTGGAGCCCTTTTCTGGTGCCCTGCCGGAGGGGGGATCGATCACGAAGGGCCTCTTCATCATCCTTGCCTGTCCCATGGTGATGTGTGAGTAGTCCACCACAGACCTATGGGTCCATAACTAGTACCTAGATGGCTTCTTCTCTCTCTTTGATCTTCAATACAAAGTTCACCGCGATCTTCACGGTGATCTATTCAATGTAATCTGCTTTTGCGGTGTGTTTGTTGGGATCCGATGAATTGTGGGTTTATGTTCAGATTATTTATGATAAAATATTTGAGTCATCTCTGAATACTTATTTGATTCTTATTTGCATGATCATCATAGCTTCGTAAATCTCTCCGATCTATCGGTTTAGTTTAGCCAACTAGATTGGTTTATCTTCAAGGGGAGGGGTGCATTGTAGTGGGTTCAATCTTGCGGTGCTCTATATCCCAGTCGCATAGTAGGGGACAAGACATGCATTTGTATTGCTGCCACTAAGGATAAAACAATGGGGTTCATTTATATTACTTGAGTTTACTTTGTCTACATCATGTCATCGTTCTCCAAGCATTACTCTGTTTGCACGAACTTAATACCTAGAGAGGCAACCACAGAAGCGCTCTCGAAGTGGGGTAATAGTAGTAGATGCAGGTAGGAGTCGGTCTACTTGTTTATGGACGTGATGCCTATATACACATGATCATTGTCGTGAATACATATTGCATAACTATGCGCTTTTCTATCAATTGCCCAACAATAATTTCTTTACCCACCGTATGCTTTATTTAAAAGAGAAGCCTCTAGCGAACACTATGGCCCCGGGTCTATTCAAATATATATTTACAAACGCTATTATTATCTTGCTGCCATTTATTTACTTTTATTTATTTTGCAATTTATAATTATCAACTACTCCATCTGTAAACAAATATAAGAGCGTTTAGATCACTACTTTAGTGATCTAAACGCTCTTATATTACTTTACGGAGGGAGTATCATCTACACTACTCATTTGCTTGCAAGTAACGAGTTCAAGGGGATTGACAACCCTGTTGCCCGCGTTGGGTGCAAGCGTTTGCTCTTTTTTGTGTAGGCGCCAAAGACGGAAGTTGTGTGGTCCTCCTATTGGTTCGATAACCTTGGTTCTCACTGAGGGAAATACTTATCTATACTGTGTTGCATCATCCCCTCCTCTTCGAGGAAAAACCCAACGCAGATCACAAGTATAAGTCCTGAAGAGCGCTTTGCTTCATATAAGAGTACGTCCCGGCTTGTTATTTGTTACAAAAAGGATTGGGCCACCTTGCTGCACCATTGCTACTATTGTTACTTGTTACTTTTTATTAATTGCCTTGCTACAAAACTATCTATCACCATTACTTTTAGTGCTTGCAGAAACTTTTGTACCAAAACCACCTGTCATTTCCTTCTGCTCCTCGTTGGGTGATACTTGTAAACTGCGTTGGGATTTTCCCCAAAGAGGAGGGGATGATGCAGCAAATCATAGGTAAGTATTTCTTTCAGTGATAACCAAGGTTATCGAACCAATAGGAGAACCACACAAATTCCCGTCTTCAGCGCCTACGCACAAAAGAGCAAACACTTGCACCCAACGCAGGCAAGAGGGTTGTCAATCCCCTTGAACTTGTTACTTGCAATCGATAAGTAGTGATAGATAGATAATTTTATAAATATGAATTGTAAATAAAAAGAAAGTAAATAATGTCAGCAAGGTATTTAGAGTTTTTTTAAATATAATTGTGAGGAGACCCGGGGGCCATAGTGTTCTCTAGAGGCTTCTCTCTCGAAGAAGGCATACGGTGGGTAAACAAATTACTGTTGGGCAATTGATAGAAAAGTGCATAGTTATGCAATATTTATTCACGGCAATGATCATGTATATAGGCATCACGTCCATAAACAAGTAGACCGACTCCTTCCTGCAGCTACTACTATTACTCCACCCATCGACCTCTATCCAGCATGCATCTAGAGTATTAAGTAAAATGGAGTAATGCTTGGATGATGATGACAT
The DNA here is from genome assembly GCA_039707655.1 of Elymus sibiricus. Classification (NCBI taxonomy): domain Eukaryota; kingdom Viridiplantae; phylum Streptophyta; class Magnoliopsida; order Poales; family Poaceae; genus Elymus; species Elymus sibiricus. Next base: position 339,319,526 of record CM077663.1, read on the forward strand.
GATGTAGACAAAGTAAATCCAATCAATATAAATAAACCCCATCATTTTACCCTTAGTGGCAGCAATACAATAGGCTCTCTAGGGTTTTCCAGATATTAGAGAATTTATAGGCCAGAGAACGATGTCAGAAGGCTGGGGAGGTGGCCCCAAGCTATCAAGGCGCGGACACCCCCTGGGTGCGCCCTAATCACTTGGGGGCACCCCGTGTGCCCTCCGGTCTTCCTTCGAGGCTTCCAGGGTTTTTTTTGGTCCAGGAAATATCATCAAAAAGTTTTGGGGTATTTGGACTTCGTTTGGTACAGTATTCCCGAAAAGCCAAAAACACGTAGAAAACAGCAAGTGGCACTTGCCACTGGGTTAATAGGTTAGTGCTCAAAAATAATATAGAACAACAAGTAATTGCCTAAAAAGTATCCTAGAATGATAATATAATAGCATGGAACAATCAAAAATTATAGATACGTTGGAGACGTATCAGCATCCTCAAGCTTAATTCCTGATCGTCCTCAAGTAGGTAAATGATAAAAACAATTTTTTTGATGTCACATGCTACCCAACATGTAATCTTTTCAGGTATGATTATTGAGAAACGATGAATCAATAAACATTAACATAGTAATATCCATAAGCATAAAAAACACAGTCATCAACTTTCAAAATATACGATCCTTAAAGAATGTTTACCCCACATTCATTTTATCATATTAGCATGGCATGGCTCCATCTTCACCATCTAAATACAAATGTCAAGCACCACAGTGTTAAGCCAAGCAATTGGATCATACTTTTTCATGCGCTTCAACATTTTATACCTCACTCAATACATGAGCGTGAACCATGGACATAGCATATAGGTGGAATAGAATTTGGTGGTAGGTTTCAAAGGGGGTAAAAGTGGAGAAGAAAGTCTCGCATCAACTAGGCGGATCAACGGGCTATGGAGATGCCCATCAATCGATATCAATGCAAGGAGTAGGGATTGCCATGCAACGGATGCACTAGAGCTATAAGTGCATGAAATATCAAATGAAACTAAGTGGGTGTGCATCCAACTTGCTTGCTGTCGGAAACGACACCTATGGGATCGCGTGGATTCCTTTACGGTTCGGCAGGGAGAAAGGCTTGCACAAAGAGCAGATCCAACGATCAACGCAAGGGATTTTTACCCAGGTTCGGGCCGCTGAGGAGCGTAAAACCCTACTCCTGCTTTAGTATATTGGATGTGTTTAAGCCCTGGTTCTAGGAGCGCTTGTCATGAACAGTACACATCAGCTACGCATGCAGAATGGGCCAGAAGCCGATCCCCCCTGTAGCTACGCCTTGGGCCTCCTTTTATACGTTCGAAGGGGTCACCAACAGTGGCGTATAGTGCATACATGAGGTGTAAAAGTAGCTACAGTGTTATCATACCTAACACTGACGGCTTAGGACAAATGCAGTTAATGCACCGTTGAGGTGTCCCTTAGCTTCTTGGGGACAGAAAAAGGGGCCGTCCCATCAGCACCGCTTAAGCCCATCCACTACAGGCGCCTGACACGCACCCAGGAGGACAACAGCTAAAAGACAAGCTGGCTGCCGTACTGGAGTGGTGACAGGGCAACGAGGTCTTGCCGGGTGCGAGCCTTGCTGGGGCTACGAGCCATCCCGGCAAGATCTTGCCGGGGCTCCAGCCTTCGGCCTTCTGTCTTCTGAGTATTGTTTCAAATACTCCTTGATAATCTTGAGCTTGTACTTAGTTATCTCCTGGCAGACCTTGCCGCTGGTATGGCTTTGACTGCCCGTGCACAAGTATGGGGTACTAAAGACCCAAACTTTAGTACACCGACAGGAGCCCCCGGGCCTAGGCCATACACGGTGCGAGGCGTTGTTGGGCTAGGCCCAAACAGTGCACGGGCACGCGTGGCAGAAATTTACTGTTGTAATCATTCCGTTTACTGCGCCCCCCACTATGCGCGTTGAATGCGCGGCGTGGGAGACGTGGGCGGAGCGGCCGTTACCTTCCCCATAAAAAGGAATCCGCAAAGGCGCTGCTCATTTACCTCCTATCTTTTCCAATCTGGGAACCGCCGTCGTCTTCTTCCTTGAGCCCAAAACAGAGCCTCTTCCACTCATCCATCACCGCCACACCCTCCTCGTCCTCAGCCTCTGCTTCCGCAGCCGCCATGCCGCCCAAAGCGAGCAAGGGCAAGGGGGTAAAAGCCGCCGACCCGGAGAATGAGCTGGTGATGATGCGGAAGAAGCACGTCGTCTTCACGTCGGCGCTCGACGCGAACGCCCTGAAGGATCAGTACCTGTGCATGTGGGCGAAGGAGACGAAGGCTCATCCCGCTACTCTCGTGAGCCCAGGTTCCTTCAAGGGAGGCCCAAATAAATTCCCTTTCTTTGTCGACTACTTTTACTGCGGGCTCTGCCCCCCTTTCTCTGATTTCTTCAATGACATCATGTACACATACGGCTTCCAACTGTTAGATTTTACGCCGAATGCCGTAACATGTATGTCAGTCTTTGCGCATCTTTGCGAAAACTTTGCCGGAGTAGTCCCCAACACAGCCCTCTTCCGCCACTTCTTTGTTCCCCGTATTCAAGTGGGTGAGGCCCTTTCCGGTTCTATCACTTGGATTCCAAGGTCATGGAACAAGGATACTTATCCAGACGGGGCCTACCACGAGAAGTGGGAAGAATGGCGGGGCAAGTGGTGCTGGATTCAGGAGACAGAACCCCAGCCTTTCTGTGCGCCTCGACAGACAAAGGTGACGCGCGACAACGATTGGAGCGCCCTCGATCCTCAGGATGAGAAGCTCACAATTGCGGTTACCAGAATTCATCATCTCAAGGCCGCCGGGCTCTCAATAGAGATGATCGGCGCTGATTTCCTTCGCCGGCGTATCGCTCCCCTGATGAACAAAGGAAGACCAGCCTAGGAGTTTCGGAACGCGGCAGACATTATGCGGCTGCGCCCTGGTTTGAACAACAACCTGACGGTCATGCAGCACACAGCCCTCTGTCACAAGCTGTTCAGGTCTGACGCCAGATTCAGGTTGCCGGCGGGCATCATTCCTCTGTGTCGCAACTCTGCTCTGACCTCCCTCATCACCATAATGCTGGCGTGTAACTCTCACGGCCCTGACAGGAATTGGGAAGTTCCATCTACAGAGCAGGCATAGGAGTTCTTTGATAATTTATCGGAGAAGGCCATCCGGGAAGAAGCAGTCCTCATCCGCCCCACCCTTGAGGAAGAGGTGGCGTACATTGCCAGCAGAGCGGAAGAGGCTGATCTTGCCGCGGAGGCCGGCAGCGCTGGCTTCGTAGAAGAGGAAGCCAATGAAGAAGAGGTGGTGTCCGAAGGGAAACTTGCCGGGAAGGGCGAAGCTGCCGGAGAGCAGAGTGGCACATCTGCCGGGGGCCCATCTGCTGAAGACATAGCTGAGGAGGAACTGCACGAGGAGCCCCCAGCTCTCGAGCCGAGGAAGAGGCGTGCTCTTCGAAAAGTCACCTCTGGTGCCTCTGCCCGCCAGTCTTCCCCGAGCGGTGAAGCCTTCGGCAAAGGGGCTGCCGGCAAGGCTGCGCAGCAACCCGCCGTAGCTAAGCGCCCCAGGACCATTCCCTCATCTCCTCGCACGAGCGCCGTGGCGGAAGTCGACTTCGACCTCTCTGCCTTCAGCTCGGAGGAAGAAGAGTAAGAGCCCCGTCTCATCCTCTAACTTCTGAACTTCTGATTTTGTTTAACTGATTTGTTTTGCTTTGACTCGTTTCCGCAGAGATGACACAGAAACATTGGCTCAAAGGATAGCGAAGAGGGCGAAGACCTCGACGGGTGATGAACCGCCGGCAAGCACCTCAGGTGCGCCAGAGCTGATTAACATCAACCCGGAGCCCAGCCCACGACGCAGCCCTCAACACAGCCCCCAGCGTGAGTCCGTTACTCGCTTCCCGCTGGCAAGTGCCGGGGTGTGTATCTTCACTGCTAACATCACCGGGCGTGTAGGAGTAGAGCGGCAACAAGGAGCACCAACGGGGGCCGTCCCTGATGCGCCGCCTCCGTCAACTTCACCACCCAGAGATGAGTCTTCGGCAAGCGAGCTTTACCGCGATGAAGAGGAGCCGGCAAGCACAGACACCGGCAACCCTTCTCAGCAGCTCGACACAGGTAAACCACTCGCCTCAGAGTACTTGTCATTTTGTCTTTCTTTTTGTCTTCTTGAACTTCCTCTTCAGCCATGTCTTGTTCGTTCTCTTGGCCCCCAGATCTTCCCTCGACGGAGCACATGGACGTTGATGCTGTTATCGAGGAGACCGCCAAGGATGCTGCCGCCGAGGCCGACAGGATTGCCGCTGAAGAGGCCGCCAAGAATGCCGCCGCCGAGGCCGCTGCCACCGAGGCCGTCAAAGCCGCGCAGGAAGAGGCCACCAAGAGGTCTGCTGAGAGGGCCGGCAAGGAGACCAGTGACCACACTGACGGCATTCCTGCCGCAGGAGCTCCAGGCGCTACGCCAGCCACGGAGCCCCCAGCTGTCGGTGAGACGACTGTTGAGGACCAGCCGTCAACATCCGAAGCCCCCTCGTCCAGCAAATACCTCAAGGTTGGTGACAATCTGTTCGTCAGCATTCCAGGCACAGCAAGCTCCCGGGTGCCAACTGAGGGGGAGATCTTTGACGAAGACGTCATCGCCGCTGCTGGGCTTGAGATCGTTGATGAGCCACGCACCAGCAGCAGTAAATCTGAAGAAGAGCAGCTCCTCCAAGCCATGAGCAGCAACTTCCAAAAGCTCCAAGCGCTTCACCGTGCCCGGAGAGAGAAACTGAACTCCAGGGCAGCAGTTGTCGAAGCAGCGGAAGCAGACCTCCAGAAGCGCGTCGAAGAAACGCAAGCTTGGTATGCCGAAGCCTTTCAGGAGCTGAGGACGAGCCAAGAGCAGCTGAGCCAAAGCTGGAATGAACTCCTCATGAAGCAGTCCGATGTTGAGAAAGCACAGGAGGAGGCCAAACAACGGGACGTTGCAGAGGAAGCTCGCTTGTCAGAGCTCCATGTTGGACTTGATGCATATGCCGAGGACCTCGATGCTCGCGAGAAGGCGCGGAGACGCTCAAAGCTCTAACTATAGATCACGCCGGCAAACTGAAGGAGGCCGTCGATGCTGCCAAAGCCGCAAAGGCCGCCAAGAACTTGCTAGAGGAGAAGGTGAAGAAGCTGGAGGCGGATCTTGAGGACCACGGCAAGAAGATCTTGACGGTCGAAGCCGAGAGAGATAAGGCTCTCCACAGCTTGATGGAGATACAGATCACCATGTCCGAGAAGACCCAGCAGCTCACCTCAGCCAAAGAATCCATCGCCGATCTGGAGCTGAAGCTGACCACGCTGAAGGAGACTCTTGAGACCGCCAAGGCTCATGAAAGAACCCTGATCAAAGACCTCCAAAATGAGCGGGAGCTGCTCAAGGGCGCCGCCGCCGCACACAACGACTATGTGTCAGGCGTGCAGATCTGGACTGAAAAGCTCGTCGACGTTGCGGAGAAGCTTGCTGCACAACTGTCCACCATGGGCCTGCAAGGCTTCAGGCATTCTTCTCACGACAGGGTGTCCACAAGCGCCAAGGTGACCATGTTCTTTGACTGTATGCTTGACGCCCTGGAGCAGCTCCACTCTGACCGAACAACCCATCTGGCCGACGAATCACGCAAGCTCTGCCAGGCTATCCTCCGCAAGGTGCTCGTCAAAGTGGTGCACAAGAACCCCGGCATCAACCTCTCCAACGTCTTCGACCGCCTGCCGAAGGATGTGGACGTCAAGGCACTTGAGGAGCTTGTCGCGCCCATCGTTGACAGGGTAAGCCAAGTCAAGAGGATTGAGGGCGATCGCCGGGATTAGCTGCTTCACTTCTTGTCGTCGCCATGATTCCATGCCCAAGACAATTCGTCTTATGTTAGAAACGCGGCAACTATTTATGTAATATAACTTGCTATGTTCTAGATGAATGCATGCTATTTCCCTTGTCTGATTTCTTTCTGTATGGTATTCGCCCTACGCTTTGTTGGAAACTTGCCGGTGCGCACAGCCTTGCCGCGAGCGCTAGGTGCGGGACTTTAGCAGCCTACTGGAGGTACCGCTGCCGGCAAGATACCTTAGCGTTTCCAGTGCAGCCACTTAAGCTGTTGAGCGGACTCGAAACAGAGTAAGGGCGCAACTGATCACGACAAGGTTCCCTTCGCGTGCAGGTTTTCCATACATAGGCCGAAACCGTTCAAGGAGAATAACTTTTCAAACAAGAAATTTATTCAAAGTTTCTACAACTTAGCTTTTCGTTGATGTATTTCTTCCGGCAAGATGTCAACCTTGAACGTCGCCTTGAACGTCGCCTGTCGGTATCCATACCACCATTCCCCCCCGGCAAACTTGCATGCGAGGGAACCTTCTGTCCTTTGAGAAAAAGAAAGAAGAGAAAATAGAGATATGGAACCTTGGCGGTTCGTTAATGCTTACCAGAAGCAAGTGTAATACAATATCTTAGATAAACATGCACATAAGTAAACATGAAAATCGACAAGAATTGCAAAACACTTCGGGTTTATTCAACTATGCACAAGGTCTGCGCCTGGCTTTGTACAAAGGATTACATGCTTCATCGGCAAGACTTGTACAAAAGGTGGTTGCCGGGAGACCCGGCAACCGTGCCTTATGGATAGAACTTACGAAGATGTTCAATATTCCAGGAGTTGCTCACTGGAACGCCATCTTCGGTCTCCAGGCGGACTGTGCCAGGCCTGGTGACTCGCACTACCCGATAAGGGCCTTCCCACTTCGGCGTCAACTTGTTGGAATTCTTGGCCGACTGAGCGCGCCGAAGAACAAGGTCACCTTCCTCAAGACTTCGGGCATGAACCTTGCGGCTATGGTAGCGGCGCAAGGCTTGCTGGTAGCGTGCAGCTCGCACAGCAGCCTGAAGACGATCTTCCTCAAGGAGCAACGCGTCATCTTGCCACAGCTGCTCTTGCTCGAGCTCATCATAGGCGAGCACTCGAGGTGACCCATATATGAGTTCCGTGGGGAGAACTGCTTCCGCCCCATATACTAGGGAGAAGGGTGTCTGGCCGGTGGCTCGATTTGGTGTCGTTCTGATTGACCAAAGAACCGCCGGCAACTCATCAATCCAGCGTCTTCCGCACTTGCGCAGCTTGTCGAAAGTTCTTGTCCTGAGACCTCGCAACACTTCAGCATTTGCCCTTTCCGCCTGGCCGTTGCTCCTTGGATGAGCAACAGAAGCAAAGCAGATCTTGCCGCCAAAGTATTGGACATACTGCATGAAGGTGTGGCTCGTGAACTGTGTGCCGTTGTCAGTGATGATCCTTTTAGGCACACCAAAACGGCAAACTATTCCTTTGAAGAACTTGACGGCTGACTGTGCTGTCACCTTTCTCACCGCTTCCACTTCTGGCCACTTTGTGAACTTGTCGATTGCGACGTACAAGTACTCAAAGCCCCCGGTAGCACGGGGAAAAGGGCCCAATATGTCAAGCCCCCAGACCGAAAATGGCCAGGAAAGAGGGATTGTTTGAAGAGCTTGAGCTGGTTGATGCAATTTCTTCGAATGGAACTGGCACGCTTCACACTTGGTTACTAGTGCAGTTGCATCCTGGAGAGCAGTGGGCCAAAAGAAACCTTGCCGGAATGCCTTACCAACAAGAGCTCTTGAGCCTATGTGGGAGCCACATATGCCTCCATGAATCTCTGCCAATAGCTCCAGTCCATCCTCCCGAGGAATGCACTTCAATTTCACACCGTTCGGTCTCTTTCTGTACAGAACGTTGTCCACGAACTGGTACATACTAGACTGACGGGCTACTTTTTCCGCTTCTTCCTGCTCTTCGGGGAGTTCTCCTGTCTGAAGGAAAAGGACGATGTGCTGTGCCCATGCTGGAGCCTGGGGCTCGACAACAAGGACTAAAGGCATGTCTTCTGCCGTGGGAGCGTTTGTCTCTACAGTAAAGGCTCGAGGCCCTGCCGGAGCCTGTTGCTCCCCGGCAAGCTCGGCGGGAGCGTTTGTCTCTACGGCAAGAGCCTGAGGCCTTGCCGGAGCCTGTTGCTCACCGGCAAGCTTGGGGTCGTTCCCGGCAACTTCTTTGCCAGCGGCCTCTGGGAGATCTGCCGGGAAATACTTGCCGAGACTTGACTTCCTTCTTTTCTCTTGTCCCATCGATGGTGCTACGGATGGTTGAGTCAATCGGAGCACAAAAGTTCCTGGTTCCACAGGTAACTTAAGGGCAGCGCGCTTTGACAAGTCATCAGCAATGCTGTTTTCTGCACGAGGAACATGCTCCATTTGCAGACCGTCAAAACGCTCTTCCAATTTCCTCACTTCATCGACATAAGCTTCCATTAATGGACTTTGATAATCTTTGTTCACCTGCTTGACGACAAGCTGCGAATCACCTCTGACGATGAGTTTTCTAATTCCAAGGTCTGCCGCGATCCTGAGACCGGCAAGCAGCCCTTCATACTCTGCAGTGTTATTTGTTGATCTCTCCCGGGGAAAATGCATTTGAATCACGTATTTGAGGTGCTCTCCGGTGGGTGCGACAAGCAGCACGCCAGCACCGGCGCCTTGCAGCGAGAAAGCCCCATCAAAATACATGATCCACTCTTGATTGGTTTCCTTGCCGGGGAGAGTTGTCTCTGGAATCTCTTCGTCTGGTGTCGGGGTCCATTCTGCAATGAACTCCGCCAAAGCTCTTCTCTGAATGGTTGAAGTACTTTCAAACTTGAGACCAAAACTGGACAGTTCCAAAGCCCACTCCACAATCCTGCCGGTCGCATCTGGATTTCGTAAAATCCGCTGCAACGGAAAGCGAGTGATGACGGTGATCTCATGTGCTTGAAAGTAATGGCGTAGCTTCCTCGAGGCCATAAGGAGGCCGAAGAGCAACTTCTGCACACCAGAGTATCTTGAGCTAGCCCCCTGTAAAAGGGAGCTGACAAAATAAACTGGGCGCCGCACCATCTTCTTCTTCTGTGTTGCCTCACTTGACTGCGCAGATCCCACTTGGTCAGCACCAGACTCTGCCGGGGAAGATCCCAGCTCGTCGCTTGGCGGTCTTGCCGCTGCTGCTGCTCCTTCATTAACTTCTCTCTCTGCCACTAACGCAGCACTCACCACTTGATTCGTTGCCTCTAGATATAGCAGTAACGGCTCTTGTGGTTTTGGCGCGACTAGTACTGGCGGAGAGGAGAGGTACCTCTTCAAATCCTACAGCGCTGCCTCCGCTTCCGGAGTCCATTTCATTGGACCTGCCTTTTTTAAGATTTTGAAAAAGGGTAGGGCGCGCTCAACAGATTTTGAGATGAACCTACTCAAAGCAGCGACGCAGCCGGCAAGACGATGCACATCCTTGACACATCTTGGCGCTTCAATCTGCTCAATTGCCTTGATCTTGTCGGGATTTGCTTCAATTCCACGTTGAGATACAAAGAACCCAAGAAGCTTGCCGGACGGAACACCAAACACACACTTCTCATGATTGAGCTTCAAATTGATCTTGCGCAGATTTGCAAATGTCTCTTCTAAATCTTGAATAAGCGTTGCTTTGTCCTTGGTCTTGACCACTATATCATCCATATAAGCTTCCATATTTCTATGTAGCTGGGGCTCAAAACCAATCTGGACTGCTCTTGCAAATGTTGAACCAACACTTTTCAACCCGAAAGGCATACGTAAAAAGCAATACGTACCACATGGGGTGATAAATGTGGTCTTCTCTTCGTCTTCCTTTGACATGAAGATCTGATGATACCCTGAATATGCATCAAGAAATGAAAGCAAATCGCAGCCGGCAGTGGAGTCCACAATCTGGTCGATGCGCGGCAAGGGAAAATGATCTTTTGGACAGGCTTTATTGATGTCTGTATAGTCAATACACAGCCTCCATTTTCCATTCGCCTTGTGCACTACAACTGGATTGGCCAACCATGTTGGATGAAGCACTCCTCTTACCAAACCTGCCGCTTCCAACTTCTTGATTTCTTCGGCAATAAACTGTTGCCGCTCCAAAGCCTGCTTCCTGACCTTCTGCTTGACGGGCCGCGCGTGTGGACAGACAGCAAGGTGGTGCTCAATTACTTCCCTGGGAACGCCGGGGATATCAGATGGTTGCCATGCAAACACATCGATATTCGCCCGCAGGAAAGCAACGAGCGCGCTTTCCTATTTGTTATCGAGGGTGGAACTTATGGTGAAAGTTCCTCCCGTACCATCCTCCTTGGCGGGCACCTTCTTGGTCTCTGGTGTAGCTGCCTTGGATTTCTTGCTCTTGCCGGTGGAGCTCTCTGGCACATCCTCAACAGGAGTGCAGCACTCCGAGGAGGTGCGCTTGTCGGAGTGTGTGCGAGAGGTCTTGCCGGTCTTCTTCCCCCCGGGAGCTTCAGCGGCAGGAGCAAGTGCCTTGGCGGCAGATGCTGCAACTGCCTCCCAGTAAAGCTGGTCAGTGCAGATAAGTGCGTCTTTCTTGTCGGAGCTGACAGTGATGACGCTCATCGGCCTGGGCATTTTCAATACATTGTAGGCGTAGTGTGATGCCGCCATGAACTTAGCCAGCGCTGGGCAGCCAAGGATCCCATTATATGGCAACGGGATCTTGGCGACGTCGAACACAATCTTCTCTGTCCTGAAATTCAGGTCACTACCAAATGTTACCGGTAACGTAATCTTTCCCTTGGGCTGACTCCTTCCTGGATTGACCCCTTGAAACGTGCCCGTTTCTTCGAGATCTTCATCAGGGATTTGCAGCCTCTTGATCACCTCAGGTGAGATCAAGTTCAAGCCAGCCCCACCGTCAACTAACATTTTCGTCACTTTGAGGTTGCGAATCGTTGGTGAAACCAACAATGGCAGACACCCGACCGCAGTTATGCGATCAGGGTGATCCTCAGCGTCGAAAATAATAGGCGTGTTGGTCCACTTTAATGGCTTGCAGGCATCGATAGATGGCTCTGTCGCATTAATCTCGCGCGCCCACTGTTTAAGTTGGCGGCGGGAAGAATGCAACGAAGCGCCTCCGTCAACGCACATCATGTCTGTAGCTTTCTGGAATTCTTGCTCGCTGGACTCGTCGTCCTCTTCGTTGTCATCGTCACCCCCCTCTTGCTTGTCGCGGCCTCGAGCGGGCCTCTCCTTCTGTTGCTTGGCCTTGCCGCGGCGACCTCCTCGGCCACCACGTTTCTTGCCGGACCCCTCCGCACTGTCCTGGGCCTTCTCCTTATCCTGCCTTTCGTACTCAGCTTTCTGCTTCTCGACAAGCTGCTCAACCTGCCGGCAGTCTTGGAGATCATGGCCCTTGGTGTGATGGATCTTGCAGTACTGCTTGCTGGAGCCCTCTGGCTTGTCGGCAGCCGCCAAGGCCTGACAGGAGGCGCACCCGGCAACCTCCTTGCCGGGGTCGTCAACCTTGGCCTTCTTGGTGGTGCCGGGGTTGCCGGATCCCTCGACAACAAGCACGGCCTTGCCCTTGCGCTTCCTGTTACGTCGCCGGCCCTTCTTTGCCGGGGCAGCAGCGTCTTCATCTTCAGAGTCGACTCCTGCGCCAGCATCTTCGCCGGGGAGTCTCCTCCCTTCTTCAGCTCGAGCACACTTATCGGCCAAAGCATAAAGCTCGGCAACATCCCTGACTTTGTTCATCGCCAGCTCTTCGCACATCCTGTGGTTGCGCACATTCTGATGGAACGCGCTGACAACAGCGGCAGGATGAACGTCCGGGATGTTGTGGTGTACGCGGCTGAATCTCTGGATATACTTGCGCAGGGTCTCACCCTCTTTCTGGGGGATGAGATGCAAATCGCTTTCTTGGCCAGGAGCTTGGTGGCCTCCGGTAAAGGCGCCAACAAACTCATGACACAGATCTGCCCAGGAAGAAATGGAATTCTCCGGCAGATGCATCAACCACGACCTGGCGTTGGGCTTAAGCACCAACGGGAAGTAGTTGGCGAGTATCTTGTCGTCGCGACCCCCGGCAGCCTGCACCGCAATGGTGTAGATGCTCAGGAACTCCGACGGGTGGGTCTTGCCGTCATATTTCTCCGGGACCTCTGGCTTGAACGTACGGGAATTGGGCTACTGGACTCGCCGCAGCTCACGGGTAAACGCTGGACAACCCACCTCATAGGGTAAATCGACAGGATACCCTGGCGCAGGCTAGTCCACAGTAGGCCCTGCGTGCTTATCAGATTGATAGCGCGCTTCCCGCCGCCGCTCGATGGTAGTCCGGGCGTCTTCTTTGCCTCGTTCCCGAAGAACTTGACGTTGATCGCGACGAGTTCGCGGATCAGACGACGCCGTTGAATCGTCCTCGCAGGCGTCGATCCATCGAGTCTGCGGTTGCTGTTGCCGCCGTGGAGGAGAGTGCACCGTGATCGTAGCGCCTCCCGTATTTTCGCCAGCAACACGCGTTGGCTCGATGGATTGCTGCCGCGAAGGCTCCGCCTGCTGCGGCCTATCATCGTTGGCGAGGCCGACGAGGCTTTGAATAGCAGCTCTCCACTCGTCGAGCTTGTCCACAGCAGGTGGAAAATTCAGGAGCAGCTGTGCTTGCGCCAGTGCTTCTGCTGGTGTAGGCGGCGGCGACAGGTGCGAAGAACGTGAGGTGCTCTGACTCCTAACCGTGTTAGAAGGAGCTCCATCACGGTCCCGCGACCGCGCGCCGCTTCCACCAACATGTTGGCGTGCATGCTGGTCCCGCGCATCTCGAGGGTGATGCTCAGGAGACTTTCCGTGGGGACGCCTAGTACCACCAACGTCGCGGCGGTGTTCATCATGCGCGACCTGAGAAGGCCGCGGCGCGTGCGCCGGCGTGGGTGTCTTAGAAGGCGCCCTTCCATCCTTGGAATTCGCTACGCCGCCCGCGGGCAGCACAGCTCTGTCCCTAGATCTAGGGGCGCGCAGGTGGCCGTCGCCGCTGCGAACGACGCCGCTCACTTGGATTTGACCACCAGAACGTCGTGGAGGCTCAGAACCTCCGCCTCCTCCGCCCGCGTCCACACCATCACCCGTCTGTGTGGCTACAGGCGCAACGGACGCGGATGGACCAACCGCCGTGAAGCCCTTCTTCTTGGGAGCCATGGCGATGAAGCTGATGAAGAAACTGGCGCGCTGATCACCAGATCAGGTTCATGCAACCTTCTTCCCCCTACCTGGCGTGCCAAAGATGTCGGAAACGACACCTATGGGATCGCGTGGATCCCTTTACGGTTCGGCAGGGAGAAAGGCTTGCACAAAGAGCAGATCCAACGATCAACGCAAGGGATTTTTACCCAGGTTCGGGCCGCTGAGGAGCGTAAAACCCTACTCCTACTTTAGTATATTGGATGTGTTTAAGCCCTGGTTCTAGGAGCGCTTGTCATGAACAGTACACAGCAGCTACGCATGCAGAATGGGCCAGAAGCCGATCCCTCCTGTAGCTACGCCTTGGGCCTCCTTTTATACGTTCGAAGGGGTCACCAACAGTGGCGTATAGTGCATACATGAGGTGTAAAAGTAGCTACAATGTTATCATACCTAACACTGACGGCTTAGGACAAATGCAGTTAATGCACCGTTGAGGTGTCCCTTAGCTTCTTGGGGACGGAAAAAGGGGCCGTCCCATCAGCATCGCTTAAGCCCATCCACTGCAGGCGCCTGACATGCACCCAGGAGGACAACAGCTAAAAGACAAGCTGGCTGCCGTACTGGAGTGGTGACAGGGCAACGAGGTCTTGCCGGGTGCGAGCCTTGCCGGGGCTACGAGCCATCCCGGCAAGATCTTGCCGGGGCTCCAGCCTTCGGCCTTCTGTCTTCTGAGTATTGTTTCAAATACTCCTTGATAATCTTGAGCTTGTACTTAGTTATCTCCTGGCAGACCTTGCCGCTGGTATGGCTTCGACTGCCCGTGCACAAGTATGGGGTACTAAAGACCCAAACTTTAGTACACCGACACTTGCTCATGAAGACCTCGGGCATTTGTGGAAGTCCATCATCGGAATATACAAGCCAAGTTCTATAATGAAAAATTCCCACTAGTATATGAAAATAACAAAACATGAGACTCTCTATATGAAAACATGGTGCTTTCTCTAAGCACAAGTGTGGAAAAACAGGTAGTAGCACCGTCCCTTCTCTCTTTATCTCTCATTTCTTTCTTTATTTCTTTTTTCTTTCTTTTTTTCTTTCCTTTTTTCTCCTTTTCTCCTTTTTCATCCTGACTTGTGGGGAATCATTGTTTCCATCATTCTTTCCTCACTGAGACAGTGCTCTAATAATGATAATCATCACACTTTTATTTACTTACAACTCGATATGAAAAACTACTAAACAATATGACTCTATATGAGTGCCTCTCACAGTGTACTTATACATCTCCAACTTATCTATAATTTTTGATTGTTCCATGCTATAATATTATCATTCTAGGACACTTTTTGAGTACTTATTTACCAATTTATATTATTTTTGAGCACTAACCTATTGACCCAGTGCCCAGTGCCAGTTGCTGTTTTCTGCGTGTTTTTGGTTTTTCTGGTTTACAGTACCAAACGAAGTCCAATTGCCCTGAAACTTTTTTATGATTTTTCTGGACCAAAAGAAGATGTGGAAGATTCTGGAGGAGACCGGAGGCCGCACGAGGCAGGTAAAAGCCAACAGGACGTGCCCAGGGAGGGTCGGCACGCCCTGATGGCTTGTCCCTCCTTGGTGGGTCTCCTGCCCCCGTTCTCTGGCCTATAAATTCACAAATATTCCAAAAACCCTAGGGCGCAACCCGAAACACTTTTTCCGCCGCCGCAAGTCTCTATTCCGCCGCGATCCCATCTGGAGGCCTGTTCTGGTGCCCTGCCGGAGGGGGGGTCGATCACGGAGGGCTTCGACATCATCCTTGCTGCTCCCATGGTGATGTGTGAGTAGTTCACCACAGACCTACATGTCTGTAGTTAGTACCTAGATGGCTATCTCTCTCTCTGTTGATCTTCAATACAATGATCATCGCATATTCGTTTTGATCTATCCGATGTAATTCTTTTGTATGGTGCGTTTGTTGGGATCCGATGAATTGTGGGTTTATGTTCAGATTATTCATGAAAAGTATTTGAGTCATCTCTGAAATATATTATGATTCTTATTGCATGATTATTATAGAGTCATAATTCTCTCTGATCTATTGATTTGCTTTGGCCAAGTAGATTGATCTTTCTTCAGTGAGAGAGGTGCGTTGTAGTGGGTTCAACCTAACGGATTTCTATATCCCAGTGACAGAAGGGGACAAGATACATCTTTTTCTTGCTGCCACTAAGGATAAAACGATGGGTTTCATTCATATTAATTGAGTTTACTTTGTCTACATCATGTCATCGTTCACCAAGCATTACTCTGTTTTACTTAATACTCTAGATGCATGCTGGAAAGCGGTCGATGGGTGGAGTAATAGTAATAGGTGCAGGCAGGAGTCGACCTATTTGCTTATGGACGTGATGCCTATATATACGTGATCATTGCCATGAATAAAGATGGCATAACTATGCGCTTTTCTATCAATTGCCCAACAGTAATTTGTTTACCCACCGTATGCCTACTAAACGAGTGAAGCCACTAGACAACACTACGGCCCCCGTGTCTATTCACTTATAAATTTACTAAACCTTCATTACCTTGCTGCCATTTATTTGCTTTAATTTTATTTTACAATTTAAAATATTCATTTATCATCCATATACTTCAGTAGCTTGCAAATAACAAGTCCAAGGGGATTGACAACCCTCTTGCCCGTTGGGTGCAAGTGTTTGCTCTTTTGTGTGGAGTCACTGAAAACGGTGGTTGACCGTAACTCCTTTTGGTTCGATAAACCTTAGTTCTTAACTGAGGGAAATATTTATCTGTATTGTGTCGCACTAACTCGTTCCTCTTCATGGAAAACCCAACACAGATCACAAGTATCAGGAAGGATTTCTAGCGCCGTTGCCGGGGAGTATCATCAACCAACCATCAAGTAACTTCGCACAAATTATCATTCACTTGTTCTTCTTTTTATTTGCTGTTATATTTTATTAGTTTCATAAAAATCAAAAATATAAAAATATTTATCTTTGCTAGTTGTTAGTTTGCTTGTTTTGCTTGCTTGAAAGTAGCTATCATGTCTGAGTTTGAAATTAGTGATACTTCCGCCTCTAGTGCAGAAGCATTAGAACATTCAACTTCACCTCTCAATGATAATGCTAAAAGAAATTTTGATGAAGTTGCTTAGGAAAAACTTGATAACCTTGCGGATGATGATCCTTCCAAAGTAGAACCTACTATGCAAACTAAGAAATTCCGTATTAGTAGTGGTAATATCATTGGAAAAAGTGTGATCCAAGAATTTTTCACTTGTGCGGGCTCTCTACCTTTGATAGGAGGATATATTCTTTATAGAACCACTAGTTATGCGGATGATATATCTTTGCTCATAGTTGAATTGGAAAGACAATTCATTCATATGCAACCCTCCATACAATGGTTGTTTCTAGAGTTCTCTAATATTCAACATGCTCCTACCAAATGGTTGTCTACAATATTTCTCGTTCATGAATTTAATCACATTATGCATTAAGCAAGAGAAATATTTGCTCATTATAGAATCAATGGTGAGTGCCCGCCACTAGAGGGAATCCTTTATGAGTTTGAAGAAATAAGGAGGTTAAGATCAACAGACTATGTTGCTTATAATGAAAACCTTAGGAAAAAGGTTCCATCTAACATCTTGATTGATAAAATTTCCAAATTCAATGACCAAATTATTGTTAAAAATCTTGAATTAGATTATGAGCTTGATACTAAACTAAGGAAATATCTTTATCGGAACCTATACAATGAAGAATTCACTATAACTTATGAAAAGTCTAAGGAGGAACCTCCTTCTCCTCTGGAGATAGATCTCACAGATCCTTGTGTTGTGAAGTTTAGTCCCTTCAACT
Organism: Elymus sibiricus; assembly: GCA_039707655.1. NCBI lineage: Eukaryota > Viridiplantae > Streptophyta > Magnoliopsida > Poales > Poaceae > Elymus > Elymus sibiricus. The sequence continues at coordinate 339,336,483 of CM077663.1, forward strand.
ATTTTTTATTGCCCATGAGAAAACTTGCTGGTGGGAGAAGGGAATATGATTATAGCATGATGAATCGTTCTCATGATTATGAATGCACTTGAAACTATGCATTATGCCTAGCTAGGGGCATAAAACAACAACGCTAGTTGGGAGGCAACCCAATAGTTATCTTTAATTTTCTCTTTTTACTTTCTGTTTGTTTTTTGATAACATGATTATTTCCTATGTAATTTTTGTGTTTTTATGTTTCAATTAGTGTTTGTGTCAAGTAAAGTCTTTGGGATGACTCACAAGATAAGTAGAATTGATACGGTGCAAAAACAGAAACTTTAGCGTCCAGTGAAGAATTTCTCTAATTTTACTGTAACGTATTTTTTATCTAAATTTTTTACACAGTATTTCTATAAAAATTCTTCAGGTTGTCCTAATTGTTTAGAATTTTTAGAGTTACAGAAGTATAGGTTCTCTACACATCTTTACAGACTGTTCTGTTTTAGACAGATTCTGTTTTAGACAGATTCTGTTTTTGCTTGCATAGTTTGCTTGTTTTGATGATGCTATGGATTGTATCGGGGGGTATAAGCCATGGAGAAGTTAGAATACAGTACCTATTATGCAATAATAAAATATGAATCAATTTATAACAGTACCTAAAGTATTTGACATTTTGCTTATACTAATGGATCTCACGAAGTTTTGTTGAGTTTTGTGTGATTGAAGTTTTCAAGTTTTGGGCACTATCACGATGGACAAAGGAATAAGGAGCGGCAAGAGCCTAAACTTGGGGATGCCCAAGGCACCCCAAGGTAATATTCTAGGAAGACCGAAGCGTCTAAGCTTGGGGATGCCCCGGAAGGTATCCCCTCTTTCGTCTCAATCCATCGGTATGTCACTTGGAGCTATATTTTTATTCGTCACTTGATATGAGTTTTGCTTGGAGAATCGTTTGATTTTGTTTGCTTTTGTTTTTAGTTTGCCACAATCATCATTTTCTGGACATACCTATTTGAGAGATACACGTCTTCATCATAATTTATTAGAATACTCTATGTGCTTCGCTTATATCTTTTGAGCTTAGCAGTTGCTCTAGTACTTCACTTATATCTTTTTGAGCACGGTGGCATATAGATTTTATAGAAATAATTGCACTATCATTCCTCACTTATATTTGTTTGAGAGTTAATAAATAGTGATGGTAATTTGCATGGGTTATAAGACTAGTCTAAAAATAACAGGTATTCAATGAGTGATAATCAATACCATCATGTAGCACATTAAAGAGAAATTTTGGGTTAATGATATTGATGTGGTAATGTGAAAGGGTGTGAGTGCATGGTTGTCGGTTCGTAGAAGTATCGGTATTATGAGGTGTTAATTTCCCGTTTGTCTAAATATTGGAAAAAGGCATGGTGGGGATTTGTGAGCATTTCTATTCCTCGTTGAAATCCTAGTGTTGTTCCGTGTCGGAGGTGCAAGATGGTTAACTCCTCCCAACCTCCTCCCTTGGGGCATGTGAGTAGTACTTTGATTTGTGATAAAACTAATAAAACTTTGCAATAAGTATATGAGTTCTTTATGACTAATGTGAATCCATGGACATACGCAATCTCACCCCCTCATATTTTGCTAGCCTCTTCGGTACCATGCATTGCCCATTCTCACCTCGAGGATCGGTGCGAACTTCGCCAGTCCATCCAAACCCTGTGACATGATACGCTCTGTCACACATAAACATCCTTATATCTTTCTCAAAACAGCCACCATACCTACCTATTATGGCATTTCCATAGCCACTCCGAGATATATTGCCATGCAACTTCCACCGTTACATCATATGACTAGTTCATTCATCGTCATATTGCTTTGTGTGATCATATAAAGCTGACATAGTATTTGTGGAAAATCCACCGTTCATCATTTTTTCATACATGTCACTCTAGATCATTGCACATCCTGGTACACTGCCAGAGGCATTCATATTGAGTCATATTGTTTCATAGTTCTTCATTATTAGAGCATTGTCCCAGTGAGGAAATAAAAATGGGGGAGGCCAAAGGAGCCCACCATAAAAAATGATGAAAAGGAGAGAAAAAGAGAGAAGGGACTTTGCTATTATCCTTTACCACCCTTGTGCCTCAAAGTGGCACCTTGTTCTTCATATAGAGAGTCTCATGTTATATCATTTTCATATGCTAGTGGGAATTGTTTTTCATTATTAAAAACTTGGCTTGTATATTCTGATGATGGGCGTCCTCAAATACCCGAGGTCTTCATGAGCAAGCAAGTTGGATGCACACCCACTTAGCTTCAGTTGAGCTTTCATACACTTATAGCTCTAGTGCATCAGTTGCAGGGCAATCCCTACTCCTCGCATTGATATCTATCAATGGGCATCTCCATAGCCCGTTGATACGCCTAGTTGATGCGAGACTTTCTTCTCCACTTTTTACCCCTTTGGTATCTACCACCATATTTTATTCCACCCTTATGCTATGTCCATGGTTCACGCTCATGTATTGCGTGAAGAATAGAAAGTTGATGCGCATTGAAAAAGTACGATCCAATTGCCTAACTTGGACACCGTGGTGCTTGACATTTGTATTAATGTGGTGAAGACAGAGCCATGCCTTACTAATATGATAAAATGAATGGGGATAAACATTCTTTGAGGATCGTATATTTCCAAAGATTGATGATTATGTTACTTGTGCTTATAAATATTACTATGTTGATGTTTATTAATTCATCGTTTCTCAATGAGCATACATGCAAAAGATTACATATTGGGTATCATGTCATATCAAAAATTCTGCTTTTATCATTTACCTACTCGAGGACGAGTAGGAAATAAGCTTGGGGATGCTGATACGTCTCCAACGTATCTATAATTTTTGATTGTTCCATGCTATAATATTATCAATATAGGATACTTTTTGAGTACTTATTTACGAATTTATATTATTTTTGAGCACTAACCTATTGACCCTTTGCCCAGTGCCAGTTTTTGTTTTCTGCGTGCTTTTGGCTTTTCAGGTTTACAGTACCAAACGAAGTCCAATTGCCCCAAAACTTTTTATGATTTTTTTCTGGACCAAAAGAAGACCTGCAAGCTTCGGGAGGAGACCGGAGGCCGCACGAGGGAGGCACAAGCCAACAGGGCGTGCCTAGGGGGGATCGGCGCGCCCTGATGGCTTGTCCCTCCCTGGTGGGTCTCCTGCCCCTGTTCTCTGGCCTATAAATTCACATATATTCCAAAAACCCTAGGGAGCATCCCGAAACACTTTTTCCCCCACCAAAAGTCTCTATTCCGCCATGATCCCATCTGGAGCCTTGTTCCGGTGCCTTGCCGAAGGGGGGATCGATCACAGAGGGCTTCTACATCATCCTTGCTGCTCCCATGGTGATGTGTGAGTAGTTCACCACAGACCTATGGGTCCATAGTTAGTACCTAGATGGCTATCTCTCTCTCTCTCTCTTGAGCTTCAATACAATGATCATCGCATCCTCGCTTTGATCTATCTGATGTAATTCTTTTCTATGGTGCATTTGTTGGGATCCGATGAATTGTGGGTTTATGTTAAGATTATTCATGAAAAGTATTTGAGTCATCTCTGGAATATATTATGATTCTTATTGCATGTTTATTATAGCTTCGTAATTCTCTCCAATCTATTGATTTGCCTTGGCCAAGTAGATTGATCTTTCTTCAGTGAGAGAGGTGCGTTGTAGTGGGTTCAACCTGACGGATTTCTATATCCCAGTGACAGAAGGGGACAAGATACGTCTTTGAGTTGCTTCCACTAAGGATAAAACGATGGGGTTCATTCATATTAATTGAGTTTACTTTCTACATCATGTCATCGTTCACCAAGCATTACTCTGTTTTACTTAATACTCTAGATGCATGCTGGCGGTCGATGGGTGGATTATTAGTAATAGGTGCAGGCAGGAGTCGTCCTATTTGCTTATGGACGTGATACCTATATATACATGATCATTGCCGTGAATATGAACATAACTATGCGTTTTTCTATCAATTCCCCAACAGTAATTTGTTTACCCACCGTATGCTTCCTACATGAGAGATGGCATTAGGGAAAAACTATGGCCCCCGGGTCTATTCACATATATATTTACAAAAGCTTTCAATACATTGCTGCCATTTATTTGTTTTTATTTTATTTTGCAATTTACAATTATCTACTATCATCTACACACTTAATTTGCTTGCAAATAACGAGTTCAAGGGTATTGCCAACCCTCTTGCCGCGTTGGGTGCCAGTGTTTGCTCTTTTGTGTGCAGTCGTTGAAGACGGTGGTTGACCGTTACTCCTTTTGGTTCGATAAACCTTGGTTCTTAACTGAGGGAAATACTTATCCGTATTGTGCTGTAATAACCCGTTCCTCTTCAAGGAAAACCCAACGCAGATCACAAGTATCATGTACCAGGATGTGCAATGATCTAGCGTAACATGTAAACAATGATGAATGGTTGCTTTGCCACAAATACTATGTCAGCTACATGATCATGCAAAGCAATACGACAATGAGTGCATGATACTTCTCCAACATATCTATAATTTTTTATTGTTCCATGCTATAATATTATCATTCTAGGATGCTTTTTGGGTGTTTATATATCAATTCATATTATTTTTTAGCACTAACCTATTAACCCAGTGCCCAGTGCGAGTTGTTGTTTTCTGCATGTTTTTGACTTTTCAGGTTTACAGTACCGAACGAAGTCCAATTGCCCCGAAACTTTTTTATGATTTTTTCTGGACCAAAAGAAGACTTGGAAGCTTCGGGAGGATAACGGAGGCCACACGAGGGAAGGAACACACAACAGGGCGCGCCCAAGGGGTGGTCGTGCCCTGATGTGTGTTGCCTCCCTCGGGTGGCCCCCGACGCCCCTCTCTGGCCTATAAATTCTAAAATATCCCAAAAACCCTAGAGAGCCTCCCGAAACACTTTTTCCGCCGACGCAAGTCTCTGTTCCGCCGTGTGCCCATCTGGAGCCCTCTTCCGGTGCCCTGCCGGAGGGGGGATCGATCACGGAGGGCCTCTACATCAACCTTGCTGCTCCCATGGTGATGTGTGAGTAGTTCCCTATAGACCTACATGTCTGTAGTTAGTACCTAGATAGCTCTCTCTCTCTCTCTCTCTCTCTCTCTCTCTTGATCTTCAATACAAATTCACCGCATCTTCGCAGTGATCTATTCGATGTAATCACTTTGTGCGGTGCGTTTGTTGGATCCGATGAATTGTTGGTTTATGTTTAGATTATTCATGAAAAATATTTGAGTCTTCTCTGATTTCTATTATGATTCTTATTTGCATGATTATTATAGCTTCGTAAATCTCTCTGACCTATTGAAATAGTTTGGCCAACTAGATTGATATTTGTTCAGTGAGAGGGGTGCGTTGTAGTGGGTTCAACCTGACGAGTTTCTACATCCCAGTGACATAGTAGGGGACAAGATACGTCTTTGTGTTTCTGCCCCTAAGGATAAAATGATGGGGTTAATTCATATTAATTGAATCCTCTTTGTCTACATCATGTCACTGTTCTCCAAGCATTACTCTATTTTACTTAATACTCTAGATGCATGCTGGATAGCGGTCGATGGGTGAAGTAATAGTAATAGGTGCAGGCAGGAGTCAGCCTATTTTCTTATGGACGTGATGCCTATATATACGTGATCATTGCCGTGTATAAAGATGGCATAACTATGCGCTTTTCTATCAATTGCCCAACAGTAATTTGTTTACCCACCGTATGCCTACTAAACGAGAGAAGCCACTAGACAACACTACGACCCCCGTGTCTATTCACTTATAAATTTACAAAAACCTTCATTACCTTGATGCCATTTATTTGTTTTCATTTTATTTTACAATTTACAATATTCATTTATCATCCATATACTTCAGTAGCTTGCAAATAACGAGTCCAAGGGGATTGACAAACCTCTTACCCGCATTGGGTGCAAGTGTTTACTCTTCTGTGTGCAGTCCCTGAAGACGGGGGTTGCATGCTACTCCTATTGGTTCGATAAACCTTGGTTCTCTACTGAGGGAAATACTTATCTATACTATGCTGCATCACCCGTTCCTCTTCATAGAAAACCCAACGCATATCACATGTACCAGGAAGGATTTCTGGCGCCATTGCCGGGGAGTATCACCAACCTACTATTAAGTAACTTCACACAAATTATCATTCACTTGTTCTTCTTTTTTTGCTGTTATATTTTATTATTTTTATAATATCAAAAATACAAAAATATTTATCTTTGATAGTTACTAGTTTACTTCTTTGCTTGCTAGTTTACTTGTCCTGCTTTTTACTTTGCTTGTTCGGTCACCATGTCTCAAGATATTTTCTACAATATTTCCTATTACCAAGGAATGCTGAAATTTAAAGCTCTATGAAAACTTTCATGACTTCACAATATGAGCATAATAAAAAAATTGCTGCTGAAATTAAGGAACACTCAACTATCCTTGATGCAATTAGTAAACAACTTGTTGAAGTGAATCAAGAAGTATCCAATCTTCAATTACAATTTTCTCAAACTGAAGAATTGATAGGGAAGATTTTCGACAAACAAACCACTCTAGTAAATAGGATGGCTACTAAACCAGAATCTCTCTCCATTAACAATCATGATGAAGATCTTAAAATGATTGGTACTTCTCCTATTGAATCTCTATTTACTAATCTAAAAGTAAATGATAATGGGACTGGAGATGTGTCAACTATAGCTAGAGAGCGTCCCGTTTGCTTGGAGGGTGATGATTCTAATGATAAAATTGGAAAAAGTGGGTTTGGAGAGGTTAAAACTTTAACCTCTGATGTGCCCACTATCTTGGAATAAACAGACTTTAATTATGAAAGTTGCTCTTTAGTAGAATGTATTTCCTTGTTGCAATCCATTATTAGCTAACCCAATGCTTACGAACAAAATAAAGCTTTTACTCAACATATAGTAGAAGCGATGATAAAAGCTTATGATGAGAAACTTGAACTAGAAGTTTCTATTCCTAGAAAGTTGCATGATGAATGGGAACCTACTATCAAAATAAAACTGAAAGAATATGAATGCAATGCATTGTGTGACCTTGGTGCTAGCGTTTCAACAATACCTAAATCTCTTTGTGATGTGCTTGGTCTCACCAATATTCAAGATTGTTCCCTTAACTAGGATCTTGCGGATTCTACCATCAAGAAACCTTTGGGTAGAATAAATGATGTGCTTATTATTGCAAATAGAAATTATGTGCCTATAGATTTCATTGTGCTTGATATTGAATGCAATCCTACTTGTCCAATAATACTTGAAAGACCTTTCTTACGAACTATAGGTGCAATTATTGATATGAAAGAGGGAAATATAAGGTTCCAATTTCCTTTAAATAAAGGGATGAAACACTTCCCTAGTAAGAGAATTAAACCACCTTATGAATCTATCACGAGGGCTACTTATGGATGGAGTGTCAAAGATGACAACACTTGAAACTATGCATTATGCCTAGCTAGGGGTGTAAAACAATAGCGCTAGTTGAGAGGCAACCCAATAGTTATCTTTATTTTTGCTTTTTTATTTTCTGTTTTTTTATAACATGATTATTGCCTCTGTAAATATTTTGTTTTTATGTTTAAAGTAGTGTCTGTGCCAAGTAAAGCCTTTGGGATTACTCATAAGATAAGTAGAATTGATATGGTGCAAAAACAGAAACTTTAGCATCCAGAGCAGAATTTCTCTGATTTTACTGGAACGTATTTTTGATCTGAAATTTTTACACAGTATTTCTATACAAATTCTTCAGATTGTCCTAAGTTTTCAGAATTTTTAGAGTTACATAAGTATAGGTTCTCTACAGATCTTTACAAATTGTTCTGTTTTAGACAGATTCTGTTCTTGCTTGCATGTTTTGCTTGTTTTGATGATGCTATGGATTGTATCGGGGGGTATAAGCCATGGATAAGTTAGAGTACAACAACTCATGCAATAATAAAATAAGAATCAATTTATAACAGTACCTAAAGTATTTGATATGTTTTCTATACTAATGGATCTCACGAAGGTTTTGTTGAGTTTTGTGTGCTGAAGTTTTCAAGTTTTGGGTGCTATCACGATGGATGAAGGAATAAGGAGCGGCAAGAGCCTAATCTTGGGGATGCCCAAGGCACCCCAAGGTAATATTCAAGTAAGACTCAAGCGTCTAAGCTTGGGGATGCCCCGTAAGGCATCCGCTCTTTCGTCTCAATCCATCGGTATGTCACTTGGAGCTATATTTTTATTCATCACATGATATGAGTTTTGCTTGGAGCGTCGTTTGCTTTAGTTTGTTGTTTGTTTTTGCTTTTCCACAATCATTGTTCGCTGTAAATACCCACTTGATAGAGACACAAGATCACCATAATTTATTAGAATACTCTTTGCGCTTCACTTATATCTTTTGAGCTTAGCAGTTGCTCTAGTACTCCACTTATATCTTTTAGAGCACGGTGGCGTATAGATTTGATAGAAATAATTGCACTCTCGTTCTTCACTTATATTTGTTTGAGAGTTAATAAATAGTTACGGTAATTTGCATGGGTTATAAGACTAGTCCAAAAATAATAGGTATCCAACGAGTGTATAATCAAAACCACATGTAGCACATAAAAGAGCAATTGTGGGTTAATGATATTGATGTGGTAATATGGAAGGGCATGAGTGCATGATCATTGGTTAGTAAAAGTATTGTGAATTAGAGGGTGTTAACTTGTTGTTCATCTAAATATTTTTTATAGCATGGTGATTATGTGTGAGCATACTCATTCCTCGTTGAAATCCTAGTGCTGTTTAAGTCGGAGGCGCGCGATGGTTAACTCCTCCCAACCTCCTCCCTAGGGGCATGCGAGTAGTACTTTGCTTCGAGAGAGCTAATAAAATCTTGCAATAAGTATGTGAGTTCTTTATGACTAATGTGAATCAATGGATGTACGCACTCTCACCACCTCATATTTGCTAGCCTCTTCGGTGTCGTGCATTGCCCATTCTCACCTTGAGGATCGGTGCAACCTTTGCCGGTGCATTCAAACCCCGTGACATGATACGCTCTGTTGCGCATAAACCTTATTATGTCTTCCTCAAAACAGCCACCATACCTACCTATCATGGCATTTTCATAGCCATTCCGAGATATATTGCCATGCAACTTCCACTATTACTTCATATGACTAGTACACTCATTGTCATATTGCTTTGCATGATCGTAAGATAGCTAGCATGAAATTTCTATGGCTTGTCCATTTTTTTATATCCTTTGCTACGCTAGATCATTGCACATCCTGGTACACTGCCAGAGGCATTCATATAGAGCCATGCTATATTTTTCATGTTGAGTTGTAAGTAAATAAAAGTGTGATGATGATCATTATTAATTAGGGCACTGTCTCAGTGAGGAAAGTATAATGGAGACAATGATTCCCCCACGAGTCGGGATGAGACTCCGAACGAAAATAAAAGAAAGAAAGAAATAAACAGAAAAAAGAAAAAGAGAGAAAAGAAAAATAGAGAAAAGAAAAAAAATAAAAGAAATAAAATGGGAGAAGGGACAGTGCTACTACTTTTTCCACACTTGTGCCTCAAAGTGGCACCATGTTCTTCATATAGAGAGTCTCTTGTTTTGTCACTTTCATATGCTAGTGGGAATTTTTCATTATGGAACTTGGCTTGTATATTTCGATGACACGCTTCCTCAAATGCCTGAGGTCTTCATGAGCAAGCAAGTTGGATGCACACCCACTCAGCTTCAATTGAGCTTTCATACACTTATAGCTCTAGTGCATCCGTTGCATGGCAATCCCTACTCCACGCATTTATATCTATCGATGGGCATCTCCATAGCCCGTTGATACTCCTAGTTGATGCGAGACTTTCTTCTCCAATTTTACCCCTTTGAAACCTACAACCACATTCTATTCCATCTTTATGCTATATCCATGGTTCACGCTCATATATTGCGTGAGTAATAAAAAGCTGAAACGCGTTAAGAAGTATGATCCAATTGCCTGACTTGACACCGTGGTGCTTGACATTTGTATTTATATGGTGAAGACGGAGCCATGCTATTCTTATATGATAAAATGAATAGGGGGTGAACATTCTTTAAGGATCGTATACTTTGAAACTTGAAGATTATGTTGCTTATGTTTATAAGTATTACTATGTTAATGTTTGTTAATTCATCGTTTCTCAATGATCGTACCTGCAATAGATTACATGTTGGGTAGCATGTCACATCAAAAATTCTGTTTTTATCATTTACATACTCGAGGACGAGCAGGAATTAACTTGGGGATGCTTGATACGTCTCCAACATATCTACAATTTTTTATTGTTCCATGCTATAATATTCTCATTCTAGGATTCTTTTTGGGTGTTTATATATCAATTCATATTGTTTTTTAGCACTGACCTATTAACCCAGTGTCCAGTGCCAGTTTCTGTTTTCTGCATGTTTTTGGCTCTTCAGGTTTACAGTACCAAACGAAGTCCAATTGCCCCGAAACTTTTTTATGATTTTTTCTGGACTAAAAGAAGACCTGGAAGCTTCAGGAGGAGACCGGAGGCCGCACGAGGGAAGGAGCACACAACAGGGCGCGCCCAGGGGGGCGGTTGTGCCCTGATGTGTGATGCCTCCCTCGGGTGGCCCCCGACGCGCCACTCTAGCCTATAAATTCTAAAATATCCCAAAAACCATAGAGAGCCTCCCAAAACACTTTTTTACGCCGACGCAAGTTTCTGTTCCGCCGTGTGCCCATCTGGAGCCCTGTTCTGGTGCCCTGTCGGAGGGGGGGATCGATCATGAAGGGCCTCTACATCAACCTTGCTGCTCCCATGGTGATGTGTGAGTAGTTCCCTACAGACAAACGGGTTCGTAGTTAGTACTTAGATGGCTATCTCTCTCTCTCTTGATCTTCAATACAAAGTTCACCGCATCTTCACGGTGATCTATTCAATGTAATCACTTTGTGCGGTGCGTTTGTTGGATCCGATGAATTGTCGGTTTATGTTCAGATTATTCATGAAAAAGATTTGAGTGATTATTATAGCTTCGTATGATTATTATTTGCATGATTATTATAGCTTCATAAGTCTCTCCGATCTATTGAAATAGTTTGGCCAACTAGATTGATATTTCTTCGGTGAGAGGGGTGCGTTGTAGTGGGTTCATCCTGATGAGTTTCTATATCCCAGTGACATAGTAGGGGACAAGACACGTCTTTGTGTTTCTGCCCCTAAGGATAAAATGATGGGGTTAATTCATATTAATTGAATTCTCTTTGTCTACATCATGTCATTGTTCTCCAAGAATTACTCTATTTTACTTAATACTCTAGGTGCATGCTGGATAGCGGTCGATGGGTGGAGTAATAGTAATAGGTGCAGGCAGAAGTCGACCTATTTTCTTATGGACGTGATGCCTATATATACATGATCATTGCCGTGAATAAAGATTGCATAACTATGCGCTTTTCTATCAATTGCCCAACAGTAATTTGTTTACCCATCGTATGCCTACTAAACGAGAGAAGCCACTAGAGAACACTACGACCCTCGGGTCTATTCACTTATAAATTTACAAAAACCTTCATTACCTTGCTGCCATTTATTTGTTTTCATTTTATTTTACAATTTACAATATTCATTTATCATGCATATACTTCACTAGCTTGCAAATAACGAGTCAAAGGGGATTGACAACCCTCTTGCACGCGTTGGGTGCAAGTGTTTGCCCTTTTATGTGCAGTCGCTGAAGACGGGGGGTTGCGTGCTACTCCTATTGGTTCAATAAACCTTGGTTCTCTAGTGAGGGAAATACTTATTTATACTGTGGTGCATCACCCGTTCCTCTTCATAGAAAACCCAACGCAGATCACAAGTATCAACGTAGATCTTGGCAATGAAGAACATAGAGAGAGAGAGAGATAGCCATCTAGGTACTAACTAAGAACACGTAGGTTTGCGGTGAACTACTCACACATCACCATGGGAGCAGCAAGGTTGATGTAGAGGCCCTCCGTGATCGATCCCCCCTCCGGCAGGGCACCGAAACAGGGCTCCAGATGGGCACACGACGGAACAGAGACTTGCGGCGGCAGAAAAAGTTTTTTGGGAGGCTCTCTAGGGTTTTTCAGATGTTAGAGAATTTATAGGCCAGAGAACGATGCCAGAGGGCCGGGGTGGTGGCCCCAAGCTATCAGGGCGCGGCCACCCCCCTGGGCGTGCCCTGATGGCTTCGTGGCACCTCGTGTGCCCTCTGGTATTTCCTGAAGCTTCCATGTCTTATTTTGGTCCAGAAAAAATCATCAAAAAGTTTCGGGGTATTTGGACTTCGTTTGGTACAGTATTCCTGAAAAGCCAAAAAACGTAGAAAACAACAACTGGCACTTAGCACTGGGTTAATAGGTTAGTTCTCAAAAATAATATCAAACAACAAGTAATTGCCTAAAAAGTATCCTAGAATGATAATGTAATAGCATGGAACAATCAAAAATTATAGATACGTTGGAGACGTATCATTGGGTTCAACACTCTTACTTATCGAAAGGACTACGATTGATCCCCTATACTTGTGGGTCATCAACCCACCACACCCACCTGCTCCAAAACTATGCCTTCAAGAAGAGAGCGATGTAAAGCACCACCATCGTCTGCTCGACGTGAGCTAGGGTTTCCGCCTGAGCCAAGGGAATGGGGAGGGGGAAAGCAAGCTCACAATGACACCCCCAACAGGGAAACGGCGCCCGCAAGCATCAGCATTGTCAGCTCCTACCACAACTGGAGCATGGCACTTTCCTAGAGCAGATCATCCACCCCGCTTCCCAGCGAAGGTCGACGGACCCTGCAACCTGCCACCAGCTTGCTCTCCACACCAGGTCCAGGGACATGAGGTCGCCTCCACCGCATCAGATCTCGTGGATCCGACGGACAAGGACACACTAGATACCCTGAAGGCCGCCCGAATCCGGTCATGCCTGGCCAGATCTAATAGCCGCTAACCTCCCCTCTGGCACCACTGAGGCACCCGCACTGCCCAGCCAACCAAAGCCGAAGATCTAGACAGGGAGCGGTGAGATCCAAAGCACCATGCCCCACATGCCAGACGCAACCATGTACACCATATGTAGCCATGTGGAGACCGGAGCGCCACCGGGCCCAGCAACCGCATCGCCCACAGCAGCTGCCAACCACCATGAAGGTCGGCCGCAGCAAGTGGTAGTGGAGGAGAGGGGGTGGGAGGTGCCGGCGGGGAAGGCTCAACCCGAGCCGCCCGGAGGCGGTGCGAGGGTGAAAGCACATTTGCTCCCTTGGTGGTTTTGGTAATTAATAACAACATATATGTCATTGAACTAATGTTTCCACTAAGCATATTTCAGGAAAAGTTCAATGATAGGGATGGCAAAAGGATTGTGGAAATACCCCAAGATGCAAGGAAATGGATTGGCAAAGCTTCAAGCAAGAGGACTCTACATTTTACTTTGTGAGAAATCACTTTGAGTCCATAGGAAAGCCAATACTATTAAAATGGGGTAAGGTACTGTTGGTGAACAAGATGCTCCACGTGCACAAGAGATAGTCACCAAAAACTCCCACAAGCTCTTCCACAAAAGTCTGTCCAAAGTCAAATATCCAAAATCAGTGCAACCAACACTTTCCACTCGGTGCCACCGATTCCCAAACTCAGACAGACCCATGCCAAACCCTAGCACATCGGTGCAACCGATTCCACTTCGGTGCCACCGAGTTTGGGTTGCCAACTTTCTGTTACCTCGATTCACAAAATCGGTACCACCGAGTTTTCTGGATCGGCGTCACCGAGTTGCGCAATCTGACCGTTGGTCACCTAATCGGTACCATCAAGATTTATATATCGGTCTCACCGAGATTCAAAAGTTGTCACCTTTTGGTCACTTCGGTACCACCGAGATTCACACATCGGTGTCACCGAGTTGGTCACTTTAAGGTGTAACGGTTGGATTTTTTGGGATGCCTATATATACCCCTTCACCACCACCCACTCGAAAGAGAAGCACTCAGAACTATTCCATACTTGCCCCATCCTATTTTCTGAGAGAGAGCCACCTACTCATGTGTTGAGATCAAGCTATTCCACTCCATCCATATGAATCTTGATCTCTAGCCTCCCCAAGTTGCTTTCCACCAAATCAATCTCTTCCACCATAGCCAAATCTGTGAGAGAGTGATTGTGTGTTGAGGAGTCTATCATCTTGAAGCACAAGAGCAAGGAGTTCATCGTCATTGCCGAGCCTATTACCTTTTGGAGGGTGGTGCATCCTAGATTGGTTAGGTGTCGCTTGGGAGCCTCCTACTTCGTGTTGTGGAGTTGAACCAAGAAGTTTGTACGGGCAAGGAGATCGCCTACTTCGTGAAGATCTACCCATAGTGAGGCTAGTCCTTCGTGGACGGAAGCCGTTATGGAATAGTCAAGGTTGCTACTTCGTGGACCCTTATGGGTGGAGCCCTCCGTGGACTCTCACGACCGTTACCCTCCGTGGGTTGAAGACTCCATAAACGTGGGCGTACGATAGCACCACCTATCGGAACCACGGGAAAAATCTTCGTGTCTACAAATTGCGTTTGATCTCCCTTCCTACCCTCTACTATACATGCTTGTTGTTACTTTCCGCTGCTATACTTTTAGACATGCATGTGTAGGGTGTACTTGACTTGCTATCATTGCTAAAATCTACCAACACTTAAAATTGGGAAAAGGTAGGATTTTTATTTGGTCAAGTAGTCTAATCACCCCCCTCTAGACATACTTTCGGTCCTACAAGTGGTATCAGAGCTTTGGTCTCCATTGCATTGGTTTCACAACCTAGGAGAGTATGTCGTCTAGTGAGGGAAATTATTATCGTAGAGGTCCGTACTTTGATGGCACTAATTTTGCTAGTTGGAAGCACAAAATGAAAATGCATATTCTTGGTCATAACCCCGCCGTATGGGCTGTTGTTCGTGTTGGCTTGCAAGGTGAATTCTTTGGTGATGGAAAGGAACCGGATCGTGAAGCGACCACGGATGAATTGAAGATGTTGCAATACAACGCTCAAGCATGCGACATTCTCTTCAACTGCCTATGCCCCGAAGAATTCAACAAAATCAGCCGTCTTGAGAATGCAAAAGAGATTTGGGATACTTTGGTTGATATGCATGAAGGTACCGAGTCCGTGAGAGAATCCAAGTTGGATGTTCTTCAAAGTCAGCTTGACAAGTTCAAGATGAAGGATGGTGAAGGAGTCGCGGAGATGTACTCTAGGCTATCTCTCATCACCAATGAGATTGCCAGCTTAGGAAGCGAAGAAATGACCGACAAATTCATCATCAAGAAGATACTTCGAGCTTTGGATGAGAGATACGACACCGTGTGCACATTGATCCAAATGATGCCCAACTACAAAGATCTCAAGCCTACGGAAGTCATTGGAAGGATTGTTGCTCATGAGATGACACTCAAAGACAAAGAAGAGCTTCACAACAAGTCTAGCGGTGCTTACAAAGCCACAAGTGATGCTCCCACAACTTCAAGCGACAACCTTGTCACCAATGAAGAGATAAGCCTCATGGTCAAGAAATTCAACAAGTTCTACAAGAATAGAGGCAAAGAACGAAGCTCCAACTCAAGATATGAAGAGAAGCGTTCGTCAAGTCGTGACCACAACTGCTACAATTGTGGGAAGCCCGGACACTACTCCAATGAGTGCACGGCTCCCTACAAACGATGAGAAGAGTCACCTAGAAGACGAAGCTCAAGGAATGAATCACCTCAAAGAGAGAGAAGGAGTAGAGATGATCGTTATGAACGAAGACCCTCAAGGAGAAGTAGGGATTCAGAGAAGAAGGACAAGTACACCAAGAGCTACACAAGAAGAAGACATCAAGCTCATGTTGGTGAATGGGTTTCCGGCTCCGACTCCGACAACAACTCCGGGAGAAGCTATCACTCCAACACCGACTATAGTCAAGATGAAGGTGTTGCCGGACTTGCACTAGTGACTACCAACTCCTATGATCTATTTGATTCACCAAATGAAGGGAGTGGAATTTGCTTCATGGCTAAAGGCCCCAAGGTATCACACCCCGAGTATCTTGATTTCAATAGTGATGAAGATGATTTACTTTGTGATGATGACTTGCACGTTGATGAAACTAGTGATGTTAGTCAAAATGAACTTGATAATTCTCATGCTATTCAAGATAAGTCATTTGATGATGATAAGATCAAAATAGAACAACTAACTAAAGAATTAAACACTCTTAAGTTAGCTCATGAATCTACTCTTGAAGATCATAGAGAGCTTGTAAGGACTCATGAGAAGCTACGCTTCGAGAAGCTCACCTTGGAGCAAGAGCATGAGTTTCTTAAAGCTATCAATGACGATCTCCGAAAGAAGACTTCATCTTATCTAGCCAAATGATTACTCTTGTCTACATTCATGCCACAAGTTAAATCTAGACAAACTAGTAACAAAGGCAAGAAAGGTTCTTCATCTAGTAGCAATAATAAAAATGCCAAACCTAATGATGTTGCTTCTAGTAGTTCTATTGATTCCACTAATGATGATTCTCTTAGCCAAGTTGCACTTGAGCAAGAAAATGATTTATTGAAAGGAATTATAGAGAAAGGTATCTACAAGAGTCTTGCCGGGTGTAAGCAATTTGAGGAAATTGTATGCAAGCACGGAGGATACCGGAAGAACCATGGCATTGGCTACTTCAACGCTAATGGAGTTGAATGGGAAGAAGGTTAATACCCCAAGCCCAAGTTTGTTCCGCAAAAGGAGAAGTATGAGAATACTCCTCCCAAGGGAACAAACACTCAAGATGACCTTCCACCACAAGACCACAAGCTCAAGGGCAAGAACAAGCTTCAAGAGGACATTGACTCATATGAAGATGAATCCCAAGCTTTGGTGGAGTGGGTTCCCAAGGCTACTTCAAGCTCAACTTCTACAAGGGCTACTTCAACACCAAGGATCCCCATCAAGTTGATGTGGGTTCCCAAGAAGAAGAACTAGAGAGTTCTTGAGGGGTGACTCCGCCAATGAAATTCACTCACATTCATTATTGGCAAGAACTAGTTGCAATCAACATCAACTCTATGCAATAGTTCAAGGAGTCACACATTCCCTCAAAGGTAAGCAAGGGACAAGGTAATCAACAAATCCATGGACATCATCACATATGCTTTGCACTCCATGTCCATAGATATCCTTGTATTTGTCTCTTGTGTGTTGGGACTAACCCATGTAGGTAAGAAGAGTAAGGAAACAAAAAGGATGCTCCCAACTTATGGTGATCTTCATCAACCTTGAGCATCCACCACTAACTCACCAACATGAAGTCTTCATCGACAAAACCCAAGGTTAGTTTATCCCTCCTATGGGGGGATATCACATCAAGGGGGAGCTTTACTCTAAGACTTGAGTTAAAGCATCTCTTACCATGTGACAACATTAAATGCTTTATGTAAAAGTGGTAACCCCACTTGTGCTTAAACGATGAGTATGACCTATGATCAAGTATTCTTACTTGGCTCCTAAGTCAATATACTCATATATAGATGACTCCATCATCGCCAAAATGCTTGATAGATGCTAGTATGTTTGTGCATGTTTGCCATGATTTCATTTGACATCTTATTTTGTGAGCATGTTGGTCTGTATTTATTTATCCATTCGAGGACATCCAATTGTTGCTATTTGTCTTTTGTTTTCTCTTTTGCCAATTGGATGGACAAGAATGCCTAGGACCACTCTCTAGCTATCTATGCTTTCTCACCTCATATTCTTTTCTTGCTGCATCACAAAATTTGAACAAGTACTTTTCGATCCCTCTGTGTGAGGAGCACTCGGAGTTCCGTATCGACAAAGCACCGACCATTAAAACCTCCCAAGTGCATATCGGTGGAACCAACCAAAATTCTCGGTCTCACCGAATGCCTAGGGTTGATCTGGATTTTCAATCTCGGTAACACCGATTCCTTATTCTCGGTTACACCGAGTTTCCCTGTCAGCTGACAGTTGAGAAACTCGGTGACACCGAAAATTTTCGAACCGGTGTCACTGACAGCGAAGGGTATATATTCTGGCGGACACGACTTTTGAAATTCAATCTCAAGAGCTCGTTTTCTTCCAACCCTAAGCTACCGCTCCAGACCCCTGGTCGTCGCCCTTGCCTCCCCATGCGTCTCCACCGTTGGGAATCGCCGCCGACGACGGAATCTTCGCCGCCGCCGTCGTCGCCTTAGCGGATCCTTCACCAAGCTAGGGTATGGATCCGGCCTTCCTTGCGCTCCCATCTGATTCTTGCGCATTGAAGTTAATTTTATCGATAATCCACGGATTGCAAACCTCCCTTTCCTCTAGAAATTCCAGTAGAATAGCGAACGATCGATTTTTTAGGTTTTGCCGTCCGCCACATGAATCACGGTAGAACCGATGCAAAAGAATCGGTAGCACCGATTCGGTTTTTCTGGCCAGCTAAGAACACCTCGGTGGAACCAAGTACTAATTTTCGGTGTGACTGAAAATGGTGCCAAGTTTCTGAAAAGCAGGTTGTTTGTCTCGGTGGGTCCGAAAATTTTGTCTCGGTTGTACCGACATACATTTGGCAGAATGCAAAATTTGAGAAATCTTAGTTCAATCTTTTGAAATGTCTGCATTTTGTGATGACTCATCTTCTCCACTCTTCTATACTCTATTCACAGGGTCAAAGATGTCTGCTTCAGATGATAGCCAGAATGATCTCAGAGAGCAGAGTGTGGACATGGACTCAGGCACTAGCCTTGAAGAGAGTTTTGATGATGTGCCTAGTTCTCCAGATTTGCCCAAGGCTGCTACAAGGACTAGGAGAAAGCTCAATTCTGATGAGGAGGATGAGGACTTCATCCCTGAGGAGCTGCCTAAGAAAGATGATGCTGCCACTTCTTCCAAGAAGAAGAAAGCTATCAGAAAGGAGTATGCTAGCTCTGAGACAGTGAGAGCACCTGAGAGCTCCAGAGCAACCATGACTGTTGTGCCTCCCAAGAAATCTTTGCCTAAGAAGGCAGGGGAGAAAAAGAAATCCAGGAAGAGGATTATCCATGTTGTGGGCAGGCAAACTTCTATGTTTGAGGATCCAGAGGAGGCATCTGCTGCAGAGGAGGAGGTAGAGCCAGCTGCAAAGGCCCCTCCCAAGAAGAAAAAGAAGCTTATGGTAGATGCTATGCCTAAGGCTACCACTTCCAAGAGCACCAAGTCTGCTCCCAAGAAGGCTGCTGCTGCTGATAAGCCTAAGAGGTTCTCCAGAGAGATACCACCTTCCAGCAAGAACAAGACCTCCACTTTCAGGGAAGCTGAGGATGATGATGACATGACTGCTTTGATGAAGCTCAGACCACACCTTCCAAAGCACAATGCCAGCCACCTGCTTGCTAAAGATATGAAGAAGAGGAAGGATTCTGGTTTGAGGGCATGGAGAGCAATTGATCCATATGCTCAGAGGAGAAAAACATCTGTGGACTACATGTTCTATACCAAGGAGCAACAAGATTTCTATGAGACTATCTTGCTTGATAAGAGCCCAGCTGTGAGTGACATGAGATACGTTGACTAGAAGTATATCAAGGCAAATGAAGATTACTTTCCAAATGTTCAAGACAATTTTCATTGCATTGGATTAGATGAGTTTGTTGGCAAAGAATTCACTGCATGGAACGACGAGATGATCATGCAATTCTACTCCACTGCTCATTTCTATGGAGATGGTAGGATTGTGTGGATGACTGAAGGAGCAAGATATGAGTCTTCTGTTGAGGAATGGGCTGCCATCTTAGGAGTCCCAAAGGTGGAAGATGGTGACTTGGATGTCTATTCTGAATCCAAGGAGAGCCATGATTCTATGAAGAACATGTATAATGAGATCCCTGCTGCTAACTTGAAATCTCACAAGTTAGGATCCATTTACTTCCTCCAGGCTGGCCTCCGCACCATGAACACTATCTTGAGGCACACCTTGATGCCTAAGTCTGGAGATGAGAAGATGATTCGAGGCTATTCCATTAACATGCTGATCCATCTTGATAGACACACTAGGATAAGGGTGATGGACTTGATAGTAGAGACTGTGAAGAGGGTTGCTGCTGATCAGAAGCGCTCATGCTGCTATGCACCCTACATTCAGATGCTCATCAATTCCAAGCTGGAAAAGCACATTTTTGCTCTTGACAGGCCCCACTTGCCCCTACAGCCAGATCTTGAGGACAATGTCGTGGAGATGAACCCAGATCATCCCACCTCAGCTGCAGCACAGGCAGAGGCAGCTAGAGCCACTAGTGCTCAAGTCCCTAGATCCAGGAACGAGCAAATGGATCTCTTGATCACTACCGTTCAGGGCATGCAAAAGGACATCAAGGACATATTGGCAAATCAGCAGTCTTGTGAGGATCATGGAAAATAGGATCAAGACTCTCAATGACAAGGTGGATGGGCTAACAAAGACTGTGAATGAGCTTAAGAAGTAAGTTGACAGCGTGCCCAGTCCCGACACTTCAGATGATGAGGATGACTCTCCTCTCAGGCCACGCACTCACTTCACTACCCAGGCCAGATCAGCCACATTGCCAGCTCCAGATTTGAGGCCTTCTTCATCAGCACCTGCTACAGCCTCCTCAGCTCCATCAGCTCCAGTACCTCCCGTTGCTACACCAACTCCGTCCATGACGTCTGCCGACATCTTCGCCGACGTAGTTCTCTCGACTCCTTCATCAACAACCGGAGGAGATCAGCCCAAGAACGATTAGCTATATCTCTTTGAACTTTTTGGTAAGTTGTTGCCAAAGGGGGAGAAGTGTATATAGATCTTTAGGCTTCGAGTGAGAGAGCGTTTGGTTTTTATCGCTTTACAAAACATTTGATCTTTTGGTTTGGATGTGTTAAACTCTTGTGGTGTTTGATCATACACTTGATGTGTGTTGCTACTATTTCCTATCATTTTAATGCTTATGAGATGATCACTCACCTTTGCTTGATTGTGTTGTGCTATGATGTTGCCACCAAGTTGTATGTGACATGAAAGAGTGCCCCATGTACCTAATCGATTGTGCATTTGCATTCAAACGCAAATTCAAATAATGCACAAATTTAGGGGGAGCTCTTGCTTATCACATACTTCTCAAAGCGACGATTATATTCTTTGATTATATCATATGTCGAAGCTTTGATCTATATGTTGTCATCAATTACCAAAAATGGGGAGATTGAAAGCACATTTGTTCCCTTGGTGGTTTTGGTAATTAATAACAACATATATGTCATTGAACTAATGTTTCCACTAAGCATATTTGAGGAAAAGTTCAATGATAGGGATGGCAACAGGATTGTGGAAATACCCCAAGATGCAAGGAAATGGATTGGCAAAGCTTCAAGCAAGAGGACTCTACATTTTACTTTGTGAGAAATCACTTTGAGTCCATAGGAAAGCCAATACTATTAAAAGGGGGTATGGTACTGTTGGTGAACAAGATGCTCCACGTGCACAAGAGATAGTCACCAAAAACTCCCACAAGCTCTTCCACAAAAGTCTGTCCAAAGTCAAATATCCAAAATCGGTGCAACCAACACTTTCCACTCGGTGCCACCGATTCCCAAACTCAGACAGACCCATGCCAAACCCTAGCACATCGGTGCAACCGATTCCACTTCGGTGCCACCGAGTTTGGGTTGCCAACTTTCTGTTACCTCGATTCACAAAATCGGTACCATCGAGTTTTCTGGATCGGCGTCACCGAGTTGCGCAATCTGACCGTTGGTCACCTAATCGGTACCACCGAGATTTATATATCGGTCTCACCGAGATTCAAAAGTTGTCACCTTTTGGTCACTTCGGTACCACCGAGATTCACACATCGGTGTCACCGAGTTGGTCACTTTAAGGTGTAACGGTTGGATTTTTGGGGATGCCTATATATACCCCTTCACCACCACCCACTCGAAAGAGAAGCACTCAGAACTATTCCATACTTGCCCCATCCTATTTTCTGAGAGAGAGCCACCTACTCATGTGTTGAGATCAAGTTATTCCACTCCATCCATATGAATCTTGATCTCTAGCCTCCCCAAGTTGCTTTCCACCAAATCAATCTCTTCCACCATAGCCAAATCTGTGAGAGAGTGATTGTGTGTTGAGGAGTCTATCATCTTGAAGCACAAGAGCAAGGAGTTCATCGTCATTGCCGAGCCTATTACCTTTTGGAGGGTGGTGCCTCCTAGATTGGTTAGGTGTCGCTTGGGAGCCTCCTACTTCGTGTTGTGGAGTTGAACCAAGAAGTTTGTACGGGCAAGGAGATCGCCTACTTCGTGAAGATCTACCCATAGTGAGGCTAGTCCTTCGTGGACGGAAGCCGTTATGGAATAGTCAAGGTTGCTACTTCGTGGACCCTTATGGGTGGAGCCCTCCGTGGACTCTCGCGACCGTTACCCTCCGTGGGTTGAAGACTCCATAAATGTGGACGTACGATAGCACCACCTATCGGAACCACGGGAAAAATCTGCGTGTCTACAAATTGCGTTTGATCTCCCTTCCTACCCTCTATTATACATGCTTGTTGTTACTTTCCGCTGCTATACTTTTAGACATGCATGTGTAGGGTGTACTTGACTTGCTATCATTGCTAAAATCTATCAACACTTAAAATTGGGAAAAGGTAGGATTTTTATTTGGTCAAGTAGTCTAATCACCCCCCCCCCCCCCGGCCCCCTCTAGACATACTTTCGGTCCTACAGAGGGACAAGAGGAACGTGTAACCAAAAAATATTTACTCCTTAAATAATGAGACTTTCTATTTTTGTGCCCTTGGTTTATGGTTAGATTAGAAGTTAAAGATAAAAGATTAGATAAGAAGTTATGTTTTATGGAATAGGTTAGAGATGCTCTTATCCAAAACTATGACAATCCCAAGGTGTCCTGAAACCTGGGGTCCGTTGCTCGAGGACGATGCGAGTCTGCTTCTTCGTCGGGCGGGACTAAAGGGTCATCGGCGGCCCGATGAACTCTGCATCTGCATGCGTCTCAATCTTAGGGAAGTTGAGTTCGTGTCGCGGCCGGCTGAGCCTCCACACGGCAATGTAACATACACGTCTGGCCACCTTCGTCGTATCGAAGGTGCCGAGCCAATACCGTCGGTTGTCGCACCGAAACTCGACGCTGAAGCAGCCAGATGGCCGCACCTGAACGTTGCGGTAGCCAAACTGGCTCTTCGCAACTTTCGACAGCATCGTCGGTGGTGATGGCCAGATTCTCCGTTGCGTCGCGACGGCGGTAGCGGTGCGAGCCGATGACGATGAAATAGGGAAATGCAGTAGCGGGATGGTGGTGATGTGGCCGATTGGAGGAAGGGAATGGCCGATCCGGGCGGGGGGGGGGGGGGGGGGGGTGATCCGTCGACGGAGGCGGTGGCCGGATACGGTGGGGCGGCGGAAGGCTGCAGGAGGTTTCCGCATGTGACGGTTGGGCGTGCACGTGGCTGACTTTTGCGTTTGCGGTAGCAGCTTGCGTGCCGCAAATAGACAGACGGCGCTGTCTTTTTTTGGCTTCCGGAATAATTTTTTTGCGAAAAATTGTAACAAGGACAACTATTGGAGATGTTTTCTTATCCAAAAGCCCAATAAAACGATTATATGCTCAATAATAGAGTTGTTGTTGGATATGCTCCCACACCATCCATGTACAACAATATGCCGGGGTAAGTTTCTAACATATTGGGACCAGACCATCACACTCGTCAATGAGATCAGAACGAAGTCTTAGTTCGAAAAGAAACGTTACAGTGAGCATCCATAACTTGTTTAGTACAAAAAAGAATAGGAAATCGAACTTTCAAGGGGGTGCCCATCAAGCCAACGATCATCCAGAAGCTTCAAGCACCGATCTTTTCTAAATGCAGCGGAGGACAATGTCGCAGCAGGAGTCCTGGGTGAGGAGCTCATCAATGAAATAGCCAACGACTGTCAGCGTGAATTCTTCGTCGCTGATCCTTTCCCTGATCTCGCGGTAGTCGTTGGAGAGCGGCTCGAGGTGCCGGCGAATGTCGGCGGCGGTGCCGGTGAGGCGCAGGTAGAAGGCCCCGAGAGCTCGAACATACCTGTGTTCCTCGTCGTTGATGAACCCGACGACGATCTCCCTGTCGGGCTGGATCTGGAGCATCTTGAGGGCGAGGCAGAGGAAGGGGGTCGGCCTGTTGCGGCCGTAGGTGCCGCCGACGTGGTCGAGCTCCATGGCCCTGTCGACGAGGGTCTCCGCCGTGAGGCCGAAGCACCGCTCCCTCCAGTAGCTGCTCCGGTAGATGCTGGACCGCAAGGTATTCCTCACCATCCACTGAGGGTTTGCGCCGGTGTGGCCGAGCTCCATGGTCCTGTCGACGACCGTCTCCGCCGTTCGGCCGCCGAAGCACTGCTCCGTCTCGCTCTCGTAGATGTTGGACCACACGGGCTTCACCACCAGGGTCTGCGGCTGCGGGTTCGCGCCGTGCAAGCTCACAACCCGCGGGGCCGTGCTGTTCGCCGTCGTCCCCGGTCGGTTCTCTGGCGCCGGCGGCCGAGGCGGTGGGAGTGGGATTAAGATTGGGACTGGGATTAGACTATTTATTATAGACACGCCAACCCCGCTGCAGCTTTTGAGCCGACCTCGGCACGGCCACGAAGTCTGTGGGACCAATAGCTAGTATTTATAGCAAGTATACTAACTTTTCCAAACTCAAAAATATAATACACAAGTTTTTTTATAGAAAATTTTAGAACACAAGTTAATACACAAGTTTTTTTATAGAAAATTTTAGAACACAAGTGGACTAATATTACTTGGATGTCTTGTTAACTGGGCCGTCACAAAAAAAAACTGGGCCGTCACAAATTTCACCGTTCCTCCTCGCCCACGACCGACGACCGACGACCGGCGCGCCCTTATGATTGCTTCCTCCACTTCGCTCCTCCCGCCCGGTCTCCGCCTCCTCTTCCACCCCAGCATTATCTCGTAGCCCCGTCTCTCCGGCGACCGGGGACATGGCGGCGACCGAGGTCTGCTCGCCGACGCCGGCGGCGCAGCACGGGGGGCAGGCGGCGTGGTGGGCGGTGGTGGGGTGGCTCGGGCTCCTCCTGCAGGTCCTTCTCCGGGTCATCCGCGGCACGCCCTCCTCCCTGGCGAAGCTCCTCAGGTCCCTCGGCCTCCGCCACCCCCTCCTCTCCGCCGCCCCCGCGGTGGCCTTCGTGCAGCTCCCCTCCAAGGCCCCCGCCGACGACTTGCTGCCCCTGTCTTCCCCGCCTGGGCGGCTCACGGTACGGGCCCATGTGTTGCCGCGCGAAAGGACAGTAGTTTGCTATGGTTGGGATCACCTTGGTGGTGGGGTTTATGGGGTTAGTGGTTAACTGTGGTTCTAGAACTGGATTGCTATCTGCAGACAGGAGTGTCGAGCAAGGTTCATTCTGAGTACGATCTCTTAGGCATGATTAACAGATTAGCATTATGTCTATCTTAATTCAGAAGAATGGTAGGCTATAAGTGTTTGTTTGTTTGTTATTTTACATATCAAGTCTTCTTCGGTGAGCCTCCTTTCTGACTGCATAAGTACATGAGTTGTTTTGGGGGTGTATCTTCAGGTAGTGCTGGACTTGGATGAAACATTAGTCTGTGCATACGAGTCATCGAGCCTTCCTGCCACCGTGCGCACCCAGGCGGTCGAAGCAGGGTTGCATTGCTTTGACATGGAGTGCATATCATCCGACAAGGCAAGCATGTGGCCGTCTTTCCCCCCTTTTCCTATGATATTGTTGTCAAGTTCTCACTTTCTCAAGAAGGTACTTATGGGAATTTCTATTTCTTGTTGTAAAAGGATGCCAAAGGAAGACAGAGGGTGAATCATGTAACTGTCTTTGAGCGTCCTGGTTTGCATGAGTTTTTGCAAAAAACTAATGAATTTGCCGATCTTATACTCTTCACCGCTGGTTTGGAAGGTTTGTCTTGTCGAACATTCACATTGCTCTCCATCAAGAGCCCTGAATCTAACTGATCTGCGCTTCCCCCAGGATATGCAAAGCCTTTGGTTGACAGGATTGATGCTCACAATAGGTTCTGTCGCCGTCTCTACAGACCATCAACTGTTACTACGTAAGTTTGTCATTAACATCTCTATAAGCTGTAAATAATGGACTCCTTGTTCCTGACTTTGTATAGAGGATAATTCTCGTGCTCGCTGAAATAGTGAAGTGCGACCCTGATTGATTTTAGTGGGAGGCCTTTGCAAGTACTCCGTAGTAAATTAAACATCGCAAGTGCTTGTACAAGGTACACCATAACACGGTGGCATTCCATTCATGCTAGTGGATTTTTTGCATTTCTTTTGATTTGGTGTCATCTACCACTTCTATCCACCTTTCTTATTATGTTGTGTAAATTAGAGGTACACCACCAGTACGTGCATATCCAAGACTGAAACCATGTCTCTTTTTTTTCAGAAAAGATTGAAACCATATCTTCTTTTTAGAACCAGTCTCTTAGAAAAATGCCACCAAGGGTTAGTCCAGGTTGGTAGAGTTTTCTTCAGATCTATGGGGACACATTTGCACTGTACTGTTTGACAACACAAGCATTCATGGTATTATTTTCTGTTCTATACTACCTTTGGCTGATGTTATCTTGTTTATGTCCACTTTAAGGAACTGGTTATTGTACTGTATGTTCCTGTCAAGTTGTATATGCTGTTGATCCTAGTCTGTTCATGCTCCTGTTTATGAAATAAGCTTTCTGCTGCATTAGCTCAGTTGGTTCAGTTTTCTAATGCTGGCATGCTACCATTTTCAGGGAATACAGAGACCATGTGAAGGATCTTTCTTGTTTGTCCAAAGATTTCCGTAGAATTGTGCTTGTCGATAACAATCCATATAGTTTCCTACTACAGCCATTGAATGGGATACCGTGCCTTACGTTTTCGGCTGGACAGCCCATGGATGATCAGGTAAGGTGGTAGTGTTGATAAAATCTTTCTTTGGTTCTAAACTTAAAATCTCCAGTGTTATTGATCCAATTATGTTCGAAACATTTTAGCTTATGAGAGTGATCTTTCCGCTTCTCAAGCATCTTTCTCTTCAAAACGATGTTAGGCCGGCACTGCGTGATGCGTTTCATATGCCAGAGTGGTTCCAAAGTAATGGGATCCCACAAATTGACCAGGCAATGTAAGTTATGCAGCAACTCTGCAAGTGAATTTGATTAATAGGTGAAAGCTCAGAAGCTAGCTGCTCTTCTCGGGAGCATACTTGTACATGTATATTCGTCTAGGTCCTTCCATACGAGCCATTGTTCAACATGGAGTAACCGGGCCCGCAGAGAAGAAAGACTCTGACAGACATTTTTCTGTGATGAACCTTAATTTATCATTGTATAGCACTTTTTGGTTGCTGAAAGTTCAGACAACCTTACTGATGGTTTTACGTGTACAAGGGAGTAAAGATCTGCAAAGCTTGGTCAGGGTTCTACATCAGTGATTAATTTATCCTTGTATAGCACTTTTTGGTTACTGACAAAAGTCGTTTGGTGAAGTTACAATGGCTCTTATTCCGCTTTTACGTAGAGTAACTTCTAATTTATTCCAGAACTCGCATCACATGTCTGTAAACCTTCTCCTGTATGCTTGAGTAGCTGAGTTCAGTCGTTATACTGCTTCTGCCCGGTCTTTTAGGGGCTTAGCGGTACCGCGATAAAAAATCGGTAGCATGGCAACTAGGCCTGTGCCTATTGAAACTTGAACTCAACCATTGGGTTTACATTTTGATTAATTAGGTGAAATGAGCATGCGCGATATATCTTTGGAGCTTCGCTGTTTAATTTAATTTTGAGCTGAATATCAAAACCCGCCAAAGACACACATACCCCCAATTCAAATAAGCTCCGAGTGCTGAAGATAGGGCCCAGGACTGCTTAAACCAAACTTTATTTGCTATATTATGAATTAGGAGTACATCAGAGTGGTACTTTAAAAAGGTCCATCAGAGTAAACGCCAGCAGTACAGGCAGGAACCTTTTCTCATATTTACATGCATGAGCAGGTATGTATTAACCTAGCAAAGCAGGCCAAGGATCGCCTGCGGAAAAAAAGCCACACGAACAAAAACCCAGTTGCAAAAGGAAGAAAAAAAAGGTGTCGTTTCATGAGCCGAGGAACTGCGAAAATGTCCCCTCCATGTGAAGAATGATCTTTGATTGGCAGCTCAACGATACTTGTGTGAAAACCATCGATGCCGCAATGCTTCCCTGGCTGTTGGTCTCTTTCTGGGGTTGATCTGCAGCAGGCAAGACAAAAAATCGACAAACTTGGAGTCGGAGCATCTCAAGTGGCGCCGCAAGGAGGATTTCTCTGGTATCAGATATTCCAGCTGACCCGTCTCCTAGAATAGGAAGAGAAATGGTGTTGGAAAAATGAATGTCATGTTCTAAATAACACTTGTGTGGTGATACCAGTGGAAGTGCAATAGAACAACTGAAATCCTCGTGGAAAGATATTTGCAGCAATGAGAGAAGTTTGTTTCTCAAGATAATGTGCAAGGATGGCGTTCGCCAAAATTGGCATACTCAATGTACCCGACGGAATCAGATCCCAAAGAAGTAAAAAACAACATGGTACCCCATGAAACCAATTAATTGAACAACTGCAAACCATATCCATTGCGAAGAACACCTCGGGCAACTACAAAAACACAATTCCTACAGTAACAGAAGGCAACAGTTCTTCCAACTAGTATCTTGCTGTTATTGCTAGTGTTACTTATGGAAAGCATTTCAGTTGTTGACTTCATTTCTTCACAGGTTCAAGATGTTGTATACAACATAACAAAAAAAAATCAAGTGTACGTCACAACAAATTTTAGAATAAAAACTGCACTGTAAATAATCCTCTATGGCAGCATACTTGTGCACAATACTGTCAGTTGCATTTACCATGCCAAGCATGTGGGACACAAAAAGGTCCCTAAAACAGAGACTAGTTTTTTTCAAATGATGTGCAGAAATCCAAGAATTACAATGAAAACCAGCACATAATTTGCTTCAACTGAAGTGTGCATGCAAACTAAATTAGGTTGATATTATGTCATGCACATCGCCATCAAACAAATATTGGATTAAGAAAGTAATAAAATACTATTAGTTTTCTTGAATACCCTTGGAAGTGTGCGTGACGGAACTTATAATGTTTGAAGAGACGGGCACAAACCAAAAAGGTAAACAAGACTGTACCTCGTTCTTGTGGAAAAGGTCATACTCTTCTGTAAAGTACTTCTGAGTCTCCTGTCCCAACGCAAGCATTTGTGTGTCAATTGGGCCAATTGTTCCAATTATCCGAGCAAGAATCGTTGACACTGATTCATTAGGAAAGAGCACCTGTAACATGTAGCCAGCATCCTCAGCCTCTACTTCGTTAGAAATAGAAGAACATCCCTTAGCTATTAGATACAGATAGATGTGATTCTACCAGTACCAGACATCACATTTAACTCCTCAACTTTACTCTGGAGGATGCACTAATGTTCTGGTTTTATTTTTCTAGTGTTTTGAACAAAGATTCTAGAATCTAGACACATTATCTTCAATTCAAACCAGATCAACAGATAGTTCTGTCGTATGTGCAATGTTACTAGAAAGTATTCTGCAGAAATATATGGTCATAAGCTTTTGAATTCACTCTCCTAGTTCAACTTAAGACCACAAAACAGGTCCTACTCAACCTGTGAAGAGCGGAAGAGCATATATCATTCAAGCATGTTGCAGACTTGCAGTCTTCTTGGAATAAAGTGAGCGGTTAAACAAGCACCAATCACTAGCCCAACAGGACAGATATGTTTTTTCAACATTAACAGGACAAATATTCATTTAGTTGTAGATACACTCTGGTGTATCTTTGATTGTGATTGGCTTAAACCGATGTAGATAAAATGTATGTCGATATGCCTAGCAGATGTCATGTAGACCAAACAGAAATGGAAATTTATAAGTCGACATGTAAACTTACTTCACCAGAGTACAGTTCAGCGAATATGCATCCAAGAGACCAAATGTCAATCCTCTGGTCATATGGAAGACCCAAAATAATCTCAGGAGCACGGTAAGAACGTGACTGGACGTATAGGCTTAAGTTATCTGTCAAGAAGCAACTGCTTCCAAGATCAATAACCTTGACTTCACATCTGCTGTAGCTCTTCATAAGGATGTTCTCTGGTTTCAGGTCACAGTGAACTATATTTAAATCATGCAAATACACCAAAGCTTCTAAGCACTGTCGAGCTATAGCCTGAAAATGAAGGGAAGGTCTCATGTTTCAGTAGGTATTTTTACATTTTCAAGAAATAAACTAATTATGCTTAAAAGCACATTCCAGACTTCCCAAAAATATCACACAGAAAAAAGTGAAACAAAGGACCGAAACATAAATATCTTCCTTTAAAGCTACAGTGTACAAGGTCTGTTGTAAATGCTTTGATATGGTGCCACTAGTTGCAAGTGATGACATCATTAATAAAATCAGAAGATATGCAATAAGGTTACAGAGAGTGCTTTGGTAGCAGAACAGACGGAGATACTCTAAAAAAAAGGAAGTAATAATCAGGTACCTGTATTCTGGGCAATGAAAAGTAGACCTCATCACTGGACTCCTGGTTATACTTTTGAAATTCATATAGATTTGCCCGTAGTAATTCGGTGACAATGAAAAGATGTTCCTGTTGATTGTTTCAGCTGTCAGCATCATGCGACGTCAAAAATGAAAAAAAAAATGCTGGGAGTAATATTTAACAGGCCAATAGCTGAAGCACACATCTTGCATAAAAAGAACAGCTCATAAGAGTTACGACTTGGAAGAATTTGATCTTCTTTTTTCCTTTTTTGAAAGCAATTAGACTCTTCATTGTAAGGTATGGTGTAAAAGAAAGCCAATGGTTTGTATCTCCATATCAATACCTGATAGTAGAAAAAATCATATAGGCGCAATATATGATGTGCATCTGCCGGATCATGTTTATTTACAAACTTAAGTAGCTTTATCTCATCCAAACTCTGGTCAAAGAAATCCTTGTCGTTTTTAATTATTTTAAGGCAGACATCCATTCCCGTGCGAAGATCATGTGCCTGTACGACCCTGCTGAATGCAGCGGAACCAAGATACTCAGTGATGCGATATCTTCCAGCAACAACTGAATCTACCACAATAGGAAAATCTTTGTTTTCCTCAAAGCCAGTCCTGCAGGAGAAGCCTAAGCATGAGTATATTCAAATGTTTGGCAGCAGAAATAAATAGAAAACGTATTGGATAGTGAACCTGTTCTTCCGGTGGAAAATCCTCAGCTCAAATTCCTCATATTCCTGATGAAAAATAGAGCTTGCAAGATCCATATCTGTTTTCGGACCTTCATCAGTATTATTAGTATTTTGAACATTTGTATCCGCTAGCCCGAAGTCCTCCATCCCATAAATATCTTCAGGAATATCAATCTCAGGAAAAGGATGCACACTGTAACTATCCTTTAGAAATTCTTTGTCATCGACAATTTTGTCATCTGTTATAAGGTCAATGTTTAGTTCATCCTTTACTCTGAAGTCAAGGTTAAACCTATGGTCTGAAAGAGATAAATAAAGTCAGAATGGAACCAACTAGTCCACAAGCAAAAATAAATAACTTCACTTCATATGAGCATAAGGAATTTTAGAATTACAAAGGTACGCAAATTTGGATCAACCAGAAAAACTACATCAGATCAACCAGCAAAATCACATCATAATTCAAGTTTGTTGTGGGTTCGTAATTCAAGCATATACCAATGTTCTGGAATTGTGACAGTCAGATGCTAGTACAAAATATAATCTCTTCAGAAAACAATCCAATTGCAGAGTGAATCCTTTCAAGCATGTTAAAGAATTTTGCGAAACATGACAAATGATCCTGGGGAATATGGAAGAGGGCAGAAGCACTTACTGTTAGCAGCATTTGCGTCTTCAGACAAGTACGGACTGAGCATCTGAAGCTCCTTCTCCAGGGCACTCAGATCAAACTGCTGGTCATCTCCACGCCTGGAATCCACCAATGGTCCTCCCTTGAGGGTGGCATCGTCATTCACATTGCGCTTGAACTGGTGCGCGTCTGCACCGCACTCATCCAACACCTCCGTCAGGTCGTCCATGATCTGATACCTCCCGTACACAGCAGACCAAGAATCCCTCACAAACTCCCGACCATTCTTGTGCTCCGTTTCCCCGTGGCAGCAACTGCAGGGCGGTGATGTATACACCTCTGCGCACCCTTCAGAGTTTGGATTGCCCTTGCTGCGCGCGTGGCGTCGGCTGCTGTCGTCGCCAATGTCGCATGTTTCGCTCTGCCTCGAGCAGATGTCAGGGTCAACAATGAACTTGTCCTCCTCGTCGCCGTCGCCGCTCTTACCACTGATCTCTGGCTCGCGGTGGAACAGGTGGTCGTCGTAGAGCCGGTTCTCGCCGAAGAAGAGGTCGGTGGTGTCGTACTCGCGCGCAGTGCCGAATTCCGACGCCTCCGACGGCGCGCGTAGCGGCGACCACACCCCGTACGGATTCAGCAGCCCTGATCTCCAAGCAAAACAGCCAAACAAGACAAAATTCAGATCAGAATTCGAGCAAAAGCACACACGCGAGCTTGAAGCATGCATCTCTCGTTGACGCGCAGAGATCGAGATTCACAGCGTCAGTCAGTCAATCACAGGCCCCGCTCTCGGGAGGCCGCGCGCGCCGAGGACCAGGACCAGGAGGGTTCAACTCTCTGGTGAAAAACTAATGGACTGTGTCTCGTGCAAGCACGCAGTGTACCTGAAGGCGTGGAGCTCGTGCTGAGGAAGGCGTCGGAGGAGGAGCTGGAGGCAGGGCTGGCGAGCGCGCCCCCGGCCCCGTCGGAGGCGGAGTAGGAGGCGCCGAGCCGCAGCGGCGGGAGCCGGGGGTCGTCGGAGTCGGTGGATTCGTCACCGCGCCTCCCCGCAAGGACGCCGTTCCGGAGCGCGAGGCCGCGGCCAGCGTCGGCGGGGAACCCCAGCCCCACGACGCCGATGGCTTCCTCCGCGCCACGCGCCATGGCCAGCGAAGTCACTCCCTCCCTCGCGCAGTCACACGTGCGCCCGCCGCTGACCCCGCGCGGCCACCACCACCACCACCACCATTTGAAGCCAAGCGAACCGAGGCGAGCCGGTACCGCGGCACGCGACGAGAGCGAGAGCGAAGCAAAGCACTAGCAGGAGCGAGGCCGCACGGGATCCAACCAACCAACTCGCCCGCACACGACAGCGCCTTCGGGGCGGGGCCGTCCCGCTGACGGGCGGGGCCCGCGGGCCAGCGTGTCGATGTCGGCGTCGGCCCGGGGGCCGCTGTCGTCCCATGGACGCCGCGGTGGGTGGCCTGGGCTGCCATCCGACGTGGAGGGAGCGGGGCCGTCATTGTTGTCAGTCGCTGTTGCGCTGGACGCCCCCTCCCGCCCCGCCCCGCTCCGCTGGGGGAGGGGATCCGGATCCTCTGCGGCGCGCTGCGCTCGTGACGGACACGGCGGATCGGCCGATCTACCACCCCACTGCCACCAGCGTCCAGCGGCAACGACGTCAGATCTATCTGCCTGCCGTGGTAGGGCAGGGCGGCCTTCCCTTGGCAGCAGAGCACCTTTCCCGGCCCTACCGTCGGAACCGCACCTGCCCCGGCTTTAGCGAGCAGCCGCGCATAATTGCGTCCTCGCCGGGCTGTGCCATCGTACTCGTACCACGCCGGAGCCGCCGTGCGATCGTGCACTGGCTGGTTACTGAACGGATCAATGAATGATGCTGCTGCTGCTGCATAATTGCGCGATGTTTCTCTTCGGTTTGGTAGATGAGCGTTACGGGCTAGCTCCTGGTGGGGCGCGTGAGTTTTGTGCGATCCAAGAAAGAAAAGGCTACAGTGCAAAACGGGTCACTGGAAAAAAAATGGATGAATGAAGCTCCTCTGCGACTTGGTTTGTTTACCGCCTGAAAAACATGGGCGGGTGCTTTTTTTTTTAATCTGGTCTGGTTAGGCGTGTACCCTCCGGTAAAAACGACGTCGCACTGGAGAGTTCCTTGTCATGGCAGTTCGACCGACTATCTATAGGAGTAGGGTGAAAACAAAAGAAAAGTGCTCAAAGTAGAGTACTCTTCTATCTACCTCGTGAAAGGAAAAGATTGCGTTCGTGCTGTTTGTACGCTTAATGGTTGCAGTTACAGCGAGTCGCAGATGTGATCTTAATTGACGACCGCTGGAAAAGCGACTAGTAAAAGAAGACCGTCCCAGCGAGCAGTTCATATCCTCTTCAAGGTCTGGTGATAACGCCGGTAAATACTGGCCTCATTTATCTTTATTACAGTAGTGAAAGGGGGAGCAAAGCTTGGTCTGTTTACTTTACTTTACCATCTTTACGTGAAGGCATTGCAACGACTACTAGTATACTCCTACTTAAGCAAGTTATTTATGCTCAAATCTCTGCTCTAACTGAGTAAAGTTTGGGGAATAATGTTTTTGAGCTTGCCAAACCTGTCACTATTACATCTCCACTGGTCCAGGCCGCCTTTAATATGTTCTCTTATCTTTATTAGTTTGGAATGATAAAGCCGAATGCGCTGTCTAAACAAGCCGCTTTCTCTTTTGATTTTCTTCTCCGCTTGAAAACGGCGGTAGCTGAAGCTTAAGTGTAAAGGCAACATGATTAGTCAGCGAAATGGGAGGAATGGCACACAATGTCCAATGATTTCGGAAGCAACGGCCCCAAGAGCAGTGGGGTTTAAAGTTTAAACCCACCAACAATTGATCGCTACAAGCACATGAGGCCAGTCAAACTCTGAAAATTGTACTGTGATGACAAACTGCAGGTTACCCTGATCCCGTTTTGGCATGTAGCCGAAACTTTCAGTATCAGACAGCAACACAGCAGCGTACCCTCAGACAATCTAGTGCACTACTACTGCAAATGGAACGGCACACATTTGCCTAGCACTATACAAAAGTTGCGGCTACATGGCTACATGGCGCCATCTTGTCCTCTTCCCTTGGCAATATGCTGTTTTGGTACAGCTGAAAGCAAAGCTGCACTAACAGTCAGTGGCCTACTAGGCATATCTAGTTCTTAACCACCAATACAGAAGAATCCATCAAGCCAACAAAGTGTATCTGAGGGGGAAACAACAAAACATTGTACAACACTTAGCATCAGGTACAGCAAAAGGAGATATCATCAGGCAGGAGCGGTTGGTGCATCATTCGGTGCGTGCTCCTCACTCGGCGATACCGGGAAAGCTACTTACACGAGTAAGCCAATCAGGGGGGGAGCCTATCTAATTAAATTTCCGCCAAAATAATCATCAGAGAAGGAAAGAGGGTCTATGCTTAGTGGGCCAACGGCCAGACTTACATGACCGGAACTAGAGCACCAGCTACAAGCCTGCGATTTCACTCATTTCCCATCTTTACAGATCCATCCTTGATAAGCCTTATGCTTAGGCTATTGAAACGTCCTCTCGAATAATGCCGCGAAGCCTTTCGCCAGTCTGTGCCGGTTTTCATCATTGCTACAAACTCTTCAAAGCTAATTTTGCCATCCTGCGGAAACAATCAAAGTAGATGTTTAGCATGGAGAGAAATACCACCATCTGAAGGTTGTACCTTCCTTTTGGCATAAAGCACAAATGAACCCCACCTTGTCGGTGTCAACTTCTTGCAATATGTCCTTCACCACTTCTGTGATATCAACTGCCCCATCCTCCGCCAGGGCCTCCTGAAGCTCCTCGGGCTCAATAAAACCATCGCCATCCTTATCGAAAAACAGGAAGGCCCGCCGAAGGTGTTCATCATTTGCCATCCTTTGTAAATGAAGTGAGATAGCCAAAAATTCACCATAATCTAGTGCTCCTCTACCATTTGTATCCACCTAACATCCAACCAAAATGATCAGATATGCAAATCTTCAACATTTTGTTCTCGTAAATTTTACAAGTCAAACCATTGGGACTACTTAATTCTCAAGTTGACTACAACGTCACATGCAAATATGCAATAGTGGTATACTCTAATTATGGACCTTATGCGACCCCCAAAAAAAGATGGTAAATGATAAAGAATTAGCAGGTACATTGAGTTTTATATGTTCAATCTGTATAAATCAAAACTTCTGGAAAATGTTAGCCATGAGGCTCTAGATCTTATCTGTCATAAACAACATATGAAGTGAGTAGAATAGAAAGGTCCTTAATTGGAAATAAAAGTAAAAGTTGATTATATCCTGTATCCCATATTGCTACTTTTCAAGGTCCCAAGAACTAAATTAATTCAAAAAGGGACCACGATTTATAATACTTCTACCGTCTGGTACAAAAAACATGTCAATATATTTACTGCATTTCCGGTTGATCGAGCAACAGAAGAACTATCTATCAGACATAATTTTTTGCAGAAATAATGTCATTCAGTTTGGACTGTGATAAAAAGATCAGTAAATGTAACTGAACATTTTTTAACAAGCAAGCAAAATCCTGTATATTACTTACAGCTTCTATTAACATTTGCACTTCAGATTCTGCAAGGTGAGAACCAAATTTTGCAATCCCGCTCTTCAACTCTTCATATGAGACTATACCGTCATTATCAGTATCCATCACTTTGAACATCTCCTTTATGTCCTCAACTTCTTCAGCCGACAAGTGGTCAGCAATAACCTAGTCAGATAAAATTTCCTCAGTACAACATATTTTCGATGTAAATTTGAGAAAATATATTCAGTATCAAAGGACACAAAATTCAATTAATGGGAAAACGAAATTCAAACCCTTAGAGCTCTTCTTTTGAATCTGTTCATCCTTGAAAATTGTTTCAGCCTTGACTTTACAATGTCTCCAAGAGGAACATTTGGAGCTTTCTTGGCATTTTGAAGCCATGTATGCTCTGTGACAACAGAAATCAAGAATCTATATGAATATCAAACTATCTGAAAAAAGAATTAAGAAAAACAAGATGCACAGTAACATAAGGTCGATTAAATGCGTGGATAACTGGTGGGTAGTATGGGAAACTTGGATAGTCGGTTCAATAGGTATCCCGCGATTGTAAGAAGGAAGGCATGTGACTTAAATATTAGAACATGAAGCGGCAAAATGAAGAAATTAGGCTTTGTCTATTTTGCTAAAATATTAGGCACATACTAACTCGGTAGAGTGCAAAATCAATATTATGCTGCCCATGTCTTGGATAATCGACAAGCTTCTCTTTTCTTTGAGAATTAACACATGCTCCAAGTAATTGTCATCTGGTGCTTGTAATTGTGTTTCATGCCAGACATCAACGATGTATCTCGAGATTACAGCAACATTTAAAATCAACTTCCCGAATCCTCATTTTACTCTGGGCACCTTCGCCCGTCAGATTTCTACTTGTGTTTACTTTTGGATTCAGCATTGCTCAGTATTTTACATTTACATCCAACTTAGAAAAGTTAACAATATGCTAACAGGAAGTATAGCGAGGCAACTACTCAAAGTGGACCCTGCATAACTTTTACTACCAGTGGTAGGCCGTACATCCTTCAAATTGATCTGAGTATTAGATCCAACGCGAAACAGGTTTACCACGTGGCCAAAATAAACTACATAACATGGCATCAGGATATGGTTGGTAGATACTTATGTGCAAAAATGTAAAACCACTCAAAACAAGGCAGACTGGTCCAGTGATCAGCTATCAGATTACACGTTGCCAGTTGAAAAAGAAAACATGAAAGGGGGCTAGCTGAAGTTTAAAGCAGCACCAAACAGTAGGAACTTAAACAAATTTGATGTTCCGTAAACTTTGAGGATATTAAAACTAACATAACACAGTGCCGGTTTTGAAAGCACTACCACTATCACTATGTACATCTTACCAAGAACTTGCTTTGCCGTTAGCCTGATTTTCGGGTCAGGCTGAAGCATCTGTCGAACTAGATCTTTAGCATTATCAGAAACATGGGGCCAGGGTTCTCTCTTAAAGTCTATATTTCCACGAAGGATAGCTTGTGCCACTCCTTGTTCAGTCTCTGCAATATAGCATGGTAAGACCGTTTGCACGAGAGCAAAGCTGAAGGATAAAAGGTTCTCACAAAGATAAGGCAAAGTACCAGCCCAAAATGGAGGAACACCGCATAACAATATATACAAGATAACGCCAGCACTCCAAATGTCTATTTCAGGTCCATAGTTTCTCTTCAGCACTTCAGGAGCCATATAGTAGGGACTTCCCACAATTTCAGAGAACTTCTCACCTAAACAATCACATAATGCCATCATATTATGTACGGTACAAAATGTTTAAACATATATGTATAGCAGACATTTCACAGGGAATAATTAAAGGTGTGCGGCAGATAGCAAAGTAAATCATCAAAGTTTGAATTGACTCGAATTACAAAAATAAAAAGTGATATTTGAGGGCTTTCCTGACATAAAGAGGCATTATAAATCCAACAGCGTCGTATAAGGAAAGGGACGTTACATATTTTCAGATGGTTTATCTATTACATTCTTCCTACAAGGAAACTGCTGCAAGGACACGTGTTTTCAAGCCTATAAAGAGCTATGTTGTTTAATACCGAAGGCCAGATTTGGCAATAAAATGTGTTGCCTAAAAACATTTGGTATGCCTATAATCAACAGCGAACAAATCAACAACAAACAGACAGACCACTTTCTTTTTGTGAAACAAGTTAAATGTATCAAGCTAAGGCAACGGCAAGATATAAGTTCACAAGTTACAACTGTTTGTTGCTCCATACATACATTAAAATCAATTGGAGCCGATTCTTAGTTATGGAAACAACCAAACAAACCAAGTAAGCAAGATCAGTATGGCAATGAAGACTAGGTGCTTGTAAGTATTGATGACATGAAGGACAAGTGATACACGAGCAAGGGTGAGAATTCCACAATAAGCTCAATAAGGTGCAAGCTGTGTGATGTGAAATGTTTCATAACAGGAAATCAACAAGAGAAATATGTTATAGAACGGAGCATAGATTTACAGCACATCAATGATTCAAGTAGTTCAAGACTTAACTACTTTTTCAACAAGAGGGTAAGAGATATGGAACAGAAATGGACCAATGGTGCCTATTGAGTGAAGCAACATAAAGGGGCACACCGCACAACTGTGTGAAACTGTTATCAGTATTATTTCAAAGTCTACTGTGGCATATTTTTCATGATCAGTATGACTTCTTATAAATAATAACCAATACTACTGCCGCCAAATGAGCTGCTTATACATAACGATAAGTCTACTAACAGCTACGTGTAGATGATGATAGGCCACCTGCCTTGGTATTCCCCAAAATAATTGTGCTCAGGTTCAACATGGGATCAGCATACAGATACCAAGACTTGGTGCGGAGTATGGACTACATGCGAAACGACATTACACTATTTTTGGCAACAGCAATGTGCCGTCTGCTCCCACTAATGATTCCCA
This sequence comes from Elymus sibiricus, assembly GCA_039707655.1. Lineage (NCBI taxonomy): Eukaryota > Viridiplantae > Streptophyta > Magnoliopsida > Poales > Poaceae > Elymus > Elymus sibiricus. The sequence goes on from CM077663.1 coordinate 339,376,073, forward strand.
AATCCTAAAAATAGCAGTCACCCAGGAACCAGCAAATCAACCTAGCACCTAAGATTCCAGCCAATATGTGGACCAGCAGCACAATCTGCAAGAGCCAACTACATCAAGAGACATACTACCGAGTACTGACATACCACCAACTTGTGTTACGAAAGAAAGAACCCAATACATCTAAAAAGTCCTACCAAAAGAGAACCACCAAAATCTAGTTCTAGTCAGATTACGCAAGCACGAAAATAGCACTCAGCTACAGTACCGAGCACTACCGAAAATTCCACCCAGAAACGGCCACCAGCCCACCAACCCACGGATCACGCGCTCAGACAGAAAAAAAAAACGTCCAAAAGTGCAGCGACCAGTTCGTCCAAATCACGGTGGATCTCAGCGCCTCACCGGGCTTGAAGAAGATGGAGAGGCCGAAGTCGATGGCCTTGAGCGGCGAGTTCTCCTTCTTGTTGGCGAAGAGGAAGTTCTCGGGCTTGAGGTCGCGGTGGATGACGCCGTGGTGGTGGCAGAGCTGCACGACCTCGACGATGGTGCGCGTGACGGCGGCGGCGGCGCGCTCCGTGTAATGGCCCCGCGCGACGATGCGGTCGAAGAGCTCCCCGCCCTCGCAGAGCTCCATGACGAGGTGTACGGCGCCCTCGTCCTCGCAGGCCTCCCGCAGCGTGACGATGCTGGCGCTCCTGGGCAGATGGCGCATGATGGCCACCTCCCGGCGCACGTCCTCCACGTCGACGGGCGTGCGCAGCTTGCGCTTGGAGATGGACTTGCAGGCAAGCAGCTCCTTGGATCCCCGGTCCATGCACAGGTACGTGACCCCGAACTCGCCGCGCCCCAGCTCCCGGTCCAGCGCGTACTTCTCGTCGATCCCGCCGCTCACGTCGCGGCCCTCCTCCCCGAGCACCGACAGCCGCTTCTTCTCCCCGGCGCCGGCGCCGGCGCCGCCCCCTGCCCCTCCCCCCGCTCCGCCGCCGTTCCGCGCCTGGTGGGGCTTCTTCTTCCCGGCGGAGGCGGGGAAGTGCGACGACGAGACGTCCTCCCGCGCCGCGGCCGCCGGGGAGCGGCAGCAGTTGCCCATGGCCGCGCGAGATCGGGGGTGGGGCCGCTAGGGTTCGTACGGCATTGGGCGCCGCGCGGGTGGGGGAGGAGGGGACTCCGCTTCAGTGCCTTAAGGCACCTGCCTTTGTGTCTATGACATGTGGGCCCAACAGATGGCTGGCCCACATGTCACGGACCCAAAGGCAGGTGCCTTTAAGGCACCGAAGCTGCGTCCGGGGAGGAGGACGGGTCGAGGAGGAGAGAGGGGTGGAGTGCCTGCCTGCTGTGCCGAGGGACAGAGAAGGTGGGCTAGCTAGAGAGACAGAGCAGTAGTGGTAGTCTTTGGAGTAGTAGAGATGAGACCTGTGTCGTCGGGTATAACGGTATGGAGGAGCCGTGGGGGACGGGGTTCGGGGGACGCGTAGCCCGCGGGGATGGTGGTGGTGGGAGGACAAGGGTGGGGAACATTCCCACATGTGATGATGGTTTGGTGAGCCCGATGGGTCGCTGAGAGGCGGGCCCCGAGGGTGGGGGTCGGGCCTCTGCGGGGAGTTCGGGGGTGGCGGGCCCCACGGTCGTCGGCAGTTTGACCGGATTCCGTGACCGGAGTTTCGAGTTTCGACGGCCGCGGGCAAAGGAATCGGAGAATCTGGCTGACATATAGAACCAGGCGCGATTAGCCGTTGTTTATAGTGCTTATTAATCTGAAAGATGCTGTGAGAGAGTTTTCTTAATCCCCAGTATTACGCGATTGCATCAGCCCGTGTAACGAGGAATCGGGATATAATCTACCGCTGGGAGTAGATTAAAGGAAATTATTGTGATGTTTTTTTTCGAAAAGGGGCGCTTTATATTACTTAAAAGATTTAAGTATTACACCCGGCCTCTGCATAACTAAGATGCACACAGGCAAACAAGGTCCTCTCACACAAACAAAAAATAAAAAAGGCGAAATACAAAGAGACATGTAGAGTCCGTATAACGCAAAGCGTAGGGGGGCCAATCCTAAGATCATGCTGCCACCCATGTTGGGTAAAAGTATCCCTCGCCGTAGCCTCCAATCGTGTACACACCTCCGTAAACAGGTCTCGATTCTCCACGCGTTGTAGAGAGGACCATAAACGAAGAGTCCCTGTACATCTGTAGATAACTTGCATCAGAGAAGTACTTTTATCATTAAAAACCTTATCATTTCTACATAGCCAAAGCGACCAAATAACGGCAAGCGCTCCCACCCTGAGAAGAGTTCTAAACCTGTGATCAATCCCATGTAACCAGTTACCAAATACATTAGCAACGCTACAAGGGGGATACAAGCTAGAAGCTATTTGGATGACTGACCATATAGAACGAGCCAATTTGCATTGGAAGAATATATGTTTTATTGTCTCATCATGGTGACAAAAGACACATTGCGTACTTCCATGCCAATTCCTCTTAATAAGGTTATCTTTAGTAAGAATGACTCCGCGACGAAGATACCATGCTAAGATTTTATTCTTAAGAGGTATCTTCATCTTCCAGATCTTCTTGTTATTATCAACTGGCACATCAGACTGGAGTAACGCTCTATACATTGACTCCACTGAGAATTGTCCATTCCCATGGAGGTTCCATCGGAAAACATCAGACCCATGTGACAATTGCACCGTGGACAACCGCTAGAGCAGGATGTTCCACGATTGGAGTCTGGGTCCAATTAAATCTCTTCTGAACGTCACATTTGGCGGAAAAGATTCCATTACCGTGGCGATAGTATCACCCTTGTGGCGCACAATGTTGTATAGAGCCGGATATTGTTCCCGGAGTGTGGCATCTCCTAGCCACTTGTCCTCCCAGAATCTAATTTCCGAGCCGTCCTTAATTGAGAAGGATCCATAGCAGAAGAAATATTTCTTCGTAGCCATTAGACCCGCCCAAAAGTGGGAATCCCCAGGCTTCCAGTATACCTGGGATACCGCCTTGGAACCCACATATTTCCTCCTTAGGAGGGTTTGCCATACACCATCTTCCGTCAGTAATTTGAACAACCATTTGCCGAGGAGGGCCATATTCTTAACCTCAAGGTCATGAATGCCCAACCCGCCTTGGTCTTTGGGACGGCAAACCACACTCCATTTGGCCAGTCGATATTTCTTTCTCTCGCTATCTCCTTGCCAAAAGAATCTTGATCGGAAATAATCCAATCTATGTAAGACTCCTTTCGGCAACTGGAAGAAGGAAATCATATATAGTACCATATTACTTAGTACTGAATTGATGAGGACCAATCTTCCACCCAGAGACAGCAGTTTACCTTTCCAACTGCTAAGTCTTTTTTGCAGTCTCTCCTCGACGTGTTTCCATTCAGCATTTGTGAGTCTCCGATAATGTATCGGTATCCCCAAATATGTGATTGGAAACTGGCCCAACCCGCATCCGAACAGTTCAGCGTACAGGTGGGCCTCGTCTTGAGCGTCGCCAAAGCAAAACAATTCACTTTTATGAAAATTGATCTTGAGACCCGAGAGTTGCTCGAATGCTGATAAAATCAGTTTCATATTTCTCGCTTTCTCGAGGTCATGATCCATGAAGAGAATCGTATCGTCGGCATATTGAAGTATAGAGAGACCACCATCAACAAGATGATTTACTACCCCATCAATTTGGCCGTCAACCTTGGCACGCTCAATCATGACCGCTAGCATATCCGCCACTATATTGAATAGCATGGGCGATATCGAGTCACCTTGTCGCAATCCCTTCTTCGTTTGGAAATAGTGTCCAACGTCATCATTGACCTTAATGGCAACACTACCTCCAGAAACGAAGCTATGAACCATAGCGCGCCACTCTGCAGAAAATCCTTTCATCCTAAGAGTCTGTTGAAGAAATGGCCACTTGACTTTGTCATAAGCTTTTTCAAAGTCTATTTTGAGTACCACCCCATTCAACTTTTTCCGGTGTAATTCATGGACTGTTTCATGAAGAACAACAACTCCATCTAGGATGTGTCTGCCTTGCATGAAAGCTGTCTGTGAAGGGCGAACCACACGTTCAGCAACCGAATTCAACCTAATAGTCGCAACCTTCGTGAATATTTTAAAACTAACATTAAGGAGGCAAATAGGTCTATATAGTTGTATCCTTCCAGCCTCATTAACCTTAGGTAATAAAATAATCTCACCGAAGTTTAAGCGAAACAATTCTAGTTGGCCAGCATGAAGGTCGCTAAACAAAAGTAGGAGATCCGGTTTGATGACTTCCCAGAAGTTCTGATAGAACTCTGCGGGAAAACCATCCGGACCCGGAGCTTTGTTATGCTCCATTAGGAAAACCGCCTTTCTAACTTCCTCCTCGGAGTATGAAGCTGTTAGTAGGCTGTTTTCCTCATCAGAGACCTGGGGGATGTCATCTGTTCGGGACTCATCCATCGAGAAGTTTCCTTCCTCTGGGGCTCCGAACAGATTTTTATAATAATTAGTGATATAAGATTTAAGTTGCTCATGCCCCTCAATCGTGCCCTCATCCTGTTGTAGGGAATGAATAACTTTCTTCCGATGTCTGCCATTGGCGATTCCATGGAAATATCTAGTATTCGAATCACCTTTCAGGATAAACTGAGAGTTAGAATGTTGGTACCACTTGAGTTCCTCTTCACGCAGCATGTTAGCTATCTGTGCATTTGAATGATTCTTGATCTCGATTTCATGCTCAGATAGAGGTCTAACCTCTGCCAAAGCTTCTAATTCATCAATGATAGATGAAAGACGAAGCTTCTCCTTTTTGAGGATACCTACCGTATGCCTAGCCCAACCACCAAGGAATTTACGTAATGCACGCATTTTGTTATTCCATCTGTGTATTGGGGTAGGCCCGGCCACCGGTTTCTCCCACACCTCCTTGACCATATCATGGAAGCCATCCCGAAGCAACCACCCAAGTTCGAACTTGAACTTGCGTTTATGTTGTGGTCGTGGCAAACCAGTAGTTAGGAGAATGGGTGCGTGGTCTGATATAGCCTCGATACAAGGTAGAGCACGAACAGACACCATAGGAAATTTAGATTCCCAGTCAGTATCCAATTCAAGCAAATGTAGAACGAGATGCTTGATTATGCAATCTTATTAATTGCGGAATGATAGTCGCACTGAGAATGTGGATGTTGTTTACCTTTTGTTTCGTTAGCAGTAACAGTGGAATCAGCCTATGGGTCGCTTGTTAGTTCCCGTAGAATAAAATGCCCATGGGTCGCTTGGAGAAAAAGAAACTTGAATGCGGGAATGAAAACAGAAGTATAAACACGGAATACAGGAAAAAAGTTGTACTATGACTAGAGACATATAGATATGTATTTTGTTATAGGAGCGTCGGGGGTTGGCGTCCACCCCGACGCCAACCAGGACTACCAGGAGCCTCGCCGTCGTCGTTCGTGTCCGTTCGACCACCTCGTCGCTGCCGGGGAGCACCGGAGCATCGAGTTCGTCCAGATCCGAGTCGCGCCCGCATTTTCCTGTGAAGTTCCGGCGACCTAGCCGCCGTGGTGAGCCTTGATCCATCCCTGGCCGTCCGATTTGAATCCAACACGTTAGATTCAATCATTAAACCGAATCGGTATGTTTTAATTTCGGCCGTTAGATCTAGATCAGACAACCCACGTTAGATCACTTAAATGAACCAGTACGGGCCAATCAGAGACTGCCACATGTACAAACTTATTCGAAACATTATCCAAAAGAAATCCGTTAAATAAAAAGAAAAATTGTTGTTTTGCAGAAAAGCCAAATCTATCATAACTAAATATCCAGAGGTCCAAATTGAATGATTCTTTTTGCAAATGAATTTTAGAATAATTTTAAAAAAATCAAATTTGAAATTTTCAAATTTGAATTCGAAACAAAATGATTTAAACACTAAATAGGCAATAACTTTTAAACTAGAAATTCAAATTAGGTGATTCTTTTGCAAACTATAACTAGTTGAATGCAGTTTAATTTGGTTCACTGTTAATTGAAATATAAAATTTATGTAAATAGTTTCTGGATAAAAACTTGTAAACTCTAAATTCAAAGATATTTGAATTCTTTTTATAAAATAAAATTTATAAATAAATTAGAGACAAATCAGACGTGGCTAGAACCAATTGTCAAATGTTAGGACATGTTGTAAATTAATTTTTAAATAATTTGAATTAGTGAAATCAAATGGAAGAAATCAATTAAGTCTGAAATTAAATAGAAGATTAATTAATGAATTAATTAAATTCATTTAGTAAAACATTATGATCAAAATTATTTTTAAATAATTCCAAAGTCGAACTTAAGTCAAATATTTTCAAATGTTTCCAAAGAGTGTGAGTCAAGTCAAATGAAGTTTAAATAATTTCAAAACATATTCAAACTTCAATTTGAATTGACTAATATGACTTAAGTCATTTAGAAGTTCAAACCCAACTAGTTTGACTAGTTGAATCTATTAGGTATGAACCTAGTAAGTCAAACCAATATGAATATTTTAATAAAGTCAAAGACCAAGAAAATCATGAACCTAAATTGAAAGCTCAAATTGACAAGCATCAAACCCTCAAAACCAACACTTGTATTTGTGTATTGCACATTTTCATTCATGCAAGTTTTCCTTTTGCATGAATTGATTGCTTATGGTTGCTATGTGCTACTTGTTTGTCAACGTTAGATTACGTGGAGTGCAACCCCTGTGACTGTGAGGAGTGCACCAGTGACAACAACAACCAAGACAAGTTCCATTTGATCATGTTACCCAATATTTTTTTGCATTGTAGTTTTCACGTGATAGGTGTGTGAGTTTAGGATGCTAAATTCTGTACAACCCAGTAGTTAACAACTTAGGTCCAAACTTACGCTGACCTTGTAACCATCGAGTAGTTGCTTAGCAGTTACGACGTGGATTGGGAGACACCAATTAATGTTCCATCATGCAACATTATGGTTGACTATTTAATTAAAACTTAATTAACAAATCATCTGGGCGGTACTTCGGTATTGCTTGGTGGTCGCGTGTTTTGTGGGCGCCCGTCCATTCTCAAAGGGGTTGTACGAGTTCAAAGTTGAGTAGCTTGCATGTGTAACCGTGAAACTATATGGGCTCTATCTGAACCAGGTAAGTTGTGGGAACCCTCCTGCAGCAGAGTAACAGATGTATGTGTGTAGGTTGGACTGGGTGTGTCATTTCTGAGAGGGCAACCACTTTCCAAAAGTCTCGTCTTGATCCAAGTGATGACCTGGCCGCCACAGCCAGGTCATGGGATGAGCGGTAACATCTCTTCGTTGACTCCATTGGACGCAGGGGTGGACATCGCGCAAGATACCGCTAGATTGGCTGGAGACGAGAGTCCGATCCGGGAGGAGAAGAGATTGAGCGAGAAGGAAAGGGGATGAATGAATCGTGAGGAGGAAGATTGGTAGGCTAGTGGGACGATGGGCAACAGTAAATGAGCAGCAGTCGGCGTTGGTCTTGAATATGCACCATAATGCCCTATTCCATTGTGGGACATCTGAGCCCGAGCATGTGCTTTCACTCGGAAGATCACTTTCGAGTACGATAGTGATTTTCCCCCTAGTTTTCTTATTTGTTTTTCTCCATGGACTTTGATTGATCTAGGCTATGACACGGTGTTATTCGAATAGAACTCAGTCACCAGATCCAAACAATGATACATGCACATCAGGGTCACACATTAGATGTAGGTGACGAGGTCATCTCCCACCGGGTAGGCTCACGGTGATCCAAACCAAGCAAGAGCCTCTAGGGGGCCCAAATCCATGTTCATTATGCAACAGAAGACCTACCATCGTGATAGAGGTTTGTACACTCCGACCGTTTACTCATTTGGAGATCCATTCGGATGACAAAAGTAGAATTCCACTCGGATGAACTTCACTCGGACAAAGGCAATTCAAGAGCCAGGAGGATTGATTGGGGTGTTATCATATCCTTAAGAATCTAGCGTTGCACCTGCACTTTAGTACGCCTGTTACAGTCCGTAGTGGGCATGTGTAATAGTAATGATAACTTCATCAGTAATAGTAAACCTTGGATGATCCACAACTACCTCACACACATCATGCCACCTCCTACATCAAACCATCCTGCAAAGCGAAATCTAAGAATGTGCACTTAAAATTGTTGGGGAACGTTGCATGGGAAACAAAAAAAATTCCTACGAACACCCAAGATCTGTCTATGGAGATCAACATCTACGAGAGGAGAGATCGGATCCACATACCCTTGTAGATCGCTAAGCGGAAGCGTTAAGAAATGCGGTTGATGTAGTCAAACGTCTTCGCGATCCAAATCGCAAGCTGTCCCGCGATCCAATCACAATCTAGTGCCGAACGGACGGCACCTCTGCGTTCAACACACGTACAGCTAGATGACGCCTTCACCTCCTCGATCCAGCGAGCGATGGTGAAGTAGTAGCTCGAGTACTCTGGCAGCACGATGGCGTGGTGACGGTGGTGGTGAAGAACAATCTCCGCAGGGCTTCGCCAAGCACAACGGAAACTATGACGGAGGATAAACTAGAGGGGCGGGGTTGCCGGCACACGGCTTGGGGAAATCTTGATGTATTCCGGGTGCTAGCCCTGCCCCTCTATTTATATGTTGAGCCCTGGGACGTTTCTTGGAGAAAGAGCCTCCTCAAAGTCGGTTTGGCACGCAAGGCAAGAGTCCTCCTCGGACTCCAGGACCAGACGCCAGGGTCCTTGGCGTCTGGCCCCAGACGCCAGGGTCCCTGGCGTTTGCCCCCCTGGCCTCCGCAAAACTCCTTTTGCACCTTCCTAAAGCCTCGTGGGCTTTACCCTTTGGCCCAAATAAAGTGTTCTCGTACCCGAACATTTCGGGAAACATCCGAAACCCCTTCCGGTGAATTCCGGAACCCTTCCGGAGACCAAACACTATTATCCCATATATCAATCTTTACCTCCGGACTATTCCGGAGCTCCTCGTCATGTCCGGGATCTCATCCGGGACTCCGAACAACCTTCGGTCACCAACATAACAACTCAACTATACTTATATCGTCACCAAACGTTAAGTGTATAGACCCTGCGGGTTCGAGAACTATGTAGACATGACCGAGACACCTCTACGGTCAATAACCAATAGCGGGACCTGGATGCCCATATTGGCTCCTACATATTCTACGAAGATCTTTATCGGTTGAACCTCTATGTCAAGGATTCAGTTAATCCCGTATGCTGTTCCCTTTGTCCATTGGTATGTTACTTGCCCGAGATTTGATCGTCGGTATCTCCATACCTAGTTCAATCTCGTTACCGGCAAGTCTCTTTACTCGTTCCGTAATACAAGATCCCATGACTAACTCCTTAGTCACATTGCTTGCAAGCTTCTTGTGATGCTGTATTACCGAGTGGGCCCCGAGATACCTCTCCGTCACACGGAGTGACAAATCCCAGTCTCGATCCATGCCAACTCAACAGATACCCTCGGAGATACCTGTAGAGCATCTTTTATAGTCACCCAGTTACGTTGCAACGTTTTATACACACAAGGTACTCCTCCGGTGTCAGTGAGTTGCATGATCTCATGGTCACAGGAACAGATACTTGACACGCAGAAAACAATAGCAATAAACTTGACACGATCATATGCTACGTTCATAGTTTGGGTCTTGTCCATCACATCATTATCCTAATGATGTGATCCCGTTATCAAATGATGACTCATGTCTATGGCCAGGAAACCTTGACCATCTTTGATCAACGAGCTAGTCTAGTAGAGGCTCACTAGGGACATAGTATTGTCTATGTATCCACACATGTATCTGAGTTTCCGATCAATACAATTCTAGCATGGATAATGAACGATTATCATGAACAAGGAAATATGATAATAACTAATTTATTATTGCCTCTAGGGCATATTTCCAACAGTCTCCCACTTGCACTAGAGTCAATAATCTAGTTCACATCGCTATGTGATTAACACCCAATGAGTTCTGGGGTTTTATCATGTTTTGCTTGTGAGAGAGGTTTTTAGTCAACGGGTCTGCAACATTCAGATCCGTGTGCACTTTGCAAATCTCTATGTCATACTGTAGATGCTGCTACCACGCTCCACTTGGAGCTATTCCAAATGGTGCTCCACTATACGTATCCGGATTGCTACTCAGAGTCATCCGTATTGGTGTCAAAGCTTGCATCGACGTAACCCTTTACGACGAACTCTTTATCACCTCCATAATCGAGAAATATTTCCTTAGTCCTCAAGTTACTAAGGATAATTTTGACCGCTGTCCAGTGATCCACTCCTGGATCACTCTTGTACCCCTTGACAGACTCATGGCAAGGCACACACACCAGGTGCGGTACATAGCATGGCATACTATATAGAGCCTACGGCTAAGGCATAGGGGACGACCTTCGTCCTTTCTCTCTCTTCTGCCGTGGTCGAGCTTTGAGTCTTACTCAACTTCACACCTTACAAATCAGGCAAGAACTCTTTCTTTAACTGGTCCATTTTGAACTCCTTCAAAATCTTGTCAAGGTATGTACTCATTGAAAGTCTTATCAGACGTCTTGATCTATCTCTATAGATCTTGATGCCCAATATTTAAGTAGCTTTTTATCCAGGTCTTCCTTTGAAAAACACCTTTCAAACAACCTTTTATGCTTTCCAGAAATTTCTACATCATTTCCGATCAACAATATGTCAACCACATATACTTATCAGAAATTCTACAGTGCTCCCACTCACTTTCTTGTAAATACAAGTTTCTTATAAACTTTGTATAAACCCAAAAGCTTTGATTACCTCATCAAAGCATATATTCCAACTCCGAGATGCTTGCCCCGGTCCATAGACGGATCGCTGGAGCTTGCATACCTTTTAGCATCCTTAGGACCAAGAAAACCTTCTGGTTGTATCACATACAACCTTTCCTCATGGAAACCGTCAAGGAAACTCTGTTTTGACATCCATCTGCCAGATTTCATAATCGAAAAATGCAGCAACTGCTAACATAATTCCAACAGACTTCAGCATCGCTACGGGTGAGAAAGTATCATCGTAGTCAACTCCTTGAACTTGTCGGAAACTTCTTTGCGACAAGTCAAGCTTTATAAATGGTGACATTTACCATCAGCGTCTGTCTTCTTCTTAAAGGTCCATTTGTACTTAACAGCCTACCATTCATCGGGCAAGTCTACCAAAGTCCATACTTGGCTTTCGTACATGGATCCTATCTCAGATTTCATGGCTCCTAGCCATTTGTCGGAATCCGGGCCCACCATCGCTTCTTCATAGCTCGTAGGTTCACTGTTGTCTAACAACATGACCTCCAAGACAGGATTGTCGTACCACTCAGGGCGGTACGATTCCTTGTCGACTTACGAGGCTCAGTAGTAACTTGATCTGAAGTTTCATGATCATCATCATTAGCTTCCTCTTCACTTGGTGTAGGCGCCGCAAAAACATCGTTCTGCGTCGTGCTACCATCCAACTGAAGTGACGGTTCAATAACCTCATCAAGTTCTACCTTCCTCCCACTCAATTCTTTCGAGAGAAACTCTTTCTCGGGAAAGGATCCGTTTTTAGCAACAAACACTTTGTCCTCGGATCTGAGATAGAAGGCATACCCAACTGTTTCCTTAGGGTATCCTATGAAGACGCATTTGTCCGCTTTGGGTTCGAGCTTATCAGGTTGAAGTCTTTTCACATAATCATCGCATTCACAAACTCTAAGAAATGACAGCTTAGGTTTCTGCCAAACCATAATTCATACGGTGTCATCTCAACGGACTTTAGATGGTGCCTTATTTTAAAGTGAATGTAGTTATCTCTAATGCATAACCCCCAAAATGATAGTGGCAAATCGGTAAGAGACATCATAGCACGTAATATATCCAATAGAGCACGACTACGACGTTCGGACACACCTATTACACTATGGTGTTCCAGGTGGCGTGAGTTGTGAAACAATTTCCACATTGTCTTAAGTTGCATACCAAACTCGTAACTCGGATATTTCCCTCCACGATCATATCGTCGACATTTTATCTTCTTGTCACGATGATCTCAAACTTCACTATGAAATTGCTTGAACTTTTCAAACATTTCAGACTTGTGTTTCATTAAGTAAATATACCAATATCTACTCAAATCATCAGTGAAGCTAAGAAAATAACGATATCCACCGCATGATTCAACACTCATTGGACCGCATACATCAACATGTATCATTTCCAATAAGTCACTTGCCCGCTCCATTATATCGGAAAATGGGGTCTTAGTCATCTTGCCCATGAGGCATGGTCTGCATGCCTCAACCGATTTGAAATCGAGTGAGTTCAAAGATCCATTAGCATGGAGTTTCTTCATGTGCTTTACACCAATATGACCTTAGCGGCAGTGCCACAAGTATGTGGTACTATCATTATTAACTTTGCATCTTTTGGCATCAATATTATGAACATGTGTATCACTACAATCGAGATTCAATAAACCATTCATATTGGGTGCATGACCATTGAAGGTATTATTCATGTAAACAGAATAACCATTATTCTCTGACTTAAATGAATAACCGTATTGCAATAAACACGATCCAATCATGTTCATGCTCAACACAAACACCAAATAACATTTATTTAGGTTCAACACTAACCCCGACGATAGAGGGAGCGTGCGATGGTGATCACATCAACCTTGGAAACACGTCCAACACACATCGTTACCTCGCCCTTAGCTAGTCTCCGCTTATTCCGTAGCTTTTATTTCGAGTTACTAACACTAGCAACTGAACCGGTATCTAATACCCAGGTGCTACTAGGAGTACTAGTAAGGTACACATCAATAACACGTATATCAAATATACTTTTGTTGACGTTGCCAACCTTCTTATCTGCCAAGTATCTGGGGCAGTTCCGCTACCAGTGACCGTTCCCCTTATTATAGAAGCACTTAGTCTCGGGTTTGGGTTCAACCTCGGGTTTCTTCACTGGAGAGGCAACTGGCTTGCCATTCATGAAGTTTCCCTTCTTGCCCTTGCCCTTCTCGAAACTAGTGGTTTTACTAACCATCAACACTTGATGCTCCTTCTTGATTTCTACCTTCGTGGTGTCAGGGATCATCCTCTCCATCCCTGGCATGTTATAGTTCATCACGAAGCTCCAGTAGCTTGGTGGCAGTGACTTGGAGAACTATGGCAATCACTATCTTATCTGAAAGATCAACTCCCACTTGATTCAAGCGATTGTAGCGCCCAGACAATCTGAGCACACGCTCACCGACTGAGCTATTCTCCTTCATCTTGCAGGCAAAGAATCTTGTTGGAGGTCTCATATCTCTCAACATGGGCACGAGCCTGAAATCTCAATTTCAGCTCTTGGAACATCTCATATGCTCCGTGACGTTCAAAACGTCTTTGGAGCCTCAATTATAAGCCGTAAATCATGACACACTGAACTATCATGTACTCATCAAAAAGCATGCCTGTCTGATGTTCTCAACACCCACAGACGACGCTTGAGGGGGTGGCGCACCGAGCGGTGCATCAAGGACACAAGTCTTCTGTGCAGCAATGAGGACAATCCTCAGTTTACGGACCTAGTCCGCATAGTTGCTACTACCAACTTTCAACTTAGTTTTCCTCTAGGAACGTATCAAAATCTAGGGGAGCTACAACATGAGCTATCGATCTACAACATAATTTGCAAGGATATTTTGACTATGTTCATGATAATGGGTTCAACTAATCATATTACTAAAGAACTCCCACTCAAATTGACATCCCTCCGGTCATCCGAGTGCTACATGATCCAAATTCACCAACCCAAGTCCGATCATCATGTGAGATGAGGTGGTTTCAATGGTGAACATCTCCATGTTGATCATATCTACTATATGACTCATGTTCGACCTTTCAGTCTCTTGTGTTCCGAGGCCATGTATGTACATGCTAGGCTCGTCAAGTTTAACCCGAGTATTCCGCATGTGCAAAACTGGCTTGCACCCGTTGTATGTGAACGTAGAGTCTATCACACCCGATCATCACGTGGTGTCTCGAAACGACGAACTTTCGCAACGGTGCACACTCGGGGAGAACACAATTTTATCTTGAAATTTTAGTGAGGGATCACCTTATAATGCTACCGTCGTCCTAAGCAAAATAATATGCATAAAAGGATTAACATCTGCTACTTCTTGAGCTTGCGTTGGTTTTCCCTTGAAGAGGAAAGGGTGATGCAGCAAAGTAGATAAGTATTTCCCTCAGTTGTTGAGAACCAAGGTATCAATCCAGTAGGAGGTACAAGCAAGGCCCCAATCTTTGCACCTACACAAACAATCAAACACTTGCACCCAACGCTATTAAGGGGTTGTCAATCCCTTCACGGTTACTTGCAAGGATGAGATCTGATAGAGATAGATATAAAAGATTGCTAAAACGAAAATTAAAATAAAAGTAAAAAGATTGCAGCAAAGTATTTTTGGTATTTTTGGTTTATAGATCTGAAAATATAATATGGAAAATAGACCCGGGGGCCATAGGTTTCACTAGAGGCTTCTCTCTTGAAAGAAAATAATACGGTGGGTGAACAAATTACTGTCGAGCAATTGATAGAAAAGCGCATAGTTATGACGATATCCAAGGTAATGATTATGCATATAGGCATCACGTCCGTGTCAAGTAGACCGAAACGATTCTGCATCTACTACTATTACTCCACACATCGACCGACTCCTGCCTGCATCTAGAGTATTAAGTTCATGAAGAACAGAGTAACGCATTAGGTAAGATGACATGATGTAGAGGGATAAACTCAAGCAATATGATGAAAACCCCATCTTTTTATCCTCGATGGCAACAATACAAATACGTGCCTCGCTACCCCTACTTTGTCACTGGGTGAGGACACCGCAAGATTGAACCCAAAACGAAGCACTTCTCCCATTGCAAGAATTACCAATCTAGTTGGCCAAACCAAACCAATAACTCGAAGAGACTTGCAAAGATATGAAATCATGCATATAAGAATTCAGAGAAGATTCAAATAATATTCATAGATAATCTGATCATAAACCCACAATTCATCGGATCTCGACAAACACACCGCAAAAGAGTATTACATCGGATAGATCTCCATGAAGATCATGAAGAACATGGTATTGAAGAACATAGAGAGAGAAGAAACCATCTAGCTACTAGCTATGGACCCGAAGGTCTGAGGTGAACTACTCACGCATCATCGGAGGGGCAATGGAGTTGATGTAGATGCCCTCCGTGATCGAATCCCCCTCCGGCAGATTACCGGAAAAGGCTCCAAGATGGGATCTCACGGGAACAGAGGCTTCCGGTGACGGAAAAGTATTTTCATGGCTCTTTTTGGTATTGGGGGAATATTTGGGAATTTATAGGCCGAAGATTAGGGTTGGAGGACCTGCAGGGGGGCCACAAGCCAGGGGGGCGCGCCCTGCAGGCTTGTGATCTCCCGGCAGGTCTCCTGCCTTCATCTCCAAGTCTGGCAGGTTTCTTCTGGTCCAAGAAAAATCATCCCGAAGATTTTATTCCGTTTGGACTCCGTTTAATATTCCTTATCTGCAATACTCAAAAACAAGGAAAAAACATAAACTGGCACTAGGCACTAGGCACTAGATTAATAGGTTAGTCCCAAAAATAATATAAAATAGCATATTAATGCATATAAAACATCCAAAACAGATAATATAATAGCATGGAACAATCAAAAATTATAGAGACGTTGGAGACGTATCAAGCATCCCCAAGCTTAATTCCTGCTCGTCCTCGAGTAGGTAAATGATAAAAACAGAATTTTTGATGTGGAATGCTACCTAACATATTTATCCATGTAATATTCTTTATTGTGGCATGAATGTTCAGATCCATAAGATTCAAAACAAAAGCTCAATATTGACATAAAAACAGTAATACTTCAAGCATACTAACAAGCAATTGTGTCCTTTCAAAATAACATGGCCTTAGAAAGTTATCCCTACAAAATCATATGGTCTGGCTATGCTCCATCTTCCCCACACAAAGTATCTCAATCATGCACACCCCCGATGACAAGTCAAGCAATTGTTTCACACCTTTTATGTTCTCAAACCTTTTCAACTTTCACGCAATACATGAGCGTGAGCCATGGATATAGCACTATAGGTGGAATAGAATATGGTGGAGGTTATGTGGAAAAGGAGAAGATAGTCTCACATCAACTAGGCGTATCAACGGGCTATGGAGATGCCCATCAATAGATATCAATGTGAGTGAGTAGGGATTGCCATGCAACGGATGCACTAGAGCTATAAGTGTATGAAAGCTCAAAAAGAAACTAAGTGGGTGTGCATCCAACTTGCTTGCTCACGAAGACCTAGGGCAATTTGAGGAAGCCCATCATTGGAATATACAAGCCAAGTTATATAATGAAAAATTCCCACTAGTATATGAAAGTGACAAAAATAGGAGACTCTCTATCATGAAGATCAAGGTGGTACTTTGAAGCACAAGTGTGGAAAAAAAGGTAGTAACATTGTCCCTTCTCTCTTTTCTCTCTTTTTTTTTTATTTTGGTGGGCATCTTTGGCCTCTTTTTTTTATTTGGGCTTCATTGGCCTCTTTTATTATTTGTAAATTCCGGAGACTCATCCCTACTTGTGAGGGAATCATAGCTTCCATCCTCCTTTCCTCTCATGGGACAATGCTCTAATAATGATGATCATCACACTTTTATTTACTTACAACTCGATACCTACAACAAGATATGACTCTATATGAATGCTTCCGGTGGTGTACCGGGATGTGCAACGATCTAGCATAGCAAATGACATCAAAAAACGGACAAGCCATGAAAACATCATGCTAGCTGTCTTACGATCATGCAAAGCAATATGACAATGATGGTGCGTGTCATAAAAAAAACGGAACGGTGGAAGTTTGATGACCCACAAGTATAGGGGATCTATCGTAGTCCTTTCGATAAGTAAGAGTGTCGAACCCAACGAGGAGCAGAAGGAAATGACAAGCGGTTTTCAGTAAGGTATTCTCTGCAAGCACTGAAATTATCGGTAACAGATAGTTTTGTAATAGGATAATTCGTAACAGGTAGCAAGTAACAAATGTAACAAAGGTGCAGCAAGGTGGCCCAATCCTTTTTATAGCAAAGGACAAGCCTGGACAAACTCTTATATAAAGCAAAGCGCCCCCGAGGACACATGGGAATTTCTGTCAAGCTAGTTTTCATCATGCTCATATGATTCGCGTTCGTTACTTTGATAATTTGATATGTGGGTGGACCGGTGCTTGGGTGCTGCCCTTACTTGGACAAGCCTCCCACTTATGATTAACCCCTCTCGCAAGCATCCGCAACTAAGAAAGAAGAATTAAGATAAATCTAACCATAGCATGTAACATGTGGATCCAAATCAGCCCCTTACGAAGCAACGCATAAACTAGGGTTTAAGCTTCTGTCACTCTAGCAACCCATCATCTACTTATTACTTCCCAATGCCTTCCTCTAGGCCCAAACAATGGTGAAGTGTCATGTAGTCGACGTTCACATAACACCACTAGAGGAGAGACAACATACATCTCATCAAAATATCGAACGAATACCAAATTCACATGATTACTTATAACAAGACTTATCCCATGTCCTCGGGAACAAACGTAACTACTCACAAAGCATATTAATGTTCATAATCATAGGAGTATTAATTATCATTAAGGATCTGAACATATGATCTTCCACCAAGTAAACCAACTAGCATCAACTACAAGGAGTAATCAACACTACTAGCAACCCACAGGTACCAATCTGATGTTTTGAGACAAAGATCGGATACAAGAGATGAACTAGGGTTTGAGAGGAGATGGTGCTGGTGAAGATGTTGATGGAGATTGACCCCCTCTCGATGAGAGGATCGTTGGTGATGACGATGGCTTCGATTTCCCCCTCCGGGAGGGAAGTTTCCCCGGCAGAACAGCTCCGCCGGAGCCCTAGATTGGTTCTGTCCAAGTTCCGCCTCGAGACGGCGGCGCTTCGTCCCGAAAGCTCCCCTCTGATTTTTTTCAGGTCAAAACCCTCCATATAGCAGAAGATGGGCACCGGAGGCCTGCCAGGTGGGCCACAAGCCACAGGGGCGCGCCCAGGGGGGTAGGGCGCGCCCCCCTGGCTTGTGACTGCCTGGTGGGTCCCCTCTGGTATATTCTTCGCCCAATATTTTTTATATATTCCAAAATAATTCTCCGTAGATTTTCAGGACTTTTGGAGTTGTGCAGAATAGGTATCTCAGATTTGCTCCTTTTCCAGTCCAGAATTCCAGCTGCCGGCATTCTCCCTATTCATGTAAACCTTGTAAAATAAGAGAGAAAAGGCATAAGTGTTGTACCAAAATGTATATTAACAGCCCATAATGCAATAAATATCGATATAAAAGCATGATGCAAAATGGACGTATCAACTCCCCCAAGCTTAGACCTCGCTTGTCCTCAAGCGAAAGCCGAAATCGATAAATATGCCCACATGTTTAGAGATAGAGGTGTCGATAAAATAAAATAAGGACATGAAGGCATCATGATTATCTTTAGAACAGCAACATATATTGACATATAATTCCTTATGCTGAAGTAACAATTCATTCACAAGGTAAAGTATGAATCAGGAACTCTATTGAGAACCAACAAACTATGATCTCGGTCATTGAAGCAATTCCAATTTATCATAACGTAGGAAAGAGTCAATATAAGAGCTTGTAAAGCAAATCCACATACTCAATCATCTTTTAGTCTTTCATAATTGCTAACACTCACGCGGTACTTATGAGGTCAAAGCTTCAATCGAACACAGAGAAAGATAGGGGCTTATAGTTTTGCCTCCCAACTATTTACCTCGAGGGTAATGTCAACAGAAATAACTCATGCTCCCCCACATCCGAGTGGATATATGTGTCTAGATCATTCCCCAACACATGACGCTTGCCAAGAGATAAAGGCGAAATAAAGGAAGTGATGAAGATCACCACGACTCTTGCATAAAGGTAAGTACTAGAAAGTAAAGGTAACAGATAGGCCCTTCGCAGAGGGAAGCAGAGGTTGTCATGCGCTTTTATAGTTGGATGCACAATCCCTTAATGCAAAAGAACGTCACTTTATATTGCCCCTTGTGATATAGGACTTTATTATGCAGTCTGTCGCTTTTATTTCTTCCATATCACAAGTTCGTATAAAGTTTATTTTCCTCACACTAATAGATCATACATATTTAGAGAGCAATTCTTCATTGCTTGCACCGATGACAACTTACTTGAAGGATCTTACTCAATCCATAGGTAGGTATGGTGGACTCTCATGGCAAAACTGGGTTAAGGGTGTTTGGATGCACAAGTAGTATCTCTACTTGGTGCAGAAGTTTTGGCTGATATGGGGTGGAAGCAAGCGTCGCATGTTGAAGGATCTATAACCATATAACTTCTATTCGGAAATAAGCAAACATAACTCATTATGTTGTCTTCCTTGTCCAACATCAACTTCTTAGCATAAAATATTTTAATGAGTGCTCACAATCATAAAAGATGTCCAAGATAATATATTTGTGTGTGGACCTCTCCTTCTTTATTACTTCCTTTTAATTGCCACAATGACCAATAGCTATGTTTGTCAACTCACAACAAATTTAAATCGACATACTTCTTATATGTGAAGTCATCACCCCCAATAAGATCATCATATATATTCTTTGCTTTTATTCTATTTCTTTCTATTTCTCAGGATCATAGCAGATAAGCAAAGCCCTCAACTCAAAACTACTCTTTATTATATAACTCTCGGACTTGCTTACATAGGGGGAACATAAAGCAAAACTCAAAGCTAGATCACACTAAAACTTTATTCTACTAGATCAAGATATAACCAAAAGGATCGGACTAAGAAAAACGATAAAAGTAAAAGATGTGATGGTGATACGATACCGGGGCACCTCCCCCAAGCTTGGCACAAGCCAAGGGGAGTGCCCATACCCATGTGTTTAGTTGTCTTGCTTCGGAGGTGGTGATGTTATATTCTTGGCGACGATGCCCCTCAGAATGCGATTCTCCTCCTCAAGCTTATTATTTTGCTGTCTGAGATCCATTATTTCCTTGCGAAGTTTTACAGTGACGGTTAGAGCTCCCATAACCCATGGATGTTTCATTGCTGCGGGGGAAGAAGCAACACTCTTTTTCATATTTTCATAAGTAAGAAATTAAGCGTTGGGAGGAATAACCGAATTCGGAATTGCTGCGCTCTGAAGTTCTTCCAACATGACTCCAGGTTGTAGACGAGAGGTAACTTCTTGGTCTTCCTCCATGGCATCTATTCTCTTCAAGTCGGCCTCCATCTCTTCCTCCGTGGCCTACCCAAAGTGGTTGGCTTTGCTGAATGCTCCAGACCCCGGTGTCAGGTGAGAGGCACGGCTCTCCCCGACCGACTCTTGCGAAGACATCTTGCTCTAAATCTGCTGCAGAAACAGCTCAAAACGAAAACAGGAAGTATTGTCGTGATACGAAGGTCAAAACCTTCGGGAGCTTATATAATGAATTTTTACCGACCCGAAGGAGTATACCAAAAGAAAATGGAGTCCGGAGGGTACACGAGGTGGCCACAAGCCACAGGGGCGCGCCCAGGGGGGTAGGGCGCGCCCCCTGGCTTGTCGCCTCCTCGTGCACTCTTCGGACTACTTTAAATTTTCCTAATTTTTTAAATATTCCAAAACGGAGAAAAATTGATGTTGAAAAAGTTTTGGAGTCGGTTTACTTACCATACCACATACCTATTCCTTTTCGGAGTCTGAAACATTCTGGTAAGTCTCCTTAATGTACTCCCCCAGAGTTATGGTATTGATAACATTGGTTTCAACATTTATGGGAGTACCTGAGATATAGTGTTTGATTCTTTGCCCGTTTAACACCTTAGGATTTGTGCCTTCGGCGTTGTTGATCTTGATGGCACCGGAACGATATACTTCCTCAATAATATAAGGACCTTCCCATTTAGAGAGAAGTTTTCCTATAAAAAATCTTAAACGAGAGTTGTATAGCAAGACATAATCGCCTACATTGAATTCACGCTTTTGTATCCTTTTATCATGCCATCTCTTGACTTTTTCTTTAAACAACTTGGCATTCTCATAGGCTTGGGTTCTCCATTCATCAAGCGAGCTAATGTCAAATAACCTCTTCTCACCAGCAAGTTTGAAATCATAGTTGAGCTCTTTAATTGCCCAATTAGCTTTATGTTCTAGTTCAAGAGGTAAGTGACATGCTTTACCATAAACCATTTTATACGGAGACATACCCATAGGGTTTTTGTAAGCAGTTCTATAAGCCCATAATGCACCATCAAGTTTCTTAGACCAATTCTTCCTGGACCTATTAACAGTCTTCTGTAAGATCAATTTAATTTCTCTATTGCTCAATTCTACTTGACCACTAGACTGAGGATGATAAGGAGATGCAATTCTATGATTAACATCATACTTAGCAAGCAATTTACGGAAAGCACCATGAATAAAGTGTGAACCACCATCAGTCATTAAATATCTAGGGACTCCAAATCTAGGGAAAATAACTTCTTTAAGCATTTTAATAGAAGTGTTATGATCAGCGCTACTAGTTGGAATAGCTTCTACCCACTTAGTAACATAATCAACAGCAACTAGAATATGAGTATACCCGTTAGATTGTGGAAAAGGTCCCATATAATCAAAACCCCAAACATCAAATGGTTCAATAACAAGAGAGTAATTCATAGGCATTTCCTGACGTCTACTAATATTACCAATTCTTTGACATTCATCACAAGACAAGACAAACTTACGAGCATCTTTGAAGAGAGTAGGCCAATAAAAACCAGATTGTAATACCTTGTGTGCAGTTCTATCTCCAGCGTGGTGTCCCCCATAGGCCTCGGAGTGACACTTGCGTAGGATCTGTTCCTGTTCATGCTCAGGTACACAACGTCTAATAACACCATCTACTCCTTCTTTATAAAGGTGTGGATCATCCCAAAAGTAATGTCTTAAATCATAGAAGAACTTTTTCTTTTGTTGGTATGTGAAACTAGGAGGTATAAATTTAGCAACAATGTAATTAGCATAATCAGCATACCATGGAGCATTACGCGAAGCATTTATGACAGCTAATTGTTCATCAGGAAAGCTATCATCAATAGGTAGTGGGTCATCAAGAACATTTTCTAACCTAGACAAGTTGTCTGCTACGGGGTTATCAACACCCTTTCTATCAATAATATGCAAATCAAATTCTTGTAGCAGAAGAACCCATCTAATAAGTCTAGGTTTAGCATCTTTCTTTTCCATAAGGTATTTAATAGCAGCATGATCGGTGTGAACAGTTACTTTGGAATCAACAATATAAGGTCTGAACTTATCACAAGCAAACACACCTGCTAAAAATTCCTTTTCAGTGGTAGCATAGTTTCTTTGAGCACTGTCTAGAGTTTTACTAGCATAATGGATAACATTTAATTTCTTATCAACTCTTTGTCCTAGAACAGCACCAACAACAAAATCACTAGCATCACACATAATTTCAAAGGGCAGGTTCCAATCAGGTGGTTGAACAACAGGTGCGGAAATCAAGGCATTCTTAAGAATTTCAAATGCTTCTACACAATCATCATCAAAAATGAATGGAACATCTTTTTGCAAAAGATTAGTGAGAGGCCTAGAAATCTTAGAGAAGTCTTTAATAAACCTCCTATAGAAACCAGCATGACCAAGGAAACTTCTTATACCTCTTATGTCCGTGGGACACGGCATTTTTTCAATAGCATCAACTTTGGCTTTATCAACTTCAATACCTCTTTCGGAGATCTTGTGCCCCAAGAAAATACCTTCATTAACCATAAAGTGGCACTTTTCCCAATTCAAGACAAGATTAGTTTCTTCACATCTCTGCAAAACTCGATCAAGGTTGCTCAAGCAATCATCAAAAGAAGTTCCGTAAACAGGAAAATCATCCATGAAAACCTCAACAATCTTTTCACAAAAGTCAGAGAATATAGCCATCATACATCTTTGAAAGGTAGCAGGTGCATTGCATAAACCAAAAGGCATACGTCTATAAGCAAAGCTACCGAAAGGGCAAGTAAAAGTGGTCTTTTCTTGATCCTCTTTTGACACAGGTATTTGAGAGAAACCAGAATAACCATCTAGAAAGCAGAAATGTGTGTGTTTGGATAGTCTTTCTAGCATCTGGTCAATAAAAGGTAGAGGGTAATGATCTTTCCTAGTAGCTTTATTTAATTTCCTAAAATCAATTACCATTCTATATCCTGTAACAATTCTTTGCGGGATCAATTCATTTTTATCATTAGGAACAACGGTAATACCTCCTTTCTTAGGAACACAATGAACGGGGCTAACCCATCTACTATCAGCGATAGGATAAATTATACCTGCCTCCAGAAGCTTTAGTATTTCATTTCTTACCACTTCTTTCATTTTAGGATTTAACCATCGTTGGTGATCAACAACTGGTTTAGCATCAGGCTCCATATTAATTTTATGCTGACATAGAGTGGGACTAATGCCCTTAAGATCATCAAGAGTATATCCAATAGCAGCACGGTGCTTCCTCAGAGTTTTTAATAATCTCTTTTCTTCATGCTCTGAAAGATTAGCACTAATAATAACATGATATATCTCCTTTTCATCAAGATAAGCATATTTCAGAGTATCAGGTAATTGTTTAAGCTCAAACACGGGATCACCTTTGGGTGGAGTAGGATCCCCAAGTATTTCAACAGGCAGGTTGTGTTTCAAAATAGGTTGCTGAAAAAAGAAAATCTTATCTATTTCATTCCTTTCATTCATATGCATATCATTTTCATGGTCTAGCAAATAATGTTCTAAGGGATCAGTAGGAGGCACAACAATAGAAGCAAGACCAATAATTTCATCTTTACTAGGCAATTCTTTGTCATGGGGTTGTCTACGAAATTTAGAGAAATTGAACTCATGAGACACATCCCCAAAACTTACAGTAACAGTTTTTTCTCACAATCAAGCTTAGCATTAACAGTATTCAAGAAGGGTCTACCAAATATAATGGGACAAAAATCATCTTGTGGGGAACCAAGAACAAGAAAATCAGTAGGATACTTTATTTTCCCACACAAGACTTCAACATCTCTATGTGAAGCCCCCAATTTCGACCGTACGCTAATCATACACACAATGCGTACGATCAAGATTAGGGACTCACTGATTGATATCACAACACAACACTAGACACAAATTAAAGTCATACAGCTTCATATTACAAGCCAGGGGCCTCGAGGGCTCGAATACAAAGCTCGACAAGCACGAGTCAGCGGAAGCAAATAATATCTGAGTACAGACATAAGTTAAACAAGTTTTGCCTTAAGAAGGCTAGCACAAACATAAGCAGTGGATCGAAAGAGGCGAGGCCTCCTGCCTGGGAACCTCCTAACTACTCCTGAGCGTCGGCACTCTCCACGTAGTAGTAGGCTCCAGCAGTGGTGTAGTAGTCGTCTCTGGCGTACGCCATCTCCTGGGCTCCATCGTCTGAACGCAGAATCGTATCGAGGGGGAAAGGGAAAGCAAAGCAGCGGTGAGTACTCATCCAAAGTACTCGCAAGACTGACATCAGAACTATGCTAAGTATGCATCAGTATCAATGAAGGGGTTATATCTGGGCTGACTGCAGAAAGCAAGAATAGGGGGAAGGCCTAGTCCTATCGAAGACTAGCATCTTCAGCATCTTGCAGCATTAGAGGAGAGTAGACTGGTATCTCATATATAATCATATTATTGTAGCAATTTTATTAAGTAACCACGCCCAGAGATTCTTCCTCTACTCCCTGCGAGGAAGCAATCCCGAAGCCAACATTCATTTCAAATGTAAATCACAATTATAGTTGTATAAGGTCAAGGCACAACTCCAAGTCGTCCTGTTACCGTGGACACGGCTATTCGAATAGATTAATCATCCCTGCAGGGGTGCACCGCATCTCCAACACGCCTGATCACCTCCGGCCGGACACACTTTCCTGGGTCATGCCCGGCCTCGGGATAGCAGCACGTCGACGCCCCACCTAGGCTCAACGAAGAGGCCAGCCCGCCGGTCTAAATCCTAAGCGCGCAGGTTCGTGGGCCCACTTGCCCTTGCACTCCTGCACGATGCGAACGCGGCCGAGGTCAGTCCTAGCACCCCTTAGTAACAAGCGCGATGCCGTTGCGGACCACTCGGGCGTGCGCCGCTCCATTGCTGACGTCCGAAGAGCTTCGGCTGATACAACGACGCTGAGTGCCCATAACTTTCCCACGTGATGGTTTGGTGCGCAATAAGGCCAACGACCAACTCAGATCAAATACCCAACCCATTAGCATTTTATTAATGCGGGGCAAGCGCGACCCATGAAGTGCGGTCCCGTCGCCCCGTATCGAGGATGTGTGGCAAGGGCCTCTCCTGCCCGTCCACGTCTCATCATCATCAAACCGTGGGTACCCCTCAGGGCTGACCCATCACCAACATGTTTCTGTAACCAGGTCATAGTAATTGTGTGTTTAAAACACCAAGACGATGTTGGAAATATGCCCTAGAGGCAATAATAAATTAGTTATTATCATATTTCCCCGTTCATGATAATAGTTTATTATTCATGCTAGAATTGTATTGACCGGAAACTAAATACATGTGTGAATAGATAAACAAATACTGTGTCCCTAGTAAGCCTCTACTAGACTAGCTCGTTGATCAAAAGATGGTCAAGATTTCCTGACCATGGACATGAGTTGTCATTTGATAATGGGATCACATCATTAGGAGAATGATGTGATGGACTTGACCCAACCGTTAGCATATCAAATGATCGTTCAGTTTATTGCTATTGCTTTCACTATGTCAAATACACGTTCCTCTGACCATGAGATCATGCAACTCCCGGATACCGTAGGAATACTTTGGGTGTATCAAATGTCACAACGTAACTGGGTGATTATAAAGGTGCACTACAGGTATCTCCGAAAGTGTTTGTTGAGTTGGCATGGATCGAGATTGGAATTTGTCACTCCGACTATCGGAGAGGTATCTCTGGGCCCTCTCGGTAATACAGCATCACAGAAGCCTTGCAAGCACCGTGACTAAAGAGTTAGTTACAAGATGACGTATTACGGAACGAGTAAAGAGACTTGCCGGTAACGAGATTGAACTAGGTATTGGATACCGACGATCGAATCTCGGGCAAGTAACATACCGCCAGACAAAGGGAACAACGTATGTTGACATATGAGGTTCACCGATAAAGATCTTCGTGGAATATGTAGGAACCAATATGAGCATCCAGGTTCCGCTGTTGGTTATTGATCGGAGAGTCGTCTCGGTCATGTCTACATCATTCCCGAACCCGTA
The DNA here is from genome assembly GCA_039707655.1 of Elymus sibiricus. Lineage (NCBI taxonomy): Eukaryota > Viridiplantae > Streptophyta > Magnoliopsida > Poales > Poaceae > Elymus > Elymus sibiricus. The sequence goes on from CM077663.1 coordinate 339,402,541, forward strand.
GAGTCCGCACACTTAAGGTTCGATGACGATTTAGTATTATATGAGTTATGTGATTGGTGGCCGAAGTTTGTTCGGAGTCCCGGATGAGATCACGGACATGACGAGGAGTCTCGAAATGGTCGAGAGGTAAAGATTCATATATTGGAAGGCTATATTCGGACGTCGGAAAGGTTCCGAGTGATTCGGGTATTTTTCGGAGTACCGGGGAGTTACGGGAATTCACCGGGAGAAGTAATGGGCCTTTTTGGGCCATACGGGAAAAGGAGAGGCAGGCCACGTGAGGAGGCTCGCGCCCCCCCTTGCCCAAACCGAATTGGACTAGGGGAGGGGGCGCAGCCCCCTCTTTCCTTTCCCTCTCCCTTCCCTCTTTCCTACTCCGTATGGGAGGTGGAATCCTACTAGGACTAAGGAGTCCAAGTAGGACTCCCCACTTTGGTGCGCCCCTAGGGCCAGCCTCCTCCTCCCTCCCTCCTTTATATACGGAGGGGGGGGGGGGCGCCCCTTGGAGACACAACAATTGTTCCAAGCCGTGTGCGGCGCCCCCCTCCACCGTTTTCCACCTCGGTCATATTTTCGGAGAGCTTAGGCGAAGCCCTGCCGGAATCACTTCACCGTCACCGTCGCCACGCCGTCGTGCTGACGGAACTCATCTACTACCTCGACGTCTTGCTGGATCAAGAAGGCGAGGAACGTCATCGAGCTGCACGTGTGTAGAACTCGGAGGTGCCGTACGTTCGGTACTCGATCGGTGGAGCTCGAAGGATTGTTCGACTACATCAACCGCGTTGTGAGACGCTTCCGCTAACGGTCTATGAGGGTACGTAGACACACACTCCCCTCTCGTAGCGATGCATCTCCATGGATAGATCTTGCGTGAGCGTAGGAATTTTTTTTGAAATTCATGCTCCGTTCCCCAACAGTGGCATCCGAGCCAGGTCTATGCGTAGATGTGATTTGCACGAGTAGAACGCAAGTGAGTTGTGGGCGTGGGTGTATACATATTGCTTGCCGTTACTAGTTGTTACTTGATTCGGCGGTATTGTGAGATGAAGCGGCCCGGACCGACATTACGCGTACGCTTACGCGAGACAGGTTTCACCACTACGTGCACTAGTTGCATAAAGGTGACTGGCGGGTGTCTGTCTCTCTCACTTTAGTTGAATCGGTAAGGGGCGACTGGGAGGCGATTGCCTGGCGATCTCCTGCCGGCGCTAGGGTTAGGGTTTTGGCGGCGGGGGTGGTGTGTCTACGGTGGTGTCCGGGGCGGCGACTGCGCCTCCCTCGACGCGGACTGGTGTAGCCTCTCTCTTCCGCGGAGCGGTGCTATGGCGGAGAAGGCGAAGGAGAAAATAGCAGTGACCCCGGCGGCGAAGGCAATCCCGGCGGCGACAGCGACCCCAGGAAAAGCAGCAAGTGGGGGCTCTTCAAAGTCCCCGATCATGAGCAAGACGCCGGATCCCACTGCGAGCCTCTCGGCGAGCTGGGAGGCATGGTGCTGTTAGATAAGGAGGCGGAGGGTTTCGTCTTTGAGGAACCAGATCAGATCTTGCCCAAGAACATTAAGTGGTCGGCGGTGGGGAAGGCCTTTTCCCCGCGACCCCTCAACAAGACGGTGCTAGAGAGAACGATGCAGAGGGCTTGGGGGCTTCACCATGAGGCAAGGTTCCGGGACATGGGCGACAACATCTTCGTTGTCCACTTTGGGAGTGAAGGGGATTGGAGACATGCAATGAACAGCGGACCATGGCAATATGATTTCAATGTGCTGGCACTGAAGGAGTATGAGAGCAATGTAAGGCCATCGGAGATGGTCTTCGATAAGACAGATGTGTGGGTCAGAGTCACGGATCTCCCACCGGGAAAGAGAACGGATGCGTTCGGCAAAGCCCTGGGCAATTGGCTTGGTGAAGTTGTAAAAGTGGATGTGGATAAAGATGGTATGGCCAGAGGAAACCAGCTGCGAGTTAGAGCTAGGATATCGCTCTTTGAGCCTCTGGTTCGTGGGTTCTTCCTCAAAACCTCTCAGGAGGATAAGATGGGCACTTGGTTTGACTTTCATTATGAAAAGATTCCACACTTCTGCTTTGAGTGTGGACGGTTGGTGCATGTTGATGGGCGTTGTGATCCTCTTGTAGACAAATCGGCGCAGTGGGGCGGCTGGCTGAGAGCCTCGCCAGGGAGGAGCACTGGCTCCAAGAACGAGGTCAAGGGAGGGAAGAACAACAATACCAATAGCAGCAGTTTTATGAGCTCACAATCTGACGGCAATAACAGAGAGCAGGACAGCCATGCTCGTGTTCGGGACGTCCCAGTGAAGCGCAATCTAAATGCAGAGTTTGATCGACCGGAGAACTCCCGCACTAGCGGGCAGAGCCGATCGGAGAAAGGGGTCGTTAATAGCCCCAGTAAGGAGAGGTATCGAGGTGAATGGCCAGAGGAAAGAGACCTCAGACACGAGATAGAGAGGAAGAAAGAGAGGGATCTACGGGAACAGCTCAAGGCGCAGCAGAGACAGAGGGAGTATGAGCGCGAGCAGTATGAGTCGAGGGGCCATAGGGATAGGGGTTTTACTAGCAGAGATGGAGATGGGAAATACGGATACCACCCACCCTATCCCTCGGAGAGGGAGAGAGGTTACTATGTCAGGAAGCCTCGGCAGGATCATGAGGAGAGTAGGAGGAGGGGAGACAGCTCACATGTCACTCCTAACTCAAGGAAAAGACGGCCGAGACAGATGTGGGTTCCTAAGGGGGAGGGTGATAAGCACGAGGGAGTTGAATCTTTTATCCGGGACACTAGACAAAAGACTTCCACGGTGTTTGATCGCATCGAAGAGCATGAAGGTATAATGGCGGACCCTGCCAGGGAGCAGGGCCGCCGGGAGCAATGATCATTCTAGCCTGGAACTGCCGAGGGTTGGGGTTGGACTCGGCAGTTGGCGAACTTCGGGACCTGGTTAGGTCATACAACCCAGCGGTGGTGTTCTTATCAGAAACTAAAAAGAGATCGGGGGCAATGGATAGACTCAAGTGGAGCTTGGGTTTCAACAAAGGTGTAGCGGTGGATTGTAAGGGCAAGAGTGGAGGATTAGCACTTTGGTGGAGGGACCATGTTGACGTTACTGTGAGGCCGTGGTGCCAATATTACATTGATGCGGCTATTGTAAATGACGGGGTTTCCTTTAGGTTCACTGGAATCTATGGAGAGCCATGCGTCGAGAAGAGATCAAAGACTTGGGAGGTTCTACGCTATCTTCGTGCCCAAGACAATCTCCCGTGGCTATGTGCGGGTGACTTCAACGAAGCCCTCCGGCAGGATGAGCAGCAAGGAGGTAACCCAAGGTGTAGGAGACAAATGGAACTATTCGAAGACTACCTGTCTGACTACGGGCTGGCGGATCTCGGCTTCTCGGGGTACCCGTTTACATGGGATAATAAGAGGGATGATGGGGACAATATTCAAGTGCGGCTGGACCGGGCGACTTGCAACGGAGAGTTTGCGCAGATTTTCCCGGCGGTCGAAGTGCAACATGTGATGACGGAAGAGTCCGACCATCAAGCGCTAATAATAAAAGCGTTGATGACGGAGGGGGAGACTCGCGCGCGTGGACAACGACCATTTATGTACGAGGCAACGTGGGCACGGCATGAGGAATACGAGGCCATGGTGGCCACTGCATGGGAGGAGGCTCATGCAACCAATCAGCAGGAGGGGCGGCTCGCGACAGCGTGCAGCAGCCTGAGGGCGGCGACGAGGACCATGCAAGAGTGGAGTCGAAGAGTTTTTGGCTCTATCAAGAGGCAAATAGCGCATCTCAAAGCGCAGCTGGTGGATGCAAAGGAGCGGGCCGCCCGGACGGGGTATAGACAGGAGATCAAGGAGATTGAGGACCAGCTACATGAGCTCTATGAGAGAGAGGAGGTGTATTATAAGCAGCGCTCGCGAGTAGACTGGCTCACAGAGGGAGACCAGAATACAAAGTACTTTCAAAATCGTGCCTCACACCGGAAAAGAAAGAATACAATCAAGGCGCTGCGGAGAGAGGACGGGTCGAAGTGTACGGACGATGATGGGATGAGAATGATGGCCGCTCAGTTCTATGCTCATCTGTTTGCTTCTGAGGGCGCGAGGAATGGGGAGAGGGTTCTACAACATATTGAGGGAGCTGTGACCGACGAAATGAATGCAAAGCTGGGCGCTCCTTTCACAGATGATGAGATCGAGCTGGCCCTCTTCCATATGGGCCCTACAAAGGCGCCGGGCCCGGACGGCCTCCCGGCCATGTTCTACCAATGCCACTGGGCGCTAGTTAAGGATGATGTATGTCGTGCGGTACGTGAGTTCCTCGCGGGGACAGCAGCTCCTAACGGTTTCAACGACACGATTATTGTGATGATTCCGAAAGTAAATTCACCAGAGTTACTGTCGCAGTTCCGTCCTATCAGTCTGTGTAACGTACTTTATAAGATTGCGGCGAAGGCACTGGCCAACCGCCTGAAGGTGGTACTTCCCTTCATGATTTCAGAGGAGCAGAGTGCGTTTGTGCCAGGCAGGCTTATAACTGATAATGTTTTGGTGGCTTATGAGTGTGTGCATGCCATTAGGAAAAGGAAGCGGAGGAAGCCTATATGTGCGGTTAAGTTGGACATGATGAAGGCTAATGACCGAGTCGAGTGGGACTTTCTAGAGCAAATGTTGCTGAAATTTGGTTTCTCTAGTCACTGGACAGAGATGGTTATGAGGTGCGTGAAATCAGCGACGTTTTCTGTGAAGCTGAATGGTGGCCTATCCCAGAGGTTTCACCCCACCAGAGGGCTTCGGCAGGGAGACCCACTCTCCCCATACCTTTTTTTTGTTCTGCGTAGAGGGCTTCTCAGCGTTGCTGAAGAGTGCACAGAGGGAGAAGAACATCAGGGGGGTGTCCTTTGGGAGCGGCGGATCAACTGTCACTCATCTTCTTTTTGCTGATGATAGTGTGGTCTTTGTGGAGGGCTCACGTGCGAATTTTGAGGCACTACGCTCCATTTTGCAGGATTATGAGGCTGCCTCGGGCCAAAAAGTTAACCTTCAGAAATCAGCGATTTTCTTTGGCAAAGGTACTTCTGATGATGATAAAAATGAGCTCAAACAAGTGCTTGAAATAACAGAGGAGGCCCTGAGTGAGCGGTACTTGGGACTCCCTACGGTGGTGGGGAGGTCTAAGGATGGGACATTCAAGTACGTCAAGGAGAGTGCGAAAAGGAAAGTGTCTGGATGGAAGGGTCAAGGTTTATCTAAGACTGTGAGGGAGGTGCTGGTCAAATCGGGCCTTCAATCAACACCAACTTTTACCATGAGCTGTTTTCAACTCACTAAGAAAATGTGCGGGAACCTGTCATCTATTTCTTCGAACTTCTGGTGGGGTGAAGCAGATGGTCATAAGAAGGTGCATTGGATCGGCTGGGATAAGATGTGCACGAGAAAGCATGAAGGGGGTCTAGGCTTTCGGGATCCGGAAGCTTTCAACCAAGCGATGCTTGCCAAACAAGCTTGGCGCTTGCTACAGGTGCCAGACTCGCTGTGTGCAAGGGTTTTGAGGGCACGGTACTACTCCGACGGATCAATTTTAAATGCTACGTGTCCTGATGGGGGGTCTTACACCTTTAGGAGCATCTTGCATGGCCGTGATCTTCTCCTTGATGGCCTGATTTGGCGAATTGGTGACGGCTCTCAAGTCAAGATCCATCATGATAACTAGTTACCAAGGAGGGGTAGCCTGAGGCCACTGGGCCAACAATACATTGAGGACATAACTCGCGTCGGTGACCTGCTGGGTGCCGACGGCCTCTCTTGGGACAGGAGCAAGGTGCTCGCGATGTACGCCCCGGACGAAGCACAAGAAATCTTACAAATTCCTGTTGGTGGGCCGGGGGTTCAAGATTACCAAGCATGGAATTATACTAAAAATGGTGTTTTCTCTGTTCGCTCGGCGTACCATATCCGCATGAGCCAGAAGCGGGTGAGATCCGGACGGCCGGAGTCCTCATCTTCAGTGTCTGATCACAAGTCCTGGCTGAGCCTTTGGGACACAGTTGCGCCGGGCAAGGTTAAAACACACATGTGGCGGCTGATCCGGAACGGGCTGGCAGTGGGAGCGGAACTGCTGCGGAGGAAAATCAAGCCAGGTGTCTTTTGTATTGCATGTGGCTGGGAGGAAACAAACTACCATAGATTCTGGGGCTGCTATCACTCGGTGAAGTTTTGGAAGATAATGCATTCGGAGTTGGGGGTACCGGTGGCGATCCCACCGGAGTCAATTTGCTCCCAGAGTGCGTTGTTGAGATGGCTACTGTCGTGGTTCGCGGAGGCTTCAGATGATGAGCGGGCTGTCATTGTACAGGGTGCGTACGCGCTCTGGCTTGCGAGGAACAATGCACGCGATGGACATCGGATTGAGGAAGCGGAGGCAATCGCGAGAAGGGTCTTCAACCTGATGGGCGAGTGGCAGTCGATTCATGGACGTAAGAGCAAGCAGACAAGGCCTGCAGTGAAGGAAAAGTGGCGGCCCTCGGAGGAGGGGTGGGTGAAAGCCAATGTTGATGGTGCAACAACGAAGGGGGGAGAGAGTGGGGGCGCGGGAATGATATTTAGAAACCATGAAGGAGCATACATGGGTGGTGCATGCCACGTTCTCCCACTGGGGAGAGACCCAGCGAGGGTTGAGCTCCTGGCATGTAGAAGAGCAGCCCAGTTGGCGGACGAGCTAAACATTGCAAACTTACATATTGAGATGGACTGCCGAGAGATTGTTTGCAAGCTCCAGTGCAGGGAGAAGGACTTATCACCGCCGGGGCCAATTGTGGAGGAAGTCAAGCAAATGTTGGCCTCGAGGGAGAGATGGAAAGTTTCTTGGGTTAGACGTGAGGCGAATAGAGCTGCTCATTTGTTAGCTAAGGAAGCAGTGAAGAATAATCTTTGCAAGGTGTGGCTGCATGTGCCCCCAGATGTTATTTTGCATGTTGTCTCAGACGAGATCCCCACGTGGGAAGGTTAAATAAAAGTGTTGAATGAGTTTCAAAAAAAAACTCTTGATGCTCCTTCTTGATTTCTACCTTCGCGGTGTCAAACATCGCGAATAGCTCAGGGATCATTATTTCCATCCCTGGTATTTTTTATAGTTCATCACGAAGCTCTAATAGCTTTGTGGCAGTGACTTGTAGAACTATATCAATCACTATCTTATCTGGAAGATCAACTCCCACTCGATTCAAGCGATTGTAGCATCCAGACAATCTGAGCACATGCTCACCGATTGAGCTATTCTCCTTCATCTTGCAGGCAAAGAATCTTGTTGGAGGTCTCATACCTCTCAACACGGGCACGAGCCTGAGATCCCAATTTGAGCTCTTAGAACATCTCATATGTTCCGTGATGTTCAAAACGTTTTGGAGCCTCAATTCTAAGCCGTAATGCATGACGCACTGAACTATCAAGCAGTCACCAGAACGTGCCTGTCTGATGTTCACAACATCTACAGACAACGCTTGAGGGGGTGGCGCACCAAGCGGTGCATTAAGGACATAAGCCTTGTGTGCAGGAATGAGGACAATCCTCAGATCACGGACCTAGTCCACATTATTGCTACCATCATCTTTCAATTCTATTTTCTCTAGGAACGTATAAAAACAGGGGAGCTACAACGCGAGCTATTGATCTACAACATAATTTGCAAAGTCACTTTGACTATGTTCATGATAATGAGTTCAATTAATCATATTACTTAAGAACTCCCACTCAAATCAACATCCCTCAGGTTGTCCAAGTGTGACATGATCCAAATCCACCAACCCAAGTCCGATCATCACGAGAGACGAGGTGGTTTCAATGGTGAACATCTCCATGTTGATCATATCTACTATATGACTCATGTTCGACCTTTCGGTCTCTTGTGTTCCGTGGCCATGTCTGTACATGCTAGGCTTGTCAAGTTTAACCCGAGTGTTCCACATGTGCAACACTGGCTTACACCCGTTGTATGTGAATGTAGAGTCTATCGCACCCGATCATCACGTGGTGCCTCGGCATGATCTCCATTGTCACCGGCATGACACCATGCAAATCATAAGTGACATGATATGGCCATGATCTTGTGCTTTTGATCTCCATCTCCAAAGCACCGGCATGATCTCCATCGTCACCGGCATGACACCATGATCTCCATCATCTTGATCTCCATCAACGTGTCGCCATCGGGGTTGTCGCGCCAACCATGCTTCTACTACTATTGCTACTACTTAGCGATAAAGTAAACATTACATAACGCTTAATGAGTGACACACAGGCCACATAATAATTGAAGACAACCCTATGGCTCCTGCCGGTTGCCGTACTCATCAACATGCAAGTCATGATAATCTATACAAAACATGATCATCTCATACATCACATATATCTAATCATGTCTTTGGCCATATCATATCACATCATACCCTGCAAAAACAAGTTAGACGTCCTCTAATTGTTATTGCATGTTTTACGTGGCTGCTATGGGTATCTAGCAAGAACGATTCTTACCTATGCAAAACCACAACGGTGATATACAAGTTGCTATCCCACCTTCTACAAGGACCGCCTCTGTCGAATCCGATTCAACTAAAGTGGGAGAGACAGACACCCGCCAGCCATCTTATGCAACAAAGTTACATGTCAGTCGATGGAACCGGTCTCTTGTACGTGGACTAGTAAGGTTGTTCCGAGCCACTTCATCCCACAATACCGCTGAATCAAGAAAAGACTAAGGAAGGAAGCAATCTGAATATCAACGCCCACAAACTCCTTTGTGTTCTACTCGTGATCTCATCTACGCATAGACCTAGCTCATGATGCCACTGATGGGGAACGTTGCATGGGAAACAAAAAATTTCCTATGCACACGCAAGATCTATCCATGGTGATGAGAATCTACGAGAGGGAGAGTGGATCTACGTACCCTTGTAGACCGCTAAGCGGGAAGCGTTAAGAAACGCGGTTGATGTAGTCGAATGTCTTTGCGATCCAAATCGCAAGCCGTCCCGCGATCCAATGACGATCCGTCCCGCGATCCAATCATGATCCGTCCCGCGATCCAATCACGGTCCTTCCGATCTAGCGCCGAACGGACGGCACCTCCGCGTTCAGCACACGTGCAGCTCGATGACGATCTCCACCTCCTTGATCCAGCAAGCAAGGGTGAAGAGGTAGATGAGTTCTCCGCCAGCACAACGGAGTGGTGGTGGAGCTGTCCCGGCAGGGCTTCTCCAAGCACGACCGAGACGATCTAGTGGAGAACAGATGTAGAGGGAGAGAGAGGCAGCCGTGGCTTTTCAGGTGAGGGGCTGCCCTCAAAACCTCTAGTATATATAGGAGGAAGGGAGGGGAGGAGGCAGCCCCAAACCCTCCACCAAGGAGGGTTCGGCCGAAACAAGGGGGAGGAGTTCTCCCCCAACTAGGATTCCTCCTCCCACAAGGGAGGTGGAGTCCTGGGAGGACTCCCCACTTGGCCCTCCTCGCTCCTCTTCGCATGGCCCTTAGGGGCTGGCTGCCCAGCCCACCAGGGGCTGGTGCGCCACTTCCTAGGCCCATGTGGCCCCTAGGGTGGGTGGGCCCCTCCCGGTGGACCCTCGGAACCCTTCCGGCACCCCCAGTACGTTACCGGTGACGCCCGAACTTTTTCCGATGACCAAAACGGGACTTCCTATATATCAATATTTACCTCCGGACCATTCCGGAGCTCTTCGTGACGTCCGGGATCTCATCCGAGACTCCGAACAACCTTCGGTCACCAGCATACATAACTCAATAATACCGAAACGTCACCGAACGTTAAGTGTGCAGACCCTGTGGGTTCGAGAACTATGTAGACATGACCGAGACACCTCTACGGTCAATAACCAATAGCGGGACCTGGATGCCCATATTGGTTCCTACATATTCTACGAAGATCTTTATCGGTTGAACCTCTATGTCAAGGATTCAGTTAATCCCGTACGCTGTTCCCTTTGTTTATCGGTATGTTACTTGCCCGAGATTCGATCGTCGGTATCTCCATACCTAGTTCAATCTCATTACCGGCAAGTCTCTTTACTTGTTCCGTAATACAAGATCCCGTGGCTAACTCTTTAGTCACTTTGCTTGCAAGGCTCATTGTGATGTTGTATTACCGAGTGGGCCCTGAGATACCTCTCCGTCACACGGAGTAACAAATCCCAGTCTTGATCCATGCCAACACAACAGACACCCTCGGAGATACCTGTAGAGCATCTTTATAGTCACCCAGTTACGTTGTGACGTTTGATACACACAAGGCACTCCTCCGGTGTTAGTGAGTTACATGATCTCATGGTCATAGGAACATATACTTTGACATGCAGAAACAATAGCAATAAACTGACACGATCATATGCTACGTTCATAGTTTGGGTCTTATCCATCACATCATTCTCCTAATGATGTGATCCCGTTATTAAATGACATCTCATGTCTATGGCTAGGAAACCTTGACCATCTTTGACCAACGAGCTAGTCTATTAGAGGCATACTAAGGACACGGTGTTGTCTATGTACCCACACATGTATTTGAGTTTCCAATCAATACAATTACAACATGGATAATAAACGATTATCATGAACAAGGAAATATAATAATAACCATTTTATTATTGCCTCTAGGGCATATTTCCAACAACTAAATGGGATATAATTTGTCATCCCAAGGACCGGGGGGGCTAGGTATTGAGAATTTAGAGGTAAAGAACAAATGCCTACTGAGCAAGTGGCTATTTAGGCTTTCTGCTGAGACTGAAGGTATGTGGATGCAGTTAAGGAACAAATACCTACATTATAAAACATTGGCCCAGGTCCCGTTAGACCAAATGATTCACCTTTCTGGAAGGGGCTGATGAAAGTGAAAGCAACTTTCTTCCATAGAACAAAATTCATCATTGGGAACGGTCAGTCTACTAGATTATGGAAGGATATGTGGCTAGGGGAGACACCGCTGGCTATACAATATCCGTATTTATATAATATTGTGCAACGTAAGGACGCATATGTTGCCACAATATTTTAGTCGATATCTCTAAATATTCAGTTCCGTAGGTCCGTATGAGACAGATGGAATGATTGGCTTCATCTTGTCAGGAGGTTGATGGACATCCATCTATCTGATGAGCCAGATTCTATACACTAGAAGCTCACGATGAATGGGCAGTTCTCTGTGAAATCCATGTATATTGATTTAATCTACTCTGATCCAATTCCGAGATCGACGCATATTTGGAAAATCAAAGTGCCTTTAAGAATCAAAGTCTTTATGTGGGTTGTTCACAAAGAGGTGATTCTGACTAAGGACAATTTGGCAAAACGTGGTTGGGTGGGCAGTCAACGATGTTGTTTTTGTAATCATGATGAAACGATCAAACAACTCTTTCTCGAGTCCCTGATGAGTACATTATTATGGCGCTCAGTTCATATAGCTTTTAACATCACCCCTCCAAATAGTATTCAGATGTTATTTGGGACGTGGCTAAATGTGGTTGACTCAACTATTGCGACACATATTCGGATAGAAGTATGTGCGCTACTTTGGGCTATATGGAACTGCATGAATGATTTGGTTCTTAACAGACAAACTCGGACTAATTTTTTGCAGGTAATTTACAAGGCCACTACTTGGATCCGTACGTGGTCGCTACTCACTCCTGCGGAGGCCAGTGAGCTTTTGGTTATTGGGTCTACTCGATGGTAGCTCGGCATTTCTGCAACCGGTTTGAATGGCGGTCCAACAATAGATTAGGTGTTTAGCCATCTTAACCTATTGTTGCCGGTTGTGGCTCTTCACACTTTTTTGTTTTATTTATTTTTATTTCAGCTCGGACTGAGCTTGTACTCGCACTCGAAGATTGTTTGATTTTTCGCTTAATAATATGGCCGCATGCATCATGCTGATGCAGAGGCCACGGGTCCTTCCTCCTTTTCAAAAAAAAAAAAAAAAATACACGTGCACGCTAGGGTGTAGTAAAAGATGTCCTGAAGCAGGAGGAAAGGTTACCTCAGCCCAGAGGATTAGACACTAAGTTAGAGGGATGATGTTATCAATGCCGCTGGCGCGGGACGCCTGCCTTTCCTCAAAGCTATGACATGGCCGTGACACAAGGTTGGCGTTGTCGAAGATGCATGCGTTTCGATGTTTTGAGATGGTCTAGGCCGGTTAAGCTAATCATATTCAATCTGCAATGCAACAGCCAGGGGAAACCGATGCGTGAAAGTCAGTTCGAAAGTTTGTTGAGCATCGGCATCAAGAGCACTCGAGTCAACTGCAGTTCTGTCAAAAACAAGCATCTTTTATGATCTTATCAGATAAGTAACTAAGCTATTTTAATCCATCGGCATGCCAGTTCATACGGCTGCGAGATTTGAATATACGAGACGTCGTGTTCCCCGCGCTGAACTTCACCTTGCTATCTCGGGATTAAAATTTTAATTTATGACGCCATTTCATCAGTCTTGTTCCTTTGGTCCTTGCTGTGAAACAAGTCTTGTTGCGGACGCGGCTGTTATGATCCCGAGCTCATGTGAGCTCGGGTGAACAGTAAAATCGAAAAACTATCAAAAAAAAAATCTGATTTTTTTTCGTATGAAACTTTGACAATTGTTTTGATAGCTTGCAAAATTTCATCAACATATGACATTCGTGTAAAATGTGGCAGAAAAAACAAAACAGATGCTCAAAAAATGTTATTTTCAAACGCATTTTGGAGCATCGATTTTGTTTTTTTTTTCCCACATTTTACACGAATGTCATCCGGCGCTGAAAATTTGCGAGCTATGAAAACATTTGTTAAAGTTTCACACAAAAAAAATCGGAATTTTTTGAAACTTTTTTCATTTTATTTCGATTTTACTGTTCACCCGAGCTCACATGAGCTCGGGATTAGAACATCACTTTGGGTCTTGTTGCGTCTTACAAAATTATGTTCAGCAGGACGAGGAAGCTACAATGCTTTCGGAAATAAAAGAAAGGTGGTACGCAGTTTTCATGCTCCACAGGCACGCGGATCTCATTGCCGTTGATTGAAAAACCTTCTAATGTAGCTAGGTTGATTAGTCTAAATATGGTGGTGTTGGAATGATTTTTTTTAAACATGTACTTCCTATGTCTGAAATTACTTGATGCTCAATAGATGTAACTAGGTGTATTTTAATCCTACATACATCCGTTTGAGATTTAAGTAATTCCGGACGAAGAGTAATAAATATAGATGCTCACTCCTGTGAGGGTACGGTCTTCAAAAGACTGAGCCGAATTTTTTTAAAATCGAGAAAGTGAACACAAACTTCTTATAGTTGACAGGGACGTCGTCTCTCATTGAACGAACATTGTCAAGAATTTATAACAAATTCAGAAAAATATTAGCACCCGTGCCAAAGCTAGGATTTGAACCTAGATGGACCGATTCCACCACAAGAAACTTAGCCATCCGAGTTATGCTCAGTTCGTTGTGCTTGGATCGATCTTATTGTCGTAGAAGAAAAAATATGTTCGAAATCTAAGGGTAGGGATTGACCTATAGTGTTGTTTGAGGCGAGCACCGTATCTATTCCAACATGAACGGCCTGAGAGCAATTTGGGAAAAAAAATATGGACAAAAATCTCACTTACATGGGGTCGTCATTGCGCTCTACGATTGACGACGACGAGCTCGTTGATCTGTACATAGGGGTGGGAATTTTACTACCATTTTGCTTGGGGGTTGTTTAACTAGGTGCACTTCGTGTATCCTAAAACAAGAAACGAGGGGAAAACCGGGCCTCCTCAGCGATTTGAGCTTCTGGACCGTCCGATCGAGCTCGTTGATGCGATGTGGACCGTTGGATCGAGCGGTGAATCAACCAGGGCCGGCGGATCACTGTAGCAATGAATAGTTGCGTTTTATAGTGCCACCGCGCGTAAATTCGGTGCCCCGCCGGGGGCATTTTTGTCATTTCACGTTCAGGGGTATAAAATGCAACCGCGCTGTAGAGAAACCCTAGCCGTCGCTCCTCCCGCACTCTCGCCCTCGCGCCGTCGCCTCCCCCCGTCCTCCCGCATCGCAGCCCCCACCTCCGCGCCGCCACCAACGCCGGGCGATTCCGGCGAGTTCCGGCGGCCCTCACCGGAGCGCAACACACCCACGAGCTCCCCTCGTGACAATGCTTCCTTGCCTCCGGCCAGACCGCTCCTCGCGGCCGCAAGCTCTCACGCGCGACCCCTCCCCGCGGCTAGGGTTTCGGCTGCCTCGAACTCCGGCGCGGTGAGCTCATCTCTTCCCACGATTCATGCCCTCTCCTCTCCTGTTCTTCCTTCTCTTCCCGCCCCACTCACTTATTTCTTCGATTCGGTGCAGCACACCCTCCTCTATAGACGAGGACGACCACCACGGCCGGCACATGGTCGAGCTCGTCGTCGTCTGCTCCGGTGCGGTGTTGGGCAACGACCTCCGCCTCCACGTCTCCTAGCTCAGGTAAGCACCCCCGTCCCCATGGCCGTTTCACTTTCCAGAGCCTCATTCTCTTATCTTTTTTTTGTGTGTGTGCTCATGAAGCTTCTCTTCTCCATTGTTTAACCTGAACAGGCGACAGGAAGCCATCTCAAGGTTGTCCTCTATGTCCAGGTTAACCTCTCCTTCTCTCTCTCCCCCTCTGACCACTGCTCGTCCCATCGTCCAGGTTGCCGTCGCCGTGGAGCTGAACGAGCTCATGGCGTCCCCAATTTTTTTAGGCTGCTGCTCCTCTGTGCATGGCGTCCCGGAGAAGGAAGGTGTGTTGCTACTACTCCCTACAAATTGCTCCCTAGACTGCTTGATGTTAATCTAATTGGAGCACACCCTGATGGCTATGTTTTCAGTTGGCAGATTTGTCCCCATCAAGTAAATGATTCTACTTCAGTGTAGTTGCAGCAAGATTAGCCAACAGTTTACTCCTTATCAATGCTTCATATATTGGTTGTGTTTAGGCCACTGCAATGCTGGGTTCTTGGGAGTATGATATTGTCTATTTCTCTCTTATGTATTTATTCTCTCATATGTATATGTTCTCATTACTGAACAATGTTTTGGTATATGCTGAAAATGTAACCGTTGACTGTCGATTTAGTTGTGGTATTGATTTATATTTAGTATGACTAGAGGAAGATAGTGAGATCATTTTTTTTGGTACTGGCTGAGATAGTTAAGTTTGTTTATCTATGAAAAGAAAAGACGCCTGCTGTCTGTATGTAGGACTTGGTGCATGAGTCAACTGCAGCTTAGGATGTCAATAAGTTTGTATCAATATTCATGGGAGGAATCTTATTCCAGCAAACTAACAAAATTAGGGTCCTTCATCTGAGGCCTGTGTTCATATCAATGGGCAAAATTACTCTTTTGATGCTTGTGTTCATCATATCTTTCCGAGAATATCTTGAAGTGTGGTTGTTGCTTCGTCTCATCGGCTCACTACCAGAATCGCCTCATATGCCGACGGCCGGCATCCGTCGGCGCAGACCCGAACACCGTCGGCGTAGGGCTATGCCGACGGCCACCGTCGGCGTAGGGTCGTCGGGATCGCATGCGTCGGCGTACTCGGTCAGTTTCGTCGGCATAGGGAAACCGTCGGCATAGGCTCCTATGCCGACGTCCGTCCGTACGTCCGTCTGCGTAGATAGGCCGTCGGTACCCTTTTTCACATGATGGCGGCTGACGGCGCCGTCGGAGGACGTCAACCAACCAGAGGCACCCACGTGTCTGTTCCTGGCGCTCCCTGGGGCAGGGCTACGCCGACGGTTATACCGTCGGCATACATCAGGAACTACGCCGACGGTGTAGCCGTCGGCTTAGCCATGCCACGTGGCAGCTGCTGGTGCATCCTGGGGTAGGCTACGCCGACGGCATAACCGTCGGCATATTGTGGCACCCCGGCTCAGAGAAAACCGGAACGCCCCGTATTCCAGCCCAGAGACAAGTCTTCTGGAATACGGCACTGTTGGCATAGAACAAATCAGCTCTTTATTACTATGGAAAAAGTTACAAGGGTACATGGATTACATCGGCACGGCAATACTACGCCTGCCCAGGGTAGCTCTATGCTAACAGTGAAACAGCGAGGAAGCGGAGTAACTCTCGGCAGCGGAACGACGACTGCGGTGATGGACTCCACTCCGCAGGGACTCTGGCTGGAACGCGTATCCTAGCTCGCGAACTTGACATCCTCGACAAGCAAGCAAACCTGGCAGGTCCTGCAAACTGGCATGACATGCCAGGTGAGTACTTTGAATGTACTCGCAAGCTCACGACAACCAAACAATGCAGCAAACAATAGCATGGCTATTATCGTATTACATGTCTAAGTAGTTTACTTACTGTTACCGAGCATCAACTTACTCTTTTCCGGGTTGTTCCGCAACCCTCTGAATACTCATGATCCCCAGAGTATAAGACAAGTTCCTCCATCACTATTATCATTATTACGGTTGACCACCTAGTGAGGCCTGGACGGACTGTCCAATACCGTGGACGCGGCTATTCGAATAGATTCTTCACTCTGCAGAGGTTGCGCACTTTACCCACACCATGGAGCATCTGACCTCGTGATCCCATTCGGGTGGACCAGCGTTGCTCCAACAAAACCCGCCTGACCCGTGACTCCTCTACCGTACCACCGACAATCATTCTCCCCCGGAGTCATGCCTTGGGTGGCCCCTGTGTCACCTCATGACACTTGCCACCGTCGTGGCCAAACAAACTGTCCTAAACGGGGACTTGAGCTCAATAACCAAACTGGGCTCACAAGGTTATCGCCGCCTACCAGGCCAGGGTAGCGCGCACACATAACCTTCCCTCTTTGGTGGTACCGATAAAAGAGCACGAAGCCAGACCAAGTCAAGGCCGTCCCATACCGGCAAATGTGGCTGCACGGATAAGCCCGGACAGGTGGCTCCGGATCAACCGACTAGGTTTAGTTTTAGCAACATTTAGCAAGCATGGTTATCTCTCACAATAACTTGAGATGACAGCAACTATACATTTAAGTAAATTACTATGAATTATTATATAGCAAGTAAATGAAAGTAATTCATTTATAAATGCAAGTGTTTCAATTAAATATGTAATGCTATTGAAATGCTTCATGGAATGGGTGTCCTGGCTTGCTTGGGTGAGGGATCCACCGGGAAGAAGTGCAGAAAGGTCGCGGAAGGAATTGCCGGAAACAGTTCTCTCCCGGAGGGGGCTGTTTACGGGCAAGGGCCAAAATGGTCATTTTCACTATGTGAACACAATATGAAAATGGCACCAACATGACAGGCTCGAAGAGACGAAGAAGTGGGCTTTGGAATCACCTCAATCGGAGTTACGGATGAAAAGATATAGTGGTTTTTCTGCCAGGGGCCTTTCTGTAAGTATTTTATTTACATACGGGTCCCAGACAGTTATTCCACCGATAAAAAGAAAGTGCACTGTGCACTTTGGGCCGTTCTAGGCCGAAAGCAACTGGCGCCTGAGCACTGGCCGAGTCGCGCGGCTGCTGCTGCTCCACTTGGGCCGGCCCAATAGCTGCCGCCCCCTTTTTAAAAAAACGAGAGGGAGGGCAGGTCACTGCCGAGTCGGGCCCGCTGGCAGGGGCAGGGCGCGGCGTCGTTGTCCTCCAATGCGCCCGTCCGACTGATTGGGAGGCGACTCCGGCCGGCGATAGCCGGCGGCACGGGCCACCGTTGACGGCGCTCGCCTACCTGCGTGATCAGAAGGTCGAGCCGCACCCCCTTGTGGGTAGCATGGTCGCCGGGGAGTGCTGGAGCAAGTATGGCGTCTGCCACGGCGGAAACCGGCTACGGCCGCCGGTGAGCTCGCGGCTAGAGGCCACCGGAGGGGAAGAAGAGATGCTGGGGTGGCTCCGGGGTGGTGGTGGAGGCTTCTAGTGGTGGTGGTATGAAGGAAGGGGCTTGGGTTCGCCGGAATTTAGCCGGGACCGAGCGGCGGCCATGGCGGCCATTGGAGGGGCAGAGAGCTCCTCGAGAGAGATGGAGAGGTTGGGGAGGACCAGTAGAGTGTGGTGAGGCTTGTGGTGAAGACGAGAGGGGCTCGGGGGCCTTTTATAGGCGGGGCGATGCGGGTGGCCGAGCACGGCCGCGGTGACGCGTGCGCCTCACGCCCGAGCTTCGGGAACACGCATGGAGGAGGGGAGAGGCATCCAGAGAGGTCACAGAGGGGCAGAGGAAGCTCGGGCGAGGTCGGGAAGGCTCGGGAGCTCGCAGGCGACCGGACACGGCGGCGACAGCTGCTGCCGGTCACGGGCGCGGCTGCAGCACCACGTAGGAGGGGACACGAGAGGGGGAGAGGGGTCCAAGAGAAGGGCGATGACAAGACGAAGCCCCTGGACACGGCGAGGTGTCGAGGGAGAGAGGAAACCGACGAGGCCGAGGGCCCCAATGCACAGAGCGCGTGCATTGGCATGCCAGCCGCGTGGTCACCGCGTGAACAGGCGCACGCGGTGCACCCTGGCCGGCCTAATCTTGTCAGGAGGAGAGGTCATTCGAAAGAGAAGGCCAAAGAGGAAAGAAACAGGCATAGTGGAGCTTGAGATGACCACAGCTAGCAGATTTGCCCAGGAACATCAAGGTGTTTGATGCTTTCTGAGGAAGATTCGTCTGGTGATTGATTCTGATCTTTAGCTGAGGGTGATCACATACTAAGGTGATCATGATGGCAAAGTTTGAGATCAAATGGAGGAGTTTAGCTGGCACTTGCAGTACAATGGGCTCTACTGGACAGAAATGTAAGTCTTGATGTGGCACTCACATATAGTGTTGCCTTAAGCTGAAAATGGGCATATGATGATGATTTGGTCATATGAGAGTGCCATAAAAATTTCATGCCATTTGGGCAAGCCAAAACGGTACTTCCTTCATAATGGACCTCTCTGACCAGAATCTTAGGAAAAATCTAGGGAATTATTGGGTAGATGAAATGAGTCCAAATTTGGTGGCGAGGTGTTATATAGTTAGGAGAATGTCCTGGTAAAATTTCAGAAATTATGGAGCAACATAAAATATAGTTGCTTCACAACCCAAAATAATGACCAGAGACAAAGATTTGATGTTGTGCTCACATAGTTGAAGGGATGATGCTCAAATTTTGTGGAGAGTGTTAATTTGAGCATATGAAGATGCTTGCCAAATTTCAACTCATTTGGATACAGTTAGCCAGCACTTGCTTCACAAAGCTTCCGGTTGATCAGAAACTTTGGAAATTTGCCAGGGAAGATTTACTAGCCAAATGAGGTTGAATTTTGGCATGTGGCATATATATGAATAGGAAAGAGTGCACAAAAAGTTTGAGAGCAAGCAAGCTGATATAAAGGGTACTTGCTTCTCAACTTGGCAGCTAGGGCAGAATCAGAAAAGGAACATTTGTGGAATATTTTTGAACATAACAAGGAAGGATTTTGACATATCTGAGGAAGATATGACCCAAACAATTTATGAGAATTATTTGGGAATTTTTGGAATGAAAAAGGAATATTCCCAGGAAAAAGATTATTGGGATTGGTTCAAGATGGAAATGACAAGGTCGTGGGATGGTTTAGAGGTTGGCAAGCCACTAGGGAAGAGGAATCAAGGGTGATCCCTCCAGGTTCCAAGACTACCAAGCCACAGAAAAGCAAAACCAGACCAAAATCAAAAGAAAAAAGAAATGGGCAAAATCTAGGGTGTTACAAACCTACCCCCCTTAAAGAAATCTCGTCCTCGAGATTTGGTTGCTCAGGGGTCAAACATGAATATTCCCACTTGAGGAAACCGTTTCCAACTCGGGTTTCCTTCTTGCCTTTGGCTAATGCTCCCATTAGATATCATCTGACTGACTGCCTGGCTTCGGGGAGGTTTATTTCACTGGATCCTCATTCTGACATAACTTACCTCATATATTACTCTGACTTTAATCCTTTTATGTCTGCCGACTTGTCTGGGTGCGATGAATTATCCTGAGTTAACTATGTGCCTTTCTTGCAAGTCCGAGAGTAGTTCCCCATGGACGGGTTGTGATGAAGTCCAATACGGACGGCCGTCCATGGAGTTGTGAACAAATTTTCTCGGCGGACACAAAAATCTTTTACTCTTTGCATTGGGTGGTTTCAAATGGCTGTGTGTCCTTCAGGTTCAAAACAGTACGGTGAATCATACCGTTCTCCTGGCGAAATCTGACTTCTCGCAATGATTGCTGGAACATCTTGGGTATCTCCACTGTCTTGAGTATCAAATCTATACCAAGGAGGTGACTGTCACCTGTCGTGACCAGCGTAAAGGCGTATGCCCTTATAACTGTATTTTCTGCAGACTTGGCTGATGGTGGTTTTGGCAGACGAATCTTGTTCACGGCAGGCTGTCCTTTAACTGATTCCCACATGCTCCGAGGTTGTTGTCCAACATTCTGATTGTTCTGTCTGTCGGCACCTTTAAGTGAATAGTAGGCCGTGTAATGCTTTAACACGGTTGCCGGAATCCAACTGCCGAATTGACCTGACAGATTCGAATATTCTCCTTCTAACGATTTTGAGCACATCTGGTTGGGCTGAGCGGGTTGACTCGGTATGGGGTTCTTGCAGATGGAATAGACCCCGTGGGTGTGTACCCATGGTGACCGGTACCGATCCATACTGTCCGGAATATCTGTACCAGGCAACCACTACCATACCTATATGTGTGATCTTGCTCTTTCATTATGGTTCTCTCTGCCTGGATCCTTGGCTGAAAAAACTTGGCCTTGTACGCTCTTGATTCTTCGGGTAACCATAGGTGCTATCAGGTGCAATATTCCGGCAGGCATATCTTATCCTGATCCCCCTGACAGGGTATCTGTGCTTACATGACCAGCTTTCTCATCCTCCACGCTTTATTCGTAGGGCAATGATCATCCGAACCCAGGTTCATAGCTCCAGGCTATCATCAACCATGCAAACACTGACAAGGGTTAATGATATCACTTTGTCGGGTGTGAGGGAGCTGGCCTTGATAATCACTGCGAAAATTGTTGTCTCAACTTTGTCTGGCTTTTTATCTTGTATCATACTGAGGTGTATAACTGTCTTTCTCTTTCTTGCATAACTCAGGTGATAGCCGGATCCTCACCGGGCTGGCATCATTGTATGAGTAACTCATATGACCTTGGCAGCATGTCCATCATATCTCTTGAGTATACGCAGTTGAGCGCTTGATTCCTAAGGCAGGCTTGTGTCCTGACTGATTTTTGCCTTCTGACCAACTGTTGCGGATCTGATCCTTGGAATGCATGGTCATATGCTGCCAACTATCGGTGGAATAGCTTGTACTGATGTCGATGCGATGCCTTGCTGACGAAGATTGCATAGCTTGTGCTGGAAGTCATCGAGATTATCTTGCTGAGGAAGACTGAATTGCTCGTGCTCGAAGCTTTTGTCGAGATGGCTTCCTGAAGAAGACTGGGTACCGTACCTCAGAAGCTTGCATCGGAAGATGTCCATGTGTCGTATCGAGGAAGACACAGGAATCCTTGCGTCGTACGCTTCTCTGATAGCTTGTGAAGAAAGACTAGGTTGCTTACATCTGAAGCTTTCTTTTTGCCTTATGCGGACTGAGTGCATATATATATATCCCTTACTGTTCCTGCTGTCGGTTACTTGTTGTATGCAACAGGGTATTCGGCTATCCTTCTTGCTGAACACTAAGTTCATAGCACATTCTGACTTGCTTTCGGAATATAGCAGGTTTCAAATTGTACTCATAGCAGACTCAACCGCGTATATGAATCATACCTTTGACTCGAAATGTACTGTTGATCGTGCACACATATTTGCCTTCTTGCTGATTTGATCATTACTGCTGTGAAGATTGCACACTGATTTATACCTGATGCTGATCCAGATCACCATCTCTAATCAGACTAGATATTTCCAATATCAGGCAGTTAGCGGAAAATTCCATATTGTTGAGTTGAGCTTCCAAATGCTTGCCTCTTCACTGATTCTTTGAGTCCGGTGTTGATGAGCAACTTTCATAAGGGGAAATAAGGTAACACCCAGGGCCCAACAAAAGAAGCAAACGAAACGAATAAAACAAAACACACAAAACATCAAGACCACACACAAGAAATATCATAATTTTACAGCTACTCTCAGCAATAATATGCATTCCTACTTAAGCACACAAATCTCGCAAGAACTCCGGTGTTACGGTCTAACATGCTGTGGCGGTGTGCACGAAAGTGAATCAATGTGTGGAAGGAAGTTGGTGTAAACAAGGGTACACCAAACATGGACTTAACACTGGTTCCATCTGGACGGACACGGTGGCGAGGACGAACTTGGTGATCGTGGGTCGGAACACGGGGGTCACGACCACATCATCATCAAGCGGACGGAAGAAAACCGTACTTGTCCAGAGAATGGGTAGCAGGGAGGGATAGCGATGGAAAGAAGGGCTTGCAGGCATTGCCCTTTTCTGATAACAAAGATCAGTAAGGGTTTCCAACGCGGCTAATGGAAGGGCAAGATCCGGGATAGAAACATGTCTATCACCGAGACGATAGAGGTGGCTGAGGAGAATATATTGGTGTGGCACCTGTGCATCAATCCGACAAGGAATCGACACCACCAAGCACCTTGGCATCACTCCGCTGAGACGGAGATGACACCACACCAAGGAACAGGTATGCAAACTAGAGAGTGCAGGTAGTGAATCGAAACTGATGCCACCTACACTCACCAGATCCATCGTTAGTGATAAAATACATAGTCTATATGCATGCTATGCATAAACAAATGCAACAAACAAGTGCAGCAAACCAACTAGACCCTATACTACCGGTTACTAACGCTCGCGCGGTCTAGAGCGTCCTACAGCCAGACCTGCTCTGATACCAACGCTTGTGGCACCCCGGCTCAGAGAAAACCGGAACGCCCCGTATTCCAGCCCAGAGACAAGTCTTCTGGAATACGGCACTGTTGGCATAGAACAAATCAGCTCTTTATTACTATGGAAAAAGTTACAAGGGTACATGGATTACATCGGCACGGCAATACTATGCCTGCCCAGGGTAGCTCTATGCTAACAGCGGAACAGCGAGGAAGCGGAGTAACTCTCGGCAGCGGAACGACGACTGCGGTGATGGACTCCACTCCGCAGGGACTCTGGCTGGAACGCGTATCCTAGCTCGCGAACTTGACATCCTCGACAAGCAAGCAAACCTGGCAGGACCTGCAAACTGGCATGACACGCCAGTTGAGTACTTTGAATGTACTCGCAAGCTCACGACAACCAAACAATGCAGCAAACAATAGCATGGCAATTATCATATTACATGCCTAAGTAGTTTACTTACTGTTACCGATCATCAACTTACTCTTTTCCGGGTTGTTCCGCAACCCTCTGAATACTCATGATCCCCAGAGTATAAGACAAGTTCCTCCATCACTATTATCATTATTACGGTTGACCACCTAGTGAGGCCTGGACGGACTGTCCAATACCGTGGACGCGGCTATTCGAATAGATTCTTCACTCTGCAGAGGTTGCGCACTTTACCCACACCATGCAGCATCTGACCTCGTGATCCCATTCGAGTGGACCAGCGTTGCTCCAACGAAACCCGCCTAACCCGTGACTCCTCTACCGTACCACCGACAATCATTCTCCCCCGGAGTCATGCCTTGGGTGGCCCCTGTGTCACCTCGTGACACCTGCCACCGTCGTGGCCAAACAAACTGTCCCAAACGGGGACTTGAGCACAATAACCAAACTGGGCTCACAAGGTTATCGCCGCCTACCGGGCCAGGGTAGCGCGCACGCATAACCTTCCCTCTTTGGTGGTACCGATAAAAGAGCACGAAGCCAGACCAAGTCAAGGCCGTCCCATACCGGCAAATGTGGCTGCACGGATAAGCCTGGACAGGTGGCTCCGGATCAACCGACTAGGTTTAGTTTTAGCAACATTTAGCAAGCATGGTTATCTCTCACAATAACTTGAGATGACAGCAACTATACATTTAAGTAAATTACTATGAATTATTATATAGCAAGTAAATGAAAGTAATTCATTTATAAATGCAAGTGTTTCAATTAAATATGTAATGCTATTGAAATGCTTCATGGAATGGGTGTCCTGGCTTGCCTGGGGTGAGGGATCCACCTGGAAGAAGTGCAGAAAGGTCGCGGAAGGAGTTGCCGAAAACAGTTCTCTCCCGAGGGGGCTGTTTACGGGCAAGGACCAAAATGGTCATTTTCACTGTGTGAACACATTATGCAAATGGCACCAACATGACAGGCTCGAAGAGACGAAGAAGTGGGGTTTGGAATCACCTCAATCGAAGTTACAGATGAAAAGATATAGTGGTTTTTCTGCCAGGGGCCTTTCTATAAGTATTTTATTTACATACGGGTCCTAGACAGTTATTCCACCGATAAAAAGAAAGTGCACTGTGCACTTTGGGCCGTTCTAGGCCGAAAGCAACCGGCGCCTGAGCACTGGCCGAGTCGCGCGGCCGCTGCTGCTCCACTTGGGCCGGCCCAATAGCTGCCGCCCCCTTTTTTTAAAAAAAACGAGAGGGATGGCTGGTCACTGCCGAGTCGGGCCCGCTGGCAGGGTCAGGGCGCGGCGTCGTCGTCCTCCAGTGCCCGTCCGACTTATGGGAAGGCGACTCTGGCCGGCGATAGTCGGCGGCACGGGCCACCGTTGACGGTGCTCGGCCTACCTGCGTGATCAGAAGGTTGAGCCGCACCCGCCTGTGGGTAGCATGGTCGCCGGGGAGCGCTGGAGCAGGCATGGCGTCGGCCACGGCGGAAACCGGCTACGGCCGCCGGTGAGCTCGCGGCTAGAGGCCACCGGAGGGGAAGAAGAGATGCTGGGGTGGCTCCGGGGTGGTGGTGGAGGCTTCTAGTGGTGGTGGTATGAAGGAAGGGGCTTGGGTTTGCCGGAATTTAGCAGGGAACGAGCGGCGGCCATGGCGGCCATTGGAGGGGCAGAGAGCTCCTCGAGAGAGATGGAGAGGTTGGGGAGGACCAGTGGAGTGTGGTGAGGCTTGTAGTGAAGACGAGAGGGGTTCGGGAGCCTTTTATAGGCGGGGCGATGCGGGTGGCCGAGCACGGCCGCGGTGACGCATGCGCCGCACGCCGGAGCTTTGGGAACACGCATGGAGGAGGGGAGAGGCGTCCAGAGAGGTCACAGAGGGGCAGAGGAAGCTCGGGCGAGGTCGGGAAGGCTCGGGAGCTCGCAGGTGACCGGACACGGCGGCGATAGCTGCTGCCGGTCACGGGCGCGGCTGCCGCACCACGTAGGAGGGGACACGAGAGGTGGAGAGGGGTCCAAGAGGAAGGACGATGACAAGACGAAGCCCATGGACACGGCGAGGTGTCGAGGGAAAGAGGAAACCGACGAGGCCGAGGGCCCCAATGCACAGAGCGCGTGCATTGGCATGCCAGCCGCATGGTCACCGCGTGAACAGGCACACGCGGTGCACCCTGGCCGGCCTAATCTTGTCAGGAGGAGAGGTCATTCGAAGGAGAAGGCCAAAGAGGAAAGAAACAGGCATAGTGGAGCTTGAGATGACCACAGCTAGCAGATTTGCCCAGGAACATCAAGGTGTTTGATGCTTTCTGAGGAAGATTCATCTGGTGATTGATTCTGATCTTTAGCCGAGGGTGATCACATACTAAGGTGATCATGATGGCAAAGTTTGAGATCAAATAGAGGAGTTTAGCTGGCACTTGCAGTACAATGGGCTCTACTGGACAGAAATGTAAGTCTTGATGTGGCACTCACATATAGTGTTGCCTTAAGCTGAAAATGGGCATATGATGATGATTTGGTCATATGAGAGTGCCATAAAAATTTCATGCCATTTGGGCAAGCCAAAACGGTACTTCCTTCATAATGGACCTCTCTGACCAGAATCTTAGGAAAAATCTAGGGAATTATTGGGTAGATGAAATGAGTCCAAATTTGGTGGAGAGGTGTTATATAGTTAGGAGAATATCCTGGTAAAATTTCAGAAATTATGGAGCAACATAAAATATAGTTGCTTCACAACCCAAAATAATGACCAGAGACAAAGATTTGATGTTGTGCTCACATAGTTGAAGGGATGATGCTCAAATTTTGTGGAGAGTGTTAATTTGAGCATATGAAGATGCTTGCCAAATTTCAACTCATTTGGATACAGTTAGCCAGCACTTGCTTCACAAAGCTTCCGGTTGATCAGAAACTTTGGAAATTTGCCAGGGAAGATTTACTAGCCAAATGAGGTTGAATTTTGGCATGTGGCATATATATGAATAGGAAAGAGTGCACAAAAAGTTTGAGAGCAAGCAAGCAGATATAAAGGGTACTTGCTTCTCAACTTGGCAGCTAGGGCAGAATCAGAAAAGGAATATTTGTGGAATATTTTTGAACATAACATGGAAGGATTTTGACATATCTGAGGAAGATATGACCCAAACAGTTTATGAGAATTATTTGGGAATTTCTGGAATGATAGAAATGTGGGTTGCTTCACAACCCAAGGCAACAGGTTTATTCCTTTAATAGGAAAAAGGAATATTCCCAGGAAAAAGATTATTGGGATTGGTTCAAGATGGAAATGACAAGGTCTTGGGATGGTTTAGAGGTTGGCAAGCCACTAGGGAAGAGGAATCAAGGGTGATCCCTCCAGGTTCCAAGACTACCAAGCCACAGAAAAGCAAAACCAGACCAAAATCAAAAGAAAAAAGAAATGGGCAAAATCCAGGGTGTTACACATATCTACTGTTTATTTTATTTTGTTTATTTACAGATAATATACAACACAAATATACACAGATATATCACAGATCCACATCATTAGCACCACAACATACGTATTATCATCACAACATAAGTGGAATCAACAAAACATACGTCGAAACAACACAATATAAGTCGAACAACACAACATAAGTCGGAACAACACGACATAAGTCCATCCATAATATAGATGCATGAAAGATACAAGTCACGACCACCACCACCTAGAGGCTTAAGCGCCAGGACGTCAACCACCAAGTTCGTTACCGCCAAGACCGCCAAAGCCAAGGTAGTCACTGCTACCGGCACCGCTACCAGCAAGACCGGCACCGCCACCTCCTCGGTGGATCGGAGTGACCGGGCTCCGTGACTCGGGAGTGATGCCATAATTGGCACCACCACCAACGGATGATCCACCGGTTCCCTGCATGTTTGAAAAGAGATGTTAAAGAGATATATGATTGTGTTGAATACACGATAAGTAGTGGTTGAATAGTTTGGGGATGTACTAACCGGAGTCGGACAGTGTTGTGTCACAAATTCTTCAAACGTAGCCAGGATTGGTTGTTCTCCAGTAGGTGGTGGTGGTGGTTCCATTACAGGAACCGTGCCGGACGCCATGGAGTCAAAAACGAGATGCATGTTAGTTGACCAAGCACACACGAAGGTTAGAAGAAATGAAAATGCAAATGTGAAAGTCAAATGAAAGGGGCTAAACTAACCTTCATCATGCGACTCGCGTGGTCCGAGACTGCTGCAACTCTCGCGTTCCACGCCATGGTCTCCTGACGTTGGTACTCCATGTAGGCCTTCAATATGACATGATGAAACTCATAAAAACATCTCGATGTGGAAAATAAAATAAGAAAAAGGAAGATAAGAGGGAAAATTCTTACAGAGTGTTGCTGGGCTAGGAGGGACAGTGAGTGTACACTGGTCGTGCTCGGGTGCGGGCTCAGGCTCGGGTTGGTAACTCGGAGCTGTGTGTAGGAGATAGAAGGAGTGACCACAGCATCCAGAACTGCCTGCCGACCATGACTCTTCTGCCCTATGCCGACCACCGCCCTATCGTCTGTAGCCTCTTTATGGGGTCAGGTGTGTCAGGATTGTACTCCAGATACAACTCCTTGTAGGTCTGAAGGTGCTTGCCGGACTTGCCGTAGTACTTGCCCTTGCCATCCTTGGGCTTAGTCCGCACATGGGCTATCTCCCACTCCTCCATGTCTGAGAGCGGCCGCTTCAATTTCTCCTCCTGCACCACCAAACACCACCAAACAGAGGTTAGTCATACATAGAAGAAGAAGAATGTTTCATGTACATAGATATACCTGAACTTTCTTGTGGCTCCAGTGGTTCCGGTTTCCCTGACAATGTGTTCCGTTAGTCCCTCGAGTAGCCCGGTTCTGGATGCTTTTAGCAGCCCACTTTTCATCATCACCGAGCCACTTATCAACCAATGCCGCCCATGATTCCTTTTTTCCATAACACAAATCAGGACACGCCTACATAATGAAAGCATAATGGCATGTTGACACGAAACAATGAAATTTACCACAAACATCGGAATGAAAAGTCTGTTATACTTACCAACAGGTATTGCTCCCTAGTCAAGGTAAGCTGCTCCTCCCGCACGAATTCCTTAGGCATCTTCATGTTACGATAGTTGTAATAATATTGCGAGATGGCCACCCAGCGCACCTCGTACTGGATCTGGCGGGCCTGCTTCCTCGCAGCGCTCTGAAACAACTTGTCAGCAATGGGCTTGTTCTCCTCAAGAACTCGATAGTATTTCTATAGTTATTCATAAAAACAGAATGGAAGAAGCCATGAGTTAAACCATTCGATGATAAACTATGGACGAAACTCAAGACTCATGCTTCTGAAGAGAACTTACCCAAAAATTTGTTTTCACGGCCTTAGCATGTGTCTCATAGTCCGCATGGGGAGCCGCTTCGTTGTGGTCCCAAGTCATGGCCAAAACCAGGCGCTTCGGGTGCCAGACTGAGTCCGGAGCGAACAACCCCGGCCAATATTCCTTCAGCAAGATAGTGAGGATACCATTTGGAACACGGACTTTTGGAGCAACTTTCCAGCCCCTACAAAAGATAGAAAATATGAGCATGTTTACAAGCAAAAGAATTAAAATATGATTAAGGGGCACTTACTCTTTCCCCGCTGGCGTAATGATCCACTTCTGCTCCTCGGTATCAGGTTCGGGGGGGGGGGAGTCTTGCATGACCACGCAGCCACCCCTTGTTGTTGCCAACCCCCTCCCTACCACCACCAACCTCCTCCCCCTCCCTTCCACCACCAACCTCCTTCCCCTCCCCAAACTCCTCCTCCTCCTCCTCCTCCTCAAACTCCCCGCGAACCTCCTCCTCCTCCTCCTCCTCAACCTCCTCGCTAACCTCCTCCTCCTCCTCAACCTCCTCGCGAAACTCCTCCTCCTCAGTAGAGGATACCTCACTAGAGGAGGGTCTCTCACTAGAGGAGGGTACCTCACTACAGGAGGGCCTTGTAAATGACACCCCTAAGTCGGTGAGGGAGCATTGTTTCTGGCCCCGACCCCGCCCTAGGGGCTCTCCCCGCACCCCCTCCACCTCTAGGGGATCTCCCCGCACCCCCTCCACCTCTCCCTTGACCTCCCTGTGAGGAGTCATCCTCAAGTAGTCTGGACGGAACAGTACGGGGTCGACCACTCCGACTAGCAATCGAGGTGAGTTTGGTTAGTAAACCCGTACCATCGGCCTTGCCCTTGCCCATGCTTAGCAAACCTGCATTGAAAAGAGAATAAACAATTAGTATAATAATAATGAAGAAAAAAACCATAGAAAAAAGACATTAATAAATAAGCATATTAATAAACCATAGTAAAAAGACATCAAACATACATCTGCTAGGACCCATACGAATCATCACTGTCACTATCACTATCACACATATCATCTTCATTGTCGGACGGAGGTGGAGGCTCTTCCTCGTCGTCATCGTCTTCATTTAACAACTTTTCTAGCATAAGTATGTCTTTTTCATTAACAATGGTCTCACCATCATTCTGTGCATCGTCATCGTTTGGATCCACATCATCATCACCCAAGGAGTCAGCGTAATCGCTTCCGACCACATCATCATCATCATCAGGTTGCTCTTGAAAGAACACTCCCTCGTATGTCATGGGGTTAATGTTGTAATAATCGTCATCGTTCGGGTCCGGTAGCTTACTATGTGGCGACACCTTGAACACAAATTCCCAACCCTTTAGGTACTCTTTCTGGCATGGGTAAGGCAGATAATAAACTTGTGTGGCTTGGGTAGCCGCAATAAAGAGATCGGGTCCAGCATAGACGGTTGATGGTTTAACTTCAACGAAACCATAGGAAGGCGTATGTCTCAGCCCCTTTACTGGGTCGAACCATCGGCATTTGAACACAGGGAGACTTAGGGTTTCGCGGCCACGACTGAATGAAAGCTCGTATATTTTTCCTACCCTTCTGTAATACTAAACTCCATTTTGACCTGGGGTGTACACTCCAGTATTTATAGTTTTGGGATCAGGCCGGTTGTTCTGGTGCTCCTCAGTATGGAAGCGATACCCATTCACATCATACTTTTCACATGTCATGACCGAAGGGTTAAAACCCATGGAAACCCTGGAATGATCAACGACAAGAACATGGTGTTGCGTTGCATTAGGACACCGGGAGGGAGATTGAGCAGAATAACAAACACGGGCCAGCAGCTGTATGGATTGGACGACATACCATATGGATTGACCCCATCACCTGTTATTGCAACTCTGACATTCACATCCTCGGCTGCTTCCTCGGGGTATTCTTTATCGAATGACTTCCATGCTTCACCTCCCGATGGATGTACGATTTTATTTGTATGGTACCTTTTCCCTTGCTTGTGCCACTTCATCATTTTGGCAGACTCCTCCGTGATGAGAAGGCGCTGCAGTCTTTCTATGAAATGAAGATATCGAAGAACCATTGCAGGGATGCGTAGCTGCCTCTTTTGACCATCCTTACCGACCACCTCAAGGTACCGAGAGGAACCGCACTTCCTACAGTACTTGTCATCCGCATACTCGTGCCTAAACAAAAGGCAATTCTTCGGATAGACATGTATTTTCTCATAATCCATAGAGAGTGCCTTCATGATTTTCTTTGTGGCGTACATGCTTTCCGGCAGTTCATGACCATCGGGAAGGCTGTTAGCCCATACTCTTAGAAATGCTTTGATGCAAGCTTGGCTACAGCCGTACTCAGCCTTAACTGCCATCAATTGCGAGATGGCATCCAGCTGAGAGAGTTTGGCACCCGCATAAAGAGGCTTCTTTGACGAAGCCAAGATCTCCAAGAAGGACATTGCGGTTGCCTCCGGCTCCTCCGGCTCCCCCGGCTCCTCCGGCTCCTCTGGTTCATTCTTTGAAGGTGTCGCATGTGCCGTCTCTGCAGCAATGACATCATCTAGCATGTCTCTGACCCCGTCGTCCACATAACCACCGATGCGTTGCCGCATCACCTCCTCTCTATCATGGTCCCGCTCGGCAAAGTTTATCGGCATGTCAAAGTTTTTCATATATCCGTGCGTGCGAAGGTGCAAGGTCATTTCGTCCTTGCCTTTACAGTGACGTCTGCCACATCTCGCACACGGGCAATGTGGGATCATTCTCATTGGACCACGGAATGTCTCCCTCAAAAACACATCGGTTTTGGCA
The DNA here is from genome assembly GCA_039707655.1 of Elymus sibiricus. Lineage (NCBI taxonomy): Eukaryota > Viridiplantae > Streptophyta > Magnoliopsida > Poales > Poaceae > Elymus > Elymus sibiricus. The sequence continues at coordinate 339,434,080 of CM077663.1, forward strand.
ACCCACTCTGATGTTACTCGATTCCCACGGATAAAACCATTGTACATCCACTGATTATCTGCCATCCTCTGCTTTACTGGGAGCCACACAACCAAAATAAGATTTCATTTAAATTAATCACATCAAATATTTATTTTCTACCGCGTTGATGGCACTGAATCCAACTACATCTCTAATAGGTAAAGATGGGTCCTAATCCCACCCAAGGATGTGTAGATTGAGTACGTTCTCCATGCTCTACCCCGTTCCGAGACAAAATTTCGGCAGCACCTCCCCGCTGTTCTCCAGATACACGTCTCGGCAGAAAGCCGAGAGAATGTGCATCCGGAGAACAACGGGGAGGGGCCGCCGAAATCTTGTCTCGGAACGGGGTAGATCATGGAAAACATACCCTATCTACACATCCTCGGGATGTCCGTGGAAAATGCTGGACAATCCGAAACAGTTGTGGTGATAAATATGCAATTTAATGCATATTTATCCATGCAACCATTTCGGATGGGAGACGCCTAGGTTACGCGACTTGACGTGAAAAGAAAATCTAGTGACATGATTAAAAGAGCGTAAAAGGTGAAGGTGGATTCATAGCTCACCCTCGGTTGTAGAGGAAGTAGCCGGTCAGTGGAGGGACGATCGGGGACCAACAGCTCCGACGTCGACAATCACTCCACAGAGACGCAACACCACAAGTCTATAAATTCCATCGAATGAAAAATTTAGACCATCACATCTCATATAGCTTTAAAAACATCTAACAACATGGTGACAATGGGGTCTTCTATTGATTCACTTGATGTATGTTTTGGTACTCAACTTGAGGATTCCTGAGGTGACATTGGGGTAATCTATGCATAGGGGTTGATGCACATTCTTGTCCTACGTTCTCTGATAGAAATCTTGGGGCACTCTTTGAGGTTCTTTGTGTTGGATTGAGTATTATGAATCTGAAATTGTTTGATGCATATCGTATAATTAACTCATGGATACTTGTGGTGACATTGGAGTATCTAGGTGACATTAGAGTTGGTTGATGCGTATCATATGGTGTTATTTTAGTACGAACTCTAGATAGATTGATTGGAAAGGATAACTTGGTGTTATTTTAGTACGTACTCTTGGATAGATCGATCGGAAAGGATAACTTAAGGTGGTTTCGTACCCTACAAACAATTTCTTCTTATGTTCTCCGCTAGATAAGAACTTTGGAGCGATTCTTCGTTGCACGTTGAGGGATGGTTATGTGATCCAATTATATTAGCATTTTTGGGAGATTGCACTAGCGAAAGTACGGACCCTAGGCCCTGTTTTCAAGCATTGCAATACCGTTTGTGCTCACTTTTGTTACTTCCTACCATGCTGTTTTTATATTTTCAGATTACAAAAACCTATATCTATCATCCATATTGCACTTGTATCACCATCTCTTCACCGAACTAGTGCACCTATACAATTTGCCATTGTATTGGGTGTGTTGGGGACACAAGAGATTTCTTGTATTTGATTCCAGGATTGTTTGAGAGAGACCATCTTCATCCTACACCTCCCACGGATTGATAAACCTTAGGTCATCCACTTGAGGAAAAATTGCTACTGTCCTACAAAACTCTGCGCTTGGAGGCCCAACACGAGTCTACAAGAATAAAGTTGCGTAGTAGACATCAAGCTCTTTTCTGGCGCCGTTGCCGGGGAAGTGAGTGCTTGAAGGTATATCTTTAGATCTTGCAATTAAATCTTGTAGTTTCTCGTTTATCACTAATTTGGTTTATAAAAGAAAACTACAAAAAATGGAGTTTAGGTTGCATCATTTTTTTTGTCTTTATAATGTCTTTCATGAAAACAAGGATTCAGAAAATTGTGCTCAATTGGTAGAGGAAGAAATTATGAAAATACTTGATGAGAACTCCTTGAATGATGAGCATGATAGAACTATTTTTAGTATGAATTCTCTGAATATCCATGATTCTAATGATATGCAAAGCCACAAGCTTGGGGATGCTATGTTTGATGAAGGTGATATTTTTAGTCCCCCAAGTTTTGATGAGCAAATTTATGATGATGATGGCATGCCTCCTATCTATGATGATTATTATGATGACATGTATGCTATAAAGAGTGATAGTAACCATGAAAATTGTCACCATGATTTTAATATTGAATGTGGTTATGTCAATCAAGTGTCTCATGATAGTTATTTTGTTGAGTTTGCTCCCACTACAATGAATGAGAAGAAAATTGCTTATGTGGAGAGTAATAAATTTTCTATGCTTGTAGATCATGAAAAGGATGCTTTATGTGATAGTTATATTGTGAAATTCCTTCATGATGCTACTGAAAATTATTATGAGGGAGGAACATATGCTTGTAGGAATTGCAATAATATCAAGTTTCTTCCCTATGTGTTTAAAGTTTTGAAGTTATGCTTGTTTTGCCTTCCTATGCTAGATGATTCTTGTTCCCATAAATTGTTTGCTCACAAAATCCCTATGCATAGGAAGTGGGTTAGACTTAAATGTGCTTGTCATGAGATTGATTTTTTTTCAAAAGTATGACTAAATTTATAGCAAATTTGAAAACTATATGGCGCAATGCAAAAAAACCGAAAATATGTCCCCGTCGGCCTACGGTGGGCCGAAGGGTGGCCTGTCGGCCAGCAGTGGGCCGAGGGGAGGCCTGTCGGCCTCCACGCGGCCGACGAGTGGGTTGTCGGCCTCCAGCCGGCCGAGGGGGGCCTGTCGGCCTCTGGTAAGCCGAGAGGCCCTGGATAAGGCCGCCCGAGCGGTTTCTTCTTCCTCTGGTCGCTGGCACTGCCTCTCTCTCTCGTTTCCTCTCTGTACTCTCCACCCCCTCACCGATCTACTCATTCTTCCACCCATTTTCCCTTCCAAGCGGCAGAATCAATAGATCATAGCATTCTCCAGCGGCCTATGGTCATTTTTTTTGCTATGCGGTAGTTATTTGTGCGTAAGTGAGGAGGAGCCATGGTGGGGTGGAGGAGGTCAGGAGGTGGTGGGGTGGAGGAGGTGTGGCTGGTGAGGGGGTGGTGGTGTGGAGAGGAAGAAGAAGGGGACACACGCGTCGAAGGTATATTTTTGTTCATGTAGTTAGTGTAGTTTTAGTGTACAGTTTATTTAGTGTACATAGTCATTTTAGTGTACGTAGTCATTTTAGCGGATAGGTAGTGTAGCCGGTAATAATTTTCTATGAGTTGTACAATTTATTTAGTGTACATTGTCATTTTAGCGGATAGTTAGTGTAGCCGGTAATAATTTTGTAATTTGCGAATAATGAGAATGTGGCAATGTATGACAGGTGAAAATGTCTGAATCAGTAAATTTGACTGTTTACTACGGCCCTGGTAATGTTCGATATAATGAGTTGGGGGTTGATCTTAGCAAGTTTAAAAATGGCGTCATGACACTTTCAGACCCTGACAGACTGGACATTAGACAGTTGAAGCACTGGTTGACTACTAGTTTTGTGCTGGATCCTGAAGTATGTTCCGTCAGTATTCATGCATTGTGGACCAAATCCTGTAAAAATGTCAAGTGGGAGTTGATGCCGATAGATAGGAGCCAGCATTGGGTGACCCTGTTAAGTCGTTGCCGAGACCGAAGAATCCACCCATATGCCCTAGTGCAACCAGTGGCGAAGGAGGAGAATACCGTACAACTCCACGTGGGGTATGAACCAGGCCAGGGTAGTCAAGTGGCTAATGATATTTATTTATCCGGGTCATAGCCACCAGATGTGGATGCTAGCCAAGCCGAGAAAGAGTCAGACTACGTGCCACACAATGTTTGTGGTCATGATACTGGGCAGAGTATTCAGTCGATAATATTAGCTAGTTCTGGTGTTGATGATGGGGATGAGGAAGGCGATGAAATGCAGAGGGTGATGGAGGAAGAGGACGAGGATGGATTTGCGGAGGATCTGGATTCTGAAAATTCCGAGGATGAAGTGGAGGTACCGATTCCTTCTGCATGGGATCAGGACATATCCACCGGACTTACTGTCAACGATGGCCATGAGACTCCATGGCAATATAATCAGAACCAAGTCCAGATAGGGGCTATGTTTGATACAAAGAAAAAATTGAAGTATGCGGTGATAAAGTGGGCTATGTCTACACAGAGGGTTTTCCGGACACACATATCGAGTCCAACAAACTATACCATGAAGTGTGTTGAAGCAGGTTGTCCTGGGAAGGTGCACGGGCACGTGCCGAAGTATGACATCCACTGGGTTGTCACCAATGTGGTCCCACATAATTGTGTGAGGAAAAACCTGTTGGTTCGTCATCCAAACCTGACTTCAACTCTCATTGCGCAACTCATGTATACTAAAATAGTGGAGAAGAAAGGTATGGAAGCAAAACACATCCAGACAGCAGTGAAGGTCAGATGGAATTATGACATTCCTTATGGGAAGGCTTGGAGGGCTAAGCAAAAGGCTATGGAGGAAAGGTTTGGGACGTTCTTCGACTCATATGATAATGTTGTCCGTCTCCTTGACATACTGAAGGAGAGGAATCCCGGTACTTATGTTAACATACAACACACGAGGTTGAAGAGTATACCATATTTCAAGGTGTTGAAACGAGTATTCTTCTCTTTCGCTATGTGCATCGAAGCTTTCCGGCATTGTCCTCCTGTGATGTTTGTGGATGGTACATTCCTGACTGGTCAGTACAAAGGGCAAATCCTGACTGCTATTGGTGTGGACGGGAACAATCAAATCATCCCAGTAGCCATGGCATTTGTGGAGGGTGAGAACTTTCCGAGCTGGGTATGGTTCTTCCGGCAAGTTAAAATTGCGATCGTGAAGGACCGACCAAACGTGTGTGTCATTCATGACAGACATGCTGGTATATTGAAGGCCGTGAAGACACTAAGGAATCCAACAGCTGACGAACCAACACCTTGGAAGGACTTGCAGAGCCGGTGGTGCATGCACCATCTTGGGGCTAATTTTTTCTCACAGTTCAAGAACAAACGGTTGATGAACTTGTTCAAAAAATTATGCAAGCAGAACCAGCAGCGCAAATACGAATTTATTTGGTCAAAACTAGATGAGTTTACTAAGAAGCGGGTCCGTGCGAGGAAGAAAATGGAAAAAGACCAGGTTAAATTAGCAGCACTCATCGCGGAGCTAGAGGAGCCTGTAGCTCTTTGTGACTTGCCAGCAATTGACCCTCCTAATACTCAGAGAAAGAAGGGCAGGGCAATAAAGAATTTTTCTGTGTGGATAGAGAAAGAGCCTCCAGTGAATTGGTCTTTGCTGCATGACACCCATGGAGCTAGGTATGGCCACATGACAACCAATCTTGCAGAGGTGTATAACTTTGTACTCAGAGGGAATAGAGCATTGCCACTCACAGCTATTGTGGAGGCTGTATTCCATGACACTTTGAGATATTTTAGAGAAAGGCACGAGTTAGCAAAGAAGCATATTGCAGATAATCAGAACACACCTTATTGTAGCCGTGTCATGGAGTACATGGCAAGGAAGATAGAGAAAGCAAAGAAGCACACTATCAGACTCATAGGTAATCAGGAAAGGAGGTATGAGGTTCAGCTTCCTACCTTCACGACATGTTTAAAAAATGTTGTTTTCATTGTTGTCCTCAGTGCATAGTTCATACAATCGTTTTCTATGTAGATTGTCTCCTTAGGATATCCCGATGTTCAGTTGTCAGAGGCACAGATTGACCGATCCCTAGAGGCATATATTATGTGGTTGTTCGGCAAGACGATGTTCACGGAGAACCACGTGACCACTGTCGATGCACGACTCATTGGTATTGCACGAGAGATAGCTGACGCACGTTGCCCGGGGGACATTCTGCAGAGGAGTTGAGGGGTCTTCATGAGAAGGTACGCGGGATTTACGCAGCTATTACATGTAGACGATCTTCGGATGTTGCTATTCCTCGTCCAGCACATCGTCCGCCACGCCCCTCTCTGCAGCGTTCAGAACCTCGACCCTCTATGCACCGTTCGGAACCACGACCTTCACAACCAGGGAGCTCTTCCTGGCAGCAGACACCTCCTTCACAACCAAGGAGCTCTTCCTGGCAGCAGACACCTCCTTCACAACCAGGGAGCTATTTCTACCAGCAGCCACCTCCTTCACAACCAGGGAGCTCTACCTGGCATAATCAGATGGACCTAGGTAACACTACTTTGTACATTCTTTTAAACATTGTAGGTTCGGAAATCAATTTTACATGTTTTACTTTACCGCAGTCGGCAGCCAGTCGCAACCGTTCATGCATTCAGTCCAGTCACCGATGCTTAGTGGTGCTGGTTCGTTCTTAGACGGCGACGGCGACGACGATGACCGAGCTGCAAACACCTATGAGTTCTCGCAGACAGTTCTTCACACTCCACCACCACCATGGATGCAGGAGACACAGACACTGACAGACGAGGTGGTCTATGGTCGTGGTCATCGTGAGACTCGTCCACCGCCTGAGCGCTTATCGCCTTCCGGTGCTCATCCAAGGAAGACCAAGATTCATCGCCGTCCCCAGCAGTGATATGGTTATCTATGTATGAGACATGACTATCTAATTATGTATGAGACATATGTCTATTTTATGTATGGGACAAATTACTATATCTACTTATGTATGAGACATATTCATGTTCTATTTAAGTGGACAATTGGTTTAGAGGGATAACACTTGTACTGCAAACTAAATGCATCCAAACTAAATGCCGCGCTTTACATAAAACATAATGCCCACAAAACAAGAATATAAAATACAGCTGAATTAAACAATACAACTGAAATTACAAATTATACCTAAAAAACTACATGAATGCATCATCGTCCTCCTCCGTCCATGCAGAGCTCTTGCCCTTTGTCGATGCAGAGCTCCTGCCCTTTATCGATGCAGAGCTCCTGCCCTTCGTCGATGCGGTAGTCTTGACCGTGGTGCTCGGCATGAAGAGGTCGTCTTCGTCCTCCGTCGATGCAGATCTCTTGCCCTTCGTCGATGTAGAGCTCTTGCCCTTCGACGATGCGGTAGTCTTGACCTTCGTGCTAGGCATGAAGAGGTCATCTTCGTCCTCACTGTCTTCTGACCATAAATCTCAATTATTTACAGCAAGCCTGAGGTAAGATTCACCTTTATGCAGTTGCTTCTACCATCTGCCATGCAACCTGAGAAGTTCTTTCTGTATCTCCTCAAATGTCCTGGGAGGCCACCCACTCCTAGCTAATGAGTGAGCCAACTCATTCATTATGGTGTCACTACTGATGAGTTCCTCCCATGGAACAACTCTATCGTCGATCTTGAAATTGGCGGCTAGACGGAGAAGACGATCGGACATACCAGAGTGAAAACTACGATCAAATGGATAATGGGACATCTCCACGAAACTACACTTGCCTGCTCACACACCTTGCTGCGGAGGGGGTTATATAGGTTCAGAAGAGAAGATGGCGGGAAAGAATGGCGGGAGAGAAAGGCGGGAAAGAAAATGGCGGGAGAGAAAATGGCGGGAAAGAAAATGGCGGGAGAGAATGGCGGGAAAGAAGGGTGGGAAAGAAAATGGCGGGATAGTAGGGCGGGAAAAGAAAATGATGATCACTGCGACAGAGGGCTGAAAACAACAGCAAGATCCTGATCACGCTCTTTGAAGGTTATGAGCACCAAATTGTTTACTTCAATAGACGATGCCCGAAGAAAATTACGGAAACCTTCCTTGTTGAACACCATTCTACCACCCAAGCCAATAAAGTACGAACAAGGAATGCTCACATATATATCATCATCTTCAGAATCCAAAGTAATTTCAAGAGTTAAAGAACCAGTCCTAGGAATTGACAAAAAATCCTTCAAACTCCTCACAACCATGCTCGGAATAACTTGACAAAAAACATCAAGTTATATGATGTTCAGCTTACAAATTTAAAACAGTATACTACAGCAAAGAACAAATAAATAAACAGTAGCCAAAAACAAAGCTCACCATATGTTGACCATTAACATTCATGGAATCAATCCTATGAACAAAAGGAGTACACAATATGTAGTTGTCATCAAAGAGCTGTCGCGACATGACATACATTTGGTGATAATTCAGACTGAAGACACCACGACTATAAAAACAACTGTCAACAAGTTCCCTCTGAGTTTCACTCAGATCCTCAAGAGCTACAAAAAAATAATTTCACAAATTGAGCAGAACAGCAAAACGTATAAGCTGAAACAAAACTTAAAATCACTCAAAAAAAAATTTACCAACGCAGGGTAAAGGGAACAACATAACACCATCCTGATGAAAATCAACACCAATCATAGTTCCATAGTGCTCAAGCCTAACAGTCATCATGTCACGATGACGGAGACCATAATCATTCACAAGTTCCTCCCAGGAAGGACCATGGAATTTACTGCTCACCCGACCATGACTAAACAGAACACCATATAAGTTACCCTCACTGCTGTGAAGAGCAAGATCAATATCTGTGTCACCCCTCCGAATAGCTAAAGCTCTGCACTCCTCAATGTACCGAGCAAGATGTGATCTAACACTGCAGGGAACATACTACAAAAAGAATGGAAGCAAACATCATAATCATATAAACAAAGGCATTAGAATACATTCCAACCAAAACAACATCAACCATATACCACAATCAGATAAACAAGATATAGAATCTTACAACACGCCTTGAACAGCGACGATCCAGCACCACAGTGAAGACAGACGCACAAGAATCAAAGGAAGAACAAGGGCCACCTGGAGCTCGGCAAAAGGGGCAAGCCATTACCACCTCGCGGACTCCTTGCACCACCGGACAACACCACCGGAACTCCTCCTCCTCACGCACAGAAAACTACCCCGTAGCAAAAAAAATACCATAGGCCGGCGGAGAATGCTATGATCTATTGTTTCTACGGGTTGGATAGGAAAATGGGTGGACGAAGGAAGAGATCGGCGCGGGGTGGAAGAACCAGAGAGCAACGGGAGAAAGAGGAGGAGCTAGCGAGCAGAGGAGGAAGAAAGGAGTGGCTCGATCGGCCTTATCCAGGGAAACTACGGCCCCTCGGCTTACCAGAGGCCGACAGGCCCCCCTCGGCCGGCTGGAGGCCGACAGCCACTCGTCGGCCGCGTGGCGGCCGACAGGCCACCCCTCGGCCCACTGCTGGCCGACAGGCCTCCCCTCGGCACACTGCTGGCCGACAGGCCCCCCTTCGGCCCACCGCAGGCCGACGGGGACATATTTTTGGTTTTCTTGCATTGCGCCATATAGTTTTCAAATTTTCTATAAATTTAGACATACTTCTGAAAAAAAATCCATGAGATTCATGATGCTCTCTTGCATGTTTCAATTACTACTTTCTATGTGAGCATCATTGAAATCATCATGCCTAGCTAAAAGGCATTAAAGAAAAGCGCTTGTTGGGAGACAACCCAACACTTTTACTTTCTGTTTTTGAGTGTTCACATGATTAAGATACTATAGTAATCATGTTTTGTGCCTTTTACTTCAATAAAGTGCCAAGTAAAGCCTTCGGGATGACTCACAAGATAAGTAGAATTGATGCTGAACCAAAACATAAACTTTTGACTCCAGTACAGGAATTTTCATTTTTTACTGGAGCGCGATAATGATCTGAAATTTTTACACAGTGTTTATATACAAATTATTCAGGTTTTCCTTTTTTCAGAATTTTTAGAGACAGGTAAGTATGGTTATACTACAGCTCTTCACAGACTGTTCTGTTTTTGACAGATCATGCATAGTTTGCTTGTTTTAGTGTTCCCATAGCTTATATTCAGTGATATAAATTATGGGAATGATAGAATACAGTAGGTATTATGCGAGAACAATTATGAATATTGTCTTTACAGTACGTAAGTGAATGATCTTTATTTATTATACTAACCCATCTCACGAAGTTCCGTTAAGTTTTGTGTGATTGAAGTTTTCAAGTTTTGGGTGAGACACCGATATGAGGAGCATAAGGAGTGACAAGAACCTAAGCTTGGGGATTCCCAAGGCACCCCAAGGTAATATCCAAGGAAGACTCAAGCGTCTAAGCTTGGGTATGCCCCGGAAGGTATCCCCTCTTTCGTCTTCAACATTATCGGTATATCTTACTTAGAGCTATATTTTTATTCGTCACATAATATGTGCTTTGCTTGGATCGTCATCATATTTTGTTATTTTCTGTTAGGTGTTATTTACAATCTTGTTTTTCAATAAAAAGTTCCAAGAATTGCTTTTAGGATGCTTGAATTGCATGTTTGATGTGTGCTGTGTAAAAAGAGAAACTTTTGCTGTAGTGTTTGAATTTTCATATTGTACTGGAACATGGAAAGTTTCTGAAATTTTTACAAAGTGTTGTCATATAAATACTTTAGAATGTCCTAAATTTTCATAATTATTTGAGTTACAGAAGTACCCTGGTTTAATAGATTGCCACAGACTGTTCTGTTTGGACAGATTGCTGTCATAGTTTTGTTATCTACTTATCCTATCCATAGCCTATATTGGTAGATATAAATTGTGGAAACGATAGTAAACAGTAGATGATGTTTGAAAATTATTGTGCAACTTGTCTTGGCAGTACATGATGTGTTGATTTGTTCTTATGTGCACTAACCTATCTCACGAGTTCCTTTCAAGTTTTGTGTGGATGAAGTTTTTTGAGAATAGGTGAAACCGGGATATGAGAGGATTGAACGAGATAGAAAAGCTCAAGCTTGGGTATGCCCAAAGCACCCCAAGTAAATATTTCAAGAAGTCTCAAGCATCTAAGCTTGGGGATGCTAAGCATCCCACCTCTCTTCGTCAACTATCGGTTTGCCTATGTTGAGCCTAAATTTTTATTCGTTCACATGACATCTACTATTCTTGGAGTGATATTTTTATTTAGTTTGTTGTTTGAATAAAATACTAAGATCTAAAAATCTTTATTGAGAGAGATTCCTCACATAGCTGCTTAATTGTTTGACTACTCATTGATCTTCACTTATATCTTTTGAGAGTAGTTTGAGGTTTACTCTTGTGTTTCACTTATATCCTAAGAATAAATTGTGAATGAATGAAATATCATAAATCTAAAATTATCAATGTGCTATATTCTTAGTAGCAAGTTCACATTTGGTTTAGAAAGTAAAATCTATTGAAGTTTAACAATCACAATATTGGTCATACAAGCAATTCGTGAATGATTAGTATAAGAAAGAGAACTTTCACATACAAATATATTATCTTGGACATCTTCTATGATTGTGAATACCCATTAATTATTTTCAAACTTGATCAAATTAGTTGAAGTTGGACAAGGAAGACAGCGTAATGATTTATGGTTGTGTATATTTGCATAGAAGTTATATTGTTATGGATCCTCCAACATGTGGTGCTTGTTTAGAACCTTTTGCTAGCCAAAATTTCGTACTAAGTAGTGATACTACTTGTGTATCCAAATCCTTGAGCAAAGTTTCTTCCATAAGAGTCCACCATACTTACCTATATATGGTATTTCACTGCCATTCCAAGTAAATTTGCATGTGCCACCTCTAAACATTCAAATAAACATCTGTTTTATGTGCCTGGACCGCTCATGGAGCGATGGGGGGCGGTCAGTATCTTCCATGTTAAGCGGGTTATTCTCATGATGAGTGTTTATTCACTCGTCCTTGCACGAGAGGGACGGTAATAGGGATTCCCAGTCCCGAAATAAAAAAATTGAAAATAATTAAAAAAACTCCCCCAGGAATGTTGTTGGTATGGACGGTACCCGTGGATTCGGCTAGCCGTGGAGTGTGTTTGTTGGTGGAGGGGGAGTAAACCTTTACTTTTACCGCTTGGGAACCGCCGCTAATGTGTTTAACATGGAAGATATTGATAACTGTTGGTCGCAACGTTGACAGGAAGGGTGCACCTCCGAAAACTATATTCATCTCAGTTTTAAACAATGAGTTCTGGCACATATGCAAATCCCTGCTTCCCTCTGAGAAGGGACAATCTATTTAATTTGATGTTATTTACTTTTTTTGTTGAGTCAACTTCTTATTCCAACCTACTTCTATTCGTTGGCAAGCATCATGTGGTGGGGAAAGATTTAGGCACATATGGCCAGTCAAATATATTTGATCATGACTTATTATTGTTGACAATTATCTCTATGATAAATGAGTTGGGAGGCGAAACATTAAGCCCATATCTTTCTATGTGTTCGATGGATGCCATTTGTTCTAAAAATATGCTTTGAGTACTAGCAATCATAGAAGACTATATGATGATTGAGTATATGGAGCTCTTACTTAGACTTTGTTGAGAATAAGTTGAATTGTAATTGTTTGGTGACTAAGAACATAGGTTGTTAAGTTTCAAGAGAATTTATTATTTGAACCATGACATGTGAATTGACTGCTCTATCATGATGATTTTTATGAGAAAAAGTTGATGGTTATGATGCTAGAAAATTGACTGAAATTATCAATGATCAAACTTGTATATTATGCTAGCATTCACACTTCATAAGTTAGTTCTTTTATCATTTACCTACTTGAGGACGAGCAGGAATTAAGCTTGGGGATGCTGATACGTCTCCAACGTATCAACAATTAATGAAGTATTCATGCCATATTCACCTATGTTTACAATACTTTTATATGCTTTTGATGCACTTTATACGATTTATTTAGAACTAACCTGCACTGACGCTCTTTTCAGCAGAATTACCGTGGTGTTGTTTTTGTGCAGAAAATGAAAGTTCTCGGAATTGCCCAAACTTTTTGACGATATTTTTTGGAACAAAAGAGGCACTAGACGCTTTGTGGGTGGTGTAGAAGAGCCACGAGGTGGGCACAACCCACCAGGGCGCACCAGGCCCCTCCGGCACGCCCTGATGGGTTGTGCTCTCCTCGTGGACCATCTTCGCGTGAAACTGCCGCTCAAAAATCCTATAAATATAGAAACCATCATAAATAACCCTAGACTCTCCTCTCCGCCGCCGCAACTCTCTGTATCGACGAAAAACCAATCTGGAGACATTCCAGTACCCTGCCGGAGAGGGGGATCCATCTCCGGTGGCCATCTTCATCATCCTGGCGGAGGCCATGAAGAGGAGGGAGTAGTCCACCCTCGGGGATGAGGGTATGTACCAGTAGCTATGTGTTCAATCTCTCTCTCTCTCTCTCTCTCTCTCGTGTTCTTGAGATGTCACGATCTTGATGTATCACGGGCTTTATTAATATAGTCGGATCATATGATGTTATTCCCTTGCTATCATGTTGTGATGAATTGAATCTTTCCCTTTGAGATATCGTTATGTTGGATTGAATATTGGATTTGAGAACACTTGATATATGTCTTGCATATGGATACCCGTGGTGACAATGGGGTGTTCTATTGATTCACTTGATGTATGTTTTGGTACTCAACTTGCGGATTCCCGAGGTGACATTGGGGTAATCTATGCATAGGGGTTGATGCACGTTCTTGTCCTAAGTTCTCTGATAGAAATCTTGGAGCACTCTTTGAGGTTCTTTGTGTTGGATTGAGTATTATGAATCTGAAATTGTTTGATGTGTATCGTATAATTAACTCATGGATACTTGTGGTGACATTGGAGTATCTAGGTGACATTAGAGTTGGTTGATGCGTATCATATGGTGTTATTTTAGTACGAACTCTAGATAGATTGATTGGAAAGGATAACTTGGTGTTATTTTAGTACGAACTCTTGGATAGATCGATCAGAAAGGATAACTTAAGGTGGTTTCGTACCCTACAAACAATTTCTTCTTATGTTCTCCGCTAGATAAGAACTTTGGAGTGATTCTTCGTTGCACGTTGAGGGATGGTTATGTGATCCAATTATATTAGCATTGTTGACAGATTGCACTAGCGAAAGTACGGACCCTAGGCCTTGTTTTCAAGCATTGCAATACCGTTTGTGCTCACTTTTGTTACTTGCTACCTTGCTGTTTTTATATTTTCAGATTACAAAAACCTATATCTATCATCCATATTGCACTTGTATCACCATCTCTTCGCCGAACTAGTGCACCTATACAATTTGCCATTGTATTGGATGTGTCGGGGACACAAGAGATTTCTTGTATTTGATTTCAGGGTTGTTTAAGAGAGACCATCTTCATCCTACACCTCCCACGGATTGATAAACCTTAGGTCATACACTTGAGGGAAAATTGCTACTGTCCTACAAAACTCTGCGCTTGGAGGCCCAACACGAGTCTACAAGAATAAAGTTGTGTAGTAGACATCAGGCAGCGCCCGACACGAGGAGACGTGCACCTGCTTGTGATGGCGCTTGGCCTGATGATGTGCCTCACGAGGTTGCTCGCGCCACGCAAACTCACAAGGCCGACCACGCCCGCTCTCCCCGCGAGGCTGCTCTCGCCAGGCCTGGCGGAGGCCGCCCGTGGGGACGTGGCCGCTCCACGGGGTGTCGATGTAGACGTGCAGCCCGCCGCCCATGTCGGGGGCGGCAGCCGCACAGGGCGGTGCAGGGCGTCGCCCGCCGCGCATTGCCCGCGGCTCACGAAGCTCCTTAACTGTGCTGGTGATGAACCCTCTCGAGCCTGGCGCCTCGCGCCGTGCTCCTTGATCGTGAGAGCACGCATCGAAACGCACCTCCAAGCGGTGCCCGAGCGCCTCTATCGGCGCTCCCGGCAGGTCTGGAGCTCTCACGGCGGAAGCCCCCGAGCCCGCCCCGGAGGAGAGTGCCAGGGCCTCGCCTGCTGACGGTGTCCTGGACTAGGGGGTACTCACCACGTCGTCTCCCGACCAGTGGGTCGGGCCGAGGACCCCCAGGGCGATTCACTAATGGGCCACTTCGGGCAGCCCATGCCGAATACAAGGAAGATTCCACAAGACTTGGCGCACAAGACAAGGACTCCTCTAAACCCTAGGCCTACGGTGCATATATAAACCGAGGCCAGGCTAGTCATTACATCATTATATGACATCTCATAATCTCGTGGTAGATACATGTACTCTGTACTATCCCCCATATCAATACAATCAAAAGCAGGACGTAGGGTATTATCTCCTCAAGAGAGCCCGAACCTGGGTAAAATCCTGTGTCCATGTTACCATCGCTCCAAGACGCCTAGCTTAGGACCCCTACTACGAGATATGCCGGATTTGACACCGACATTGGTGCTTTCATTGAGAGCCTGCTGGCAGTCGCCGCAGTGCGATGGGAATTTAGATCGTCTCCGGCGCGATCTACACATTGGAACCGAGTTTTGTTGTCGATGTCGGCATCTTCGTCGCCGGCTCGATTGGTCACCTCGGCTGGACCGAGGACTGCGCTCCGTGCCGGATCGTCAAGATCGGACGGATACTTTCATCGTCATCATCCCCGATCTCTATCAAAATCACGAGAAATCATCCATGGAGCTCGGGGGCTCGATGTTGACATCGTCCTCGAGCAACCGTGCAGTTTTTCTGGACAGCGACTCATGTTCGTCGTCCCCGCTTCCTCGAGCATAGCCTTGACGATTGCTTTGGAGGAACTGTGCGTAATTGAGTCTCTAATGACCCCGTAAAATTTCGTCGTATTCCGATGGAGGAATCTACGGCGATCTACGAAATACCGGAGCCCTGTCGAATCTGGACAGGAATCGGGATGAGTTTAGGGCGAGGTGTCCAGCTTCCAGCTCAGACATCGTTTGGAAGATCCCACCATTCATCGGCTGCGGAATTCCCATACCAATCACCCCTCAAAATTTCAGCTCAATCCGACCGTCCAAACTCCGGGAAACATCCGATTAGTACAACAAATTTTGCATCTATTTTCTGCGCGAAAACGAATCCGACCCGAGTTCATCTTTTTCATGAACGGGTTGTCGGACGTCCTCTTTGAAGGAAATTTTCTCATCATCTCGGTCATCCGACCAAGAGTTTGGCATCGTGAGGGCCGAATAATCATCAAGCGAACCTCGTCATCCGCGGGTTGTACGGGTCGGGCGCTCCGTTGCTTCATCAAGCCAGCATTGACCTCGTCACAAATTCCGACCTGCGTCGGCATCACCGTGCCGTTACTTTTTCAAGCTGACGTCCAGCACGCCGACCTGCTTCAACACCTCAGCTGGCGTGAGACTTCGGCGTCACCAGCCGACCTGCTTCAACACCTCGGCTGGCGTGAGACTTCGGCGTCACCAGCCGACCAGCTTCGACACCTCGGCTGGCGTGAGACTTCGGCGCCACCAGCCGACCTTCTTCGACACCTCGGCTGGCCTGAGACTTCGGCGTCACCAGCCGACCTGCTTCAACACCTCGGCTGGCCTAATACTTCGGCGTCACCAGCCGACCTGCTCCGTCACCTCGGCTAGACCGGGGCGTTGGCATCCCTTCATCAACCTGCTTCGGGGACTTCGGCGTCACCAGCCGACCTGATTCAACACCTCGGCTGGCATGAGACTTCGGCGTCACCAGCCGACCTGCTTCAACACCTCGGCTGGCATGAGACTTCGCCGTCACCAGCCGACCTGCATGAGACTTCGGCATCCGCCGATCACAGCTTCGCCATGTTAACTGGACCGAGGACTTCATCTCGCCACATCGACAGTGCAGCGTCGCCACTTCGTCAAGCCGAACTCTTCGTTCAGGCACCTCGGCGCCCAGGCCGTATTCCTTTGCTTATTTGCTTCACATAAATTAACTAAGTAGAAGAATTTTTTTAAAAATATATTATTATCTTTCTTTGTTATTACTTTTGGCTTGCACTATTTTATGAGTGCAGGAAATCGACTTCGACTGCCGTCATGCGGTCACCCCGGCGTCACCTTGCCGACCTACTCCACCACCTCGGCTGGACCAGGGGCTTCGCCTCGCCACATCGGCCGAGCCGTGACACTACTTCGGAGTACCGAACTCCTCGTTCGGTCACCTCGGGACCGGCTTGGGGGCTGGGACCTTGACCCGCTATAAGCTCGGCCTGCGTCGTCAACACCGAGCACATTAACTAGCTAAGTCGCTTTAATGCTCAAATTTCTAAATTTTTGTTCGGTTCTACCGAGCATTATATTTATGTTAAATAAAAAAGTTTGTTTGTTAACAACACTTCCTTTTCCCATGATAACTGGGGGGTTCGTCGTCACGCTGCCGAACTACTCTGTCTCCTCGGCTGGACCGGGGGCTTTGCCTCGCCGCAGCAACCGTGCTGCGTTGCCACTTCTCGACCCGAGCTCTTCGCTCGGTTACCTCGGGCTTGGGGGCTGGGACCTCGGCCAGGCCGAGGACTACGTCTTTGTCCCACCACAACCCCGGACCGCACTGAGCACATTAACCAGCTAAGTCATTTTCGTGCTCAGCTCTCTTTAGAACTTTACTTTTTGTTCGGTTCGACCAAGCACTATACTTTTTTGACAAAAAGTTGTTTGCGAAAAACTTTCTTTGTCAAAACTTTGTTTGTTACAAACAAGTTCAAAAACCCCGTTTACTTGGGGGCTTCCTTTATGAAACCTTTTCTCTCTGCATGTGATTATTATTGTACAGCTTCTTTCCTTGCTCGTGTATTATGCCAAAATATGCATCATGTTGACTTAAGTGTTCCGCAAAGCTGGGTTGCCTGGATCCTGTGCTTACCCCTACGTTCCCGATTGTTCGGCTAGGGAGTAAAGGGAGCACCTCTGCGATTGTTACGATCGGGTCATCCGAACTCGTACCTCAGACGGGTGAAGCCGAAAGCTAGCGCTCTTATTGTTTTCAACTATGGTCGGCACACGACGGAACTCACGCGTACACAAATCTATTGCACAAGTCTCATAGTAATTATGAGCGACCAAAGAAAGGGACCGTTGGGGGCACTATTTTCTTTGAAGATGCTTCTTACGTTACATATGTAATATAGCATAAGTTCCCTGGGCGCGCTTTGTCTGTTACAGTCTCATGGCCTGATTGCCTGGTTATCCGAAACACTGTCGATATTTTCGGTAGGCGGAGTAGATAACACTTTTCGGCCCTTGGCCGAAGAGGGAGAAGCCGACGGTCGGTTAAGACGCGTTCAAAGTTCGGGCAAACACATATATTATATAAGTACTTCGGTACATACAATCATTATACATAAAATTCTTTTACCCAAGTCACTTGGGGGCTCTTAAATTAATATGAGCCGTTTTATAATAGATGTTTTCTTCTTAGTCGTTGCAAAGTCTTTTTCTACCACTCCTTTCTCGACTCAAGTGTATGATCAATAGCCGGGTAGCCTGGTTTCTCTCTAAAGCCGCTCGCGTTTAGTTCGCTAAACTGGCCTGAGAAACACTCCGCCTTTGGGATAGTGAGGTTGAAGCCGAAGGCTGACCCACGTGAAGTCTAGAGATCGGATGTGTCATGTCAAAGCACAATGGAAGCACAATTTTAAGACCAATTTCATATTGGCACCAAAAAACTTGATTCAATCTAGACGTAAAGTTTTTTACGCAAGTTTTTTGGTCTTTTGAGCTTATAACATCTTTCACCTATTTTATGTTTTCCTTTCACGAAGCGGGACACTCTCTTGGTTGAGGTGTTCGGCGTGATGGTCTTGCTAGGAAACTCTTTTCTAAACTATAGTTCGGCATCTTTCCTGCTGAACTCCACCTCGGAGTTGTCAAAACATACATGACGGTTGAACTAGTTCCCGAGGAGGTACTATCCTAGGGCCGGCCATGTTGCCCAACCCAAGTCTCGGGGGCTACTGCATTGACAATTCAATGCAGAAAATTTAAGTGCAATACAGTTTCCGAGGAGATTATGATCCTTGGGTTGGTCGGCCGCACCCAACCTGAGTCTCGAGGTCTGTGCACACCGCTTTTGTGTTCCGAAGTATGCTGCCGAGCTAGGAGTTGATCCTCAGGCCGATTTTGCGAATCGACCTAAGTCTCAGGGGCTACTGGGATCAGCGGTCTTATGTCATCCTTCAGGCGCATCTCGGGTTATAGACCGACACACACCTTGAGGGCTACTGGCTATATATCTCGGCAGAGAATAAATTGCACCAACCGAAAATATCCACAAAAATCAGCCTATGGTCGGGGTGGTGCACCACCTCGAAAGCAGTCTGGCATAAAGCTCGGGCGCAATTGGCTAGCTCCATAGAGAGCGTTTCCGACATTAAGATCGGACGAATTCCTTTAATTTTTTAAGGTCCAAGGTAGTTTATGATACCTCGGACGCTGATCATCATTGGAGCTTGGATGCAGTCCGGCGTTGGAGCTCGGAAGCAGTCCGACATAAAGCTCAAGATCGGAGACGCCTTAGAAGCAGTCCGGCATAAAGCTCGGATGTGAATGGCTGGCTTCATAAAAGACTATTCCGGCATTTAAGCTCGGATGAAGTCCTTCAACTTTTTCAAGACCAAGGTAATCTATGACACCTCGGATACAGTTCGGCGTTGGAGCTCGAACACAGTTCGGCATTGGAGCTCGAACACAGTCCGGCGTTGGAGCTCGGACATAGTCCGGCGTTGGCGTTCGGCTGCAAAAAGATACCTCGGATATAGTCCGGCGTTGGAGCTCGGACATAGTCCGGCGTTGGAGCTCGGCTGTAAAAAGACACCTCAGATGCAGTTCGGCGTTGGAGCTCGGGCGCAAGAGGACACCGCCGCACGGGAAACCCTTCAAACCCGAGGTGTGGCGTAAAAAATAATAAGGCATTGATAAAGGCCGATAACTTAAAGGGGCTCCTCGGATGCCCGACGTGTGAACTCTTCGAATTCAGCTCGGCGATCCTCAAGATCGGACATGGGAAGATTTGTTGAACCAGTTTTCAAGACCGACGACCGAAGACAAAGAACTGTTCGGAAGAACCGAGGAGCGTCCCCAACTTGAAGACCGGTTCAGGGGGCTACTGATGGTGTCCTGGACTAGGGGGTACTCACCACGTCGTCTCCCGACCAGTGGGTCGGGCCGAGGACCCCCAGGGCGATTCACTAATGGGCCACTTCGGGCAGCCCATGCCGAATACAAGGAAGATTCCACAAGACTTGGTGCACAAGACAAGGACTCCTCTAAACCCTAGGCCTACGGTGCATATATAAACCGAGGCCAGGCTAGTCAATACATCATTATATGACATCTCATAATCTCGTGGTAGATACATGTACTCTGTACTATCCCCCATATCAATACAATCAAAAGCAGGACGTAGGGTATTATCTCCTCAAGAGAGCCCGAACCTGGGTAAAATCTTGTGTCCATGTTACCATCGCTCCAAGACGCCTAGCTTAGGACCCCTACTACGAGATATGCCGGATTTGACACCGACACCTGCGGCGTTGACGGGTTCGGCGACGCGTATTAGCCAATCGCCGTAGCGATTGTTGGCGGGGCGGTAACGCAGCAGCTCACGCGCCACGAGCAGCATAGTCTGCGCATTCACCGGCCTGCGGCGAACGCGGGAGGATGACATCGCGGCAGGGGCGAGGGCCGGAGTAGCAGCGCGGCCATTGCGCCGCACGGTGTGCAGCGGCAATAGGTCTTGCTGCCTGTGAGCAGCCGGGTTGGTGGCAGCGTTAGCTGCGGGAGGGGCGGAGCGGCGATTAAAGCCGTGGCCCACGGGCGCCGTCCGGGCGACGCGGGCAGCTCGGCGCTCGACGCGAATTCGGCGGGCGTCGGCCATGGGGGCAATGGACCGGAGACGAAGCAGAACTGGAGGAAGGATTCCGACACGCCCCTACCTGGCGCGCCAAATGTCGGAATCCAGGCTCCGCAGACCCAAGAAGGTTCGAACTCTGGGGCGTGTGAGAAGATGCCAACCAGCCCAAGTCTCAAGCCTGCCGCTCCACAGCCGGACCCTGCCGAAGATGCATGAGAGCGCAAGAAGATGGACACAAGAGGTTTACCCAGGTTCGGGCCACCTTGCGGTGTAAAACCCTACTCTTGCTTTGGTGGATTGGCCTCACGAGGAGGTTTGTGGATGAACTAGTCCAGTGGCTGAGTGACCTCGCGAGGGCTCTTCGGTGAGGTGGTTCTCCCTCCCTCTATGGTGGTGGCCAGTCCCTATTTATAGAGGACTTTGGTCCTCTTCCCTTATTGCACAGGCGGGAAGGAATCCCACAACGGCCAAATTTGAAAGGGGACAGGAGGTACAACTTATCCTGACTAAAGGTAGTCTTCGCCTGCAAAGCTCCTGGCATGACGCAGAGGTGGGCTCGGCGATGACATCCGTCCTGCCGAGCCCGTGGTCTTGGATTTGTTGCATTGGAATGGAAACCTTTGGAGGGGCTCCTTGGGAACCCGCGTTCGTCCTTGCCTCCTTAGCACCAAAGAGGAAACTGTCTGTACTGCGCCCCCTGGCGCTCGCCTGCCTTGGTCATCATGGCTCACGTCACCGCAGCCTCCTGAGGCCGGGCACTGCATAGGAATCTCCGCTACTCGGGAGGCGGCCTGGGGAAGCCTCTCCCCTGGAGGTCTTGGTGTCGTTCCCCTAGCGAGGCTGGGGCCCTCGCAAGGTTCTTGTCTTGAAGGGTTTGCCGCCGGGCCGTACAGGGCCATCAAGGTGGGCCACGCGCTGGGCCGCAGGCAGGCAGGTCTGGGTACCCCCGATCCCAGAACGCCGACAGCTTCCCCCTTTTAATGTTAATCGCGGGTAAGCTTCTATCTTTGCAGTGTTGCCTTATGTCTTTCATTGTTTAATCCAACTTGTCATAACTTTTGTTTTTCTGACAATCCATAGGGCCAAAGCTGTTGTGTCCAAACGGGTAGGCGGGTCGTCCTCTGGGACAGTAGGCCAAGAGGCGCCAATCCCTCCGCTAGGA
This sequence comes from Elymus sibiricus, assembly GCA_039707655.1. Classification (NCBI taxonomy): domain Eukaryota; kingdom Viridiplantae; phylum Streptophyta; class Magnoliopsida; order Poales; family Poaceae; genus Elymus; species Elymus sibiricus. The sequence goes on from CM077663.1 coordinate 339,455,819, forward strand.
AGAACAACTTCAACGGTTGGCCCTTCTGTTGAAAAGGAGCCTGATATGAGGGTGGAGCCGGCAGCTGCCACTGAGACGTCCGAACAAAATGAGCCGTTTTTTATGGATGTTTCTCCCGAGACTGAATCATCCATCCTTCCATCCAAGTCGGCCCATGCAGATGAATTCTTGCCGTCGTTTGACCACAACACTTCAGATGTTGTATTTGTTAAAGAGAGTTTCCAGGCCCCAATTGTTTCCACCTCCTTGGCTAAAATCGTGAGCAAGGGTGAACCGGTGAATTTGGACAAAGGAAAGGCCAAGATGGAATTTCCGGAACTGTCCGCGCTTGGTGTTCAAGATTTGTACCAGCAGTACTTGACCCGGCTATCTGAGAGCCGGGAAATTGAAAAGAGCATGATAAATGCTATGAAAGATAAATATGATGTAATCCTCTCATTTTACCATTATATTGTATACTATCATTAGCTTCCAAAGACCAGCTTGTTATGATAAGCTGGTTTCATAAAATGGCTAAGGCCTGCAACAGTGTAGCCCCCAAGGGCCGGCTCATCTTCTTAAGATCAGTCGGGTCTTAAAAACTGAAGAAATTCGACCTGTAGCCCCCAAGGGTCGGCCCATCTTCTTGAGATCAGTCGGGTCTTGAAGATTGAAGAAATTCGACCTATAGCCCCCAAGGGCCGGATCATCTTCTTGAGATGAGCCTGGTCTTGAAGTTTGAAGAAATTCGACCTGTAGCCCCCAAGGGCTGGTTCATCTTCTTGAGATGAGTCGGGTCTTCTCCATATCTTAGTTTCGAAAGAACTGATATGCATTAGCCCCCAAGTGTCAAGGATATTGCTTGCAATCTTCTTGGGACTTGATAAAGATGTAAGTCGTCCTATGGCGGCATGAAATTATCTGTAGAAATATTTGCTGATTCTTCTTGTGCATTTATCAGGGATATGTTGAGGATGCTGAGTCGGTTGCTGTGAAACTGCAGAAACGGCTCAAAGAAGAAAGAAAATTGAAAACTAAAGTTGAGTCCATGGCAGCTCATTTTGAAGAGTTTGCACGTCAGGCGAATGAACGTCTTGAACAGGCCATAAAGTTGTTTGAGGAGGAAAAGGCCATCCTGACAAACCGTGCGGAAAAAGCTGAAAAGAAACTCAACCACTTGAAGGAAAAATATGCCACTCTTGTGAAATAGATCTACGAGATGTTGACAGCAATCTTTGGTATGTGCTTCATGTCTCTTTTGCCAATGTACCGGCTTATGACTGTGCAGTGGCTTATTGTACCTTCTTTCTCTTTTGTTTGCAGGGCGAAAAGATCATAACCTTGTAGAGCTGCCAATTGTGAAGTTGAAAGCTATTTTCACATACGTAGAACAGCTGTTCACATGCTCTGTTTATTCCTCATGGCAGTGAAAAATCTGAAACACCCGCCAAGGAATATCAAGGACATGTTGAAGCAACTCTCCACCGTGCCACAGTGGGTGACTGAAACCCAGAAATCGGCGGCTCGAGGAGGGGCAAACATGGCACTCGCTCGAGCAAAAGCATATCTGCCAGAATTGGACGTGGAGCTCCTAAAAGGAGGCTTCCCGGAGTTTAAACTCGACGGCTCCGCATTCACTCATTCAGATTATGCGAAGTGCATCACGGAGACTCGGCCACTGGCGTCTTTAATAGCTGAGGAGGTGGATCTCTCAAAATATCATCCTGCATACACCACCGACAACGAGTGTGTTAATGCGCCCAAGGACGAGCCGTCTGACCTGGTGCTTCCTCGACGTAAGAGAAGTTTTGCTCCTGACGTTGATGCGTCAGCTCTTGTTGAAGGAACAACAAATTTTGAATCTTTGATCTCAATTCGATGGCAACAAAGGGGCCAGCAGGTTGATGATGATGAGTCAGCGGAGTCAGATCCAGAGGCGGCTGATGATAGAGCATGAAGACATCTCGGAAGCTGGATGAATCGCCCCTACAGAGCGAGCCGCCTTGTGTAAGAAAAAACTTTTCATAATTGTGTGGCCTCCATCGTGAGCCTATAATAGGGGTAGTGCTTTCACAACTTCAGAATTGCTCTGTCGTGCCATCGTGCACGTTGGCGCCTTTTGTTGGTGCTGAACTCCAATCTGTTGAGCTTTTGTTAATATGTTTGTGCTACTCTTATTACATGTTCTTGCACTTTTCTTTCATCGTTCTCAATGAGTCTTATCTCATCTATAAGGCAGGTCAGGAATAAGCCGGCAAAATAACTTGGTTTTCGAGACTCAAGTCTATCGAATTCTCCTTCAATGATATTGAAGATGGATGATCTGGAAACTGGTCATAATATGAACTCAGTTATGTAACCCGGTCATTTAAATCTAAGCCGGTAATAAGGATAACATTGTACTTGAAAATTACGAGTATATACATAATTTTTTTAATAGGCCGGCTCAGTGAGACTCGGAAAAAAGGAGACTGGCTTTCGAGGCGCAAGTTTTGCTTCAATGAAGCGGGTATGATAACCCATGGTTTATCCAAGCTTTCTGTATGCCGGCTCTCACATGACTCAAGCCAATGTTTTAACCTTAAAAAGTTCAGGGTCCACAAAGGATTAACTTTTCAAGAGTACATGGGGTCATCTGATTGGAGTCGCATCAAGCATACAAGCAGGTTTAGCCATATTTAATGGCGTTTTTGCCGGGTCAAGAGGGTGAGAAAACTAAACTCGATGATTTGGAAGCCCCCAAGTGACCTATGTTTCAAATAATTAAGACTCATGCTCAATTTATAGGCTGAAACGACAAAGACCTCGAGTTTTGGGGGTGTCGGCTTTATTATATTTGAACATAAAAGAAGTATATACAAAATTTTGCAGGGGGGATTACAAAAAAGTGAGCCGGTGGCCCCTAAGTGTAATAAGGCCGTAGGTGTGCAATATTCCAGGTCCGGGTTGTCTCCACCTCAGAAGTATATGATCCTTCTCGTAAGTCGACCAGGTAATATGAACCATTGTTGAGGTTTCGACTGATGACGAAAGGACCCTCCCAAGGCGGGGAGAGCTTGTGCATCCCTATTTGATCTTGAATCAGACGGAGCACTAAGTCGCCTTCTTGAAAAGTGCGGCTTTGGACTCTACTGTTGTAATAACGACATAGGTCTTGTTGATATATGGCAGATTTGGCTGCTGCTAAGTCACGTTCTTCTTCTAGGGCGTCCAGGGAGTCTTGGTGTGCTAGCTCATTATCCGCCTCAACATAGGCAGTAACCCGGGGCAAGTCATGACGGATATCACTTGGTAGGACCGCCTCGGCTCCGTAAACCATCAAAAAAGGAGTGTATCCGATGGATCTATTTGGCGTTGTTCGAATACTCCAAAGTACTAAAGGGAGTTCTTCAACCCAACAACCCGGCGTGCGTTCAAGGGGCACCATGAGCCGGGGTTTGATTCCTCTCAGGATCTCCTGGTTCGCTCTTTCATCTTGCCTATTGGACTATGGATACGCAACTGCTGCTAAGTTGAGCCGGATGTGCTCTGGTTGGTAGAATTGTTCCATGGCTCCCTTGGATAGATTGGTACCATTATCAGTAATGATGTTGTGAGGGTAGCCAAAACGGAAAATCAACTTCTTCAAAAATTTGACCGCAGTTTCTGCATCACAATTGTTGACCGGCTCTGCTTCGACCCACTTAGTGAACTTATCAACCGCCACTAGTAAGTGGTTTTTTTTTTCAGAATACGGCTTAAACGGATTAACCATGTCTAGCCCCCAGACCGCAAACGGCCAGGTAATTGGGATCATACGCAACTCCTGAGCCAGTACATGAGCCTGTCGGCCAAACTTTTGGCACCCATCGCACTTGCGCACAATCTCTTCGGCATCAGCATGAGCCGTCAGCCAATAAAAACCATGCCGGAAAGCTTTGGCCACCAGTGATCGCGAGCCGGCATGATGTCCACAATCACTGGCATGAATCTCATTAAGTATTTCCTAGCCTTCCTCAGGGGAAACGCACTGTTGAAACATGCCAGTGCTGCTTCGACGACGTAACTCGCCATTGACGATTGTCATTGACTTTGACCACCGGATGATTTGCCGAGCAATGATTTCTTCCCCTGGGAGTTCCCCTCGAGTCAGGTAAGCCAAATACGGCACAGTCCAATCAGGGGTAGCGTGTAGAGCCGCCACCAAGTGTGCCTCCGAGTCAAGAACAGCTATGTCCTCCTTAGTCGGTAATTTGACCGATGGACTGTGAAGAACGTCCAAAAAGACGTTGGGCGGCACCATCTTTCTCTGTGAGCCAAGTCTAGACAAGGCATCAGCCGCCTCATTAAGCCGGTGATCTATATGATCGACTTGATAACCTTGGAAATGACCTGCCACATCAGAGACTGCCCGTCGATAAGCCGCCATCAGGGGGTCTTTAGAATCCCAAGTCCCTGAAACTTGCTGAGCCACTAAATCTGAGTCGCCCAAGCATCTGACCCGGCTAAGATTCATCTCTCTAGCTATTCTGAGCCCATGTAAAAGGGCTTCATACTCATCTGCATTGTTAGTACACGGGAACATGAGCCATAAGACGTAACAAAATTTGTCACCTTTCAGAGAAGATAATATGACTCTAGCCCCCAAGCCCTCCAGTTGCCTAGACCCGTCAAAGTGTATAGTCCAGTACGTGTTATTTGGCCTATCTTCCGGAATCGGTATCTCTGTCCAATCGTTGATAAAATCCACTAGCGCCTGGGACTTGATAGCGGTTCGGGGTGCATATTTCAAATGGTGGTCGCCAAGCTCAATAGCCCACTTGGCAATCCTACCCGTGGCCTCCCGGTTTTGTATGATGTCACCGAGAGGCACCGAACTGACCACGGTGATCGGGTGTTCCTAAAAATAATGTTTCAATTTCCGGCTTGCCATGAAGATCTCGAAAACCAACTTCTGCCAATGCGGATACCGCTGCTTGGACAGAGTTAAAACTTCGCTGACAAAATAAACCGGATGCTGAACCGGATATTCCTTCCCTTCCTCTTTCCGCTCGACTACAACTGCAACACTTACCACTTTGGAGTTGGCAGCAATATACAGGAACATAGGCTCTTTCTCAGCGGGAGCAGCCAAGATAGGCGGATTAACAAGCTGTTGTTTGAGTGCTTCAAAGGCTTCATTAGCTGCATCCGTCCACTTAAAGTCGCCCGATTTTCTCAACAACTGGTAGAAAGGACTCGCCTTTTCTCCTAGGCGGCTTATAAACTGGCTTAAATCCGCGATGCGACCGGCAAGACGCTAAACTTGATTTACGTTTGCCGGCTCAGACAGCGAAGTCACCGCCTTGATCTTGTCCGGGTTGGCCTCGATGCCCCGCTCAGAGACCAGGAACCCCAGTAGCTTGCCTGCAGGGACGCCAAAGACACACTTTGTCGGGTTAAGTTTCATCTGGTATACTCGAAGGTTGTCAAAGGTTTCCTTGATGTCATCCAAGAGCGTCTCTTTCTTCTAATATTTCACCACGATGTCATCAACGTAGGCGTTGCCCCAATCTGTGGCTTAAGGTAGTTCTGGACACAGCGCTGGTAAGTCGCCCCGGCGCTCTTGAGTCCAAAAGGCATGGACACATAGCAGAAAGCCCCAAAGGGAGTAATGAAAGCCTTCTTCTCTTGGTCCTCTACAGCCATCTTGATCTGATGATACCCAGAGTACGCATCCAAGAAGCATAAATGCTCGCAACCCGCTGTAGAATCTATGATCTGATCAATACGCGGGAGGGCGAAATGATCCTTAGGACAAGCTTTGTTGAGATCTGTGTAGTCGACACACATGCGCCAAGTGTCGTTCTTTTTCAGAACAAGCACCGGGTTAGCCAACCACTCAGGGTGAAAGACTTCCATGATAAACTCGGCAGCTAGGAGTTGGGCCACTTCTTCTCCAATGGCCTTGCATCTCTCCTCGTTAAAACGACGGAGGTATTGGCGAACTGGTTTCATCTTGGGATCCACATTAAGGTGGTGCTCAGAAAGTTCCCTCGGGACTCCAGGCATGTCAGATGGCTTCCATGCAAAGATGTCCCGTTTCTCACGGATGAACTTGATGAGCGCGCTTTCCTATTTGCGGTCCAAGCCGGTCCCAATAGTGAACTGCTTGGACGAGTCGCCCGGCGTGAAGTCGATTTGTTTTGTATCCTCGGCCGGTTTAAATTTGAGCGGAGGTTCCAACTCAGTATTGGTTTTTTTGAGCGGGCTCATATCAACCGGGTCAACATTGGTTGTGTAGAACTTCAATTCCGCTGTCGCGCAAGCTGACTCGGCATAGGCCACATCTCCTTCCTCGCATTCCTGAGCTATCTTCCAGCTCCCGTCCACGGTTATGGTGCCTTTGAGTCCCGGCATCTTGAGTTTGAGATAGACATAGCACGGGCAGGCCATGAAACGAGCGTAAGCCGGCCGTCCGAAGAGAGCATGATAAGGGCTCTTTATTTTGACAACTTCGAACATCAAACGCTCGCATCTGTAGTTGAACTCTTCTCCGAATGCCACATCGAGCTTAATCCGCCCGGTTGGATAAGCCGACTTTCCAGGAACGATTCCATGAAAAACTGTCGTTGAAGGAAGCAACTTGCTCTCCGATAGATTCATCCGGCGAAAGGTTTCGTAATATAATATGTTTATGCTACTGCCTCCATCCATAAGGTCCTTGGACAGGGTATACCCACCAACTTGAGGCGCTACCACCAAAGCTAAACCGCCCGGATTGTCAACCCGGGGGGGGGGGGGATGATCCTCCCTGCTCCAGGTAATTGCGTGTTCGGACCAGTTGAGGTACCTGGGGACCGCCGGCTCAGCCATGTTGATGGCCCTACTCTTGACCTTGTTGTCCCACTTGCAGGTATTGGTGGTGAACACATGATATTGACCATAGTTTAGCTGCTTCGGATTTTTCTGGAAAGTACCTTGACTATCATGCTGCTGAAGCTCCGTTCCTATGTCACCGTGCGCCCTCTCAGAGCCGCCTGATGCTCCAAACGCGAGCGATGCTTGCGCCGCCGTGTTTACTATAGCGTGGATTGAGGCATGCAGGGGGAAACCACAAAGTTCCTCAGGGGCCTCTGCTCCAAACAAGCCCCCAAGCTTGGCATCCGAATTGATGATGATTGCTCCCTTAATAGTCGGTTCATCCAAGAGACTGACCCACCGAGAGGGCCCGACAACGTCGTGCCTTTGGCCGGCTTGACGCCGGCCGGATTGGGCATGCCGAGCCAGCTCGATGATGTTGGTGCAGATGTCCGGCTCGGGCACCGACGCGCTGATCTTGCCGATGAAGACATGGATCTTGCCAAAGGGAACCCGGTAGACGTACTCGATTGAGTCGGCTTCGGGACCCCAGCCAGAGTCGTCGATGTAGATCTTGTCGCGACAGCTCTTAGTCATACGACCAAACGCATAGCTCCCGAACCCTGGAAGGGCTCCCCTTGAGAACTCAACTCCATCGGGCGAGAGCCCCACGGTGATCGCCAACTGTCGTGGTTTTGTTACGGCAGATGTCCTCGTGAAAGGAATTAGGTGTGAGGCCATCGCTGCTAGGTGGCGACTCAAAGGGGTTGAACGGGAAAGAGAGTCGGGTTTACCCAAGTTCGGCCCGTCCAATGGAGGTAATAGCCTACGTCCTGCTTTGTGTGTATTGATGGATAGATCTCGATTACAAGAGTGCGGAATCGCTAACCTAGCTATCGAAAGATTGCCACTTGAATCTTTCGGTCTTAGGGGCTTGCCTTTATATACAGGTCAAGACCCTAGGGTTTACAATAGAGTCCAAGCCATATAGTGACTCGTAACCTATAACGCCTATAAATCGCCTTGCTCCTTAAGCAAGGAAACCGGCCGACGCCTTCCGCCCTGTGGGCCTTCAGCCGCCGTCTTCAGGTGTTGGGCCGCCCGATGACTTAGTCAGCCACCTCCTTGCTTGTCTTGTCTTCATAACTCGGCCCATATTAAGCTTGACCGTAAAGCCATCAACATATTAACCCGGCCCCATAGGGCGGGTTATATCGCGGGGCTATATCCCTGACAGTCCCACTGAGTTTAAGGAATCGGTCTAACCGAGATATGGTAACTGCCTAGGTCACCCATATCGGTACCACCGAGATGCATATATCGGTCTCACCGAAAACACCAAAGTTGCCACATTTTGAACTAGTCAGTGCAATCGAGTTTCACTTCGGTTTCACCGAGTTGGGCAATAATGTTGTAACGGTAGGATTTTTGGAGATGCCTATATATACCCCTCCCCACCACTCACTCGTAAGAGAAGCACTCAGAACATACACCGACTTGCCATATCCAATTTTCTGAGAGAGAACCACCTACCCTTGTGTTGAGGTCAAGATCATCCACTTCAACCATATGGATCTTGATTTCTAGCCTCCCCAAGTTGCTTTCCATCCAATCAATCTCTTCTACCCATGCCAAACATGTGAGAGAGTGATTGAGTGTTGAGGAGACTATCTTTTGAAGCACAAGAGCAATGAGTTCATCATACTACCACATCTATTACCTTTTGAAGGGTGGTCCTCCTAGATTGGTTAGGTGTCGCTTGGGAGCCTCCTTCTTCATGATTGTGGAGTTGAACCAAGAGTTTGTAAGGGCAAGGAGATCGCCTACTTCATGAAGATCTACCCCGAGTAAGGCTAGTCCTCTGTGGACGTAGGCCATCATGGAATAGACGAGGTTGCTACTTCATGGACCCTTCATGGGTGGAGCCATCCATGGACGCTCGCGACCATTACCCTCCGTGGGTTGAAGTCTCCATAAACGTGGACGTACGATAGCACCACCTATCGGAACCATGGGAAAAATCTTCGTGTCTCCAAATTGTGTTTGATCTTTTTATCCCTAACCTCTTACATATGTGTGTCTTTACTTTAGGCTGCAATACTCATAGATATGCATGTGTAGGGTGAACTTGACTTGCTACAATTGCTAAAATCTGCCAACAACTAAAATTGGGAAAAGGTTAGATTTTTATATGGTCAAGTAGTCTAATCACCCCCCCTCTCTTGACCTACTTTCGATCCTACAAGTGGTATCAGAGCTTTGGTCTCCGTTGCATTGGTCTCACAACCTAGGAGAGTATAGCGTCTAGTGAGGGAAATTATCATCGTAGAGGTCCATACTTTGATGGTACAAACTTTGCTACTTGGAAGCATAAGATGAAAATGCATATTCTTGGTCATAACCCCACCGTGTGGGCTGTTATTCGTGTTGGCTTGCAAGGTGAATTCTTTGGTGATGGAAAGGAACCGGATCGTGAAGCGACCGCGGAAGAATTGAAGATGTTGCAATACAATGCTCAAGCATGTGACATTCTATTCAACTGCCTATGCCCCGAAGAATTCAACAAGATTAGCCGTCTTGAGAATTCAAAGGAAATTTGGGATACTTTGGTTGATATGCACGAAGGTACCGAATCTGTCAGGGAATCTAAGTTGGATGTGCTACAAAGTCAACTTGACAAGTCCAAGATGAAGGATGGTGAAGGAGTCACCGAAATGTACTCTAGGCTTGCTCTCATCACCAATGAGATTGCCGGCTGATACGTCTCCATCGTATCTACTTTTCCTCACACTTTTACCCTTGTTTTGGACTCTAATTTGCATGGTTTGAATGAAACTAACCCGGACTGACGCTGTTTTCTACAGAACTACCATGGTGTTGTTTTTGTGCAGAAATAAAAGTTCTCGGAACTGGATAAAACTTTTTGGAGATTTATTTTACAATAAATGAAAAATACTGGAGCCAAGAACCACCAGAGGGGGGACCTGGCTGGACACAAGACACCAGGGCGCGCCAGCCCCCCCCCCCCACCCCCGGCGCGCCCTAGTGGGTTGTGCCCACCTCGTGGCCCCACTGACCCTAATTCCGACGCTATAAAATCCTATTTTCAGAGAAAAAAGTCAGAGAGAAAGTTTCATCGCATTTTACGATACGGAGCCGCCGCCACCTCCTGTTCTTCATCGGGAGGCCAGATCTGGAGCCCGTTTGGGGCTCCGGAGAGGGGAATCTTCGGTCTTCGTCATCATCAACTCTTCTCCATCAATTCCATGATGCTCCCCACCGGGAGTGAGTAATTCCTTCGTAGGCTCTGGTCAGTGAGGAGTTGGATCAGATTCATCATGTAATCGAGTTAGTTTTGGTAGGGCTTGATCCCTAGTGTCCACTATGTTCTGAGATTGATGTTGCTATCACTTTTCCATGCTTAATGCTTGTCACTAGGGCCCGAGTGCCATTTCAGATCTGAACCGTTTATGTTATCACCATTATATCTATGTTCTTGATCCGATCTGGCTAGTCATACGCACCTATTACGTGTTCTGATCCACAAACCCCGGAGTGACAATAGTCAAGATACTTTCCGGTGATGACCGTAGTTTGAGGAGTTCATGTATTAACCGTGTGTTAATGCTTTGTTCCGGTTCTCTATTAAAAGGAGGCCTTAAAATCCCTTAGTTTCCTTTATGGACCCCACTGCCACGGGAGGGTAGGACAAAAGATGTCATGTAAGTTCTTTTCCATAAGCACGTATGACTATTTACGGAATACATGCCTACATTACATTTATGAACTGGAGCTAGTTCTGTGTCGCCCTAGGGTATGACTGTTATATGATGAATATCATCCAACGAGTTCACCGATCCAGTGCCTAAAAGTTTTCCACATATTGTTCTTGCTAAGTTACTATTGCTACTTCTACTGTTTCAATTGCTACAAAACTATTGCTATCACTGCTGCCATTACTGCTACTACTGCTACTACTATCAAAACTATCATACTATTGTGCTACTGATGACTCTGCTGCAGATATTTAATCTCCAGGTGTGGTTGAATTGACAACTCAGCTGCTAATACTATCAAATATTCTTTTGCTCCCCTTGTGTCGAATCATTAATTTGGGTTGAATACTCTACCCTCGAAAACTGTTGCGATCCCCTATACTTGTGGGTTATCACCGGCTTAGGAAGCGAAGAAATGACCGACAAATTCATCATCAAGAAGATCCTTAGAGCCTTGGGTGGAAAGTACGACACCGTGTGCACATTGATCCAAATGATGCCAAACTGCAAAGATCTCAAGCCCACGGAAGTCATTGGAAGGATTGTTGCTCATGAGATGTCACTCAAGGACAAAGAAGAACTTCACACAAAGTCAAGCGGTGCTTACAAAGCTACAAGTGACACTCCTGCTATATCAAGTGAAAACCTTGTAACCAATGAAGAGATAAGCCTCATGGTCAAGAAATTCAATAAGTTCTACAAGAATAGAGGCGAAGAAAGAAGCTCCAATCCAAGATACGAAGAGAAGCGTTCATCTAGTCGTGACCGGAATTGTTACAATTGTGGAAGGCCTGGACACTATCCAATGAGTGCACGCCCCCCCCCCCCCCCCACAAAAGAAGAGAAGAGTCACCTAGAAGAAAGTGCTCAAGAGATGAGTCACCTCGAAGAGAGAGAAGGAATAGAGATGATCGTTAAGAACGAAGACCCTCAAGGAGAAGTAGGGGCCCGGAGAAGAAGGACAAGTACACCAAGAGCTACACAAGAAGAAGACATCAAGCTCATGTTGGTGAATGGGTTTCCGGCTCCGAATCCGACAATCACTCCGAGAGAAGCTATCACTCTGGATCCAACTATAGTCAAGATGAAGGTGTTGCCGGACTTGCACTCGTTTCCTCAAAATCCTACGACATATTTGATTCACCAAATGAAGGGAGTGGAAATTGCTTCATGGCTAAAGTCCCCAAGGTATCACACCCCAAATACATTGACTTCAATAGTGATGAGGATGACTTACTTGGAGATGATGACTTGCAATTTGACAAAACTAGTGATATTAGTCAAAATGAACTAGATAATAATCATGCTAGTCAAGATAAGTCGTATGGTGATGATAAGAAGGAAATAGAGCGACTAACTAAAGAATTAAACACTCTTAATTTTGCCGATGAATCTACTCTAGAAGATCATAGAGAGCTTGTAAGAACTCATGAGAAGCTACGCTTCGAGAAGCTCAATTTGGAGCAAGAACATGAGTTTCTTAAAGCTATCAATGATGATCTCTGAATGAAGACTTCTTCTTATCTAGCCAAATGACTACTCTTGTCTACATTTATTCCACAAGATAAGACTAAGCAAACTAGTAACAAAGGCAAGAAAAGTTCTTCAACTAGTAGCAATAAAAATGATAAATCCAATGATATTGCTTCTAGTAGTTCTATTGATTCCACTAACGATTCTCTTAGCCAAGTTACACTTGAGCAAGAAAATGATCTACTGAAAGGGATTATAGAAAAAGGTATCGACAAAAGTCTTGCCGGTTATAAGCAATTTGAGGAGATTGTACGCAAGCATGAAGGATACCGGAAGTACCAAGGCATTGGCTACTTCAACGCCAATGGATTTGAATGCGAAGAAGGTCAATACCCCAAGCCGAAGTTTGTTCCCCAAAAGGAGAAGTACGAACATACTCTTCCCAAGGGAACAAAAGCTCAAGATGACCTTCAACCACAAGACCACAAACTCAAGGGCAAGGACAAGCTTCAAGAGGAGATTTACTCATATGAAGAAGAGTCCCAAGCCATGGTCAAGTGGGTTCCCAACGCTACTCCAAGTTCTACTTCAACTAGTGCTACTTCAACCCCAAGGATTCCCATCAACTTGATGTGGGTCCCCAAGAAGAAGAACTAGAGAAGTTCTTGAGGGGTGACTCCGCCAATGAAATTCTCTCACATTCATTATTAGCAAGGACTATTTGCAATCAACTCCAACTTTATGCAATAGTTCAAGGAGTCACACATTCCCTCAAAGGTAAGCAAGGGACAAGGTAATTAATGAATCCATGGACATCATCATGTATGCATTGCACTCCATGTCCATAGATATCCTTGTATTTGTCTCTTGTGTGGGACTAACCCATGTAGGTGAGAAGAGTAAGAAAACAATAAGGATTGCTCCCAACTCAAGATGATCTTCATCAACAATGAGCATCCCCTACTACCTCACCCACATGAAGTCTTCTACAACAAACCCAAGGTTGGTTTATCCGTCTTAGGGGGATGTCACATCAAGGGGGAGCTTTACTCTAAGACTTGAGTTAAAGCATCTCTTAAAATGTGAACGCATTAAATGCTTTATGTAAAAGTGGCAACCCCACTTGTGCTTAAACGATGAGTATGACCTATGATCAAGTATTCTTACTTGGCTCCTAAGTCAATATACTCATATATAGATGACTCCGTCATTGCCAAAGTGGTTGGTAGATACTAGAGTGGTTTTGCATGTTTGCCATATTTAATTTGACAATTTATTGTGTGAGCATGTAGTATGCATATCTTTTCTCATTCGAGGATATCCAATTGTTGTTATTTGGCTTTCATTTTTCTTTGGCCAATTGGATATGCAAGAATGCCTAGGTACCTCCCTCTAGCTATCTATGCTTTCTCGTCTCAAATTCTATTCATGCTTCATCACAAAATTTGAGCAAGCACTTCTAGAATCCTCTGTGTGAGGAGCACTCGGAGTTCCGTTTCATTAAGAGCTGACTTCCAAAACCTTCCCAGTGCAATCTCGGTGTAACCAACTTCAAAATCTCGGTTCAACCGAAGCCTAGGGTTGATCTAATTTTGTGAATCTCGGCTTCACCGAGTTTCCCTGTCATCTGACAGTAGAGGACCTCGATGGCACCGATATTTTAGAACCGGTGTCACCGACAGCTATGGGATACATATACTCAGCGGAACCGGTTTTTGAAATCACTTCTTCAAATCTCGTGGTCCCCGCAAACCCTAGCTGCCGCTCTGCGTCTACAGACTTCTCCTTCGCTCCCGTGTGTCTGCACCACAGGAGGTCCTCGCCATCGACAGAAATCGCCCCCGTCGTCGCCGCCGTAGGAGGCCGACGCCAAGTTAGGGTAACACCACAAAATTCTTTGCACTCCTTGTCCGATTCATGTGCAAAAGACTATGTTCCATATTCTTCCCACCATGTGAACAAACTCCACTTCATTAGATTAGAGAACAATGGATTTTTAGGTTTAACCTTCCGCAGATTGAATCTCGGTGTCACCGAGTCATAAAAATTGGTTCTATCGATTTTGGTTTTAGGGTTATTGAGAATAGCTTCAGTGAGACCGAGTGGCTCTTTTCGATAAAACCGAAAAGGCTGCCAAGTCTCTGTTAAGGAAGTTGTCTCTCTCGGTGGCTCCAAAAATTTGGACTCAGTGGAACCGAAATCCCTTCCGCTGAAGATTAAACTTAAGATTCTAATGTCAAATTTGAGAAAAAATTCTGTGTTTTGTGATGCTCAACCCCTCTGCTCTTCTATACTCTATTCACAGGGTCAGCATGTCAGGTTCTGATGATAGCTAGAATGATCTGAGGGAGAGGGGAGTGGACATGAGTTCAGTCACAAGCCCAGATGCCAGTTCTTCTTCTTTAGAAGAACCAGGTGCCCCATGTTCTCATGGGCTGCCCAAGGCTGCCACCAAGGCAATAAGGAAGCTGAATTCAGATGAGGAGGATTCAGACTTTGTGCCAGAGGAAGTTCTTGCCAAGAAGCAGCAAGAAAAGAAAGAGTAGGCTGCCAAGTTGTCTGCTTTAGAGGCCACCTCAGTTAAGAGGACTATCAGGAAAGAGTAAGCTAGCTCTAAGACTATGAGAGCACCCGAGAGTGCCAGGGAAAACACTTCATTATTAGTTGAGCCTCCAAGGAAATCTTTGCCTAAGAAGGCAGGAGAGAAGAAGAGAGTTAGGAAGAGGATTGTACGTGTCATTGACAGGCCTACTTCCATGTATGAAGACCCAGCTGAGGCTGAAGAGGAGGAGGAGGAAGAGCCAACTGCCAAAGCTCCTCCATCCAAGAGGAAGAAATTGCTTGCTAATGCTATGCCCAAGCTAGCTCCTTCAAAGAGCAAGAAATCTGAGCCCAAGAATCCTGCAGCTCCAAAGTCTAAGAAGACTACCAGGGACATCCCTCTTGCAGCTAAGAACAATAGATCTTCCACCATGGAAGAAGAGGATGATCTTTCAGTTCTAAGGAAGCTAAGACCACATTTGCCATTGCACAATGATGCTCACCCAGTAGCTGAAGATATGAAGAAGAGAAAGGATGCATGACTGAGATTGTGGAGAGCTAATGATCCCTATGCCTCCAGGAGGAAGACTGTTGTAGATGACATATTCTACACCAAGGAACAACAGGATTTCTATGAGAATGTCCATTTGGACTAGAGCCCAGCAGTCAGTGACATGAGATATGTTGACTGGACCTATATCAAGGAGAATGAAGATTACTTTCCCAGTGTGCAGGACAACTTCAAGTGCATTGACATTGAGAGATTTGTTGGGAGAGAGTTCATTGCCTGGAATGATGAGATGATCATGCAGTTCTACTCTACTGCTCACTTCTACCCAGATGGCAGAATCATATGGATGACTGAGGGAATCAGGTACCAATCCACTGTTGATGAGTGGGCTACCATCTTAGGAGCCCCACAGGTAGAAGAAGGAGACTTGGATGTATATGCTGAAACCAAAATGAATCACAATTCTATGGCAAATATGTACAAGGAGATTGCAGCCACTCATGTGCATTCACAGAAATTTGGCTTTGTCTATCATTTGCAAGCAGGACTACCCACTACTAACACTATCTTGAGGTACACCTTGATGCCCAAGTCTGGAGATGACAAGATGATCAGAGGGTACTCCATCAACATGCTGCACCACATAGACACCCACACCAGGATTAGACTGATGGATCTGATTATTGAAACAATCAAGAGGACAGCTGCTGACCAAAAACGATCTTATGGATATGCACCTTATATTCAGATGCTCATCAACTCCAAGTTGGAGAAGAATGTATATGCACTTGATCGTCCTCATATGCCACTTCAGCCAGACTTTGAGGATAATGTTGTGGTGATGGATCCCAGTCATCCCACTTCATCTACTGCACACGCAGAGGCAGAAGTAACTAGAGCCACTAGTGCTCAGGTTCCAAGGACTAAGAGCGAGCAAATGAATCTGCTCATTAGCACCATCCAGGGTATGCAGAAGGATATCAAGAACATCTTGCTTAATCAAGAAAGTATTGAGAGGATAGTGGAAGATAAGTTCACTACGATGAACAACAAGGTGGATGGGCTGACGAAGACTGTGAATGAAGTCAAGAAGGAAGTGGATGCAGTGCCTAGCCCTCATTCCTCCGATGATGATGATGATAGTCCACCTCTCAGGACCAGCACTCAGTGTAAGACCTAGTCCAGGACTCCTACTGTGCCAGCTCCAGAGACGAGGCCTACCTCATCAGCACCTGCCACAGTGATAACCCACAAGTATAGGGGATCGCAACAGTTTTCGAGGGTAGAGTATTCAACCCAAATTTATAGATTCGACACAATGGGGAGCCAAAGAATATTTGCGAGTATTAGCAATTGAGTTGTCAATTCAACCACACCTGGAGATTAAATATTTGCAGCAAAGTGATCAATAGCACAGTAATATGATAGTTTGATAGCAGAAGTAGTAGTAACAGTAACGGTAACAGTGATAGTAATAGTTTTGTAGCAGTTGGAACAGTAGCAGCAGCAGTAGTAACTTAGCAAGAACAATAAGTGGAAAACTCGTAGGCACTGGATCGGCAACTCGTTGGATGATATTCGTCATATAATAGTCATAACCTAGGGCAACACAGAACTAGCTCTAGTTCATCAATGTAATGTAGGCATGTATTCCGTAAATAGTCATACGTGCTTATGGAAAACAACTTGCATGACATCTCGTGTCCTACCCTCTCGTGGCAGCGGGGTCCATAAGGAAACTAAGGGATATTAAGGCCTCCTTTTAATAGAGAACGGGAACAAAGCATTAACACACGGTGAATACATGAACACCTCAAACTACGGTCATCACCGTGAAGTATCCCAAATATTGTCACTATGGGGATGTCGGATCATAACACGTAATAGGTGCATATGACTAGGCAAGATCGGATCAAGAACATAGATATAATGGTGATAACATAAATGGTTCAGATCTGAAATCATGGCACTCGGGCCCTAGTGACAAGCATTAGGCATAGCAAAGTCATAGCAACATCAATCTCAGAACCTAATGGATACTAGGGATCAAGCCCTAACAAAACTAACTCAATTACATGATGAATCTCATCCAACTCCTCACCGACCAGCAAGCCTACGAAAGAATTACTCACTCCCGGTGGGGAGCATCATGGAATTGGCGATGGAGAAGGGTTAGTGATGACGAAGACCGAAGATTCCCCTCTCCAGAGCCCCAAACGGGCTCCAGATCTGGCCTCCCGATGAAGAACAGGAGGTGGCGGCGGCTCCGTATCGTAAAACGCGATGAAACTTTCTCCTTGATTTTTTTCTCCGAAAATAGGAATTTATAGTGGCGGAATTAGGGTCAGTGGGGCCACGAAGTGGGCACAACCCACCAGGGTGCGCCTGGGGGTGCTGGCGCGCCCTGGTGTATGCTGGCCAGCCTTTGGCCCCCCTCCGGTGGTTGTTGACTCCAGTATTATTTATTTATTCCAAAATAAATCTCCAAAAAGTTTCGTCCAATTCCGAGAACTTTTATTTCTGCACAAAAAGCAACACCATGGTAATTCTGCTAAAAATTGCGTTAGTCCGGGTTAGTTTCATTCAAATCATGCAAATTAGAGTGCAAAACAAGGGAAAAAGTGTGAGGAAAAGTAGATACGACGGATACGTATCAACTCCCCCAAGCTTAACCCATTGCTTGTCCTCAAGCAATTAAGTTGACAAACTGAAAGTGATAAAGAAAAACTTTTACGAACTCTTTTGTTCTTGTTTACATATATATGCTTAAGTAGCACCCAGGTTTTCAGCAAAGATTATGACTAACCATGCCAACAATAACTCTTAGAAATTATATTAACTCATATCAATAACATAAGCAACTAGCGAGCAATAATAAGATATCTCAAATGCCAACACTTTATCAAAACAATCATGATACAGTATGACAATAGTGGTATCTCGCTATCCCTTTCTGAGACCACAAAACATAAATGCAGAGCACCTCCAAAGTTCAAGCAGCGACTAAACATTGTAATTCATGGTAGAAAAGATCCAGTCATGCTGCACCCAACATCAACTATACACAATGCATGAGGATGACAATAGTGCTCTTAGGTCTGGCGCTTATTTGAGAAGGTGATGACTCAACATAAAAGTAAATAGATAGTCCCTTCGCAAAGGGAAGCATGGATTTGCAGCGGTGCCAGAGCTCAAAGCTTAAAACAGAGATAGATATAATTTTGGGAGGTACACCCTTCCTGTCAACGTCACGACCAAGAGTTATCAATATCTTCCATGCTAAACAAATTAGCGGCGGTTCCCAAGCGATAAAAGTAAAGGTTTACTCCCCCTCCACCAACAATCACACTCCACGGCTAGCCGCATCCACGGGTACCGTCCAAACCAACAACATTCCTAGGGGAGTTTTGTTAAATTGTTTTTTATTTTTGATTTCGGGACTGGGAATCCGTATTACCGCCCCTCTCGTGTAAGGACGAGTGAATAAACACTCATCATGAGAATAACCCGCTTAGCATGGAATATACTGACCGCCCCCTATCACTCCATGAGCGGTCCAGGGATACAAAACAGATGTTCATTTGAATTTTTAGAGATGGCACATGCAAATTTACTTTGGAACGACAGGGTAATACCGCATATAGGTAGATATGGTGGACTCATCTGGCATAACTTGGTTTAAGGGTTTTGATGCACAAGCAGTATTCCCGCTTAGTACAGGCGAAGGCTAGCAAATAGATTGAGAAGCGGCCAGCTAAAGAGCGAAAACGGTCATGAACATGCATTACATATAATCAACATTGAATACTAGCATGAGTAGGATATGGACACCATGAACATAAATATCATGAAGGCTATGTTGGTTTTGATTCAACTACATGCGTGAACATGTGCCAAGTCAAGCCACTTGAAACATTCAGAGGAGGATACCATATCATCATACCACATCACAACAATTTTAATGCATGTTGACATCCAAGATAAATCATTATCCACTCCTAGCTACTTAAGCATGGCATGAACAACTATAATCTCTAATGGTCATTGCAAACATGTTTGATCATAATATGCAGAATCAAGGATACTAGGTTAAACATATTTACAAAAACAAAAACAAGTTGAGTTCATACCCTCTTTTCTCTGCCACAGTCAATTCATCGAATATCGTCATTATTGCCTTTCACTTGCACGACCGAATGACAAGATGATAATAATAGTGCAAGAGTGCCGTGGACTAAGCTAGAATCTACAAATATTTTATTCAAGAGGAGAAGACAAAGTGAAATGGGCTCTTTGTTAGATAAACAATAATGCATTTGAGAGCAAATTAAAGAGGAAAAAACAAAAACGAGAAAAACTATTTACACGGGAAAGCTCCCAACAAGCAAAAGAAGAAGCGAGAAATCTTTTTGGGTTTTCTTTTGATGCTACAATTAAACTAAGCTAGAAAGAAAAATTAAAAAGAAGTAGGAAATATTTTTGGGTTTTCTTGAAGTTTTTCAAACACACAGGAAGAAAGCGAGAAAACAAATCTAGCAAGGATATTACAATGAAAAGTATGAACACCGACAACTGGAATGAAATGCGTGCACATGAATGTAATGTCGGTGGAAATACGTACTCCCCCAAGCTTAGGCTTTTGGCCTAGCTTGGTAATCACCATCCGTAGTAGCCGTCCGGTTCCAAGTTGTAGTGAGGTGGAGGCGGCACCTGAGCATCCCACCCCTGGGGCTCCTCCTCAGCAGCTGCTAGGTTATTCTGGTAGGCTGTAATGTCATCTGGCATGATCTTGTAATCGTTCCTGGCAATAGAATCAAACAAAGCAGGTGCAGGAAACGGAATAATATCACGGGTTTCTTTGCTGAATACTAAGTTGTAATGAATGTCACTGGGAGAATCAGTTACGTCAAGAAATTGGTGGTCTTGCAATGACTTGTGATCTAGGTAAACTTGGGACAAGAGATAATCATGTGGGCGAATCTGAACATTAAAGTGACTCGCTAAACGAGTAGCATAAATACCACCATGTACCTTTCCCTTAGTCTTGTTGAGGTTTAAGCGACGTGCAATAATAGCCCCCATACTAAAGGTGTGGTCATCATACAGTGCACGGCGTAAAATAGCGAGGTTGGAGGCACTGAGTGCGCCGACCTTCTCCCTAGTGGTTAAGCACTTCGTGATGAACAAAGCAAAGTAATGCACTGAGGGAAACTGCAAACTGGTAGCAGTAGCATTTGACACGCCCCTATCTTCACCCACTGTTAAAGTGAGAAAATCCTCAAACTCTGATGGTCTAGGTTCTCTCAATTCCCCATCAGAGGGAATCAAGCAAATATCACAAAAGTCAGTCAGCGGCATTTTGTAAGTTTCAGCATAAAGGTTAAACTGCACCACAAGGGGATTATTCTTTCTCAGAAAATGAAAACCTTGCACAAAGGAATCTATAAGGATGTGGTATTAGTCACACTTAGCTGCGAGGAACTCGGTCAGCCCAGCGTTTGCAACAAATTGAGCGAACTCTTGATGGAACCCGGCCTCCTCCATGAAGGCATCATGCAGCCATTCACACGGCCGCACCTCCGCCCTTCTTGGGGTGTGAAGGTCATTGTCCGATGATTCCCCAATGACTCCTTTGGCATTTTTCTTGGAGGAAAACTTCCTAAAGAAATCCATATTATTCCTATAAAAATTCTGAAAAAATTTAGTCCACAAAAATTTTGTCAACCAAACTTCGTGAAATTGATAGCAACTACTCCTAAGCATGCATAGAGGCCATATTGAGCATTCAAACAACTTAGAACTCTTAAGAATTCAAGATGCAAGCTCATCTACAGCAGCACCAAGAGTAGCTAATTATTCTAAAAATAACCCACTAAATCAAAAACTAATTGGAGCAATGGAGGAGTCACATACCAAGTAGCAATCCCTCCAAACAGTTTCAGAAACGGAGCTTCGAGCTAAGAGATCGAAATCCGCGGGTTTGAGAGCAAGAACACGGGAATGGTGGATGTGGTGATTTTTTTCTGGAGGTAGGGGATGATGTGGGCTAAAGAGATAAGTGAGGGTGCCCACGTGGGGGCCACAACCCACCAGGGCGCGCCTGGGGGTGCTGGCGTGCCCTCGTGTCTTGTGGGCACCAGGTGCACCCCCCTCTGGTATTATTTGCACCAGAAATTCAGAAATATTCAGAAAACAATTGTATCAAATTTTCAGGACATTCTGAGAATTTTTATTTTTGGGTCATTTTTTTATTGCACGGAGAAAACAGAAAACAGGATAATCATGGCATTTTATTTTATTTGACTAACTAAAACAGAAAATAAAAGGTGGGAGCAGAGAGTTGTGCTTACTAGATTCATCAACTTCATACCTCTCAAAAATGATCCATTAATAAGGTTGATCAAGTCTTATTAACAACCACTTCCGATTAGCATGAAACCGAAGAACTTTCGTAAAACACAAAGTTACCTCAATGGGGATGTGCATATCCCCAACAATAAGTATATCATATTTCTTTTTGGCAGTGGGTAGGGGTAATTGAAAACTTCCAATAGTGATGGTCGGAGATTCTTCAATAACATTTATACCATTCGCTTGGAATTGTTTCTTCGGAAAGTGCACCGTATGCTCATTACCATTGATATGAAACGTGACTTTGCTTTTATTGCAATCAATAACAGCCCCTGCAGTATTCAAAAAGGGTCTACCAAGGATAATCGACATGTTGTCGTCCTCGGGCATCTCAAGAATAACAAAGTCCATTAAGATAGTAACATTCGCAACAACAACGGGCACGTCCTCACAAATACCGATAGGTATGGCAGTTGATTTGTTAGCCATTTGCAATGATATTTCAGTAGGTGTGAGTTTATTCAAGTCAAGTCTTTTATATAAGGAGAAAGGCATAACACTAACACCAGCTCCCAAGTCACACAAAGCAGTTTTGACATAGTTTCTTTTAATGGAGCAAGGTATAGTTGGTATTCCCGGATCTCAAAGTTTTTTAGGTACTCCATCCTTAAAAGAGTAATTAGCAAGCATGGTGGAGATTTCAGCTTCAGGTATCTTTCTTTTATTAGTGATGATGTCTTTCATATACTTTGCATAAGGGGCCATCTTTAAGATATCAGTTAAGCGGGTACGCAAAAAGACTGGCCCAATCATTTCAGCAAAGCGCTCAAATTCTTCATCATCCTTTTTCTTAGATGGCTTAGGTGGAAATGGCATGGGTTTCTGAACCCATGGCTCTCTTTCTTTACCATGTTTCCTTGCCACAAAGTCACTTTTATCATAACATTTATTTTTAGGTTGTGGGTTGACAAGATCAGCAGCAGGCTCTATTTCAACATCATCATCTGGTTCTTTATCATTGGTAGGTTGAGTATCTTCATGAACATCATCATTATCATTTTCATTATCACTAGGTGAATGTTCATTACCAGACTGAGTTTCAGCATTCGAAATAGAGACATCATTGTTATCAGGAGGTTTTTGTATCTCAGGTTCACTAGAGGTACGCAAAGTCCTATCATTTTTCTTCTTCTTTTCCTTCCTAGAAGGACTAGGTGCAACAATATTAATTCTCTGAGAGTCTTGTTCAATTCTTTTAGGATGACCCTCAGGATAAAGTGGTTCTTGGGTCATTCTACCTCCTCTAGTTACTACTCTAGCAGCAAAATCATTCATATTATTATTCATTTCGTCAAGCAATTCCTTTTGAGATTTAGCAACTTGTTCTAGCTGAGTTTGAACCATAGAGGCATGCTTTCCTAATCCTCTAACAACATTACTGATTCTAAATAGCAAGTCAATCAAGTGAGCAATCATATCAGATTTATATTTCAATTGTTTAAGAACATGTGCATTGAAATGACCTTGCTTCATAATATAGTTGTCAAACTCATATAAGCACTGACTAGGATGTTTATTGTAAGGGATATCACCTTCATCAAACTTTAATAAAGAATTTACCTCTACCATCTGTGGAGGTGGTGGTGTGTCAAGGCCATGTATTTCTTCAATAGGTGGCAAATTCTTAACATCCTCAGCTTTAATACCTTTTTCCTTCGTAGATTTCTTTGCCTCTTGCATATCTTCGGGACTGAGAAATAAGATACCCCTCTTCTTCGGAGTGGGTTTAGGCGGTGGTTCAGGAAGAGTCCAATCATCATAATTCTTCAATATGTTATTCAATAATTCCTCAGTTTGTTCAACTGTTCGTTCCCTGAAAACACAACCAGCACAACTATCTAAGAAGTCCCTAGAAGCATCAGTTAGTCCATTATAGAAGATATCAAGTATTTCATTTTTCTTGAGAGGGTGATCAGGCAAAGCATTGAGCAACTGGAGCAGCCTCCCCCAAGCTTGTGGGAGACTCTCTTCTTCAATTTGCTCAAAGTTAAATATTTCCTGTAAGGCAGCTTGTTTCTTGTGAGCAGGATTTTTTTTCAGCGAAATAGTATATCATATCCTGTGGACTACGCACACAACCAAGAGTAAGAGTATTGTACCATGTCTTAGCATCACCCTTTAATGAGAACGGAAATAACTTAAGGATGTAATAGTAGCGAATCTTCTCATCATAAGCAAAGAGGGTGGCTACATCATTCAGCTTAGTAACACTACTAGGAGAAACCCTACTAGTAGCGCTTGAAAAACCTATAGTAGTAGCGCTGGGTCTACCGCTACTGCTAACGCGCTACAACTAAGTTGTTGTAGTAGTGCTGGTTGGTGCAGCGCTACTGCTAAGTCTGGTTAGCAGTAGCGCTGCACTGACCAGCGCTACTGCTAACTATCTATAGCGCTGCAGAAAGGCAAGCGCTGCTGCTAGATGCCTTCCAGCGCTGCTGCTAGTATTCCTGCTTTCACAGATTCATACCCCCTCTACGTATTTGTGATGTATTTATACAGGCTCAATACAATAGTTTCATCAGATCACAATAAACATACACTATTCTCATCATATCATACACATACAGTAGTCTCGTCAAACCATCATCATCATCATTCAACACAAATATCATCACATCTCGAAAATAGCGATACACAAGTCATGTCATGTCTCGAATAAGTGCAACTGCATGGTCATGGCACACACACAAGTTTCATCATCTCTATCTAAACCATGATGTAGAAGAGAAGAGTGATCAACATGAGCAAGACCGCGACTATGTAGTACTTGAGGAACCGACGGTTCCGCCCCCGCTCTTGTCGGAGCATCCACCTCAAGTAACTACTTTCCGCTTCAGCTCTGCTGTCGAACCCTCTGTGGCTAGCATCGGGGTACTTGTCCACCTGGGCCTGAGTGTCTGGCCAGTGGTCGTAGACTCCTGGAACCCTCCCAACGAACACGGCGTAGCAGTCCTTCGCCATCTCTGATCTATGTACCTGCATCGTCAGTTCATGAACTGAACGATAATATGCAACATAATGTACTTAAGAAAACAAAGATGCATAATTAGCAAAATACAAGCAACCTATAGTAAACATAAATGACGAAGTTCCTTATACCCAAACTAATTAACTAGAGCGATCTACGCTAGTTCATGACCACGGTTTAATTACATCACATAGTTTCGTCTGGAAGCTAGTGACACATATATTGTCAACGACAATCAGTCCTCGGTCCAATCTTCATAGTCAGGGAGGAAGCACCCGAGCTTCTTGAAAGGCTTTAGGTCCAGACGCTGAGCGATTAGCAGTGCTCGGACATCATCCCGCGTGATTGGCCCATGGTAGAACATCCCTGTTGGTTCGAGGACCTGCTTCATGATCACTTGGGCAAGTTCACACTGTACGTGATAAAACTCAGCTCGGATTCGATGATCCGGTGTCTTTCCTATGCTTGTGGCCCAGTTGACAATCTCGGCATCGTTGGTAGTAGCTGACATGCGAAGGCGTTGATTATCCCTTCTGAACTCGAGCAGGTGATGCATGAGGTAGAATCCATCAGCCTTACTGTTGTGCGGTTGCTGGATGCAGCAGAAGTCGGTCTTATGGCTGGAAACTAGCCCGTTCTTCCTGTGCTTTTTCACCTTGATATATCCACCAGACAGGCTGAAGGTTAACAGGGCACTATCGAGAACACTCTTTATGTGCTTGTAATCCTTTTTCTTGATGTTCTTCGATGATTCCAAGTATATAGCATGGGAGTATTCTGGGTACAAAACGATGAGGACGCCCCCCCCCCCCCCCCCCCCCGCTGCGCAAATTAAGTACACCTCAAATTAGCCTCCATGCTTGCATAGGAATGATTAACACTTACGAAAGGATATGCGCGGATGACTTACGTGGGATGATAAGGCAGGAGAATCGCTTCCTTGTCCTTATTAGCGATCATGAAGCCGCCGATGTACTTGCTCGCATAGTCACGGTGCTCTTTGCAGACATCCAAGAAGCTCTCGTGCATATGGTACGGGTCCGCGACGCAGATATATTTTATGTTCTCGATCCTGATGATGTAGTTGAGATACAGCGCATACATGCGGATGAACTGGAAATCCAGCTCGGTCATGTGGAACATGTCGTAGATGTAGTCAAATCGCAGGATGAACTTATCCGCGGGCCATCCCTCGACGTACAACTTCCCACCCAGCACCTGAGCCGCGTAAAGCAGGTATCCTGATTTTTCCGAGATGAGAAGGCTTTTCTCTCTGGCAAGCACATCATCATGAAGTCTCCTTAGATCATTGTTCAGTATGTCCTCTAGCGCTTTCTGAGGTAGGATCGGGTGGCCGTCAACATGGAAACGCTCCGCACCTACGACAGGTATTCTGTCTACCTCCCGGGGCTTCAGAGGCGACTGGCTGCTTGAAGCAGCTCTGGCGCCTTTAGGGCCTTTCCTGTCCGGTCTCCTCCTTTGCTTCTTGGCGGGTGGCGGTAGTGAGCCCACCATACCTTCCCTAACTGTCACCCCCAGTGTTGTCGGGCTAATCAGTGGACGGCCCTCGGGTTGTTGCTAGGTAGAGGCGGCATCTGGAGGCGTCTCCTGCGAGGATCGCTTGAAGAGAGACTTTTTGCATTCTGCCTTAGGACGTTCCGGCTCTGGCAAATCAGGCAGCATCAAGTCATCATCTCCACGCTCATAGCCTGAGTCTTCCTCGTCCTGAGCCATCAATCCTCCATCATCATAGGCGGTATTGAAATACTTGTCTGGGTCATCATCCTCCTCCTCCATGTCATCATCAGCATTTGCTTCTTCGACAATGAGGGCGACATCATCTGGCACTAATGGAGGCTCTCCCTCGCGTCGTCCGCTATCACCTGCCACGACAGGTGCAGGTAATTTGGCAGGTAGTTTTGGCGATGACGTTAACGTTCACGGTTGCGCTCTTCGCGTCGGGTATAGACATGGTAGTGAAATACTTGTTTTCTCTTACGACGTCCTTAGCCCATCTGACACGGAACATCGTCGCATCGTGCAATCCAGTATAGTCAAGCTCCCAGATCTCTTCGACCCTTCCGTAGAATCTTTCAGTTGTGCCGTTGGCGTCGGTCACACATTCAATCGTCACCCCGGAGTTCTGGAAATCACTGTCCATGTCTTTGGCCTCCGTGTAGAACGTGTACCCGTTGATATCGTATGACTGATAGGTCGCGAGTTTGGGCGTGGGGCCATGTGCTAAGGCATGTATGAGCAATCCGTCCAAACTGCCCTCTTCCGGGGGATTTTCAAGAACTTGCTCTTTGAACCAGCGCAAGAAAGTGGTGTTGTGCTCTACAGTAACTTTGTCGTCCGTCTTGAGCATCCCCTTATCACGGTACTCATTTGCGATGGTTTCTTTATGCCGTGCCACATAATCATCTACCACATCTTGGTGTTGTAGCACTACTAAGTTAGCCCTGTCAAAGTCGTTCCGTCGATCCGAGTAGTCCACGTGCAATTCCCTCCGGCCGTTGTTGTGACCTTCTCCTCCGAGCCTCCCATCGTGCTTCTTGACGAGCAAACCAACAACAGGGTCTCCGACGCCTATATAATTCTCGCAAAAGGAGATGCACTCATGCGTCAGATACCCCTGGACGATGCTCCCATCGGGACGGGACATGTTATGAACGAATCCTTTGATGACCCCATTCATCCTCTCGAACGGCATCATGCTGTGAAGGAATGTCGGCTCGAGGTCGATGATGTCGTCCACGATGTGGACACACAGATGCACCATGACGTCAAAGAACGCGGGCGGGAAGTACATCTCAAGCTCACATAGTATGACAACGATCTCTTCCTGTAGCCTTCGGAGCTGCTTCACACTTATGGACTTTCGAGAGATAACGTCGAAGAAGTTGCAGAGACCAGTAAGCATGTCACGGACGTGCTTGTCCATTATCCCTCTAATGGCAACCGGGAGTATCTGCGTCATCATCACGTGACAGTCATGAGACTTCATCCCGCTGAACCTTTTCTTCTTGGGGTCTAGAAATCTGCTTATCTTCCCACAGTAACCGGAACTGACTTTGATTCCCATAAGGCACTTGATGAATTGATCGATCTCCTTCGCACTTAAGGTGAAGCAAGAAGGGGGGCAATAATTCTCCTCCTTCTTGTTGACTTTTCTGCCCCTTTCCCCCTCCTCCGTCTCGGTCTCCGTCTCCTCCGTCGACTTTTTACGGTGGAGATCTTTCCCGATCTTCAAATCTTCCAAGTCTTTCCTTGCCTTCGGCCCGTCCTTGGTCTTGTCCGGCATGTTCATTAGTGTGCCAAGCAAGCTCTCGAGGATATTCTTCATGATATGCATTTGATCAAGGCAATGAGGCGTGTCGTGATTGGGCCAGTACTCCAAGTCCCAGAAAATAGACCTCGTTTTCCATACCTTCAGTAGCGGCTCCAGCGCCTTTTTCATCGTTCCCGACGCAGGGCACTGTTCCCAGTTTTTCAACAGCTCGTTGATTTCGGCGCCGCTCCTCTTACGTGGAGGTCCTCGATGCTCAGCCAACCCATTGAATAGATCTCCACGCTTTCTCCACGGGTCATCCTTCTCGAGCCATCTACGATGCCCCATGTACACGATTTTCCCGGACCCGCCATCTTTCGTTGACGTAAGCTGCTGAGACGTTGTATCATCCATACACCTCGTGCATCCGTAGTATCCGTGGCACACCTGGCCTGAGGTGTACCCGTAACCGAGATAGTCGTGCACCGTCGTCATCAGCGCGGCTCTCATATAGAAATACTCTCCTTTGCTGGCGTCCCATGTCCATGCCAGTGTTTTCCATAACGTGTCTAGCTCCTCTTTCAGAAGCCCCATATACAGGTTAATATTATTTCCCGGTTGTTTCGGCCCTTGAATCAGCATGCTCATGTGTATGTACTTTGTCTTCATGCACTTCCATGGGAGGAGGTTGTACATCCATACAAAGACGGGCCATGTGCTGTGGTTGGTGTTTTGGTTTCCAAACGGATTCATGCCATCGGTACTCGCACCAAGCACGATGTTCCTTGGATCGTCTGCAGCAAATCCATATACGGTGTTGAATGCTCTCCACTAGCTACCATCTACGAGGTGTCTCAGCTTCGGATCATCTCCATCGTCGGGCTTCTTCCTCTCCGCGTGCCAGCGCATGAGCTTTGCTTCCTTAGGATCTACGAAATACCGCTGCAGACGGGGAGTGATCGGAAAGTACCATACAACTTTCTGAGGAGCTTTCTTTCTTGCCTTCTTGTATCGAGAAGCATTGCACACTGGACAGCTGGTTTTTTCCGCGTGCTCCCCCCGATAAATGATGCAATCGTTGATGCATGCGTGTTACCTAATGTGTGGCAAATCAAAAGGGCAAACGATTTTCTTGTCCTCATCGACACTAGTAGGACACAGGTTCCCCGCGGGAAGAACTTTATTATGTAGATACTTCAAATGCTCATCGAGGCTTTTGTCTGTCCATTTGTTTTTGGCCTTCGTCTTTAGAAGTTCGAGCGTGAAACTCAAGCGGGTCATCTCGGGATCGCAACCGTCATACAATGGAGTCTTCGAGTCTACTTCAAGTTGCGCTAGCTTGGCCTCCTCTCTAGAAGTAGCTCTCTCGCTAGTCGTACTCTTGCGAAGGAGGTCTCGAACATGAGGGTCATGCACGACTGCACTTAGTAGCGTCGAAGACTGCGGCGTGACCGCCGCCTTTGCTTCTCCGCCATGTCCGGACTCTTCTTCGCCGTGTCCAAAATCTTCTCCGCCGCCATCATTTAACTCTTCTCCGCCGCCATGTCCGATGCCATCGTCTTCGTGTCGATCGGTCATCTCTTCGTCTAGCCCCATGTCGTTATTCCCTGCCATGTGGACGTCCTCATCATCATCATCTTCACTTATCCACCGAGTATAGCCATCCATGAAACCATTCATCAGCAGGTGCGCCTTCAACCTGCCACGATCAAAAGGGTCCAAAAGGACTCCTTCTTTGCATCTTGTATACGGACATCTAATCCTAGTCCGATTATTTGCATGCATGTCCATCACCACGGATTGCATGTATCGCTCCACCTTCCATCCACTCACCTTCATGACCGACTGCATGCACGGTATAACAAGCAAAAGGGTTATAAACAAAATGCATGCATGCATCAAAGTCATATAAAAATTTGGCATGACCTTGCCTAAAAATAGGACATATCGAGTTTGCTCGAAATTCACCGAAACGGAAATAAATCGACATTTCGGCAAAACATAAGCAACTCGGGGGCATGTCACTCGCACAAATCTCTCCATATCCCAAACACACATATTCCCATTCACACACATATTCCCATTCTTGAAATGAACAACTTTTTACTCACCTATCTCCCGAGAGAGACCGATCGACCGGATGAGGCCTTTCGCTACCTATAGGGATCGAAAGTGTGGATGGCTAAATAGCTAGCTAGATCTAGTTGTTGGGGAGGAGAGATGACTCTAGGTAAGTAATGGAGAGGGAGAGAGATGAGCTAGCTAGATCTATATCTAATGGAATGGAGGGAGAGCCAAATAAATGAGGTAGGGGGCATTTATGGAGCTAGCTAGAGATGAGAAGGCCATTTATGGAGGAGAGTTATGGTGGAGGGGGGCATTAATGGGGAGAGAAGAGAGGTAGGAGGAAGAGAGAAGAAGGGCAACAATGGTGAGGGGAGAGGGGAAAGGAGGGGGGGAGAGGGCAAAGGGAGGGGAGGAGGGGGAGGGGGTGAAAAGGTGACACCAGCCACGCATAGCAGTAGCGCTGTTTTTCAACAAGCGCTACTGCTATGTTACTTAGTAGTAGCGCTTTGACGAAAGAGCGCTACTATTAAGTGGGGCCCATTATCAGTAGCGGTTCCACGAAAAAAAGCGCTACTACTAAAATCTTAGTAGTAGCGTTGTATTCTAGACAGCGCTGTTACTACCAACAGTGTTGGTGGGCTCGTCGGGTCCCCCTTAGCAGTGGCGCTCTTTTTGCTTCCAGTGCCACTGCTAAGTCTTTACTTGTAGCACTGCCAAAATCCAGCGCTACTGGTAATTACCAGCAGCGCCTGTTACTTTCCAGCGCTACTGATAGTGTCCTGCCTATAAGGTTTCTCCTAGTAGTGTAAGGTGTGCCACTACAGTTTCAGTTTCATAGCCATGGAAATGATCAGATTCAACCAAAGTAATTAACTTTGGGTTGACAGAGAATTCATAATCCTTATTGGTAACAAAGATAGGTGAAGTAGCAAACTTAGGATCACATTTCATTCTAGCATTCAAAGCCTTTTCCTTATACTTGCGTAGCAATTTCTTAAGATCATTTCTATCCTTGCAAGAAAGAATTTCTCTAGTTACCTCTTCGTCCATAACATAACCTTCAGGTATCTTAGGCATTTCAAATTTAGGAGAGCTAGGACTAATAGGTGTTTCATAGTCATCATCAGTTTCATAAACTTCATCAGTTTCAGTAGTTTCATTCTTTTTAGCTCTAGCAATTTGTTCATCAAGAAATTCTCCTAGTGGCACATTATCATCAAGCATGGTACTAGCATCATCATCAGCATCATTCATAGCAGAGGTAGCATCATCAATAACTTGCGACATATCAAGATTACTAGCATGTGGTGGTGTTGCAAGCTTACTCATAACAGAATGTGAATCAAGTGCAGAGCTAGATGGCAGTTCCTTACCTCCCCTCGTCTTAGAGGGAAAAATCTTAGTCTTTGGATCCTTCAGATTCTTCACAGTGATAAATTGATATAAATCCCAAGTGACTCAACAAATATAGCTATGCTCCCCGGCAACGGCGCCAGAAAAAGGTCTTGATAACCCACAAGTATAGGGGATCGCAATAGTTTTCGAGGGTAGAGTATTCAACCCAAATTTATAGATTCGACACAAGGGGAGCCAAAGAATATTTGCGAGTATTAGCAGTTGAGTTGTCAATTCAACCACACCTGGAGATTAAATATCTGCAGCAAAGTGATCAATAGCACAGTAATATGACTGTTTGACAGCAGTAGTAGCAGTAACAGTAACGGTAACAGTGATAGCAATAGTTTTGTAGCAGTTGGAACAGTAGCAGCAGCAGTAGTAACTTAGCAAGAACAATAAGTGGAAAACTCATAGGCACTAGATCGGTAACTCGTTGGATTATATTCATCATATAACAGTCATAACCAAGGGCGACAAGGAACTAGCTCCAGTTCATCAATGTAATGTCGGCATATATTCCGTAAATAGTCATACGTGCTTATGGAAAAGAACTTGCATGACATCTTTTGTCCTACCCTCCCGTAGCAGCGTGGTCCATAAGGAAACTAAGGGATATTAAGGCCTCCTTTTAATAGAGAAGCGGAACAAAGCATTAACACACGGTGAATACATGAACTCCTCAAACTACGGTCATCACCGTGAAGTATCCCAAATATTGTCACTATGGGGTTGACGGATCATAACACGTAATAGGTGCATATGACTAGGCAAGATCGGATCAAGAACATAGATATAATGGTGATAACATAAATGGTTCAGATCTGAAATCATGGCACTCGGGCCCTAGTGACAAGCATTAGGCATAGCAAAGTCATAGCAACATCAATCTCAGAACATAATGGATACTAGGGATCAAGCCCTAACAAAACTAACTCGATTACATGATGAATCTCATCCAAAGCCTCATCGACCAGCATGCCTAGGAAGGAATTACTCACTCCCGGTGGGGAGCATCATGGAATTGGCGATGGAGAAGGGTTGGTGATGACGAAGACCGAAGATTCCCCTCTCCGGAGCCCCAAACGGGCTCCAGATCTGGCCTCCCGATGAAGAACAGGAGGGGGCGGCGGCTCCATATCGTAAAACGCGATGAAACTTTCTTCTTAATTTTTTTTCTCCGAAAATAGGAATTTATACTGGCGGAATTAGGGTCAGTGGGCCACGAGGTGGGCACAACCCACCAGGGCGCGCCTGGGGGGGCTAGCGCGCCCTGGTGTATGCTGGCCAGCCTCTGGCCCCCCTCCGGTGGTTGTTGACTCCAGTATTTTTTATTTATTCCAAAATAAATCTCCAAAAAGTTTCTTCCAATTTTGAGAACTTTTATTTCTGCACAAAAAAAACAACACCATGGTAATTCTGCTGAAAACAGCGTTAGTCCGGGGTAGTTTCATTCAAATCATGCAAATTAGAGTCCAAAACAAGGGCAAAAGTGTGAGGAAAAGTAGATACGACGGAGACGTATCACACAGCTCCATCAGCTCCTCCTGCACCTCCAGTGTCTACTCCACCTCCTCAGAGGACTTCAGCTGAACTCTTTGCGGATGCTCTTATCTCGATTCCTTCGACGGCCACCGGAGTAGCTTAATCATCTCATGGAGAAGATCATGTCCAGAGCGACGATTAGCTCTATAGCTTTGAACTTTTTGGTAACTTGTTGCCAAAGAGGGAGAGGTTATAGATCATAGGGCTTCGAGAGAGAGAGAGAGAGAGAGAGAGAGAGAGAGAGTGTGTTGCATTTTGGTTCCTCTCTGCAGTTTTAAAAAACATTTGGTTTATCGGTTGTTTAAAACTTTGTCGGTGCTTGATCATATACTCTTGTGTGATGCTACTACTTTGCTATCTTTGAGCTATCTATATGATGATCATTCACTTAATGTTTGGTGTGACGTGCTTATGCAATTCATTCATATTATTTTTTTGCGCACCACCAAGCTGTATGTGACATCGAAGAGTGACCCATGATCCTAATCGATTGTGCATTTGCATTCAAACGTAAATTTTAAATAGTGCACAAATTTAGGGGGAGCTCTTGCTTATCACATACTTCTCAAAGCGACGATGTTATTCATTGATTATATCTCTTATCGAAGCTTTGATCTATATGTTGTCATCAATTAGAAAAAAGGGGGAGATTGAAAGCACAACTTCTCTCTAGGTGGTTTTGGTAATTAATAACAACATATATTTCATTGGACTAATGTTTCCACCAAGTGTATTGATACGTCTCCAACGTATCTATAATTTTTGCTTGTTCCATGCTGTTATATTATCATTCTTGGATGTTTTACAATCACTTTATAACAATTTTATATCATTTTTTAGGACTAACCTATTGACATAGTGCCAATGTGCCAGTTGTTGTTTTTGCTTGTTTTTTACTTCGCAGAATATCAGTGCCAAGCGGAGTCCAATCGCGGCGAAACTTTTTGGAGATTTTTTCTGGACCAGAAGACACCCAGTGGGCAAAAGAAGTGTCGGAGAGGTGGGATGTGGAGGCCAAAACCCACCAGGGCGCGCCAGGGGGCCCTCGGCGCGCCCTGATGGGTTGTGCCTTCCACGGGAGCCCCCTCCACCACATCTGATGCCTATAAATACCCAAATATTCAGAAAACCCTAGGGGAGTCGACAAAAAACACATCTAGCTGCCGCCAGTTCCAGAGCCTCAAGATCCAATCTAACACCATCACGGAGGGGTTCATCTTCTTCATAGGTGCCTCTCCGATGATGCGTGAGTAGTCCACCATAGACCTACGGGTCCGTAGGCAGTAGCTAGATGGCTCTCTCTCTCTCTCTCTCTTGATTCTCAATACAATGGTCTCTTGGAGATCTATTTGATGTAAACTTTTGTGGTGTGTTTGTTGGGATCCGATGAATTTTGAGTTCATGATCAGTTTCTATCCATGAATATTATTTGAGTCTTCTTTGATCTCTTATATGCATGATTACTTATAGCCTCGTATTTCTTCTTTGAATCTTTGGTTTAGTTAGGCCGACTAGATCGATTTTTCTTGCCATGGGAAGAGGTGCTTTGTGATGGGTTCAATCTTGCGGTGTCCTTTCCCAGTGACAGAAGGGGCAGCAAGGCACGCATGTATCGTTGCCATTAAGGATAACAAGATGGGGTCTATTCCTACATGAATAGATATTGTCTACATCATGTCATCGTTCTTATTGCATTACTCCATTTTTCCATGAACTTAATACACTAGATGCATGCTGGATAGCGGTCGATGTGTGGAGTATAGTGGTAGATGCAGGCAGGAGTCGGTCTACTTATCTTGGACGTGATGCCTATATAATGATCATCGCCTTGGATATCGTCATGATTATTTGATCTTCTATCAATTCCTCAACAGTAATTTGTTCACCCACCGTGTGCTATACTCATGAGAGAAGCCACTAGTGAAACCTGCGGCCCCCGGGTCTACTTTTCCAACATATTGCTTTCCAATCTATCTTTTTGCCTCTTTGTTTTCAGATCTACTAAACCAAAAACCCAAAAACATATTGCTGCACTTTTTATTTCCTCTTTTTATTTTGTGTTCTTGAGAGATCTATCTGTCCTATCTATCATATCCTAATCTATCTTTTTACCGTAGAGAGATTGACAATCTCTCTTTCGCGTCGGGTTGCAAGTATTTGTTATTTGTGTGCAGGTGCTGCTTATTGGGTGGTGGTGATCCTCCTACTGGTTCGATACCTTGGTTTCATAACTGAGGGAAATACTTACCGTCGCTGTGCTGCATCATCCCTTCATCTTTGGGGAAATACCGATGCAGTCTCAAGCCACGTCAAAGGAATTTCTGGCGCCGTTGCTGGGGAGAAAGCGGTCCATTCTACGTGCCAATCTCAAGCGCCGAGGAGACTCAATCATCATCTACCAGGTTCCTAATCACAAATCTCATCTCCTTGCAATTACATTATTTGCCATTTGCCTCTTGTTTTCCTCTCCCCCACTTCACCAATTTGCCGTTTTATTCGCCCTCTTTTTCCTTTGCCTTTTTCTCGTCAGATCTCTTGCTTGCTTGCAATCTTGTTTGCGTAGTCACGATGACTCAAGAAAACACCAAGTTGTGTGTTTTTTCCAATACTAATAACAATGATTTTGTTAGTACTCCGATTGCTCCTCCCTCCACTAGTGCAAAGTCTTGTTATATTAATGCCGCTTAGTTGAATCTTGTCATGAAAGATCTATTTGCCGGCAATCCTAATGAGGATGCCGCATCCCATCTGAACACATTCGTTGAATTGTGTGATATGCAAAAGAAAAAAGATGTGGACAATGATATAGTGAAGTTGAAGTTGTTTCGTTTTTCCTTGCGGGATCGTGCACAAATTTGGTTTTCCTCTTTGCCTCGCAATAGTATCGATTCTTGGAATAAGTGCAAGGATGCTTTTATCACTAAGTATTTTCCGCCCGTGAAAATTATTTCCATTAGCACACAAATCATGAATTTTAAGCAACTTGAGCATGAACATGTTGCACAATCTTGGGAAAGAGTGAAATTGATGCTAATAAATTGTCCTACTCATGGTTTAAATCTTTGGATGATTATACAAAAAATTTATGCGGGATTGAATTTTGTCTCTAGAAATCTTTTAGATTCCGCCGCGGGTGGTACTTTTATGCAAATTACTTTGGGTGAAGCTACTAAATTGCTAGACAATATTATGGAAAATTATTCGCAATGGCATACTGAAAGAGCTCCTACTAGTAAAAAAGTTAATTCGGTTGAAGAAATTAGTAATTTCAGTGATAAGGTTGATGCTTTGATGAAATTGGTTGCTAGTAAAAATGCTCCTATTGATCTTAATGATGTGCCATTGTCTACCTTGATTGAGCAAAATAGTGATTCCGTAGATGTGAATTTTGTCTCGCGAAACAATTTCAATAACAATGCTTATAGAGGTAATTTTAATCCTAGGCCTTTTCCTATAAATTCCTCTAATAATTATGGTAATTACTCTTACAATAATAATAGGAACACCTCTGATCTTGAGAGTAATATTAAAGAATTTATCAATGTGCAAGAAGCTTTCAATACTACGATAGAAGAAAAGTTGAATAAGATTGATGATATGTCTAGAAGCATGGATAGAATTTCTCATGATGTTGAAAATCTCAAGTTGAAAGCTTGTGTGCCTAAGATCGATGAATCAATTAAAGCTTTATATGTCTATATGGATGAAAGTAAGAAAAAAACCGCTATGCTTAGAGCTAAAAGAGAAATCTTAGAAAAATCGTTTTCCAGTGATTGCTTTCATAAAAATGACGAAGATCTTAAAGTGATTGTTGTTTCTTCTATTGATTCCTTGTTTAGTAATATTAAAATTGATAATTAAGGGACTGAAGTAGAGTCAACTTTAGCTAGAAGGCGTCCCAATAATTTGGAGGGCGAAAATTTTGATAAAAGTGGGTTTGAAGAGGTCAAAACTTTAACTAGTGATGTGCCCACTATTTTGGATTGCAAAGACTTTAATTATGATAGTTGCTCTTTGATTGAATTTATTTCTTCGCTGCAATCCATGTTGAATTCACCCCATGCTTATGAGCAAAATAAAGCTTTTACTAAACATATCGTTGATACCATGATGAAATCTTTTGAAGAAAAGTTGGAGTTGGAGATTTCTATTTCTAGAAAATTACATGATGAGTGGGAACCTACTATTAAAGTCAAGATCAAAAACTATGAGTGCTTTGCTTTATGTGATTTGGGTGCTAGTGTTTCCACGATTCCGAAATCTTTATGTGATGTGCTTGGTCTCACCAATATTGAAGAATGTTCTCTTAATTTGCACTTGGCGGATTCTACTATTAAAAAACCTTTGGGAAGAATTAATGATGTTCTTATTCTTGCAAATAGGAACTATGTGCCCATAGACTTTATTGTGCTTGATATTGATTGCAGTCCGTCTTGTCCCATTATCCTTGGTAGACCGTTTTTACGCACTATAGGTGTCAATTTCCTCTAAGAAAGGGTATGTAACACTTACCTAGAACAAGAATTAAGCCGCCATTTGAATCAATCATGAGAGCATCCTATGAATCCAAAACCAAAGATGATAATACTTGAAACTATGCGTTATGCCTATCTAGGGGCGTAAAACGATAGCGCTTCTTGGGAGGCAACCCAATGAATAAATTTATTTTTGCTTTTTTCCTTTATGTTTTTTTTAGTGTTGACACAATTATGCCTCTGTTATGATTGTGTTTTTATGGTTTATTTAGTGTTTGTGCCAAGTAGAGCCTTCAGGATGATTCATAAGATGAGTAGAAGCGATGCTGAATCTGAAACAGAAACTTTGCATCCAGTATTTGAATTTTATTTTTTTACTGGAACGTGATCTTGTGCTGAAATTTTAACACAGTGTTGCTATATAAATTATTTAGTTTTCCTAAATTTTCAGAATTTTTAGATTTACAGAAGTATGGTTAGAGTACAGATTACTACAGACTGTTCTGTTTAAGACAGATTCTGTTTTCGTTGCATTGTGTGGTTGTTTTGATGAATCTATGGGTTATATTGAAGGCTATGAGCCATAGTAAAGTTAAAATACAGTAGGTAAAATGAAATAACAAAATATTAATGGGTTTGCAACAGCACCTAAAGTAGTGATTTGCTTTATTATACTAACGGATCTCACGAAGATTTTGTTGAGTTTTGTGTGATTGAAGTTTTCAAGTTTTGGGTGAGATCATGATGGATGAAGGAATAAGGAGTGAAAAGAGCCTAAGCTTGGGGATGCTACAGCACCCCCAAGATATATCCAAAGATAAACAAGCAACTAAGCTTGGGGATGCCCTCGAGTGGCATCCCCTCTTTCTTCTAATGACCATCGGTATTTTACTTGGAGCTATATTTTTAATCGTCACATATCATGAGTTTTGCTTGGAGCGTCTTGTATCATTTGTGTATTTGCTTGCTTTGCTTGTTGTTTGTCACTTGTATCATTGCTGGACACACCTATTTGGGAGAGCCAAAATTATGCTATGATTTGTTAGAATTGCTCTCTATGCTTCACTTAAACTTTTTGAG
Source organism: Elymus sibiricus (assembly GCA_039707655.1). NCBI lineage: Eukaryota > Viridiplantae > Streptophyta > Magnoliopsida > Poales > Poaceae > Elymus > Elymus sibiricus. The sequence goes on from CM077663.1 coordinate 339,494,130, forward strand.
CTATAGAATTGCTCTAGTGCTTCACTTATATCTTTTTGAGCACGGTGTGCTTGGAAATTTTTGTAGAAATACTCTCATGCTTCACTTAGATTAATTTGAGAGTTAGTAAATTTTGAAGAAATCCTCTCATGCTTCACTTATACCTTTTTGAGAGATGAAATCCTTATGCTCATGTGCTTCACTTAAATTTGTTTGAGCTTGTCAAAAAGCAATGGCAGTATACGAGACTAGTCCCAAAGTGATAGAAATCCAAGGAGGATATAATAAAAACTTTCATGAAGATCATTGGACAAATTAAACTTGATTCTTTGTAATAGTTTTGAAACATAATGATAGTAATATGTGTGTCATGTTAGTGAGTAATTATGCTCTAGTAGGAATATTGGTGTTAAGGTTTGTGATTCCCTATGCAAGTACGAAAGTCAATAGTTATGCAATGAAATTACATCCTACTTATGGTGCATTATCAGTGTTAGTTATGCTCAATGCTCGCTTATGTGAATTTTCGGTTCTTGGTTTGGTTGCTTCTTGATAACCCACAAGTATAGGGGATCGCAATAGTTTTCGAGGGTAGAGTATTCAACCCAACTTTATAGATTCGACACAAGGGGAGCCAAACAATATTTGAGAGTATTAGCAGCTGAGTTGTCAATTCAACCACACCTGGAGATTAGATATCTGTAGAAAAGTGATCAGTAGCACAGTAATATGATAGTTTGATAGGAGTAATTGCAGTAACAGTGGTAGCAATAGTTTTGTAGCAGTTGGAATAGTAGCAGCAGCAATAGTAACTTAGCAAGAACAATAAGTGGAGAACTCGTAGGCACGGGATCGGTGAACTCGTTGGATGATATTCATCATATAATAGTCATAACCTAGGGCGATACAAAACTAGCTCCAATTCATCAATATAATGTAGGCATGTATTCCGTAAATAGTCATACGTGCTTATGGAAAAGAACTTGCATGGCATCTTTTGTCCTACCCTCCCGTGGCAGCGGGGTCCATAAGGAAACTAAGGGATATTAAGGCCTCCTTTTAATAGAGAACCGGAACAAAGCATTAACACATGGTGAATACATGAACTCCTCAAACTATGGTCATCACCGGAAAGTATCCCAAATATTGTCACTATGGAGTTTACGGATTATAACACGTAATACGTGCATATGACTAGGCAAGATCGGATCAAGAACATAGATATAATGGTGATAACAGAAACGGTTCAGATCTGAAATCATGGCACTCACGCCCTAGTGACAAGCATTAGGCATAGCAAAGTCATAGCAACATCAATCTCAGAACATAGTGGATACTAGGGATCAAGCCCTAACAAAACTAACTCGATTACATGATGAATCTCATCCAACTCCTCACCAACCAACGAGCCTACGAAGGAATTACTCACTCTCGGTGGGGAGCATCATGAAATTGGTGATGGAGAATGGTTCGTGATGACGAAGACCGAAGATTCCCCTCTCCGGAGACCCAAACGGGCTCCAGATCTGGCCTCCCGAGGAAGAACGGGAGGTGGCGGCGGCTCCGTATCGTGAAACGCGATGAAACTTTCTCTCCTATTTTTTTCTCCAAAAATAGGAATTTATAGTGGCGGAATTAGGGTCAGTTGGGCCACGAGGTGGGCACAACCCACCAAGGCGCGCCCTGGTGGGTGCTGCTCACCCTGGCCCCCCTCTTCGGTAGATTTTGGCTCCAATAATTCTTATATATTCTGAAATAATTCTCCAAAAAGTTTCGTTCCGTTTCGAGAAATTTTATTTCTACACAAAAACAACACCATGGTAATTCTGTTGAAAACGGCGTCAGTCCGGGTTAGTTCCATTCAAATCATGCAAACTAGAGTCCAAAACAAGGGCAAAAGGGTGAGGAAAAGTAGATACGTTGGAGACGTATCAGCTCCCCCTAGCTTAAACCTTTGCTTGTCCTCAAGCAATTCAAGTGACAAACTGAAAGTGATACACAAAAACTTTTATGAACTCTTTTCTTCTTGTTTACATATATATGCTTAAGTAGCACCCAATTTTTCAGCAAAGATTATGACTAACTATGCCAACAATAACCCTTAGAGATTATATTAACTCATATCAATAACATAAGCAACTAGCGAGCAATAATAAGATATCTCAAGCGCCAACACTTTGTCAAAACAATCATGATACAATATGACAATAGTGGTATCTCGCTAGCCCTTTCTGAGACCGCAAAACATAAATGCAAAGCACCTCCAAAGTTCAAGCAGCGACTAAACATTGTAATTCATGGTAGAAAAGATCCAACCATGCTACACCCAACATCGACAATACACAATGCATGAGGATGACAATAGTGCTCTCAGGTCTGGCGCTTATTTGAGAAGGTGATGACTCGACATAAAAGTAAATAGATAGTCCCTTCGCATAGGGAAGCATGGATTTGCAGCGGTGATAGAGCTCAAAGCTTAAAACAGTGATAGATATAATTTTGGGAGGTACACCCTTCCTGTCAATGTTACGACCAAGAGTTATCAATATCTTCCATGCTAAACAAATTAGCGGCGGTTCCCAAGCGGTAAAAGTAAAGATTTACTCCCCCTCCACCAACAATCACACTCCACGGCTAGCCGCATCCACGGGTACCGTCCACACCAACAACATTCCTGGGGGAGTTTTGTTTAATTATTTTTGATATTTGATTTCGGGACTGGGAATCCCTATTACCGCCCCTCTCATGTAAGGACGAGTTGTAGGATCACTAGACGAGTGTCTAGAGGGGGGGTGAATAGACTACTTGCAGGAATTAAAAACCTAACCTTTTCCCAAGTTAATTGGTTGGCAGATTTTAGCAATTATAGCAAGTCTAGCACACCTTACACATGCAAGTCAACAAGTATGGCAGCGAAAAGTAAAGACATTGCACATGGAAGTAAGGAGTTGAGATAGGGAGATCAAACGCATGAGGGACACAAGATTTTTCCCGTGGTTCCGATAGGTGGTGCTATCGTACGTCCACGTTTATGGAGTCTTCAACCCACGAAGGGTAACGGTCGCGAGAGTCCACGGAGGGCCCCACCCAAAAGGGTCCACGAAGTAGCAACCTTGACTATTCCATAACAGCTTCCGTCCATGAAGGACTAGCCTCACTATGGGTAGATCTTCACGAAGTAGGCGATCTCCTTGCTCGTACAAACTTCTTGGTTCAACTCCACAACACGAAGTAGGAGGCTCCCAAGCGACACCTAACCAATCTAGGAGGCACCACCCTCCAAAAGGTAATAGGCTCGGCAATGTCGATGAACTCCTTGCTCTTGTTCTTCAAGATGATAGACTCCTCAACACACAATCACTCTCTCACAGATTTGGCTATGGTGGAAGAGATTGATTTGGTGGAAAGCAACTTGGGGAGACTAGAGATCAAGATTCATATGGTAGGAATGGAATAGCTTGATCTCAACACATGAGTAGGTGGCTCTCTCTCAGAAAATTGGATGGGGCAAGTATGGAATAGTTCTGAGTGCTTCTCTTTCGAGTGGGTGGTGGTGAAGGGGTATATATAGGCATCCCCAAAAATCCAGCCGTTACACCTAAAGTGACCAACTCGGTGACACCGAAGTGTAAAACTCGGTGGTACCGAAGTGACCAAAAGGCAGTAACTTTTGAATCTCGGTGAGACCGATACATAACTCTCGGTGGTACCGATTTGATGACCAACGGTCAGAATGCACAACTCGGTGAGACCGATTCTCAAATTTCGGTGGTACCAATTCTTGACAACGGCTAACCAGAAAGTTGGTCCAAAACTCGGTGAGACTGATTGGCAAAACTCGATGGTACCGATTCTTGAAAATAGGATACCCGAAAGTTGCCAACTGAATTCGGTGGCACCGAATGGAATGATGGTAGTACCGAGATGCTAGGGTTTGGCATGGGATCTGTCTAGGGTTTGAATCTCGGTGAGACCGAATAGGAATTGTTGGTCTTACCGATTTGAGTGGTAGGGTTCTAGACAGAGTAATTGTGGGAGAGTTTGTGGTTGTTTTAGTGACTATCACTTGTGCACGTGGAGCATCTTGTTCACCAACAGTACCTTACCCCCTTTTAATAGTATTGGCTTTCCTATGGACTCAAGGTGATTTCTAACAAAGTAAAATGTAGAGTCCTCTTGCTTGAAGCTTTGCCAATCCATTTCCTTGCATCTAGGGGTATCTCCTCACAGTCCTTTTTGCCAACCCATCTCTCTCTATGGACTTTCACCTGAAATACACTAGGTAGAAACATTAGTCCAAGAGACAATGTATGTTGTCATGAATTATCAAAACCACCAAGGGAGCATGTTGTGCTTTCAATCTCCCCCTTTTTGGTAATTTATGATAACATACAATCAAAGCTTCAAATAAAGATATGCATAGATATTATGAAGACTTTGAGATACACATGACTTAGATTTGCTCCCCCTAAATGTGTGCAATCCCTTTAAAGGATAGTTGCTTTGGAATGCACAGACACACATATAGTAGAAGGGATATAATGAGTCATGTGTATCTTGGCTATATGCATCAAATATATATGAATGAGATGTATCCTTGTTCAAGACTTTACTCTTGCAAACAATATGTGCAAGAAGCAAGAGATCATTTTGATCAAGGATATGATGCATATACTTACCTTGAGTTCTTGAGCATTCTAGTAGTAGAAACACACTTGAGAAAACAATGTTAGGAAACACAAGAGTATTCTACTAATCAAAAAGCAATAGAACTCAATGGTACCAAGATGTGGAGAACATATAGAAGATAGTATTCCTTAAGGTTGATATGTCTCCAAGAATATTTAGAAACTTTCTCCCCTAGATATGAAATAGTAGGTCATCCTCTCCCTCTGAATCTTAGCATGTAGATATTGGGATTGGATAGGGTGAGAAAGGTCTAACATGAGTAGTCAAATGAAATAAACACATTTTGCTCCCCCTACTTTGGTATTCTCCCCTTGTCTATGTAAGCATAGCTTTGATATTCTCCCCCTTTGCATTGAAGCATGTATCTCCCCCTTTAGCTTTTGAAGCTTTGGTATTTCTCCCCCTTTGGCATTAATTTCCAAAAAGGTCCATACACAGGGTTAGACACAGGGATCATGGAGTTAGAAGGGATCCTTGAGAACAAGGGTCATAGAATGTAGGGTTCACAGAAAACTTAGAATCATAGAGAGCATAAAAAACTGAGGGAATTATGAAAAATTTCTCCCTCTTTGGCTGATTTGAGAGCTTGTAAGACTTCTCCTCCTTTGAGTTAGGGATCCTAGAAAAGAGTTTCTCCCCCCCCCTTTTTAATAATAATGGATCATTGAAGAAACAAAGATACCACTTGTAGGATCACTAAAGAAACAAAAATTTACTAACATGAACACAAACCAGAGAACAAATCAAATCGGTGGCTCCGAGACAAACGGGTCGATGGAACCAAGACGTGTATTTGCAGCCTATCTGCATGATCGGTAGAACCGGGTCATTTGAATCGGAGGCTCCGAGGGCATAACAGAAACTTGGCAAAGTTTTAGAAATCCTCAAATAATTTTAGAAAACTTGCGATGGATTCTTAAAAGAAATCTTAATAGAAACTTGCAAAAGCTTTTTACAAAGAAACATCAACTAGAGAGGTTTGAGTGGTTCCAAGAAATCTTGCAAATAATGAATGAACCAAACAGGATACTTAACTAGATGATGGTCAGTGACTAGGTCACCTATATTAGAGTATATTGACTTAGGAGCCAAGAAAGAATACTTGATCATAGGTCATACTCATCGTTAAGCTCAAGATGGGGTTACCATTTTTTGATTAAGCATTTTAATGTTTTGATATCACTTGAGTTGCTTTATCTCATGACTTGGAGTAAAGCTTTTTCAAGGATATGAGTACATACCTTTGAGTGATGTTGATGACGAGCTTGTAGGTGAACTTGTTGAGGATGCTCGAGGTTGATGAAGTTCATCTTGAGTTGGGAGCAATCCTTCTTGTTTTGGTACACTTATCACCTACATAAGTTAGTCATGCAAGGAAGAACAGTATATATCCATTTGACATGATATCAATTGAGAATTAGCAAATATGATCACATCAAATATATGTCAAGGATATGGTTGAGTTGTCTTCTTCCTTCCATCATCAAGAGGGGTTGTGGATACTTGGTCATGACAAGATTGCTTATGATATGAGTTGATGGCAATCTTGTGGAGTGTGTTCTTCCAAGTACCTACAAAAGGTTAGACGCAGTACAAGGGAGCATAGAATTCCATGGTATGAGATAACATGTCAAGTATATCATGGAAGTATCATATAAGCTCATGCCCTTGCATGCAATCGAGTGAGTCTAGCTAAAGTTTGAAGCATCAAGGATGTTCAACTCACTCCTCAAGTGACAAAACACTTTCTCATCAAGTGGCTTAGTAAAGATATCGGCCAATTGCTTGTTGGTACGCACATGCTTAAGATTGATATCTCCTTTGGCAACATGATCACGAATGAAATGATGTCGAACTTGAATATGGTTAGTTCGAGAATGTTCCATAGGATTATGACCAATCTTAATAGCACTTTCATTGTCACAAAGTAATGGAACATTTTTCACATGGATTCCATAGTCTTTAAGCGTTTGTGTCATCCATAGTAATTGTGCACAACATGATCCGGCAGCAATATACTCAGCTTAGGCTGTAGATAGAGATACCGAGTTCTGTTTCTTGGAGGACCAAGACACAAGAGATCTCCCAAGAAATTGACATGTACCCGAGGTGGATTTTCTATCAACCTTGTCACCGGCATAGTCCGAATCGGAATAGCCAACAAGGTTAAAAGAAGATCCCATGGGATACCAAATGCCAAAGTTTGGTGTTTGTATGAAATATCTCACAATACGTTTCACAGCCAAAAGATGACACTCTTTAGGTGCAGCTTGATATCTAGCACACATGCAAACACTAAGCATAATATCGGGACGGGAGGCACATAGATATAGCAATGAACCAATCATAGATCGATAGACCTTTTGATCAACCGGTTCATCCTCCTTGGTAAGGTCAACATGTCCACTAGTAGGCATAGGAGTTTTCATACCTTTACACTCTTGCATGTTGAACTCTTTGATCAAGTCCTTGGTATACTTGGTTTGAGAGATGAAAGTTCCTTCTCTCGTTTGCTTGATTTGCAAACCGAGAAAGAATTTCAGCTCACACATCATAGACATCTCATACTTCTCGGACATCAACCTTCCAAATATTTCACTAAATTATGGGTTAGTAGATCCAAAGATAATATCATCCACATAGATTTGGCACACAAATAATTCACCATTAACTCTCTTAGTGAATAAGGTTGCGTCAATTTTACCAATTTCAAAACCTTTTTCAATTAGAAACTTCGTTAAGCATTTATACCAAGCACGTGGGGCTTGCTTAAGACCATAAAGAGCTTTACGAAGCTTGTAGACATGATTAGGTTTCTTAGGATTTATAAAACAAGGGGGTTGCTTAACATAGACCTCTTCTTCAATCTCACCATTTAAAAAGGCACTTTTAATGTCCATTTGATAAAGCGTGATATCATGGTGATTAGCATAAGCAAGAAGAATGTGAATAGCTTCAAGTCTAGCGACGGGGGCATAGGTCTCACCGTAGTCCATACCTTCGACTTGCGTATATCCTAGGGCTTTGAGACGCGCCTTGTTGCGTACAACTTGACCGTCTTCATCTTGCTTGTTCCGAAACACCCATTTGGTTCCGATGATATTGTGCTCGTCCTTGGGCTTCTCCACGAGTGTCCACACTTCGTTCCTCTCGAAGTTGTGAAGCTCTTCATGCATAGCATTCACCCAATCCGGGTCTTCAAGAGCTTGTTCAACCTTCAAGGGTTCAATGCTAGAGATGAAATAATAATGCTCACAAAAATTAGCTAAGCGAGTTTTAGAGCGAGTGATTCTCCCGGTTTGTATGTCACCGAAGATTTGGTTTAGAGGATGGTTCTTGGTCACTCTTGCTCGAACTCGGGGTAGCTTCGGCTTGTTGGATGGTGGAGCTTCTTCATCATCATCTCCTTCATCTTCGTTGTTGTTGAAGGTTTCATTTCCTTGAGGTGGTAGTGAAGGAGGTTGTGGTGGATCTTCATGATGTACTTCCTCCTCTTCATCTTGACGTGTACCGCTCGTGGATGCCTCCATTTCATGTTGAGGTTCACCTTGACGTGAAGTAGGGGCTTCCACTTGGGTTGACGAAGTACTTTCCTTCACCTCCATGGGACGAATCTTGTCGATGGACAAGTCTTGGATAGCTTCCGAAGGATCCTTATCTCCTACATCATTTGGCAATTGTTCGACTTGCGTACCATTAGATTCATCAAACTTCACATCTAGCGTCTCTTCAACTTTTCAAGAGAAGTTTTTGTAGACACAGTAAGTGTGAGAGTTCGATCCGTAACCAAGTAGGAATCCTTCATGAGATTTAGGAGCAAATTTAGTACGACGATGCTTATCAAGAATGTAGCACTTTGAGCCGAATACCCGAAAGTATCCAACTTGGGGTTTGTTACCGATGAGTAGCTCATATGCCGTTTTACCGAGAAGCTTGTGCAAGTAGAGTTGGTTTGTGGCATGACATGCTGTTTCCACGGCTTCTGCCCAAAAGTGTCTTGGTGTCTTGTATTCGTCAAGCATCGTTCTTGCCATCTCAATAAGAGTCCGGTTCTTCCTCTCAACAACTCCATTTTGTTGAGGCATGTACATAGCCAAGAACTCATGTGAAACACCTTCTTCGTCAAGAAAGGTATCTACATGGGTGTTCTTGAACTCCGATCTGTTATCGCTCCGAACCTTCTTCATCTTCACTTCAAACTGATTTTACACATTGCGAACGAAGTTCTTGAAGATCTTTTGTACCTGCGACTTATCATCAAGAAAGAATACCCACGTAAATCTGGAAAAATCATCAACTATAACTAGACCATAGGAATTTCCACCGAGGCTCTTGTAAGCATTGGGACCAAAAATATCCATGTGAAGTAACTCGAGTGGTCTCCTAGTAGTCATGATATTCTTTACGGGATGACTTCCACCTACTTGCTTTCCAGCTTGACAAGCACTACAAAGTCTATCTTTGTCAAAGATAACATCTTTAACACCAAGTATATGATCACCTTTGATAAGCTTGTCTAGATTACGCATGCCAACATGTCCTAGTCTTCTATGCCAAAGCCAATCTTTAGAAGATTTTGCAATAAGACAAGTACGAGGTTTTGATCTCTTAGTGAAATCGACAATATATAGATCACCTCTACGGAAACTGGTAAAGACGATGTTATGATTATCTTGTTGAAACACTTGGCAATCTACTTTCGTGAATAGCACATTAAAACCAAAGTCGGCAAGTCTAGATACAGAAAGAAGATTGTAGCTAAGGGATTCAACAAGCATGACGTTTTGAATAGAGCTATCATGGGATATGGCCACCTTACCAAGACCAAGTACCTTACCCTTGGAGTTGTCTCCAAAAGTTACATACCTTCGCGGTCCATGGTTAGGTGTGATCTCTTCGAACATGTCTCTATCTCCGGTCATATGATCGGTGCATCCACTATCGAGAATCCACTCTTTTCCTCCGGACATGTAATCCTTGAAGTTTGCCATGAGACCTAGATTCTTCATGATCTTCTCATGCTCGATGTGGAATAACTCATCTTCATCATAGTAGCCATGTTCCACATTGTCATCATCAAGTGGGAAATCCTCGTCACAAGGAACAAGATATTCGTTAGGGTTGCGATCATGACAATGTTCAAAATTATGAATTCGAATGGCTTCTACAATGATGTTGTTGATAGTTATGACATCTCCTTTAGCATGCATGAGGTCTCTAAGCTCAAATAGATAGTCATCAAACTTGGGATCACTAGGCATCATTTTGTGAAAGACAATAGTTTTATGAAGAATTACATCAAGATTACTCAATGAATAACTTGGATATTGTTTCTCCAAGTCATTCCACAAAGTATAAGCACATTCAAAATTCTTCATTTGATTAAGCACAATCCTAGGAAATCCTCTAATGATAAGATTAACAGTTCTAAGATTGCATAGCATATCAATTTCCTCTTCGTGTGTGGGATGTAAAGGATCAATGGGAGGTACATAGGGGTTCTTAACATACTTGCTCAAATGAAATTCATTGAATAGCTCAAGCATCTTATATTTCCAATGACTATAGTACTCCCCATCAAGAATAGGCACTCTACAACTCAAACTTCCCGAACTAGACACATCCATCTTCCTCCACGGTGATGAAACCATTGCAATGGAGACCAATGCTCTGATACCACTTGTAGGATCACTAGAAGAGTGTCTAGAGGGGGGTGAATAGACTACTTGCAGGAATTAAAAACCTAACCTTTTCCCAAGTTAATTGGTTGGCAGATTGTAGCAATTATAGCAAGTCTAGCACACCTTACACATGCAAGTCAACAAGTATGGCAGCGGAAAGTAAAGACATTGCACATGGAAGTAAGGAGTTGAGATAGGGAGATCAAACGCATGAGGGACACGAAGATTTTTCCCGTGGTTCCGATAGGTGGTGCTATCGTTCGTCCACGTTTATGGAGTCTTCAACCCACGAAGGGTAACGGTCGCGAGAGTCCATGGAGGGCTCCACCCAAAAGGGTCCACGAAGTAGCAACCTTGACTATTCCATAACGGCTTCCGTCCACGAAGGACTAGCCTCACTATGGGTAGATCTTCACGAAGTAGGCGATCTCCTTCCCCGTACAAACTTCTTGGTTCAACTCCACAACATGAAGTAGGAGGCTCCCAAGCGACACCTAACCAATCTAGGAGGCACCACCCTCCAAAAGGTAATAGGCTCGGCAATGTCGATGAACTCCTTGCTCTTGTGCTTCAAGATGATAGACTCCTCAACACACAATCACTCTCTCACAGATTTGGCTATGGTGGAAGAGATTGATTTGGTGGAAAGCAACTTGGGGAGACTAGAGATCAAGATTCATATGGTAGGAATGGAATAGCTTGATCTCAACACATGAGTAGGTGGCTCCCTCTTAGAAAATTGGATGAGGCAAGTATGGAATAGTTCTGAGTGCTTCTCTTTCGAGTGGGTGGTGGTGAAGGGGTATATATAGGCATCCCCAAAAATCCAACTGTTAGACCTAAAGTGACCAAATCGGTGACACCAAAGTGTAAAACTCGGTGGTACAGAAGTGACCAAAAGGCGGTAACTTTTGAATCTCGGTGAGACCGATACATAACTCTCGGTGGTACCGATTTGATGACCAACAGTCAGAATGCACAACTCGGTGAGACCGATTCTCAAATTTCGGTGGTACCAATTCTTGATGACGGCTAACTAGAAAGTTGGTCCAAAACTCGGAGAGACCGATTGGCAAAACTCGGTGGTACCGATTCTTGAAAATAGGATACCCGAAAGTTGCCAACTGAATTCGGTGGCACCGAATGGAATGATGGTAGTACCGAGATGCTAGGGTTTGGCATGGGATCTGTCTAGGGTTTGAATCTCGGTGAGACCGAATAGGAATTGTTGGTCTTACTGATTTGAGTGGTAGGGTTCTAGACAGAGTATTTGTGGGAGAGTTTGTGGTTGTTTTGGTGACTATCACTTGTGCACGTGGAGCATCTTGTTCACCAACAGTACCTTACCCCATTTTAATAGTATTGGCTTTCCTATGGACTCAAGGTGATTTCTCACAAAGTAAAATGTAGAGTCCTCTTGCTTGAAGCTTTGCCAATCCATTTCCTTGCATCTAGGGGTATCTCCTCACAGTCCTTTTTGCCAACCCATCTCTCTCTATGGACTTTCACCTGAAATACACTAGGTAGAAATATTAGTCCAAGAGACAATGTATGTTGTCATGAATTATCAAAACCACCAAGGGAGCATGTTGTGGTTTCACGAGTGAATAAACACTCGTCATGAGAATAACCCGCTTAGCATGGAAGATATTGACCGCCCCCTGTTGTAGGACCGAAAGTATGTCTAGAGGGGGGTGATTAGACTACTTGACGAAATAAAAATTCTACCTTTTCCCAATTTTAAGTGTTGACAGATTTTAGCAATGATAGCAAGTCAAGTACACCCTACACATTCATGTCTAAGAGTATAGCAGCGGAAAGTAACAACAAGCATGTATAGTAGAGGGTAGGAAGGAAGATCAAACACAATTTGTAGACATGAAGATTTTTCCCGTGGTTCCGATAGGTGGTGCTATCGTACGTCCACGTTTATGGAGTCTTCAACCCACGGAGGGTAACGGTCACGAGAGTCCACGGAGGGACCACCCATAAGGGTCCACGAAGTAGCAACCTTGACTATTCCATAACGGCTTCCATCCACGAAGGACTAGCCTCACTATGGGTAGATCTTCACGATGTAGGCGATCTCCTTGCTCGTACAAACTTCTTGGTTCAACTCCACAACACGAAGTAGGAGGCTCCCAAGCGACACCTAACCAATCTAGGAGGCACCACCCTCCAAAAGGTAATAGGCTCGGCAATGTCGATGAACTCCTTGCTCTTGTGCTTCAAGATGGTAGACTCCTCAACACACAATCACTCTCTCATAGATTTGGCTATGGTGGAGAGATTGATTTGGTGGAAAGCAACTTGGGGAGGCTAGAGATCAAGATTCATATGGTTGGAATGGAATGGCATGATCTCAACACATGAGTAGGTGGCTCTCTCTCAGAAAATATGATGGGGCAAGTATGGAATAGTTCTGAGTGCTTCTCTTTCGAGTGGGTGGTGGTGAAGGGGTATATATAGGCATCCCCAAAAATCCAACCGTTACACCTAAAGTGACCAACCCGGTGACACCGATGTGTGAATCTCGGTGGTACCGAAGTGACCAAAAGGTGACAACTTTTGAATCTCGGTGAGACCGATATATAATTCTCGGTGGTACCGATTAGGTAACCAACGGTCAGATTGCGCAACTCGGTGACGCTGATCCAACAAACTCGGTGGTACCGATTTTGTGAATCGAGGTAACAGAAAATTGGCAACCCAAACTCGGTGGCACCGAAGTGGAATCGGTTGCACCGATGTGCTAGGGTTTGGCATGGGTCTGTCTGAGTTTGGGAATCGGTGGCACCGAGTGGAAAGTGTTGGTTGCACCGATTTTGGATGTTTGACTTTGGACAGACTTTTGTGGAAGAGCTTGTGGGTGTTTTTGGTGACTATCACTTGTGCACGTATGAGCATTTTGTTCACCAACAGTACCTTACCCCCTTTTAATAGTATTAGCTTTCCTATGGACTCAAAGCTATTTCTCACAAAGTAAAATGTAGAGTCCTCTTGCTTGAAGCTTTGCCAATCTATTTCCTTGCATCTTGGGGTTATCCACAATCCTTTTGCCATCCCTATCATTGAACTTTTCCTGAAATATGCTTAGTGGAAACATTAGTTCAATGACATATATGTTGTTATTAATTACCAAAACCACCAAGGGAGCAAATGTGCTTTCAATCTCCCCCTTTTTGGTAATTGATGACAACATATAGATCAAAGCTTCGACATATGATATAATCAATGAATATAATCGTCGCTTTGAGAAGTATGTGATAAGCAAGAGCTCCCCCTAAATTTGTGCATTATTTTAAATTTGCGTTTGAATGCAAATGCACAATCGATTAGGTACATAGGGCACTCTTTCATGTCACATACAACTTGGTGGTGTGCGAGAATAATTAGAATGAACAACATAGCACAACACAATCAAGCAAAGGTGAATGATCATATCATAAGCATCATAATGATAGGAAATGGTAGCAACACACATTAAGCGTATGATCAAACACCACAAGAGTTTAACACATCCAAACCAAAAGACCAAAAGACCAAATATTTTTGAAAAAGCGATAAAAACCAAATGCTCTCTCACTCGAAGCCTAAAGATCTATATACACTTCTCCCCCTTTAGCAACAAGTTACCAAAAAGTTCAAAGGTATATATCTAAGCGCTCTTGGGCTGATCTCCTCCGGTTGTTGATGTAGGAGTCGAGAGAACTACGTCGGCGAAGACCTCTGCTGATGTCATGGATGGAGTTGGAGTGACAACTGGAGGTACTGGAGCTGATGGAGCTAAGGAGGCTGTAGCAGGTGCCGATGAAGAAGGCCTCAACTCTGGAGCTGGCACTGTGGCTGATCTGTCCTGGGTAGTGAAGTGAGTGCCTGGCCTGAGAGAAGAGTCATCCTCATCATCTGAAGTGTCAGGACTGGGCACGCTATCAACTTCCTTCTTTAGCTCTTTCACTGTCTTGTCAGCCCATCCACTTTGTCATTGAGGGTCTTGATCCTATTCTCAAAGATCCTCACAAGACTATTTTGATTCCCCAGTATGTCCTTGATGCCCTTCTGTATGCCCTGAACGGCAGTGATCAAGAGATCCATTTGCTCGTTCCTGGATCTAGGGACTTGAGCACAAGTGGCTCTAGCTGCCTCTGCCTCTGCCTGTGCTGCAGCTGATGTGGGATGATCTGGGTCCATCACCACAACGTTGTCCTCAAGATCTGGCTGTAGGGGCAAATGGGGCCTGTCAAGAGCAAAAATGTGCTTCTCCAGCTTGGAGTTGATGAGCATCTGAATATAGGGTGCATAGCAGCATGAGCGCTCCTGATCAGCAGCAACCCTCTTCACAGTCTCTACTATCAAGTCCATCACTCGTATCCTGGTGTGTCTATCAAGATGGATCAGCATGTTGATGGAATAGCCTCGAATCATCTTCTCATCTCCAGACTTAGGCATCAATGTGTGCCTCAAGATAGTGTTCATGGTGCGGAGGCCAGCCTGGAGGAAGTAAATAGATCCTTACTTGTGAGATTTCAAGTTGGCAGCAGGGATAGCATTGTACATATCCTTCATGGAATCATGGCTCTCCTTGGATTCAGAATAGACATCCAGGTCACCATCTTGCACCTCTGGGACTCCTAAGATGTTAGCCCATTCATCAACAGTAGATTCATATCTTGCTCCTTCAGTCATCCACACAATCCTACCATCTCCATAGAAATGAGCAGTGGAGCAGAATTGCAAGATCACCTCGTCGTTCCATGCAGTGAATTCTTTGCCAACAAATTCATCTAGGCCAATGCAATAAAAATTGTCTTGAACATTTGGAAAGTGATCTTCATTCTCCTTGATATACTTCCAGTCAACGTATCTCATATCACTGACAGCTGGGCTCTTGTCAAGGAACACAGTCTCATAGAAATCCTGTTGCTCCTTGGTGTAGAACCTGTAGTCCACAGCTGTTTTTCTCCTCTGAGCATATGGATCAATTGCTCTCCATGCCCTCAAACCAGAATCCTTCCTCTTCTTCATATCTTCAGCAATCAGGTGGCTGGCATTGTGCTCTGGAAGGTGTGGTCTGAGCTTCATCAAAGCAGTCATGTCATCATCATCATCATCATCAGCTTCCCTGAAGGTGGAGGTCTTGTTCTTGCTAGAAGCTGGTATATCTCTAGAAAACCTCTTAGGCTTATCAGCAGCAGCAGCCTTCTTGGGAGCAGACTTGGTGCTCTTGGAAGTGGTAGCCTTAGGCATAGCATCTGCCATAAGCTTCGTCTTCTTCTTGGGAGGGGCCTTTGCAGCTGGCTCTACCTCCTTCTCTTCAGTAGCTGCCTCCTTTGGATCCTCAAACATAGAGGTGGGCCTGCCAACAACATGGATAATCCTCTTCCTAGATTTCTTCTTCTCCCCTGCCTTCTTAGGCATAGATTTCTTGGGAGGCACAACAGTCATGGTTGCTTTGGAGCTCTCTGGTGCTCTGGTTGTCTCAGAGCTGGCATACTCCTTCCTGATAGCTTTCTTCTTTTTGGAAGAAGTGGCAGCAACATCTTTCTTAGGCAGCTCCTCAGGGATGAAGTCCTCATCCTCTTCATCAGAATTAAGCTTCCTCCTAGTCCTTGTAGCAGCCTTGGGTAAATCAGGAGAACTAGGCACATCATCAAAACTCTCCTCAGGACTAGTGCCTGAACTCATGACAATATTCTCCTCTCTGAAATTGTTCTCACTGTCATCTGAAGCAGACATCTCTGACCCTGTGAAAAGAATATAGAGGAGCAGAGGGGTTGAGCAACACAAAACACAGAGATTTTCAAAAATTTGAACAAGGAAGACATTAGTTTTAGCTTTCTGCAGAAGGTATTTCGGTGTAACCGAGTGGTATTTTTCGGAGTCACCGAGACTGACCATATGCATCAACAGAGACTTGGCAGGCTTTTCAATGGAACCGAAAAGTTTGCTTCGGTCTCACCGATATGGTTCTTAGTAACCCTAAAACACAATCGGTGGAACCGATTTTTTCAACTCGGTGGTACCGAGATGCAATCTACAGACAGCTAACCCTAAAATCTTCATTGTTCGCTAATCTACGAGAACTCTGGTGGATAGGGAGGATTGCACACAGTGGCTTATAGATAAGAACATCTCAATGCGCAAGAATCAGACGATGGAGCGCAAGAGAGGATCGGATCCGTACCCTAGCTTGGTGACGGTCCGCTACGGCGAAGACGGCGGCGAAGATGCCCGTCGACGGCGAGGATCCCAGCGGCGGAGGAGCACGGGGAGGCAAGGGCGACGACCGGGGGTCCTTTTTGGTAGCTTAGGGTTTTGGAGCGCGACAGTTTGAGGAGTCAATTTTCAAAGCGTCGGGTCCACAGCATATATACCCCTTGCTGTCGTTGACACCGAGTTTCTCAACTGTCAGCTGACAGGGAAACTCGGTGTAACTGAGAATAAGGAATCGGTGTTACCAAGATTGAAAATCCAGATCAACCCTGTGCATTCGGTGAGACAGAGATTTTGGTGTTGGTTCCACCGAGATGCACTTGGGAGGTTTTGGAGTGCAGCCCTTTTCGACACGGAACTCCGAGTGCATCTCACACAGAGGGATCGAGAAGTGCTTGTTCAAGTTTTGTGATGCAGCAAGAATAGAATATGAGGTGAGAAAGCATAGATAGCTAGAGAGTGGTCCTAGGCATTCTTGTCCATCCAATTGGCAAAAGGGAAATCAAAAATCCAAATAGCAACAATTGGATGTCCTCGAATGAATAAATAAATGCAGACCAACATGCTCACACAATAAGATGTTGTCGGCGTTCTGGGAACGGGGGTACCCAGACCTGCCTGCCTGCGGCCCAGGGCATGGCCAACTTTGTCAGCCCAGCACAGCCAGACGCGGCCCCCCACGAGACAAGGCCCTCGCGAGGCACCTAGTCTTGCGAGGGAGAGCAGCACCAAGACCGGCAAGCGGAAGGCCTCCCCAGGCCCCCTTAGGAGCGGCGGAGATCTCTATGCAGGAACTGGCCTCAGGAGTCAAGGGTGACGCCAGGAAGGACAGTCGGGCGCAAGCACGCCAGACGGCGCAGTTTCTTCTTTGGTGCAAAGGAGACAAGGACATACGTGGGTTCCCAAAGCACCCCCCAAAGGTTTCCATTCCGGTGCAAGAAGACCACGACCACGAGCCCCGCAGGACGGATGTCATTGCCGAGCCCACCTCTGCATCATCGACAGCTACTTTGCAGGCGAAGACCGCCTTTGGACAGGGCGGGATGTACTCCTGTCCCCCTTCAAATTTGGCTGTTGTGGGATCCCTTCCCGCCATTGCGATAAGGGAAGAGGACCCGAGCCACCGCTATATATAGAGGCTAGGCTGCACCGTAGAGGGGGATCCGAACCCAGTCGATCCAGATGATCCACCACCAAGCTAGCAGAGAGCCTAGAACATCTCAGGAGCGCCCTCAGGAGGCTCCTCAACTTTGTACTAGTTCATCCACCGCACCTCCACGAGAGGCAATCCACCAAAAGCAGGAGTAGGGTATTACGCTTCGCAGCGGCCCGAACCTGGGTAAACCACTGTGTTCATCTTCTTCCTCGTCATCATGCGAGTTCGTCGTCTTAGCCATCGAGCAGTGAGGTGGGTAGGGTGAGGCTGCAGGGAAGCCTTCGCACATGCCCCTGTGTTCGAACCTTGAGGGTTTTGCGGAGCCCGAAATCCGACATTTGGCGCGCCAGGTAGGGGGCGTGTCGGAGTCTTCCTCCAGTCAAGATCCTCTCCCACCTCGCCGTTCCGATGTCTGACGCTCGCCGAGCCCGCGCCGAGCGCCGTGCTACCCGCGTCGCCCAGACGGCACCTATGGGCCGTGCCGACGCGCGCCGGTCACCCTCGCCTGTGGCCAACGCTGCCACAGGCCCGGACGCCCACGAGCAACAAGACTCCTCCCAGCCGGTCACCGCACCACGTGACGGCCACACCGCCACTCCGTCTATCGTTCCAGCTTCCGGGTCGTCCTCCCACGCTCGGCCCGGACCGGTGCACGGTTCGGGCGCACTCGCCATGGCGAACGAGCTACTCCGCTACCACCCTGCCCCAGACCACTACGACGATTAGCTTCGGCGCATCGCGGACCTTGTCAGTGCTGCCGGCGACACTTCAGCGCTCTCCTACTCGCTTCGGCCCCGACCTTCCCTGGCAGACGACGTGGCCCACGATGCGCCACCGCCTCCTCCGCAACGCGACGTCGACCCCGAGCCTAGGCGAGAAGCGCGCCCCCGCGACCAGCCCTGCGAACCGCGAGCAAGGGCAAGAGAGGAAGTAAGCTGCCAGGTGGTAACCCGGCCGCGCATCGACGCGCGCGCGCTCCCCGCACTGCCGACCCAACGCCGCGACCGGGCACCACTCGAGGTGGCCCCAAGGGAGCGTCAAGACCAGGTCCCTCCCGCGCACGCAGCACCCATCGAGCCGGTGGGGTGCCTCGCCATTGCCCCGGAGCTACAGCCAACCGCGTGGCCCTGCAAGTTCAAGCCTGACCTGCCACCTCGCTACGACGGCACCCCGGATCCCGCTGAGTTCCTACAGCTATACTCGCTGAGCATCAGGGCAGCTGGTGGAGACGACAAGGTCATGGCATGCTGGTTCCCCATGGCGCTCAAGGGTGGTGCGCTCTCCTGGCTCCTCAATCTCCCGGAGGGGTCCATCACCTCTTGGGACGACTTGCGCAAGCGTTTTGTCACCAACTTCCAAGGCACCCCCGACCGAGCGCTCACCGTGAACGACCTACGGCGTGTAAAGCAGCAGGACGGGGAGACCCTGCACAAGTTCATACAGCGCTTCACGACCACGCGCCTCAAGATCCTGAAGGCGTCGGACGAGGCTATCATCTCCGCATTCACCGACGGCGTCACGGACCTCAAGATGAAGGAGGAGCTCGCCATGAACGACGAACTCTGCTCGGCCCTGGAGATGTTCAATCTGGCGAACAGGTGCGCCAAGGCTGAAGAGGGCCGCCTGTCGCTCCGCGGGCCTCCGGTGGCAGAGCCAGAGGAAAAGAAGACCAAGGCCAAGGAGGCGAAGCGCAAGGCCCCAGCGGTCCTTGCGGCCGAGCCTGAGGCGAAGCGCAGCCGGGGTGAGGAGCACCCCGCAGGAGGAAGGCCGACCTGCATCTTCCATGGCACCAACAACCATGTCACCGCCGACTGCCAGGAGCTCAGGCTGGTCCGCGCCGAACACTTCGGCCGGCGCCTTGGGCGCGGTGACCATGGCTTTGGACGAGGCGGAGGCCACGGTGGAGGCCATTGGGACAACCGGGAACCGCGTCAAGGGTGGCGCGATCAACCTCAGGAGGACCGCTGGCGCGACTAGCCTCGGGAGGACCGCTGGCGCGATGACCCACCAGAGGGGTCAGGCCGCGGCCAGCCTCGTGAGGCCCGTCCGCGTGAGGCCGGCCTACCACCACTGCCACCACCACCCAGAAGGAAGGAAGAGGACAGGCAGGACGATGGGGCTGGGGGCTTCCAGGAGGTCAAGGGGGTAGCCTGTATCCTGGGCGGCGCCCAAGCCCCAGCATCAAACCGCATCTTCAAGAAGTTCGCATGGGAGGTGAACGCGGCACTCCCAAAGCCCGAGGCCATGCGTCCCCTCAAGTGGTCCCAGACTGCAATCACCTTCGACTCGAGGGATCAATGCAGGTGCTCGGCCATGGCTGGCAAGCTCCCCATGTTGTGCACTCCGACCATCAGCAACGTCCTCATCACCAAGACCCTCATCGACAGTGGGGTAGGGCTCAACGTCCTCTCCATTGATACCTTCGAGACGCTCCAAGTACCATTTGAACAGCTCATGCCGACCAAGCCCTTCTCAAGAGTAACAGACGGGTCCACCGTCCCCATCGTGCAAGTGCGCCTGCCCGTCACCTTCGGCGGACGCGAGAACTACCACACCGAGGTCATCGTCTTCGACGTCGCGCACATCCACCTCCCGTACAACGCCATCCTCGGGTACCCGGCCCTCGCCAAGTTCATGGCGGCGACTCATCATGGCTACAACGTCCTCAAGATGCCAGGGAGTGGCGGCGTCATCACCGTCGCCTGCGATGAGAAGGATGTCGTCTGCTCCCTCGAGCATGCTTACCGCGCCGCAGCGGCCGAGCGCTCAGACGACGAGGACGAAGCCCCGCCCCGAGAGGACACACGCAGGAAGAAGAAGCCGCTCACCCTCGCGGAGCGCCAGGGGGCTGGGACCTCCAAGGGCGGAGCTTCGAGCTCTGCACCCAGGGCGGGGCACCACCTTCCATCGCATAGGAAAGCGCGCTCGCCGCACCCCTTGGGTCGGGCTCTGGGGCTTCCATCCAGGAGGCCCCCGGCTTGACTGGTGAGACAAGGGAGGCGTTCGGGCACGACCTGAAGGCGCGTCCTAATGCGCGACTACCAAAGCCAGGGGCATGGCGCGGGGCGCCGAGCTCGCAAGAGTCCGTCATCAGAGCGATCGAGGAGCTTCAGGAAGCACAGGCCATGCAGGGCGGAGACTGCCCAGCACCACCAACCGCAGCCGCCATCATCGGCACGGTTGACCAGCCGCGCATCTGCGTCAGCATGCTCGCGATCAACAGGGCCGCGTCCCAGGGCCCCTTTTGGCCAACGCGTGCCGATCATGGATGGGTCTACCCGCACAACTACGTACGCCTGCCCTTCGGCCTGGCGAACGCGGGCGTCACGTTCCAGCACCTCGCCCGGGCCATGCTCATACCTTGCCTGGCGGGGAACGGCGAGGAGTTGGAGGAGATGCTCGGACCGAGCGAAGGTCCCGAGCCCCAGGAGACGACGGGCCTGTGAGGGTCGCGCTCGTGGAGGTGGAAGATCGGGCTACGACGGCAGCTTCGACTCTTCAGCGGCGCGGCCGCCAGGTGACTTTTTGTTGGCCGTTGCCAGGTAACTTTTTGGTTCACTCCGTTTGAGGGCGCCCACCAGGCCGCATCATCCTTAGGCAATCAGGGCACACCCCTGCAGCTGCCTCATTTACGTATATTTCAATAGCTTCTCATGCATATGATTTGTTACCTAACGCTCTACCTTGCCTGCACGGCTCATCGTCGGCGAGGGTGTCGCCGCACCGCTCTTTTTTGAGTTGGTGTTTCGCAAAGGGCCGTGCGCTACGGCCTTCCCCGAGGCACCTCGAAACTGGATGGCAAGGCCCTGTCGCCTCAGGGACTTGCATCTGTGGGCAGTCGGCTCCCACTCGGGGGCTCCGGCCGCAACACGGCGCCTCAGAATAGAGTCTCGGGAGGCCCTAAGGCCTCCTGAGGCAGCAGCTGGCAGGACAGAATGGGGGCCGCTTGAGCGTCAAAGGGGGCTCCTGAGCAACGCGCCTCAGGATCCTTACCGGTCATAAAGCCACTCGCCCCTTGGTGTCGTCCTTGGTGATCCGGTCGGCATCAAGGGTGTCGAGGCCTCGCCTCGTAGTTGTGTCCTTGGTGATCCGGTCGTACACTACGGTGGTAGGGAAATGTGCGGGACCGGGACCTGTAGACGCAGAGCACAGGACAGGGCCCCAGGCCGCAAACAAGGAGGAAGGGTCTCAGGCGGGGTCGTGGGTTGTCCGGACAACCCGGCCGCGCCTCGGAGACAAGAAGACTCAGGCACAAACCGCCTTAGAGGTAGGGACCTCGCGAGGCCAAAGCGCCCTTGCGAGCTCCTAGATACACCTCCCAGTTCTGCCGTGCCAGCCACGCGTACGAACTCAATGGGTTGTACACGCCCGGAGCCCCCCGAGGACGCGGAGGGGTTCCTTCCCACGCAATGTGGAAGCCACAGCTCCATGCTGGTGGACAATACGGCCCTCCAATGGCTATGCCCACGCAAGGTGGAAGCCACAGCTCCGTGCTGGCGGACAACACGGCCCTCCAATGGCTATGCCCACGCAAGGTGGAAGCCACAGCTCCGTGCTGGCGGTCAACACGGTCCACCAATGACTATGCCCACGCAATGTGGAAGCCCTTCGCTCCGTGCTGGGGATAAACAACTGAGGGCGCCCCAGTGGCTGCATCCAACCTTAGGAAGGCCCCTCGCGGCCCCGTCTCGCTGCGTTCCCCTGGGATGTACGCATGAGGGGGCTGCACGGGGGCTACTACCGGGCCAAGCCTGATACACGCCACCTTCCCAGGTCTGCCAAACCTGGTCTTCACGCGCCCATCTCAGGAGAAGCCAACGAGGAAAGGTATAGGAGAACTCCGGAGCTCGTACGTCAAGGGGGACTCCTGAGCATCACGACTCAGAAGCCTCACTGGCCACGTAGCCCCTCACCCCTTGGACCGTCCTTGGTGATCCGGTCGGCTCAATGGCGGCTGAGGTATGCGCGGGGCCGGGCCCTGCCGACGCAGAGCGCAAGGTGTTCAAAATTTCCAAGCTCAGAAGCGCTCAAACCCCTAGGAGAACGCCGGAACTCGTACGTCAAGGGGGACTCCTGAGCATCGCGACTCAGGAGCCTCACTGGCCACGTAGCCCCTCACCCCTTGGACCGTCCTTGGTGATCCGATCGGCCCAATGGCGGCTGAGGTATGCGCGGGGCCGGGCCCTGCCGACGCAGAGCGCAAGGTGTTCAAAATTTCCAAGTTAACCCAATCTTCACCATGTTCCCTTCGTGAGGGCTGCTCGTACGTCAAGGGGGACTCCTGAGCATCGCGACTCAGGAGCCTCACTGGCCCCGTAGCCCCTCACCCCTTGGACCGTCCTTGGTGATCCGGTCGGCCCAACGGCGGCTGAGGTATGCGCGGGGCCGGGCCCTGCCGACGCAGAGCATCACAGCAAGCAAGAAGGAAACAAGGCGAAGAGAGCAATCACACAGTTCAACAATTATTACAAGCATTAAAAGTTTTCGCGAACACAAACGAGTTTAATGCCTCCACGAGGCACGATGGACATTGCAGGAAAGGATCAGAGGAGAGGAATCAGGAGGAGCCGCCGCCACCACTCGTCTCGTCCTCGGGGATCACGTCGTCGACATCGCTGGCATCGTCTCCTTCGCCACCAACCCCTGCAGCATCACAAGGCGGAGGAACGGTGACGCGGGTGAACCTCTTCACCAGCGCCTCCACGGCGCCCTTCACCGCCGCCGCAGCACCGGCGCGGGCCTCGGGAGCGACTGGGCGGATCACGGAGTCGAAGTCAAACCCCGGTTCGCGCAGATGAAGATGGCTGAAGACGCGCGTTCCAAGATCCCCTCCACCTTGACAATGGCGCCCTCCAGCGCCTCGACGAGCTTCGAGGCGAGCCCCGTGAAGCCGCTCTCTGGAGCCGCCAGGGGCTCCGCGAACCCATCCAGGCAGAGGGAGTGGAGCATTTGGCGAAGCCTGAGCTCGACGGAGGGAAAGGCGCTGAGCTCCGCGGCCTTTTTCTCCTCAGCCGCGGCGAGAGCCTTCTCCCTGGTGTCGAGCAGGGCCTTCTCCGAAGCGACTTCCTCCCCCTGCGCATCCAGGCGCTCTCGCTCCGCGGCCTGGCGGGTCGCCGCCTGGGACAGCTCGGAGCCCCGAGCGGCAAGCTTGGCCTCACGGGCCGTGAGGTTTTCCTCCCGTCGACACAACTGCTCCGCAAACTCAGACTTCTCTTCCTGGAGAGCCTTCAGACGGGCCTCCATCTCTTCGCAGCGCCTGACGGCGGACGCCGCGTCGGCCAGCACCTCCTCGCGGGCTGCCCTGGCAGACACGGCCTCCCTCTCGCTCTTCACGCGGCAGCCTCGGCCTCACCCCACATTGCCACGGCAGAGGCGTCGGCCTGGAGCCACCCAGAGAGAAGCCCAAGGCGCCCATTTGCGAGGCGACCGTCGGTACCCGTGAGGGCATCCCGGACCTGACCCAGAGCGGCGAGGTCCCCGTCCAGGACGTCGAGGCCGCGCGACGAAGGCACCAAGGCCTCTTCCAGAGGAGTCGCCTGCGCGGTCACAGACGACGCCCCCCGGGAGACGGCAGCACGAGGAGTAGGAGGCTCCGGGGGCTGCGCGGCGACCACGGGCATAGACGGGTCGACAGGCGGCTGGCCCTCAGGGGCTGGCCCACCGGAAAGCGACACCGACGCGCCCTCCAGAGGAGGGGCAACCACGTCAACAGACAATGGGGGCTCGGGGGGCTCCGCGGCGGTGACCATGAGGGCTGCCTCGCGAGCCTCTGACCCCTCGCCCACAGGAGCCACGTCGGACGACGGCGGCACAACGGGAGCAGACGGTGCATCGCAAGGCGCCTTCGGCTTGACGCCCACCTTCTTCTTCCTCATCTTTAGCGCGGCGGCGTTCCTAGTCGCCAGGCAAAGGAAAATCATCAATACACAAGCTACCGGCTGGCGACCAAGGCCGAGCCGGGTTACTTACTCTTCGACGTCGACCCACTTCCTCTTCCTCTCCTCCCCGGCAACGACGGGGGCGCCCTCGACTTTCTCGGCGAGGGCACCACCACGCCGAGGAACAGGGGCCCTGTCCGCGAGGGCAGCCGCTGGAGGGATTGCCATGGCCCGGCCACGCCCACCGTGCCTGCGGGCTGCAATTCGGGCGGGGGCGAGACCGGCGCTTCAACCGCCTTGCCGACAGAGGCATGGCACACCGGAGGAGTCCCCGCTCCGCGCTTCCTGGGGGTCGACACGCAGGCAGACCGTGTGGCGCGAGGAGTCGGCCCTAGCCCCCTGAGGACCTTGGCGGGACGTGGGGAGCCCGCAGCAGAAACTTCGCCGACATCGTCGTCGTCGTCCTCGAGGTCGCGCAGGAGCATGCCCTGCGATGGGGGAGACGCCCCTGCCAGGTCGTCGTCGGCTGTCTTCTCTGAATCCTCCCCGCCCGTGGTGTCACCGGAGGACACCATCACCGGGGAGCCAAGGCCCTCAGCTGGGGGGAGCCCTAGTTCATTGAAGACAGGCATCGCGGCAACCAGACCGACCCCGTCGTCGCGGCAGTACAACGGGGCGTAGGCGTCGAGGAGATCGCCGGGGTCGCCGTTGAGCAGGGTTGATGAAGATCACCAAGAGTTGGGAGCATCCTTGTTGTTTCCTTACTCTTCTCACCTACATGGGTTAGTCCCAACACACAAGAGAAAAATACAAGGATATCTATGGACATGGAGTGCAAAGCATGTGTGATGATGTCCATTGATTTGTTGATTACCTTGTCCCTTGCTTACCTTTGAGGGAATGTGTGACTCCTCGAACTATTGCATAGAGTTGATGTTGATTGCAACTAGTTCTTGCCAATAATGAATAGGAGTGAATTTCATTGGCGGAGTCACCCCTCAAGAACTCTCTAGTTCTTCTTCTTGGGAACCCACATCAACTTGATGGGGATCCTTGGTGTTGAAGTAGCCCTTGTTGAAGTTGAGCTTGGAGTAGCCTTGGGAACCCACCCCACCAAAGCTTGGGATTCATCTTCATATGAGTCAATGTCCTCTTGAAGCTTGTTCTTGCCCTTGAGCTTGTGGTCTTGTGGTGGAAGGTCATCTTGAGTGTTTGTTCCCTTGGGAGGAGCATTTTCATACTTCTCCTTTTGAGGAACAAACTTGGGCTTGGGGTATTGACCTTCTTCCCATTCAACTCCATTAGCGTTGAAGTAGCCAATGCCATGGTTCTTCCGGTATCCTCCGTGCTTGCGTACAATTTCCTCAAATTGCTTACACCCTGCAAGACTCTTGTAGATACCTTTCTCTATAATTCCTTTCAATAAAGCATTTTCTTGCTCAAGTGTAACTTGGCTAAGAGAATCATCATTAGTGGAATCAATAGAACTACTAGAAGCAACATCATTAGGTTTGGTATTTTTATTGTTGCTACTAGATGAAGAACCTTTCTTGCCTTTGTTACTAGTTTGTCTAGATTTAACTTGTGGCATAAATGTAGACAAGAGTAGTCGTTTGGCTAGATAAGATGAAGTCTTCTTTCGGAGATCGTCATTGATAGCTTTAAGAAACTCATGCTCTTGCTCCAAGGTGAGCTTCTCGAAGCATAGCTTCTCATGAGTCCTTACAAGCTCTCTATCATCTTCGAGAGTAGATTCATGGGCTAACTTAAGAGTGTTTAGTTCTTTAGTTAGTTGTTCTATTTTCATCTTATCATCATCAAATGACTTATCTTGACTAGTATGAGAATTATCAAGTTCATTTTGACTGACATCACTAGTTTCATCAAAGTGCAAGTCATCATCACCAAGTAAATCATCTTCATCACTATTGAAATCAAGATACTACCTTGGGGCCTTTAGCCATGAAGCAACTTCCACTCCCTTCATTTGGTGAATCAAATAGATCATAGGAGTTGGTAGTCACTAGTGCAAGTCCGGCAACACCTTCATCTTGACTATAGTCGGAGTTTGAGTGATAGCTTCTCTCGGAGTTGTTTTCGGAGTCGGAGCCGGAAACCCATTCACCAACATGAGCTTGATGTCTTCTTCTTGTGTAGCTCTTGGTGTACTTGTCCTTCTTCTCCGAATCCCTACTTCTCCTTGAGGGTCTTCGTTCATAACGATCATCTCTACTCCTTCTCTCTCTTTGAGGTGATTCATTCCTTGAGCTTCGTCTTCTAGGTGACTCTTCTCTTCGTTTGTAGGGAGCCGTGCACTCATTGGAGTAGTGTCCGGGCTTCCCACAATTGTAGCAATTGCGGTCACGACTTGACGAACGCTTCTCTTCATATCTTGAGTTAGAGCTTCGTTCTCTGCCTCTATTCTTGTAGAACTTGTTGAATTTCTTGACCATGAGGCTTATCTCTTCATTGGTGACAAGGTTGTTGCTTGAAGTTGCGGGAGCATCACTTGTGGCTTTGTAAGCACCGCTAGACTTGTTCTGAAGCTCTTCTTTGTCTTTGAGTGTCATCTCACGAGCAACAATCCTTCCAATGACTTCCGTAGGCTTGAGATCTTTGTAGTTGGGCATCATTTGGATCAATGTGCACACGGTGTCGTATCTCTCATCCAAAGCTTGAAGTATCTTCTTGATGATGAATTTGTCGGTCATCTCTTCGCTTCCTAAGCCGGCAATCTCATTGGTGATGAGAGCTAGCCTAGAGTACATCTCCTCAACTCCTTCACCATCCTTCATCTTCAACTTGTCAAGCTGACTTTGAAGAACATCCAACTTGAATTCTCTCACGGACTCGGTTCCTTCGTGCATATCAACCAAAGTATCCCAAATCTCTTTTGCATTCTCGAGACGGCTGATTTTGTTGAATTCTTCGGGGCATAGGCAGTTGAAGAGAATGTCACATGCTTGAGAGTTGTATTGTAACATCCTCAACTCATCCGCTGTCGCTTCACGATCCGGTTCCTTTCCATCACCAAAGAATTCACCTTGCAAGCCAACACGAACAACAGCCCATACGGCGGGGTTATGACCAAGAATATGCATTTTCATTTTGTGCTTCCAACTAGCAAAATTTGTGCCATCAAAGTACGGACCTCTACGGTGATAATTTCCCTCACTAGACGTCATACTCTCCTAGGTTGTGAGACCAATGCTCTGATAGCACTTGTAGGACCGAAAGTATGTCTAGAGGGGGGGTGATTAGACTACTTGACCAAATAAAAATTCTACAATTTCCCAATTTTAAGTGTTGGCAGATTTTAGCAATGATAGCAAGTCAAGTACACCCTACACATGCATGTCTAAGAGTATAGCAGCGGAAAGTAACAACAAGCATGTATAGTAGAGGGTAGGAAGGAAGATCAAACGCAATTTGTAGACACGAAGATTTTTCCCGTGGTTCCGATAGGTGGTGCTATCGTACGTCCACGTTTATGGAGTCTTCAACCCACGGAGGGTAACGGTCGCGAGAGTCCACGGAGGGCTCCACCCATAAGGGTCCACGAAGTAGCAACCTTGACTATTCCATAACGGCTTCCGTCCACGAAGGACTAGCCTCACTATGGGTAGATCTTCACGAAGTAGGCGATCTCCTTGCCCGTACAAACTTCTTGGTTCAACTCCACAACACGAAGTAGGAGGCTCCCAATCGACACCTAACCAATCTAGGAGGCACCACCCTCCCAAAGGTAATAGGCTCGGCAATGTCGATGAACTCCTTGCTCTTGTGCTTCAAGATGATAGACTCCTCAACACACAATCACTCTCTCACATATTTGGCTACGGTGGAGAGATTGATTTGGTGGAAAGCAACTTGGGGAGGCTAGAGATCAAGATTCATATGGTTGGAATGGAATGGCATGATCTCAACACATGAGTAGGTGGCTCTCTCTCAGAAAATATGATGGGGCAAGTATGGAATAGTTCTGAGTGCTTCTCTTTCGAGTGGGTGGTGGTGAAGGGGTATATATAGGCATCCCCAAAAATCCAACCGTTACACCTAAAGTGACCAACTCGGTGACACCGATGTGTGAATCTCGGTGGTACCGAAGTGACCAAAAGGTGACAACTTTTGAATCTCAGTGAGACCGATATATAATTCTCGGTGGTACCGATTAAGTCACCAACGGTCAGATTGCGCAACTCGGTGACGCCGATCCAACAAACTCGGTGGTACCGATTTTGTGAATCGAGGTAACAGAAAGTTGGCAACCCAAACTCGGTGGCACCGAAGTGGAATCGGTTGCACCGATGTGCTAGGGTTTGGCATGGGTCTGTCTGAGTTTGGGAATCGGTGGCACCGAGTGGAAAGTGTTGGTTGCACCGATTTTGGATGTTTGACTTTGGACAGACTTTTGTGGAAGAGCTTGTGGGTGTTTTTGGTGACTATCACTTGTGCACGTATGAGCATTTTGTTCACCAACAGTACCTTACCCCCTTTTAATAGTATTGGCTTTCCTATGGACTCAAAGTGATTTCTCACAAAGTAAAATGTAGAGTCCTCTTGCTTGAAGCTTTGCCAATCTATTTCCTTGCATCTTGGGGTTATCCACAATCCTTGTGCCATCCCTATCATTGAACTTTTCCTGAAATATGCTTAGTGGAAACATTAGTTCAATGACATATATGTTGTTATTAATTACCAAAACCACCAAGGGAGCAAATGTGCTTTCACATGTCGCTCCATGAGTGGTCCAGGCACACAAAACAGATGTTCATTTGAATTTTTAGAGATGGCACATGCAAATTTACTTTGGAACGGCAGGGTAATACCTCATATAGGTAGATATAGTGGACTCATCTGGCATAACTTGGTTTCAGGATTTTGATGCACAAACAGTATTCCCGCTTAGTACAGGCAAAGGCTAGCAAATAGATTGAGAAGTGGCTAGCTAGAGAGCGAAAACGGTCATGAACATGCATTACATATAATAAACATTGACTACTAGCATGAGTAGGATATGGAAACCTTGAACATAAATATCATGAAGGCTATGTTGGTTTTGATTCAACTACATGCGTGAACATGTGCCAAGTCTAGCCACTTGAAACATTCAGAGGAGGATACCATATCATCATACCACATCACAACTATTTTAATGCATGTTGACACCCAAGATAAATCATTATCCACTCCTAGCTACTTAAGCATGGCATGAACAACTATAATCTCTAATGGTCATTGCAAACATGTTTGATCATAATAGGCTGAATCAAGGATACTAGGTTAAACATATTTACAAAAACAAAACAAGTTGAGTTCATACCCGCTTTTCTCTGCCACATTCACTTCATCAAATATCGTCATTATTGCCTTTCACTTGCACGACCGAATGATAAGAAAATGATAATAGTACAAGGGTGCCGTGGGCTAAGCTGGAATCTGCAAACATTTTATTCAAGAGGAGAAGACAAGGCAACATGGGCTCTTTGTTAGATTAACAATAGTGTATATGAGATCCACTCAACATTTTCATCATGGTCTTCTCCTTGGTACGACTCAAACAAAAAGAAAAGAAATTCAGAGAAACACACTGAAATATTTCTGGAGTTTTTGGTTTTTCCTGAAGAAGGCAAATTAAAGAGAAAAACAAAAAGGAGAAAAACTATTTACACGGGAAAGCTCCCAACAAGCAAAAGAAGAAACTAGAAATCTTTTTGGGTTTTCTTTTGATGCTACAATTAAATTAAGCTAGAAAGAAAAGCTGAAAAGAAGTAGGAAATATTTTTGGGTTTTCTCAAAGTTTTTCAAACACACAAGAAAAAAGCGAGAAAACAAATTTAGCATGGATATTACAATGAAAAAGTATGAACACCGACAACTGGAAAGAAAAGTGTGAACATGAATGTAATGTCGGTGGAAATACGTACTCCCCCAAGCTTAGGCTTTTGGCCTAGCTTGGTAATCACCATCCGTATGAATAATAATCTGGGCGATGGCTCACCGAGGCCCTCGGTGCAAACTCTGCGGCCCTCCTGGCGGCTTCAACCTCAGCATTGTATGCATGGGCATCGCTCTCAAGGACATATTATCTTCCCCTACTGTGAAAATCAAAGAGAGCAGGAGCAGGCAAAGCAACAGGCACAACAGTTTTTTTTATTAAATCTCAAGTTATAGGTGTAGTTAGTGGCAGTGCCTGTAAGAAACTTATGACACTTCATGGCATCAAAGTCTAAATACTGAGTAGGTAAAATGGGGTCATTAGGCCATGGTGAGACATTTAATCTCTCCCTCCATAAAAATTACCATTGGCAGCATTGAGCTGCAACCTCCGTGCAACAATTGCACCAAGATATAATATTTATTTCCAGTTATGGCAGTGTGTATGAGACTCAAATCATGAGCACATAGTGTGCTACAATCTTGTTTGCCTACGATACATATACCATTGAAGAGTGCGAAATATTGTATTGATGGGAAATGGATGCTGTTAATTCTCCCTTGTGCTACCCCTCTATCTTCACCGAAGCAAAGATTGACTAAAAATGAATCATATTCAGATTTTGTTGGTTTGTCGAGGTAACCCCAATATGGAAGTTTACATGCTTCACTGAACATTTCTAATGGCATGGTGAAGGAACGGTCATAAAGGTTGAATGAAACTCTAGACTCACGAGAAAAATATTTAAATTTCTTTGTGAAAGTTTTCGTGAGTTCGAGGTATTGGGGGCACTTATCTGCGATGAAGGGACCAAGCTCTGTATTGTGGATATATTGGTCAAATTCCTCCTTAATACCCGCACCTGCAATGACACGGCCACAAGCATGATTTAGTGGCGACATCTCGCATCGAGCTTTCGCTTGGCTGAACATAAGATTGTCGAACTGAGCTTCCACTTGATGAGGCCTCCGAGGATCTCCTCCTCGAAGAACTCCTAAAGAATTGCATTTTTATTTGTGAACAATTTTTGAAATATTTTTGAGACACAAAATTTTGTCAACAGAACTTCATGAAATTGAAAGTAACTACTCCTAAGCATGCATAGAGGCCATATTGAGCATTCAAACTACTTAGAACTCTAAGAATTCAACATGCAAGCTCATCTACAACAGCACCAAGAGTAGCTAATTACTCTAAAAATAACCCACTAAATCAAAAACTAATTGTAGCAATGGAGGAGTCACATAGCAAGTAGCAATCCCTCCAAACTGTTTCAGAAACGGAGCTTCAAGCTAAGAGATCGAGATCCGCGGGTTTGAGAGCAAGAACACGGGAATGGTGGCTGTGGTGAATTTTTTCTGGAGGTAGGTGATGATGTGGGCTAAAGAGATAAGTGAGGGGGCCCACGTGGGGGCCACAACCCACCAGGGTGCGCCTGGGGGGTGCTGGCGCGCCCTGGTGTCTTGTGGGCACCAGGTGCACCCCCCTCTGGTATTATTTGCACCAAAAATTCATAAATATTTGGAAAAAAAAATCGTGTTAAATTTTCAGGACATTCTGAGAACTTTTATTTTTGGGTCATTTTTTTATTGCACGGCGAAAATAGAAAATAGGATAATCATGGCATTTTTATTTTATTTGACTAACTAAAACAGAAAATAAAAGGTGGGAGCTGAGAGTTGTGCTTACTAGATTCGTCGACTTCATACCTCTCAAAAATGATTCATTAATAAGGTTGATCAAGTCTTATTAACAACCACTTCCGATTAGCATGAAACCGAAGAACTTTCGTAAAACACTAAGTTACCTCAATGGGGATGTGCATATCCCCAACAATAAGTATATCATATTTCTTTTTGGCAGTAGGTAGAGGTAATTGAAAACTTCCAATAGTGATGGTCGGAGATTCTTCAATAACATTTATACCATTCACTTGGAATTGTTTCTTCGGAAAGTGCACCGTGTGCTCATTACCATTTATATGAAAAGTGACTTTGCTTTTATTGCAATCAATAACAGCTCCTGCAGTATTCAAAAAGGGTCTACCAAGGATAATCGACATGTTGTCGTCCTCGGGCATCTCAAGAATAACAAAGTCCGTTAAGATAGTAACATCTGCAACAACAACGGGCACGTCCTCACAAATACCGATAGGTATGGCCGTTGATTTGTCAGCCATTTGCAATGATATTTCGGTAGGTGTGAGTTTATTCAAAGCAAGTCTTTTATATAAGGAGAAAGGCATAACACTAACACCGGATCCCAAGTCACATAAAGCAGTTTTGACATAGTTTCTTTTAATGGAGCAAGGTATAGTTGGTATTCCCGGATCTCCAAGTTTTTTAGGTACTCCATCCTTAAAAGAATAATTAGCAATCATGGTGGAGATTTCAGCTTCAGGTATCTTTCTTTTATTAGTGATGATGTCTTTCATATACTTTGCATAAGGGGACATCTTTAAAATATCAGTTCAGCGGGTATACAAAAAGACTGGCCTAATCATTTCAGCAAAGCGCTCAAATTCTTCATCATCCTTTTTCTTAGATGGTTTAGGTGGAAAGGGCATGGGTTTCTGAAACCATGGTTCTCTTTCCTTGCCATGTTTCCTAGCCACAAAGTCCTTTTTATCATAACGTTTATTTTAGTTTGTGGGTTATCAAGATCAGGAGCAGGCTCTATTTCAACATCATTATCTGGTTCCTTATCATTGCTAGGTTGAGCATCTTCATGAGCATCATCATTATCAGTTTCATTATCACTAGGTGAATGTTCATTACCAGACTGAGTTTCAACATCGGAAATAGAGACATCATTATTATCAGGACGTTTCTGTATCTCAGGTTCACTAGAGGTATGCAAAGTCCTATCATTTTTCTTTTTCTTTTTCTTTCTAGAAGGACTAGGTGCATCAATATTAATTCTCTGAGAGTCTTGTTCAATTCTTTTAGGATGACCCTCAGGATAAAGTGGTTCTTGGGTCATTCTACCTCCTCTAGTCACTACTCTAGCAGCAAAATCATTCGTATTATTATTCATTTCATCAAGCAATTCTTTTGAGATTTAACAACTTGTTCTAGCTGAGTTTGAACCATAG
Source organism: Elymus sibiricus (assembly GCA_039707655.1). NCBI lineage: Eukaryota > Viridiplantae > Streptophyta > Magnoliopsida > Poales > Poaceae > Elymus > Elymus sibiricus. The sequence goes on from CM077663.1 coordinate 339,527,758, forward strand.
AGGCATGCTTTCCTACACCTCTAGCATCATTACTGATTCTAAATAGCAAGTCACTCAAGCGAGCAATCATATCAGAGTTATATTTCAATTGTTTCAGGACATGTGCATTGAAATGATCTTGCTTCTTAATATAGTTGTCAAACTCATATAGGCACTGACTAGGATGTTTATTGTAAGGGATATCACCTTCATCAAACTTTAATAGAGAATTTACCTCTACCACCCGTGGAGGTGGTGGTGTGTCAAGGCCATGTATTTCTTGAATAGGTGGCAAATTCTTAACATCCTGAGCTTTAATACCCTTTTCCTTCATAGATTTCTTTGCCTCTTGCATATCTTCAGGACTGAGAAATAAGATCCCCCTCTTCTTTGGAGTGGGTTTAGGCGATGGTTCAGGAAGAGTCCAATCATCATAATTCTTCAATATGTTATTCTATAATTCATCAGCTTGTTCAACTGTTCGTTCCCTGAAAACACAACCAGCACAACTATCTAGGAAGTCCCTAGAAGCATCGGTTAGTCCATTATAGAAGATATCAAGTATTTCATTTTTCTTGAGAGGGTGATCAGGCAAAGCATTAAGCAACTGGAGAAGCCTCCCCCAAGCTTGTGGGAGACTCTCTTCTTCAATTTGCACAAAGTTAAATATTTCCTGTAAGGCAGCTTGTTTCTTATGAGCAGGAAAATATTTTTCAGAAAAATAGTACATCATATCCTAGGGACTACGCACACAACCAGGAGCAAGATTATTGTACCATGTCTTAGCATCACCCTTTAATGAGAACGGAAATAATTTAAGGATGTAATAGTAGCGAATCTTCTCATCATGAGCAAAGGGGGTGGCTATATCATTCAGCTTAGTAAGGTTGTGACGCCCTGGATTTGCAACTACAGTAAACTCTGTCATCAAGCTACAGTAATCTGAGGATTAAGCTAATCCATGTGTGATCACTGTTGGAATCAAACTCTCATTCAAATTCTTATGCAATTCAAAATTCATTTGAAAGGTGAAATTAAAAGTTTTGTAAACTACAAATTAAAAATCATGCTTAGGTTGCAATTATTCCCTAAGCTATTCTAAAATTGGAACCAACATTTTATCATGTGGTTAGGTGCCTCGAAACTATTTTAACAGGTGCCAAAACAATCATTAAATGCCCCTTTCTGTTTTGGCAGATATCAAAACAATTAAATAGGCCCTCAAACTTTTGTGGCAACCCTAAATATTGCTTTGCAATTATTGGGCTAAGTCACTTATTTTACAAAATGCTTTTGTCACTAGATTAATTAAAAACAGAAACAAATCTAAAAAAAGAAAATAAAAGAAAATGCCCCTTCCCCTCCCGGCCCAACTGGACCGTGGCCCAATTGGGCCAACCGACCGGCCCACCCCTGCCTACGTAACCCCCCACCCCGCATCGACACCCCATCCCACTCCCCATTCGCTCCCCCACCCTCCCCGTTCTGGATCGGGATCGGGAATCGATCCCGCACCCCCACTGTGCCGACGCCGGCGCCCCCCCCCCCTCGCCGCTGCCCCGCGCCCGACGCCCCTGCGCCTCACTGGCGCTCTCCTCGCCGCCGTCTCCACCGCGTCGCCCTGCCCCGAGCACACTGCCCCCCTGCACCCCCGCGGTGAGCCCTCCGGGGCTCCTCCCCTTCTCCTCTCCCCCTCCGACCGCCGCGGCCACCGCGTCCCTCACCGTCGCGCCCCGTGCACGCCTAGCTGTCGCGCGCCGCCCAGCCCACACGCGCACGCCCGCCGGCCACTACGCCCTGCTCGCCGCTGCCATCACGCGCCCGCCTCTGCCCCCTCGCCGCACCCGCTTGCCGCTCCGTCGCCTCCCCGCGCCCACGGCCGCGCCCGCCTCCCTGCTAGCTCCGCTCGCCGCCCCACGCGCGCCCCCACCGCTGCGCCTGGCCGCTGCCGCCCCCCGGCCATCCGTGCACGCCCGCGTTGCCCTCGGCCGCGCCCCCTTGCCATCATCGCCGCGGCCCCGCTGCGCCTCCCCCCCCCCCGCTCGCCCACAACGCCCCGGCCGCCCGCTGGCCGCTGCCAGCCGCTGTCGCCGGCCATGGCCACGGCCGTGGCCGTGCCATGTGCGTGCGGTGTGTGTGCGTGCGGCTGTGCCCGCGTGTGTATGGCCCTTGGCCACTGCCACGTGGGGGCCACCCCCCCCCCCACCGGATGACAGACGGGGCCCACGCCCCTATTAAAAGAAAGGTTTAAAAAATGTATATAAATAAATAAATATTTAAATTAATTAATTAATTAATTAGTTAATTAAGTTAATTAAACCTAATTATGTTAATTAATCACTCTGTCTATTAAACAGAGTATGACATGTGGGCCAGCTCGTTTAATTAATAAAACTGTTAATTAATATAATTATATTAACCTAATTAGCCTATGACATGTGGGTCCCTTTGCTAATTAATCAATTTTAGATTAAATTAAATACTGGTTAACCCCTCTGTCTATGACAGCTGGGTCCCACAGGTCAGTTTGACCAATTAAAGCCACTGTTGACTGCTGATGTCAGCATGACATCATGTTGATGTCATAATTCTGTTTATTGAATTAAAATAACCTAATTTAATTTCAGAATATTAATAAAACTTTAAAAATTAATATAAAATAAACCATAAGTCAAATGAAAAAAATTTATACATGAAAGTTGTTCAGAAAAATCCCACGAATCCGAATACGCGGTCCGTTCATCTGTCACGTGCTCCTATCATAGCGAACGTGGAAGTTTTCCATCTGGTTCATCTGTCCGGTAGTAGCCCGAGACCCGGAAAATATCGTCAGATATTCTTCCGACCCGTCTGCTATTGTAGTACTGCGTTAGTGCATGCCTAGCTCTGCATATTGCCATGTCATGCATCGTGATTGCATCTGTGCTTTATATTTATTGTTTCTCCCCCCTCTTCTTACCGGTAGACCCCGAGACTGACGCTGCTGCCGGGTACGACTACACCGTTGACGATCAGGCCTTTGCAGCAGAGCAGCAAGGCAAGCAACCCCCCTTGAGCATTCTGATATCACCCATTTCGTTCCCTCTCATTCTTGCATTAGATTTTGCTACTGTATTAGCTAGCTCCTATTTCTGATGCATAGCCTGTTTTTGATAAACTGCTACGATACCTGTTGTTATATCAACTGCTTAGTATAGGTTGATCAATGAATCCCCTGTGACCCCCTTACTCCCAGTTGCCCCTGCTTCTTCATCGCCGACTCGACGCCTCGAAGACTCGGTCAACCGACCGACAAGCCATGCCCGTCACATTCACCGCACACCCCTTAGTTGTACGACTCTGCAGAGCTACTATCGAGTACCGAGGGTGACACCTCGTGAAGTACTCATGATGCTAACTCTGTAGTGCAGCTAGTCGGTCGTGGTTATCGAGGGTGATTCCTCCTTTGCCACTCCCGACGATGACTCTGTCGTGCAACCCCTCAAGTGTGGGACCCTCGAGGGTGATTCCTCTAAGTCCACCTTGACGGTTTCATCGAGCGGGACCCTTTGAGGGTGATTCCACAAGTTCCGTCTTGATGTTTTATACACAAAGTTACTATGACCTGGTTATAGAAACACATTGGTGATGGGTTGGCCCTGAGGGGTACCCACGGATTGATGATGATGAGGCGTGGACGGGCAAGAGAGGCCCTTGCCACACATCCTCGAGACGGGGCGACGGGACTGCCCTTCATGGGTCGCGCTTGCCCCGCATTAATAAAATGCTAATTGGTTGGGTATTTGATCTGAGTTGGTCTTTTGACCTTTTGCGCACTAAACCTTCACGTGGAACAAGTTATGGGTACTCAGCGTCGTTGTATCAGCCGAAGCTCTTCGGACGTCAGCAATGGAGCGGCGCGCGCCCGAGTGGCCTGGACGGCACAGGTCTTGGATTAGAGTGTGCTAGGGCTGACCTCGGCCGCGTACGCATCGTGCAGGAGCGCAAAGGGCAAGTGGGCACACGACCCCTGTGCGCTTTGGATTTAGACCGGCGGGCTGGCCTCTCTGTTGAGCCTAGGTGGGGCGACGACGTGTTGATATCCCGAGGCCGGGCATGACCCAGGAAAGTGTGTCCGGCCGGAGGTGATCAAGCGTGTTGGAAATGCGGTGCACCCCTGCAGGGATGAATTCAACTATTCGAATAGCCGTGTCCACGGTAACAGGACGACTTGGAGTTGTACCTTGATCTACTACAACTAAAATTGTGACTCTAAATTGAAATGAATGTTGGCTCCGAGATTGCTTTCTCGCAGGGAGTCGAGGAAGAATCTCTAGGCGTGGTTACTTAATAAAATTTGCTACAATAATATGACTATATATGAGATACCAGTCTACTCTCTTCTAATGCTGCAAGATGCTGAAGATGCTATTCTTCGATAGGACTAGGCCTTCCCCCTATTCTTGCTTTCTGCAGTCAGCCCAGATATAACCCCATTCCTTGATACTGATGCATACTTAGCATAGTTCTGATGTCATTCTTACGAGTACTTTGGATGAGTACTCACCGCTGCTTTGCTTTCTCTTTCCCCCTCGATACTATTCTGCATTCAGACGATGGAGCCCAGGAGATGGAGTACGCCGGAGACGACTACTTCACCACCGCAGGAGCCTACTACTACGTGGAGGCGTCCCCCGACCAGCAGTAGGATAGGAGGTTCCCAGGCAGGAGGCCTCGCCTCGTTCGATCCGTTGTTATGTTTGTGCTAGCCTTCTTAAGGCAAAACTTGTCTAACTTATGTCTGTACTCAGATATTTTTTGCTTCCGCTGACTCGTGCTTGTCGAGCTTTGTATTCGAGCCCCCGAGGCCCCTGGCTTGTAATATGAAGCTGTATGACCTTTAATTTGTGTCTAGTGTTGTGTTGTGATATCGATCAGTGAGTCCCTAATCTTGGTCGTACGCATTGCGTGTATGATTAGCATACGGTCAAAATTGGGGGCGTCACAAAGGTGTGCCACAACAGTTTCAGTTTCATAGCCATGGAAAGGATCAGATTCAACCAAAGTAATTAACTCTGGGTCGACAGAGAATTCATAATCCATATCGGTAACAAAGATAGGTGAAGTAGCAAACTTAGGATCACATTTCATTCTAGCATTCAAAGTCGTTTCCTTCTACTTGCGTAGCAATTTCTTAAGATCGTTTCTATCCTTGCAAGAAAGAATTTATCTAGTTACCTCCTCGTCCATAGCATAACCTTCAGGTATCTTAGGCATTTCAAATTTAGTAGAGCTAGGACTAATAGGTGTTTCATAGTCATCATCAGTTTCATGGGTTTCATCAGTTTCAGCAATCTCATCAGTTTCAGTAGTTTCATTCTCTTTAGCTCTAGCAATTTGTTCATCAAGAAATTCACCTAGTGACACATTATCATCAAGCATGGTACTAGCATCATCATAAGCACCATTCATAGCCGAAGTAGCATCATCAATCATCTGCGACATATCAGGATTACTAGCATGTGGTGGTGTTGCAAGCTTACTCAAAACAGAAGGTGAATCAAGTGCAGAGTGTGATGGCAATTCCTTACCTCCCCTCGTCCTAGAGGGAACGATCTTGGTCTTTGGATCCTTCAGATTCTTCATAATGATAAATTGATATAAATCCCAAGTGACTCAACAAATATAGCTATGCTCCCCGGCAACGGCGCCAGAAAAAGGTCTTGATAACCCACAAGTATAGGGGATCGCAACAGTTTTCGAGGGTAGAGTATTCAACCCAAATTTATAGATTCGACACAAGGGGAGCCAAAGAATATTTGAGAGTATTAGCAGCTGAGTTGTCAAGTCAACCACACCTGGAGATTAGATATCTGCAGCAAAGTGATCAGTAGCACGGTAATATGATAGTTTGATAGGAGTAATAGCAGTAACGGTAACGGTAACAGTAGTAGCAATAGTTTTGTAGCAGTTGGAACAGTAGTAGCAGCAATAGTAACTTAGCAAGAACAATAAGTGGAGAACTCGTAGGCACTGTATCGGTGAACTCGTTGGGTGATATTCATCATATAACAGTCATAACCTAGGGCGATACAAAACTAGCTCCAGTTCATCAATATAATGTAGGCATGTATTCCGTAAATAATCATACGTGCTTATGGAAAAGAACTTGCATGACATCTTTTGTCCTACCCTCCCGTGGCAGCGGGGTCCATAAGGAAACTAAGGGATATTAAGGCCTTCTTTTAATAGAGAACCGGAACAAAGCATTAACACACGGTGAATACATGAACTCCTCAAACTACGGTCATCACCGGAAAGTATCCCAACTATTGTCAGTATGGGGTTTACGGATCATAACAAGTAATAGGTGCATATGACTAGGCAAGATCGGATCAAGAACATAGATATAATGGTGATAACATAAACGGTTCAGATCTAAAATCATGGCACTCGGGCCCTAGTGACAAGCATTAGGCATAGCAAAGTCATAGCAACATCAATCTCAGAACATAGTGGATACTAGGGATCAAGCCCTAACAAAACTAATTCGATTACATGATGAATCTCATCCAACTCCTCACCGACCAGCGAGCCTACGAAGGAATTACTCACTCCCGGTGGGGAGCATCATGGAATTGGCGATGGAGAAGGGTTGGTGATGACGAAGACCGAATATTCCCCTCTCCGGAGCCCCAAACGGGCTCCAGATCTGGCCTCCCGATGAAGAACAGGAGGTGGCGGCGGCTCCGTATCGTGAAACGTGCTAAAACTTTCTCTCCTATTTTTTCTCTCCGAAAATAGGAATTTATAGTGGCGGAATTAGGGTCAGTTGGGCCACGAGGTGGGCACAACCCACCAAGGCGCGCCCAGGGGGCCTGGCGCGCCCTGGTGGGTGCTGCTCACCCTGGACCCCCTCTTCGGTAGATTTTGGCTCCAATAATTCTTATATATTCTGAAATAATTCTCCAAAAAGTTTCGTTCCGTTTCGAGAACTTTTATTTCTACACAAAAACAACACCATGGTAGTTCTGCTGAAAACAGCGTCAGTCCGAATTAGTTCCATTCAAATCATGCAAATTAGGGTCCAAAACAAGGGCAAAAGGGTGAGGAAAAGTAGATACGTTAAAGATGTATCACTTCTCAATCTATTTGCTAGCCTCCATCTTATATCTTATCTTAGATTTACTAATTGGATGCACCATATGAGGCTCCATGTTAATCCTTATGGTTAGAAAATTCTGACCCTTAGATTAACGAATAATCAATCCACATCCAACCGGCCGCGTAACTTATTCCTTCGTATCTCCTTCCAAAAAAACAAGAACAAAAGTCGATCTAATCATCGTCTTGCCTAACCCTGCGGTGGCGAGTAATTCGCTAGCCATCAGCACATCCTGAACTAATTGTAATTGATTCGACGATGCAACATGGGAGAGAAGTTGGTTCTATCTCCGTGCATGGCAGCAGGTAGCTAGGGATGTGCTCATGCGCCTCCGTACACTGGCAGTAGCTAAGCTGGGACCCTAAACATACTCGATCTCTCTAATCAGATCTAGCAGTTATCCTATCTCATCGTATGTACTCCCTTCGTTCCACAATGTAGTGCATATAGATTTTCTAAAAAGTCAAACTTTACGAAGTTTGACCAAGTTTGTAGAAAAATATATATACATCTAGAATACCAAATACATATCATTGGATTCATCGCAAGATGTACATTCATATTGTATATATTTGGTATTATAAATATAAATAGTTTTCTCTATAAACTTGATCAAAATTTGTAAAGTTTGACTTTTCATAAAATCTATATGCGCTACATTATGGAACGGAGGGAGTATTGACCTACCAAATCGTAGTGGCAACCGTGCCGCCGGTTGATTTTCTTACCCTGATGCTATTAGTTGATTCATGTCATGCAGGTGCAAGTGGATCGTTTGCCTCTTCGGCAGCTACGGCGGCCAGCGCTCCTGCCATCTAAGAAAACTGCCGCAGTGTTCGAAGACGCGTGGTAAGCAATATTTTATTTTTTAACCAGGTTCATGAGCTACCCAAAAACAAAAGGTCCATGAGCTGCTCTCTTTTTAAGGTAATAGCACCGTAGGTCCTAGAACTTGCGAGATATGTGATGATTTAGTCCTAGAACTTGCAAAAGTGAACTATCTAGTCCTAGAACTTGCACAGGAGGTGCAAGTTTAGTCTTGGCCCAATCAAACGACGACACATGGCGCCAGCGTGGTGGGGAGGTCAACCCAGGCGTTTTTGCACTTGCCCCCTTACTGTTTCCTCTATTCAACCCGTGCTACTCAGCACCTGAATCAATTGGTCTGTTGTAAAATTTGGAAACGGACCGACGGGCAAGCAGCCCGTCGAGCGCTTCCGGAAATGGGTCTCCGCGTCAGACGACGAATCGATGATCGAGGGGAAGCAGGTCGCCGTCCGTCGACCGGCGGCAGCGGGAGGATGAGGAACCCGCGTGCGAATTGAATTCCGTCTAACCTGTAGCCGAATCGTCGCCCGTGAGTGAATGATCACCCGCGCCCCACCTGCCAATCTCCCAACTGAAGCAACTCTTATTACTCCCAGGTCAACCCACTTGCATGTTGCTCATTTTGCGGCGTCCATTCGTCCGGTCAGCCACGCCCGATCGACACCTGATTCCACGGCCGATCTCACATGCATGCATGCTCATTTGTGTGTATGCATTGCACGAGCGTGACTCCTCTGGAGTGAATTTATACGTACGTTGGTATAAAGGCCACAAAATCAAACAACCTTGCATGAGCGAGTCCCCGACAAAGGCCATGGAGCTGCCCCTGACGGCGTCGAAGAAGGCGGCCGCGTCGAACCGCGGGAGCTCGTACTGCGCCGGCCGTACTTCATGCAGTTCTGTTGCTGGCGCGCGGCGATGAGGAAGAGGACGAAGAGGCAGAGCGCCGGGAGGGACACCGCGGTCGGGCTGGCCAGTTGGAGCTTCTGCATTCGCTGGTTCTTCTCTAAAAGTCTGAATCCCAATTGTAAAATCCCGACTGCCACTGCCGGCCGCCGGTACAGTCACACACCTCGACGCCGGCGCGAAATTTTCCCTGGCCACAACCCGTCGGATGCTTTCTCTCGTCTCTCGCGGGTCGCGGCCATACTCCTCGGCGCCGGCAAAATTATGGCGCTTGCCCCTGTCGGTCGCAGCCAGTATCCTCGACGCCGGCGCAACTCCGCTGCTCGTCGGGGCCTCGGGAACGCATCTTTTCGCGGTGGTGCTGTAGAACAAGACCGTCTCCGGCATCCTCAAGAAAAAGCACAAACCAGCCAGCGATGAGCAGTTGTCTTGCTAATCTCCGGTGAGAAAACAACGGGCATCCTGAAGAGAAAATTTCAGCGTGTTGCCTATCTCCGGTGAGATTTGCAGGCCTATGACACACGCCCCACCTCCGTCGGCATAGAAAAACAATCCTGCCGCGTCTTGCCGTGCCGGCGGAAGCTCGCCACCGGGCCGAATTCTGGAGCAGCATCTCGTTCCACGCATCGATCGGGCCGGGCAGGCACCAGTGCATGCAGTCCTTGTACAGGGTCACGTTCTCGTGCGCCCAATGCCCATACCGGCTCGGGTGGCCGGAAGCCCGGAACAGCATGGCCGCCGTGGTGTCCATCAGCACCAGCCTCGCGCTGCCCCCTCCTCTCCTCCTGGCCGCTTCCTCCGCCCGCGCCGTGTGGAAGTCGAGGCTCAGCCCGGCCATGCGCGTCTCGGTCGCCGCGTACGGCCGCGTCCGCCGGCAGTCGCCGCCCTTGTTCCACTCCCCGCCCTCGAAGTACGTCCGCGACACCGTCCGCACGATCGCCGTCCCGTTGAAGCCCGGGTGGCTCGTGACCGCCCGCAGCACCGTGCGAAACGCCACGCGCTGTGAGTGCCGCAGCGTGAGGTCCGGCACGCCCGGGATGAGGCAGTAGTGGCAGGCGACGCGAGGCGGCCGGACTCGTAGAACAGGACGGCCGCGTGAACCAGTTCGCCGCCAACAGGACAAGGTAGTCGGCGCCCGCCACACCGGGCAGCCAGGCGTCGTCCGGCTCGTCTCCAGGTTAGCGGACGGAGGAGGGATTATTGATTAGTTAATGTGCGTCACGAGGCAGAAGAGAGCTGGGACGAGCAGATGAGTGAGTGGCAGAGAAGGGAGGGAGGACACGAGGTGAGAGACAGGAGAGGCAGCGGATTCCAAATTTTACAACAGACCAATTCTTTTAGGTGCTGTGTAGCGCGGGTTGAATATAGGAAACGGTAGGGAGGCAAGTGCAAAAACGCCTGGGTTGACCGCCCCGCCACGCTGGTGCCCTATGTCGTCGTCTGATTGGGCCAGGACTAAACTTGCACCTCGTGTGCAAGTTCTATGACTAGATAGTCCACTTTTGCAAGTTATAGGACTAAACCATCACATACCTTTTAGGACCTACAGTGCTGTTACCTCTCTCTTTTTATATAGATCGTGTAGGCAGCTGCCTCCATCGATGGTACAGGAGCCCTTCGTCATCATTGATTGATTTTGCAAAGTGCTGCATACTTTTTGTTTTATCTAATCACGAACGCACCAAGCAATTAATTCCTACTAGGCAGGTGTGCTAGCTACTGACCTGGATGATTAAAGTGTGCATACTGCAAAACATGGTTTTTGAAGAATTAAATGCACAATATGAAACGATGTTATGCATATCGGAATAATATTAGTTATTCAAGACATGTTATGTATATCTAGATTAATTTTATTTGCATATCTCAAAAAACGTAATATTATTCGTACAATATTATGATAATAAATTACATCAAAGAAAACATTTGCCGTGGTAATATGTCAGCTCTCAAATTACTATGGTATTTAAAAGTAAATCCAGTGCTTACTTGAGCTCATTTGCATGTGTACTTCTGTAGGATTGCAGTTATGGGCGTACAAAGCAGAGGAACAGAATAGTTAACAGTTTTTAAACCTAGAAAATAACGACGACCGATGATCCCGTTGAAAGCTTTCCTCTTGTGCTTTCTACATGCTTTTAATGGTCTTGGGTTTATTATTCATTATGCATCAAAATCTATTTCTGAAAATGAGAGGGCTTGCCTCCAGTTTCTATATTATTATGTATCAACGTCAGTAAAAATATCCCCAGAATTCTATATATACAAAGATGGGTTGAAGATATGAGTTTTCGTCTTAAATTATATTGCTCTCCACTATATGTTTTGTACTGCCATCCACAAGGCGACAAAAACGGCCCAGCAAAAAAAAAGCAAGAAAAACTGCTATTTAGTACTTGAATATTTCAATTCAACTTTGCATACACATACATGCATGGAGAATAGTGCAGTCATTTTCATTTTCCCGAACATACTACTTGCATTGAAGTACCAACCGGAGTACCTTACTAGGATACAAATGTGTACTCCTTAGTACAGGTAGAAGTCTTAGCATCAATCAAAGATTAAAAAAAAATATTGAGTCGGCACTTCGCATAAGGTTTCTGAGGTGTTGCAGTCCAGTTAAGACGTACTCATATAGGATAGCAAGAGGTGTGGATTCTTTACCCTAAGCAACACTACCTAATTCGGATTAGGAAGTACTTTCCGGCCCAAAACATATGAATAATTTAATAGATTTATGTATCTTTTCTTTCAATGGATTTATGTATCTTTCTTTAATTAATGGATGCATGTATCTAACAGTTTTTGGTAACATAGATATATCTTTGAAGTCTATATATTGAGCGTCCGCCTAATTTTTTTATGAAAAATAAGTAGACAGTCTTCAATATAAAAGATCTAAAAATCCTCTGATACATAAGTGGTAAATGTTATCTTCAGTTTACACATTTGTATTCCCTCCATCACATGTTCTCATGTTAATTCTATCAGAAAAATATTTGTATATTAATACATGGATTAAAGCTACAGAAAATGGAGGTGATAAATAATGGTCCTCGATAGGAACATGGAGGGAAAACACGTTCATTTAGGTACCTAATTATTTGATAATCACATTTAAAAATAGAATTTATGTGTTAAATTGACATTCATAGAAAGTATGTTTATAAATCCTGAAATTAGTAATATTAATTAGATCTTAGGACCCGGAGGCAAAAAAATTAATAATTGGCATAACTACATATAAATTATACATATATACTCACTCCATTCACAAATATGTCGTATATGCCTTCTCAAACAATGGGCTGCCTTCATCCACAAAACATAAGAATAAATTTTAAGTGTCATTATCCTTGGATTCTCATTATTGTTTATCCAGCTAAGAAGGACAATCTCTTATTCATTCGAGTATTGTAGCTTTCATAAAATATAAGATTGGGTTGGAAACATCTAGACATTGTGAAATCACTACATCTGTGTTCAAACTAGATAGGTCAAACAACAACATTATTGAACAAAGGTATATATCATATAGGAGTCTAAACTACTAGACTAAGTTTGAGAGTACTAATAGGACAATAAAACATCATAAACTTACATCTAATACATATTTTCAAATTATGATTTGATGTCTACATCAATACAACTATGGACACGTATGCAATACCTACTAACAAAATTAACTGCATAGCCCCGTGCGGACGCACATGTTGACGACTAGTTTGTACTAAGTAGAAATACTACTTGTGCATCCAAAATCCTTAAACCAAGTTTTGCCTTATGAGTCCACCATACCTACCTATATGCGGTATTTCCATGCCGTTCCAAGCAAATTTGTATGTGTCATCTCTAATTTTTAAAATAAATTTTCTCTTTTGTGTGCTCGTACCGCTCATGAAACGGTGGGGAGTATCCAATATTTTTCCATGCTATATGTGTTATTCTCAAGATGAGTGTTTATTCACTTTTCATTGCACGAGAGTGCGGCGGTAATAGGGATGCACATTCATGAAATGAAAAAGAAAAAATATTTACTTTATGTTGTCAAATAATAAATTCCTTGGAAAGTGTTGGTATGGAAGGCAACCGTGGATACGACCCGCCATGGAAAGTGAAAGAATGGTGGAAAAAGGAATAAACTTTATTTTGGGATTTTTATTTCTGTGCCCCTGGTTCCTTAGTTGTACTCATTCATCCCCACGCTCTTAACTTTTGCTCACTTTTTCCCACTCCCTTGCCCGAAACCCTCAGAACTGGTCACAGCGGACGTTGCCGTCGGGTCAATGGCTTGACCGTTAACTCTGACGAGTGGGGCCGCGTAGGGCCGAGTCCACATTTTGACCGTTACGTGCTAACGAGTGGGGCCGCAAAACTGACACTCACTATAACCTGAATCAGATCGAGTCGCTTCAGCGCCGCCCCCTCCGCCGCCGTCGTGCCGCCTCCGCCGCATCTACCCTCTCTCCCCATCTAGGATTAGGAAGCGATGTCGGGGGAGCACCCCGTCCGGCCCATCGACCGTGGAGATGATTGGGTCGAATCAGAGGCGGATAATTCATGGATTCCACCTGGGTAAGCATCGTTTTCCTCTCAAATTGATTAGGAGATCCGTAAATTAGGCTGTATTTGACCACCGTTGGCGTGAATCAGTGCAATTTTTCTGAAAATTTTCGGCCTAACTGCGCCCTTTATTTCAATCGAATAGGGTTGATCCTGCACTTGCTTTTCGGCTGGCGGTTAGAATGGAAACTAGCGAGCTGCGTGGAACTAAACCGTATCTGATTTCTGGATTTTTCTATCCGAAAGTGGTAGAAACCAGCGTTTCGTTCACAGATTTCCGTGAGACACTCTGTTGTGAGTATCCGTGGAGCCCTGCCGATGCTGTTGAACTGAGATATTTCGACAGTACCGAGCAGAGATTTGTCCCATTAACTTGTGATGAGCATCTGGGATTGCTATTTAGTTTGAATGCTGACAGCCATTTCGGTAAAATCCATATCGGTGTGCTTCAGCCACGCAAACAACGTATCCCGAAGGGGAAGGGTGTTCAGACATCATCTGTCTCTGCTAATAGCGAGCGTCCTCGCACTCCTTGTAGGTCGAGTCCAAGTAAACCTAGTGGTTCTGAAAGCCACAACATGTCGGCTGCCGCTAATTCTGCCACTTCTCCTCTCCCTTCTGCACCTGATGTAGAAGTAGATGCAGATCCTGACGAGGAAATGCCTCGACATGATGATGAGGATGAGACTCTATTCCCTGAATTGGTAGATAGAGTCAGTCAACAGGCAATGGAAGATGAATATCCAGAGGAGCCTAGCAGCCGTGCTAGATTTGATGACACTGACGATGAAGAGAGGAAGGAGAACATCGACTCCTTAGTTTTACAAGAATATGATGGTGAGGACATGCCAACAATTGAGTGGAACAGGGAGAATCCTCAGCTTACTCCAGGAACCGTATTCGAATCGATGGTGGACTGTCGTAATGCAGTGACTACATATTGCATTCTCACTGAAAACTCCTATGAGGTTGATAGGAGTGAGCCAAGAAGATTCATTGTTCATTGCCCTTATGATAGGTGTAGGTGGAGGTTGCATGCATCCACTATGCTAAAGAGCAAACTGATTCAGGTATTACAACTGAATCTTTTTTCCAGATTATTTATCCATTCTATATTCAGATCATGTGTACTGTTTCTTAATTGTATTTGACATCATTTTTCATTTTGTTTCAGATAAAAAAAACCACACGAGCACACTTGCCCACCTGGAGGGGGAGGGGGAAAGGACAAATCAAAGCTTGCAAAGACTAGGTGGGTGGCAGATGCAATCTTGGATTGGGTGAGGGAAACACCAACAATTGGTCCAACAGCACTCCATGTGAAGCTATTTGAGAAGTACAAGATTAATATACCTTACATGAGGATTTTCTATGCTAAGGAAAGGGCTCTTGATAGGATTAATGGTCCATGGAATGAGAGTTTTCAGTTGCTTTACACCTTCAAAGCTTAAGTGGAGACAGCTAGTTTAGGGAGTGTTGTAGAGATTGACAAGCATACAGTTCAGTACAAATTAAAAGGGAAGATAGTGGAGAAGAAGTGCTTCAGGAGGGCTTTTGTTTGTTTCAAGGCTTGCTGGCAGGGGTTTCTGAATGGTTGTAGGCCCTATTTGGCTGTCGATGCAACTGCTTTGAATGGAAGATGGAGAGGCCAGCTAGCAGCAACTTCTGCAGTTGATGGACACAACTGGCTATTCCTAGTTGCATTTGGTGTGTTGGAGGCAGAGTCCGAGGAGAGTTGGGTCTGGTTTCTGCAGTAGTTGCGCAACATTATAGGTACACCCTCAGGTTTAGTTATACACACAGATGCTTGCAAGGGTTTAGAGAGTGCAGTAGAAATTGTATTCCCTGGAGTGAAACATAGGGAATGTATGCGACACCTAGCGCAGAATTTTAAAAATAAATTCAAAGGCAAAGTTTATGATGAGAACCTATGGCCAGCATCATACACATGCAGCTTGAGGAAGCATGAGCACCATTTGAGAGTGTTGTATGCTCACAATCCTTTGGTGAAGGAGTACATGGATGAACATCATGGAAAGGTGTGGTCAAGAAGCAAATTCAATGAAATCTGCAAAGTAGACTATGTGACCAATAACCTCGCTGAGTGTTTCAATGCAAAGTTCAAGTCAGTGAAAGGGCTTTTGTTGTGGCAAGCATTTGATAAGATCAGGCAGATGATCATGATAAAGATGGCTCTTCGTAAAAGAATTGCAGAAACACAATATGTTGGCCATCTTATGCTCCCATCTCTGATTAAGGCATTGCATGCCAAGGCAAGAGAACTAAGGATGAAATGCATTCGACCGTCGACATACGAGGCTGAGGTGACATACACTGACAGTAAAAATAGGGAATGGAGATATCCAGTGAACCTTGCAACTAAGGAATGCAGTTGTAGGCAATGGCAGATCCGCGGGAAGCCGTGCATACATGCCCTACATCTCATGACTGTTATTGGAGGTGAAGATGGTGAAGTTGATCAGTATTGCTCTGAATATTTCTCTGTTGCCAAATTTAGGGCTGCTTATGCTGAAAATGTGCCTGCACTCTTGGGAAAAGACCAATGGAACATAGTAGACCCAGGGTTCAAACTCCATTCTCGTGTACTGACTAGACCACCAGGAAGACCAAGGAAAAACAGGATAAGAGCTGGTGAAGAGGGTCGTGTAAAAAAACAGCGTAAGTGCAAAAAATGTGGTAT
Organism: Elymus sibiricus; assembly: GCA_039707655.1. Classification (NCBI taxonomy): domain Eukaryota; kingdom Viridiplantae; phylum Streptophyta; class Magnoliopsida; order Poales; family Poaceae; genus Elymus; species Elymus sibiricus. Next base: position 339,543,882 of record CM077663.1, read on the forward strand.
CCTAGGGCATATTGCTAGGATTTGTACCAATCCAGTTGATGCATCATTTGGAGAAGAGGAACAATGGGCAGCAGCAAATGCAGAGGAGAATGCAGCAGCAGAGGAGAATGCAGCAGGAAATGCAAATACTGAAGTAGCAGCTTGGTATGTGTGCAACCTTTCCCTTTTTTTGCATTTGTTCTCTTTTTTATCGATGGCTAAGCTTATTTCTGTTTGACCCAGCTCTAGGATAATTAGAGGCACATGACAGAAAAGACCTAGAGAGGAAGAAACTTCGGTTGAACCATCATCTGATGCAGAATTTGAAACCATGGCTTATGAAGGTTTTGAAGCTATAAGAGAGGAGGAAGTTATTTTGTTTGAAGTTCCTTTAAGGATTAGTGAACCCACAGATGACCGTCAACTGGTCATCACTTGCTCGGTCAGTCAAAGCTCAACAAAACCGCCACCACCAGAAGTGAAGATCAGAAGCAACAAGACAAAGCTTTCAAAAGCACAAAATATCCCAGCTAGGGAAACCAGGAGCAAGATGGTTAACCCATCCCGGAACACAAGGAGCAAGGCAAAGATTTGAATTTGAACTTGAATGCAAGTCAGAAACTTTGAACTTTAAGGATTTGTAATAAGGATTCTGTCGTCAATTTGAACTACTGTGAAAACTTGTAAGGTGTAATAATTCTATTTGTAATTTGATGTGAAACTTTGAATTCGAACCAACACTTGAAGTCCATTGCCCTGTGGTGTGAGTTGCAAAGTTTGCTGGACTATTATAAACGTTAGGTGATCAATCCGATCTCTTTTGCGTGGTAAAACTTGTAGTCATGAGAAATGTGCTCCAAATGAGCTCCCGACCTAGGGTAAACAACCCCATTTGTAATCAAGTTTTTTTTGGACCTACTCTAAATGAGCCAAATATTTTTTATTAACACCTATTCAATCTATATAGTGTAGATTCGAAGTATCACTATTTATTGAATTAATCTTCATATTTTTACATTTTTTTTGAAAAAAATATACTTTAATAGAAAACCATTAAAAACACGTTTAAAATATGAAAATGGAAAACTAAGTTCAGATCCTTCTTATTCACTTTGAAATCAAGCTTTGGTGATTTTTTTGTTTTTTTTTAATTTTCAAAAACCGAAGGGAACCCTACCACCTCTCCTTGGACTCTATGAAATGTTGTACGTGATAGCTCATATGTGTGAAGGTTTTTTCATGAAAATGTCCATAGACAAAGTTTATGATTTTTGGTTGGTAACATGTCACACAAGACAACATTGTGCGCAGGTTTTATATTTTTCGCTTTTTTTTAAATTAGTTATGCTCAGTCAAAGCCTTGGAAACCCCGTTGACCAGCTCAAAACCCATCTAAACCCCGCGGGGTTTCGCCTAACCCTAGCTCCGAATGTCAGCCGTCCGATCATACCCTAGCACCAAGCGACAACCCTCAGATGTGGTCTTCTAGAAGGAATTCCGAGGGCAGGCTGCGTGCAGGCTCCGCGCCGTTGGATCACATGGACGGCTCCGCATCGTTGGATCGTGGGGCAATCCACGAGAGTTGTTGGTTGTGCTCGCCCACCCTTGCCTCCCCTTTCTTCTGCTACTTATTCTGCGGCGACGAGAGGAGCCACTCCTCTTCTTCTTCTTCTCTGGCGACGAGAGGAGCCACTCCTCTGCTTCTTCTTCTCCGGCGACTTTGGGAGATATGTCGAGCTCCACTTCAGCCTCCCGCCCCTCGTGGACCCAGTATGATCCACTTCCCACGGAGCGATGTCCTGACTGCCCACGCAGCGCGCCACTGATATGGTTGACTTCGAAGGAGGTCAAGAATGGCAACTATGGGCGCGAGTTCGTGAAATGCGAGAGCAAGCCAGAGGGGCAGGTTAGATCTCATGATTTTTCTCTGATTTCTTTTTCTATTTCCTTGGATCTGGGATTTAGGGTTCATGTTTTCGTTTCAGATAGTGAAGAAATGCACACATTTTGAATGGCTGGATGACTACGTTAAGCGGATTCAATGCAATGGGGCCCCAACCCGGGAACTCAATCTGCCGTCAGCACCAACGAATTTGGTCTCTGAAAGTGTTGCTCTGACAGTTGGGGATGCAGATCTGAAGGGGGAATTAAAGAAGATGAACAAGAAGTTGAAGCAGATGATTCAATTGAACAAGCAGGCGAATCTGATAGCTTTAGGATTTTATTTTTGTATAGTTGCTCTAGGATTTGCTTACTTGCTGGTCATCACTCGTTAGAGATGTTATTAGTGTGGTGTCGTGTGCTCTAGGATTTGGTTAAATTTGTGGATCATGTGCTCTAGGATTTGCTTAAATTTGTGGATCATGTGCTCTAGGATTTGCTTAAATTTGTGGATCATGTGCTCTATGCTCTGTGTTGCTTAATTTGTGGATCATGTCAGTTTCGTCAGTTTTGTACACTTTCAGTTTCTTCAGTTTCGTCAGAAAACACCGACCGCAGAAGAAAAAAAAACGTAGTTCTAGGGCCTAAATTGAAACTAAGCTCTGGTTTGGCCGTCGCATTGCGTTGAGTGTCGAAGGAACACAAAGATAAAAGAGGCCTAGAAAATAGTGCACGCGCTGGCTCTGTCTTTTTGCTTGATTATTGCCATGGTAAATCCATTTATTGCCATGCCGAACAAAAATAGTGCATGATGGTAAATCGATTTATTGTTAGCAGTACAACTTTAGTCCCATGGCATTTTTGTACAGATAATTGCCATGGCGAACTTAAGAATAACTTTTTCCATGTCATTGTTAGTGTATATACCATGACAAATTCTTTATTGAACTTGCCCATGTCAAATTTATTTGTACATATCGTGGCAATTTCCTTCTGTATATAGCCTACGGCACAACACTTTGATTTTTTGACATGCGGGTATTATAAACATGTTTTTGTTGCAAGAAAAATATTGTATACACGATTTTTTGTTTTTGTTTTTGTTTTATACAAGATTTTTTTGTAGAACATGGCAAATTTATTATTAAGAGCATGTCAGATTTAATTATGTAGATCATGATATCCATCAGAAACCACGTCTAAAATAAAGTCCGGTGGCACCATTAGCCACCATATCCATCTAGAGAGCATGTCTAGGGCTCAGCTACGGCACCATATCCATCTAGAGAGCATGTCTAGGGCTCGGCTACGGTCCATCTACCGATATCTCACGTAGCAAGCATACATCCATAACATAGAAAGTAGCAAGCATAGCATAGTTCTTACATAAAACATAGGGTGCCATAAAACATAGGGTGCACTACAATCATCCATGACACTAGAGAAAATAACCAGCAACCAGAGTCAGCTAAACATAGCTCAGAGAGCATAATAGCGAAAGCATACAATATATATCCTACGTACTGCCTAGTGCACTACGCGTCTTCGTAGTCGGAGATGGCTTGATCCGCTTGCGCCGGAGCCTGGGCCGCCTGGGCCGCCACCTGCGCCTCCTCCTGCGCCGCCCGCGCTGCCTCCATCTGCTGCTGACGAAGATGCCGGGCCTGTGCAGCTACTTCCAAGCGGATGGAGTTGAGGATCACCACCTGGTCGGGCCACAGATAGTAGACCGGCGGTGCCTCCACTTCCGACTCGTGCGGCGGCGCCTCCACCTCCGGCTCCTGCGGTGGCGCCTCCTCCTCCGGCTCCTACGCCTGCGCCTCTGCCTCCTCCTCCCCCATCTCCGACCCTTCTCGAAATCCTCCTTCGGTTCCAGAGGTAGCCTCGCTTGCCTCCGGATTTGGGCCTGCCAAAGGAGGAAGAGACGGTGTTCGATTGTGTAGTACTGGCGGCGTGGTGGCATGGCTGATGGGCTCGGAGAGGGGAGTGCTCGGGTCCCGGCGGGGAGAGGGAGCAGGCAGATGAGCTAGGGTTGGGGGACGCCATCCGGCTTAAATAGTCGTCTACGGATAATGGCGGGGAGCCGGATAGGTGCCTCGACAGTGAAGGAGAGGAGGTCAAAGAAATTTGTGATGAGTAATTACCCGTCCGGCTCACGTAGCACTGCACCCTGGCCTCGGTTTGTGGCACTTGGAAGGTGGAGACGCGTGCGAGAAGAGAGGAACCAGCGGCAGTGACCGTCGCTGCATCCGTGGTGGCGCGCATGCAGGCAGGCTAGCTCGATCACATGGCATGCATAGCAGGCTTCTGTATCCTGGCGGCGCACGTTGATGGGTATGCCCTAGACTTTAATTGCCGCGCTGAATTGATGCTGCCGAGGTCAAAGGCTGAGACAGTGTGAACTGTGAATCGATCGAGCAGGCGCTTGCGAGAAGGGACGAATCGGCAGCAGCGACAGACGCTGCGTCCCGTGGCGGCTCACGGGAAGGCTGCGTCCGTGGCGGCGCGCGTCGGCGCATGCAGGCAGGCTGGCTGGTTCATGTCGCGCATGCATAGCAGGCTTATCGTGGCGGCGTGCATCAGCGCATGATGCACGCGGGCGTTTAATGCAACGGCCCAAACGAAACCACGGCCCAACGGTCCAACCAGCGCCACGGTCCAACGCGACCCCACTTGGCAGGTCCAACGGGAGACACAGTCCAGCGCGGCCCCACACGTCAGAATGGTCAAAGGAGGGCGACACGGTCCAACGCGGCCCCACTTGGCAGGTCCAATGGGCGACACAGTCCAGCGCGGCCCCACTCGTCAGAGTTAACGGTCAAGCCATTGACCCGATGGCAACGTCCGCTGTGACCAGTTCTGAGGGTTTTGGGCAAGGAAGTGGGGAAAAGTGAGCAAAAGTTAAGAGCGTGGGGATGAATGAGTACAGCTAAGGAACCAGGGGCACAGAAATAAAAATCCCCTTTATTTTCTGTTTGGGAACCGCCTATAATATATCTAGCATGGAAAGTATTGTGAGCTACTTTGTCGTTTTCGTTGACAAGAAAGGCATGCCACCCAAAATATATTTTCTCTCTCAATTTAAAACTTTGATCTCTGGCACCTCTACAAATCCCTACTTCCCTCTGCGAAGGGCCTATCTATTTACTTTATGCAATTTTTATTTTTACTTTGAGTCTCCATCTTCTCTTATAAAGCACCTACTAGGGGGCACTATGATCGTACTTGAGCATTGGGTGTAGCTAATATTTGAGTGTGTTTCATGAATGGATCAATGATTAAGCATGATGGGCTAGGGATAACTTTCTTTAGTGTTGATATTTTGAAAGACATGGTTGCTTGTTCGCATGTTTGAGTATTAAAGTCATTATGTTAAAACTAGACTATTGTTTTGAATCATCTAAAAGTCCAAATGTCCATGCTAAAAAAGGAAAGAATATGAGATGAACATGTTAGGCAGCATTCCACATCAAAAATTCTGTTTTTATCATTTACCTACTCGAGGACGAGTAGGAATTAAGCTTGGGGATGCTGATACGTCTCCAACGTATCTATAATTTTTGCTTGTTCCATGTTGTTATATTATCATACTTGGATGTTTTACAATCACTTTATAACAATTTTATATCATTTTTTGGGATAACCTATTGACATAGTGCCAAAGTGCCAGTTGCTGTTTTTGCTTGTTTTTTACTTCGCAAAATATCAGTACCAAACGGAGTCCAATTGCGAAAATACTTTTTGGAGATTTTTTCTGGACCAGAAGACACCCAGTGGGCCAAAGAAGTGCCGGAGAGGTGGGCTGTGGAGGCCACAACCCACCAGGGCGCGCCAGGGGGCCCCCGGTGCGCCCTGATTGATTGTGCCCTCCACGGGAGCCCCCTCCACCGCCTCTGATGCCTATAAATACCCAAATATTCAGAAAACCCTAGGGGAGTCGACGAAAAACACATCCAGCCACCGCAAGTTCCAGAGCCTCAAGATCCAATCTAACACCATCATGGAGGGGTTCATCTTCTTCATAGGTGTCTCTCCGATGATGCGTGAGTAGTCCACCATAGACCTATGGGTCCGTAGGCAGTAGCTAGATGGCTCTCTCTCTCTCTCTCTCTCTCTCTCTCTCTCTCTCTTTTGATTCTCAATACAATGATCTCTTGGAGATCTATTTGATGTAAACTTTTGCGGTGTGTTTGTTGGGATCCGATGAATTTTGAGTTCATGATCAGTTTCTATCCATGAATATTATTTGAGTCTTCTTTGATCTCTTATATGCATGATTACTTATAGCCTCATATTTCCTCTTCGAATCTTTGGTTTAGTTAGGCCGACTAGATCGATTTTTCTTGCCATGGGAAGAGGTGCTTTGTGATGGGTTCGATCTTGCGGTGTCCTTTCCTAGTGACAGAAGGGGCAGCAAGGCACGCATGTATCATTGCCATTAAGGATAACAAGATGGGGTCTATTCCTACATGAATAGATCTTGTCTACATCATGTCATCGTTCTTATTGCATTACTCCGTTTTTCCATGAACTTAATACAGTAGATGCATGCTGGATAGCAATCGATGTGTGGAGTAATAGTGGTAGATGCAGGCAGGAGTCGGTCTACTTATCTTGGACGTGATGCCTATATAATGATCATCGCCTTGGATATAATCATGATTATTTGATCTTCTATCAATTGCCCAATAGTAATTTGTTCACCCACCGTGCGCTATACTCATGAGAGAAGCCACTAGTGAAACCTACGCCCCCCGGGTCTACTTTTCCAACATATTGCTTTCCAATCTATCTTTTTTCCTCTTTGTTTTTAGATCTACTAAACCAAAAACCCAAAAACATATTGCTGCACTTTTTATTTGCTCTTTTTATTTTGTGTTCTTGAGAGATCTATCTCTCCTATCTATCATATCCTAATCTATATTTTTACCGTAGAGAGATTGACAACCTGTCTTTCGCATCGGGTTGCAAGTATTTGTTATTTGTGTGCAGGTGCTGCTTATTGGGTGGTGGTGATCCTCCTACTGGTTCGATACCTTGGTTTCATAACTGAGGGAAATACTTACCGTCGCTATGTTGCATCATCCCTTCCTCTTTGGGGAAATACCGACGCAGTCTCAAGCCACGTCATGTATCGCAGGAAAAAGTTCAGTGATGGGTTGGCTAAATATTGTGTGGAGAACCTCTCCAAGGAAAGGAAGGAATATGATTGGCCATGCTTCAAGAATGAGGACTCTACATTTTACATTTTGTGATAAATCACCTTGAGTCCATAGGAAAGGCAATACTATTAAAAGGGGATGAGGTAAATATGATGATCTGGTTGCTCAAGTGCATAGAGGTAGCCACCAAAAATACTCACCCACTTTCCCACACATATCCTCTGTCCAAAGCCAAAAGTCAAAATTCGGTGACACCAACTTCCCATTCGGATCCACTGAGTTTACCCAAGACAGAAGCCAAACCAAACCCTATCATATCGGTACTAACAACAATCTTTCGGTGCCACCGAAACCAGTGACCAACTCTCTGTTAGCCATTTTCAAGAATCGGTCCCTTCGAGTTTTGAAAATCGGTCTCACCGAGAAGTTGGACCAACTCTCTGTTAACCCATTTCTTGAAATCGGACACACCGAGTTTAAGGAATCGGTCTCACCGAGATTTGGTAACTTCCTAGGTCACCCATATCGGTACCACTGAGATGCATATATCGGTCTCACCGAAAACGCCAAAGTTGCCACATTTTGAACTAGTCGGTGCAACCGAGTTTCACTTCGGTTTCACCGAGTTGGGCAATAATGTTGTAACGGTTGGATTTTTGGAGATGCCTATATATACCCCTTCACCACCACTCACTCGTAAGAGAAGCACTCAGAACATACACCCACTTGCCATATCCAATTTTCTGAGAGAGAACCACCTACCCTTGTGTTGAGGTTAAGATCATCCACTCCAACCATATGGATCTTGATTTCTAGCCTCCCCAAGTTGCTTTCCATCCAATCAATCTCTTCTACCCATGCCAAACCTGTGAGAGAGTGATTGAGTGTTGAGGAGACTATCTTTTGAAGCACAAGAGCAAGGAGTTCATCATACTACCACATCTATTACCTTTTGGAGGGTGGTGCCTCCTAGATTGGTTAGGTGTTGCTTGGGAGCCTCCTTCTTCGTGATTGTGGAGTTGAACCAAGAGGTTGTAAGGGTAAGGAGATCGCCTACTTTGTGAAGATCTACGCCGAGTAAGGCTAGTCCTCCGTGGACGCAGGCCATCATGGAATAGACGAGGTTGCTACTTCGTGGACCCTTTGTGGGTGGAGCCCTCCGTGAACTCTTGCGACCGTTACCCTCTGTGGGTTGAAGTCTCCATAAACGTGGACGTACGATAGCACCACCTATCAGAACCACAGGAAAAATCTTCATGTCTCCAAATTGCATTTGATCTTCCTATCCCTACCCTCTTACATTTGTGTGTCTTTACTTTCTGGTGCTATACTCATAGACTACATTTATGTGTAGGGTGAACTTGACTTGCTACAATTGCTAAAATCTGCCAACAACTAAAATTGGGAAAAGGTTAGATTTTTATTTGGTCAAGTAGTCTAATCACCCCCCTCTAGACCTACTTTCGATCATACACGTGCACAGTCACATAGGACACAATATTTTTATCTGAACTATGTGCGATATCCAACATCACAGACGAATCGTATAGTTTATCCCGTGTGTGATGAGACTGAACATGGAAATTTTGGTCTCCAAGCTTCCGGCGTAAGATATTGGATCCTACATTGCACATGGTACTTCCATTTCATTTTCATTTGGTCATCCACGTCATTGCTTAATTTAACATCACTTGCAAACTTGAGTACTACATAAAAGAGCCTACAACACTGCCCACACTTACATAATCGGGCAATTAAACATAGTTAGCTGACCTAAACATTACTCTAACAAAAGACCAACGCTCTAAACAGAGACTAATATTATGCCTGGCAGTCATCGATCTCCGCCGCCTCCTCGATGACCAGGTCCAGCTCGACGACCTTTGGGGTAAGGAGATCCTTGGCATCCATCGCCACGTACTGCATCAGCATCTCGTAGTCCTCGTCCACCATCTCTTTGGATAAGGCCGTCGTGAGCCGGGCGTGGGCGGCCTTCGTTCGGGCATGGACGGCCACGGTCTTGGCTCGGGAGGCCGCCGATGACCGGATGCCTGCTCGAGCACACTCAACGATTATCAACTCATATGACATGGGTTGTCGACCGGTGTCAAGGCCATTGTGATTTGTGCAGTGACCGACATGAGATGGGTGTGGGCAGCCTCGAGATGGGTGTGGGCATCCGCCATAAGGTCTACAGCGACCGCCGAGAAACTAACAGCTGATGTGCCATTCTCTCCATTTGCTATCCCTGTCGCGGTTGTTGCTGTCACCTTCTCAGCTATAGCAGCTTCCCTTTCGGTTGCTACAGCCGGCCTGTGGGAGGAAGCATCCGCGTTCAAGCATGTTGAGAGCGCTCTCATGGCTGATACGGCCGCGCTCGGGCCGGAGTGGGATGCCGAGTTGCCCTCACGACGGGGATCCACATCCCCATCTTTCACCGGCGATGATTGAACAGTAAAATGGTCTTGAGGATCCAGTGCCGTAAACTGGCCGGCGGTGGACTGTAGCCGTGACGTGGCTTGAGACTGCGTCGGTATTTCCCCAAAGAGGAAGGGTGATGCAGCATAGCAACGGTAAGTATTTCCCTCAGTTATGAAACCAACATATCGAACCAGTAGGAGGATCACCAACAGTACGTAAACAACGCCTGCACACAAAGAACAAATACTTGCAACCCGACGAGAAAGAGAGGTTGTCAATCTCTCCACGGTAAAAAGATAGATTAGGATATGATAGATTGGATAGATAGATATCTCAAGAACACAAAATAAAAGAGGCAAATAAAAAGTGCAGCAAGGTATTTTTTGGTTTTTGGAATAATAGATCTGAAAACAAAAGCGGCAAAAAGAGAGATCGGAAAGCAATATGTTGGAAAAGTAGACCCGGGGGGCGTAGGTTTCACTAGTGGCTTCTCTCATGAGTATAGCACACGGTGGGTGAACAAATTACTATTGGGCAATTGATAGAAGATCAAATAATCATGACAATATCCAAGGCGATGATCATTATATAGGCATCACATCCAAGATTACTAGACCGAAACGATTCTGCATCTACTACTATTACTCCACACATCAACCGCTATCCAGCATGCATCTAGTGTATTAAGTTCATGGAAAAACGGAGTAATGCAATAAGAACAATGACATGATGTAGACAAGATCTATTCATGTAGGAATAGACCCCATCTTGTTATCCTTAATGGCAACGATACATGCGTGCCCCTTCTGTCACTGGGAGAGGACACCGCAAGATCGAACCCATCACAAAGCAACTCTTCCCATGGCAAGAAAAATTGATCTAGTTGGCCTAACTAAACCAAAGATTCGAAGAAGAAATACGAGGCTATAAGTAATCATGCATATAAGAGATCAAAGAAGACTCAAATAATATTCATGGATAGAAACTAATCATGAACTCAAAATTCATCGGATCCCAACAAACACACCGCAAAAGTTTACATCAAATAGATCTCCAAGAGACCATTGTATTGAGAATCAAAAGAGAGAGAGGAAGCCATCTAGCTACTGCCTACGGACCCGTAGGTCTATGGTGGACTACTCACACATCATTGGAGAGGCACCAATGAGGATGGTGAACCCCTCCGTGATGGTGTTAGATTGGATCTCGCGGTTCTGGAACTTGTGGCGGCTGGATGTGTTTTTCGTCGACTACCTTAGGTTTTCTGGAATATTTGGGAATTTATAGGCGTCAGAGGCGGTGGAGGGGACTCCCGAGGCGGCCACAACCCATCAAGGCGCGCCCGGGGCCCCTGGCGTGCCCTGGTGGGTTTTGGGCGGCCTGGGCTCCCTCCTGGTAACTTCTTTGGCCCACTGGCCTTCTTCTGGTCCAAAAAAATATCTCCAACAAGTTTCGTCGCGATTGGACTCCGTTTGGTACTTATATTCTATGAAGTAAAAAAACAAGCAAAATAGCAACTGGCACTTTGGCACTATGTGAATAGGTTAGTCCCAAAAAATGATATGAAGTTGCTATAAAATGATTGTAAAACATCCAAGAATGATAATATAACAGCGTGGAACAAGCAAAAATTATAGATACGTTGGAGACGTATCAAGCCGACGAAGCTGCCGTCCTAAGCCATGTATGAGGATTGGCCTAAGATATTTGTAATGCATCACACACAATTCATGCTCATGAACTATTTGCGATATACTTGATTTTCATATTGTTTTTAAAACGAAAAATTAGGTTACTTCGGCAAAGGACGGTGTTTCGTTTGCAATAAGATTTATCTGCAATGAACACAGAACAATAGTAGTGTCGTGATAAAATATGAAATTTGTTAGGGTTCGTTTGGCATTTTTTATACATTAATTGAGTTTTCTAGACATTTAATGTGTATAATTCAATTTTGAACTACAATCACAAGGTCCGGTGCATCATAATGGGTTGAAATATCATATAAGTGTCTGTGGCTTCATCGTTATGTCACATGCAAGAAATGGGAATGAATTTCAAACATCTCGGGGTCTTGGCTTGGCCATAAATATTGAGAAACCTGGTTTTTAAATTACTGTAAATCCAAAACACGTCAGAAATTCATGAAACTTGGCATGTTGTCATGACATGGCACATATGTGCCGTTGTAAAAAAAAATTGTCCAATTTGGTACAAGTTTTGGCACAAGTTTTGGCACAAGGCCCTTACAAACCGGAGCTTCTCACCAGAAGCTTTTTGGTTCTGATAGGGAACACATCACCGTAATTATGTGGGCGAAACGACATCCGCTCATCTTCTCGCCTTGAACTTTTTCTAGAGGCAACATACACCAATGAGTGTCTTGCTAAAATATGGAATTATTCAGGGTTCGTTTTGCATTTTTATACATTAATTGAGTTTTCTAGGCATTTAATGTGTATAATTCAAATTTGAAATACAATCACAAGGTCTGGTGCATCAAAATGGGTTGAAAAATCATATAAGTGTCCATGGCAGCATCTTTAGGCCCCATGCAAGAAATGGGAATGAATTTTACACATCCCGGGGTGTTGGCTCGCCCACAAACATTGAGAAACTTAGGTTTTAAATTCATGTAAATCATAAACTCGTCAGAAATTCATGAAACTTGGCATGGTGTCATGACATGGCTCATATGCGGCGTGGTAAAAAAATTGTCCAATTTGGGACAAGTTTTGGCACAAGCCCCTTACAAACCGGAGCTTCTCATGGGAAGCTCTTTGTGGTTCCGACATGGAACGCGTCACCTTACGTGGGCGAAACGACATCCGCTGACTCTTCTCACCTTGAATTGTTTCTAGAGGCAACATAGACAATGTGTGGGGACCCCGACTCATAAGTCATGATCACCGAATGTACGTGCACAGTGATCCCAGAGATCAATGCTCACTGAACACACAGAAACTGAATAACAAGAGTCTTACATCCATTACATACCGTTTGTACTCAAATGTGGCCTTTATGGCCAAGTCTTCATAATCTCGCAGCAGAAATCTTCAATGATAGCGTGAACCCATGCCATCTGCCTTAACCCTACAGTCATTCTGACTGGGAAGCGCCCTAGCTCGCATGTCCGTCACCAAGGTAATCTTCATCATAACCTGATCTTTCATGCCTGGCTAATAAAATAACCAGTGGCAAGCCAATGAGTACTTTGAATGTACTCGCAAGCAACCCAAGTTTGGAACAAGGTTCAACAGAGCATGATATAGCATTAATAGGTAATTTTTGCGGAAAGCTAGCTTGAGTGCAATGACATGTTCAATCAACTTGTAAAAGCATGCATCAACAGGTTGTAGATATCCATATGAACAAGTTACAGATATCAACATAAGCAGGGTTTGAACATCACATGTTCAATTATTTCATCAAGTCTTCCGACTTAGCTCAAGTATCTCTTTGTCACACACACACCAAGTTTTGTGAAAACATCTGGACGTAGTTTAAGCAGCACCACCCAAATGTCCTTGACCGTGGACACGGCTATTCGAATAGTTTTACACTCTGCATAGGTTGCACACCTTACCCACAAGACTCGGGGAACTTCCGTGTCATCCACGACTCGCGGTATATTACATACCCGAGGTAAGCACCCGAACATTGTCTTTCCCCTGACGATACTAAACAAAGAGTCCACTCGATTGGTACCCAGCCCACATGATGTACATCACAAGTAACATCCATGCAGGGACCAACGGTGTGCCCGGTGCCTGTGAAGACAGCGCATGATCATCCTTACCGGCATGACTCCGTATCGAGAGTGACCACGTCACTCCTGCCACTAGTAATGCGGGCTCTATGCTAGTACCCATCAAGGTAATCAACAAAGCCCCGTACCATAAGGGGTATCGTGGTTGTACATGTAAGGTTGGGACGGTCGACAAATCTTAAATCTAATCCGTTTTCGAAAACACACACACACACACACACACTTGCTCTGGTACACCACTTCTTTCTCAAGTGGTTACCCAACTCAACATCATCTCCCTCGGGCTTTAGTGGCACCCGACGGGGTTTTCGAAAAGTCTTTGAAATCATTTCTTTTACGACACCATGCATATCCCGATCCCACTTGCGTAGCATCTACTAAGCATCCTATCTACTCCCACCCGCACAACCCTCATAAGGATGGTAGGGTCATGCATGATGCAAGTATCAACGGTGAAGTATCGGAGGCATCCCACCGAAGGGGGGAAACACCTCATCCACATGATCAACATCACGGAAATAAGTGCTATATGCCATGCAAATAAAAGGGTTCATAGTCATGGTCAAAGGGCTGCTTGCCTGGCTCCGCAAAGTCTCCGAGGGCTTCACACGCTTCCGATCCATCTCCGAGCACTTCGTCTACTCCGTCAACTATCGCCGGAAACAACCGCAATAAGCAACACAACAAGCAGAGAAATAAAAGTGCTCTATAAATAGGATATTTATTTTTCTTGGACACATCTGGTCACAAGAAAAATAACCAAGGAGGTTTCATTGGATGTGGGTCAAGGGGGATTTTTGAACGGAGGAAATGAAGGAAATGACGATCCTATAAGAAGTCTACAGAAAATATTTTTATAAAAATGGGTGAATGCACCTATTAAATAGGGCATGATCTTAGAACCATGTAGGAAGTGGTTTCACTGGATTTGGAGTTGAAATGATTTTCCTATGAATTTACTAAGAGGAAATAAATGGAAAATGGGCCATTTATTAGATCCAACAGAATAGGTGCATGGAAAAAAATGGTCAACATGGCTAGACAATTAGAGCATGACATTTAGAGCTTCTGGAAATTTGAATCACTCCATTTGGAGTTGATTTGAATCCTCTATGGATTTTACAAGGGGGGCATTTCATAGTTCAAATTCAAATTTGAATTTGAACTCTACAGAAACTTTTGCAGGAACCACATTTTTGGATAGATCATGATTTTAGGAATTTATAGAAACTTGAATCAATGAATTTGGAGTTATATTGAATATATTATGAATTTTAATATAACTCTGGAAAAAAAAGACAATTTACCTACGCGGCTACCGCGCACTGGGCGCCGAATAGGAGCTGGGCCGGCCCATTAGTCCAACCACACGGGAGGCCGGGCAACGTCGAAGGCGCACCCGGGGTTTACGCCTTCCCCGGGCGAATACGTGCGCACGTGGTTCCCGCCTCCACTTAACCGGGGGGTGGTCGGCCGGTCGCCGACAGGCGGGGCCCGCCTGTCGGGTCTGTCCCTCTCCTCCCACTCGAGCAGGGAGAGACAGAGGGGACAGGACCACGCGGCGCCGGCGCTCGCCCTGGTGGCTCCGGCCGCCTCAGGCGACCGTCCGGCCACCAGAGTGGTCGGGGGGACGCGGCGCCTCCATCCCGGAGCTCGGTGCCTGCAGGAGAGGGCTGAGGCGGCGTCGGCTGAGATGGCCGCGGAGGGGCCTCCATCCATCCTTGGCCGCATACGCTCGGCGCCTCAGAGGGGATAGGAGGTGGGGGGGCTTTACGGTGGCGAGGTGAAGACGCTGGAGATGCTAGGGGACGAGGGGAAGCCCGGGTTGGTTCAAATTTTTGGTGGAGGCCGCCGGCGGGGCTCTGGTCGTGGGGAGGTTTGGGGGCACAGGGGGTCGAGGAGCCGGTCCAGGGGTTTCAAGGGAGAGAGAGGGGGCGAAGGGAGCCAGGAGGGAGCGCGGGAATGGGCTTTAAGGCGGGGGCGGCCAGAGGGTGCTCGGGCGCGCCTCGGATGCCTTTGTTCGCGGCAAGCACGCATGCCAGAGCCGCCCTGGACCCTTGCTGGCGTCGGGGAGGGGCGTGGGACGATGAGGGGAGATGCCCGGTGCGCGTGGGCACCTTGGTGCAACCGGACGTGAGCTACAGGACAAGATGCACTACAGGGCGCCGTTACCGCATGCCGACAGCGTGGTCACCACGCCACTTCTTGTCCAGAGCATCAATTTGGTCGGCCAAGGTTGTCTAACATGCAAGGCATGCATGGTAAAGCCCTCTGGTGAAGTTTCAAAGGTAATGGAGTTGGCTGAGTTAGGTCCTTACTGCTGGCAAGTTTGCAACAACAACCTTGGGGTTTATCCAAGGTGTTCTTAATGTGGGCCACTTGGAACAAAACTATGTCTAGTGGTCCCAAGTATGGATGGACTACATTTCCACCAAGTTTCAGATCAAGGAAATGAGAAGGCAAGGTACTTGTAGTACGAAGCTACATTTACTGCCATAATCTGGTTTCAGATGGTTTGCTCATATTTTCCACATGAGCATGCCATCTTTGGGTTTGGATTAATGCATAAGCATGCAATTGAGGTTTTGAAAGAGTTTGGGGGCATTGGTATGGGCAGAACTATAGGAGAGAGGAAAGAGAGGTGCTGTTATGGTAAAAAGAGAGGGAAAATAAGGGAGTTACCTCCCAAACGACTGATCAGAGGCCATGGCAAGGTTACTGGAGGTAGAAGGGGGCTAGCCCATGTTGTGGTAAAAAGTTAGAGACAAGGAGAATCTTTTTGGGTCCACTTTCCTTGTCCACAAGCTTATGGATGAAGGTGTTTGTGCTGTGGTTGGGCTAGGCAGAGGAATCCTATGGCCTTGAGATTCACCAGGGGTAAATGGTACATCCATTTGGTCCTGATCACAATATTTCAGCTTAATTGAAGAAAGTTTATAATGCAAACTTGGTAAACCATAGAAATGGGCAGAAATGGAGTTTCTTAGATCTAGGTAAGCAAAACTATTCTCCTTGATGCACCACTTAGTGTGGTGGCATAATTTGGGGATTAGAGCATTCCCAAAAAGTTTGGGACCAAATAGGGAAACTTGACAATGCAAACATTTCCAATTCTTGAAATCAGCAGGAAGGGGTTTGGGGAGATTTGGACAAGTTAGTGTGTTCTCCTTGATTCACCACTTGGGGTGGATGCATTATTGGAGTATTAGAACATGTCCACAAAGTTTGAGATCAATATGAGACAGTTGGCAATGCAAAGTTGCTCAAGTTTGTATCTGGACAGAGAGGGTTTTGGAATATTTTGGTGCATCAAAACAATTGGGATTGATATGAAACTTGGCAAGATGATCACATATGTCATATGTGACATGCTAGAATTTTCCTGGATTTATTTGAGAATATTTCTTATAGAAATATTTCAAATGCTCAAAATAGGCAGAAATGGTTTTGAAGGGTTTTGTCCAATATTTTGAACATGGACATGTGTTGAAACTCTTATATATGGACAATATATGTCCACTAAGTTTTCCTAAATTTTCTCAAATATTTTGAAAGCATAAAAACAATTTTTCCCTATAAAAGACCATTTCTGGCCTTAAGAAAAAGCCTTTAAATAAAATAGTAAAATAATCTTAAAAAATAATATTTGGTGGATTTGGGAAGTCATATATATATAGTGTGTTTCAAATAAAGCCTTTGGTGTAAAATATTCCACCCAATTTGAGGACTTGTAGTACAAACCTCGATTCAGGGGTTTTTTGAAAACCTAATTTGAATAAATCCTTTTTGGCCAAAATAAATTTTGATAAAAAATAGTTTTAGGTACTACACACATGGTATGATCATTGGACAAGAGTTTTGATCAAGGAAAAGAGTTTTGAGAGTAGGAGGGAGTTTTATGAATGTAGAGCATCAAGAAGCAATCAAACAAGCAAGCAAATAGCACACAAGTCAAGCATTCATATGCACTCCAAAAAGTTTTAATTGGCCCTAATTTTTGAGTCATGTTAACTTAGTCATGAGGCAAAACACAGGGTGTGACAGACCTACCCCCCTTACAAGAATCTCGTCCCCGAGATTCCTAGGCTAGGCGTAGAAAAGGTGTGGGAATTCACAAGTGAGGTACTCTTCACGTTCCATGTTGCTTCTGCTCTGGTGAGGTTGTCTCCCTGGATCTTGAAGTGCTTTGATGATATGCCTTCGAGTGCATCATTGACTCCTTCTAGGGGTGAACGGAGTTCTGGCAAGGGCCTGATTTGCGTGTGTATTCCAAAGTCGGAATACGTGGTAAAGTAGTGTGTCTGTGTGTTGGTCCTGGGGTTTCTTACGATGGTTAGTGACATCTAGATGTCTCGCGTCAAAGATAGGAGGGTCGAGCCTTGATGTAGCTTCTCGTTGACGGGAAGGTCCGTATCTTCCCTAAAGAGGAGATCTTCAGCTGCAGGAGGTCTTTATCCTAGAGAGTGTTGATGCGTGTCAACATAGGCCTCTTGTCGAGACCTTCTGCTTGAGTAAGTTGCCCAAGTATGTTCTTCATTCGTCTTCGGCCATTTGTCTTCATCGTCATGGACGCACGTTTCTAGCGGGTCTTTGAGTGTTTGGTCTACTCGTCTCTCCGTAGCCTTTTGTGGTAAGGTCTTCGAGGGTTCCTAGATGAGATGGCTACCAAAAAGGTACACATCAGCCATCCAATCCCCAAGGTCTGAGGCTTGGCAAGCGGGGTGGACTACCTTTGACAGGTGGTTTACGATGATCGAGTTAGGGTGAACGCCCTAGATTGTCTAAAAAGGGGCTGATAGCGAAGTCATGACAGTCGTCCACTCCATTCCAGGCATCTGAAGGGAGTAGGGACGTCATCCTCACTGTACACCGTCAAGGTGGTGGAGTGAGAGGTGTTGTCAACTTCTCGGTTCCTTCCTAGTCAGGAACTGATACGTGACTACTTAAAACGAGGGGCTTCATAATCCTCTTGATGTCCAAGGGCTTCATCGTGCTTGGACGTCGGTGCTTCTTGGTATAGTATAGTTGATGGAGTCGGCAGAGGAGTGGTGGTTGACTTCTCTTGCTTCATCTTCTCCGTCGGGTTTCTCGACCGTAGTGGTTCTTCATCTTGCTTGGGTAAGAATGTCATCTGCTACTGAGAGGGTACTTCAAGGAGTCCAACCTTTTCAAGGTGAAACCTTTTTCTTGAGAGGCATGGTAATTGGTGTTCCTGGGGCTTGTCCAAATAGGACTAAGGTGTTCCTTTCTCTCATTGGGTAATTAAGTATGTCATCCGCGAGGATGACAACATAATTCTCCAAGCATCACAGAAACACATTTCCCAGGGGATAAGTTAGGGGAGCGGCATTTGTTACGGATGACCACTAGTCCAGGGGTTTGAGATCCAACACAATCTAGTTCTTCGTGTCCACCTTCCCTATCGACATGTTTGGTGGTGGTCGAGGTGGAGTATTGGCCATAGTCCAATGACTGAGAGTCAAGACATATGGTCATAATCCGACCATATTATGGCTCGGTAAAGCTTCGGGGTTTCAAGGAGCTTAGGATGTGAGTGAACGTCTAACATCTCATCCTCGAGCACAGTTCTTTAGATGCCAATAGTCCTACTATTTACTCCAAACAAAATCATCCAATATCATTGAGGGTATCATCTTGTATAAGTCAACTCCAATGTCAAACATGCTATTCAACCAAAAGGTTTTAAGAGAAGGATTATACCTAAAATCTCATATGTATACTATAGTTAACTCATATATATATATCCCTATGTAAAAATCCTCGGGAAGCATACAAGCTGCTAAGCTTGATTGTGACATGAAAAATCCAAGTGTTCAGCTAATGTATCCAAAGTCTAAGGTGTTGCATCTCTATGCTACGGAAACACATAACAAACCAATTCAAGATCTTGTTTACTTCCTACGAATCCAATTAATCGATCCACGAACATCATCCACTATTACATGATCCATTTCTGCTACAAATCCAGAATCGATGGTGTACCACATAATCTCCTAGATTTCATATAATTCACATATCATTGGAAGGACTATTATCACCGCATATGCACGAACTCTCAATCTCATATCCGACTAAACTCCAAGGTCAAGGTTATATACATCCTTAACATCATCCGATTCCTTCTACTTATCATCCACCGAGAAACATGGTATCATGATCAAGATCATTGGACTAAATCTAAATTACTCCGAAGCATGTAGTCTTGATTTATACCGACACTCTATTAGGATTACCTATTTAAATCCAAATCTCATGTCCACTAAGATTTCCTACTTGTTCCTCCAAGAATCTCAGCTTGTGATCATAATTGTCCAACTAAATCCAATTTGCTCAAGGGAGAAGTAAGTTATGCTACTCTATCAACTTGATCCAGCAATCCCCCGATCATCCTGAAAATCTCGCAATCCACCAAAGGGTCTCAACCGCTTCCTCAAGATATCTACTCTAGCCTCGTCAAATGATTAGTCTACTAACCATTTATCCTCAAGATGACCTATCCCATGGCATCGTTAGATCAAGTGCTAGCTTAAGGATGAAAGGTGTTTGCTCACTATGATCACTAGTCCCATAATGAACCCAGTGCTAAGCAGGGGCTATTGAAGCTCAACAGGTGCCCTGGCAAATCTGTGTGCTAAACACGTGGTCAGGGGTTTGACCTGGGGGAGCTTGTGAGGTCTAGGTTGGGCTAGGGAGGGGTTTCCAATCTTGAGGGAAAAGCATAACTCTACGGGGTTGCGTCTGGTTGAGTACGTTGTAGTCGAAGTCTTCGATGTCAGTTGTTTGTCGAGGTGGATCCTTGGTACATCTTGTCTTGCTGGACTTCAGTTGACGAGATGGGGGAGAGAAAGTAGCGTCGAGAGGAGTGCCTAAGGGGATAGTATAGCGCAAGTGCAATCAAGCAAGTGCCGAAAAGGCCAAACACAAACATCAAGGTAAGGTAGGTGATATGGTATCACACTTGTTGCCTAGGGCAAAAGTGTGACTTACACCAAAGCACAAACAAGCAAAACAAGCAACACACATCATGGTTCCATTTGAACCATCATACGGACTCGACTTCGCATAGGGGACACATGACCTATCCTACCCTAGGGGTTCTCAGACTCATTAGTCATGCTTGCTTCGTGTCTTGGAGAGGAGTCCGCTCGGTCTTCTGGGTCATCTTCAGGTGTTGCTATGCCTCTGGTTGTTCTTCATCGAAACGATCCTGGTTGTGCCTTAAGAGTCTTTGACGACTTTGGGTCTGGTGAGTTGACGACGAAGGTGATTCTTCACAGCTGTTGTTCATAGGGTCTTCTAGTGTCTTTGTAATCGTGACAATGCCTCCTTGCCTTCTAAGACGTCGAGGGTTCCAGGTAGGCAATCTTTTATGCGATGACATTAACAAGGCATGGTAGATTTGTATCATGCCGGTCTCGTTGACGATATCATCGGCACCAAGAGCGGGGGATGATGAGGACCATTTTCCTGCTCACTATAGTGAGGCGGACCAAATGGCGAGGTTCTCATCCACCGGTGGTTGCCGACACGTCATTGGTAATGACAGGATTGCTCTATTAGCGATGCATATAATGATCTTGTATATCTTATGCCCTGGTCATCGTAGGCCAAGGTTGCATCATCCTGGGGCAGTGTCGAGGGTGTCACCATCATCCAAGTCTTGACATCCTCATCCTTCGAGAAGGTATCTTCTGTTGGTTGCTCCTTGTCTAGTGTCGCCAACTTGTGTCCAAGATATGTGGGGAAATGTCTGGCAAGGTGGCTCCCTTCCAGGTTACTCACGAGGATTACAAGGAATCCTGTGGTCAGGGGCACAAGGGTAGTAGCGACCATTTGCAAAGTTTTGAAAAGCAGACGAGGAGAGGTAAGGGAAAAGTGGTGGAAGTGCTAAGGCAAAAATCTTTGCTTCTTTGAAATTTTAGGAGAGGTGAGAATTATAGAGGTTTTGTAAGTGATTTTGAAGGGTCTGGAAAATAGTTTTGTCCTAACTAACGTCCATGATAACTAAGGGCTTCTTACAGTCAGGATGGCTCTGATACCAGCTCTGTGGGGACCCCGACTCATAAGTCGTGATCACCGAATGTACGTGCATAGTGATCCCATAGATCAATGCTCACTGAACACACAGAAACTGAATAACAAGAGTCTTACATCCATTACATACCGTTTCTACTCAAATGTGGCCTTTATGGCCAAGTCTTCATAATCTCGCAGCGGAAATCTTCAATGATAGCGTGAACCCATGCCATCTGCCTTAACCCTATAGGCATTCTGACTGGGAAGCGCCCTAGCTCGCATGTTCGTCACCAAGGTAATCTTCATCATAACCTGATCTTTCATGCCTGGCCAATAAAATAACCAGTGGCAAGCCAATGAGTACTTTGAATGTACTCGCAAGCAACCCAAGTTTGGAACAAGGTTCAGCAGAGCATGATATAGCATTAATAGGTATTTTTTGCGGAAAGCTAGCTTGAGTGCAATGACATGTTCAATCAACTTGTAAAAGCATGCATCAACAGGTTGTAGATATCCATATAAACAAGTTACAGATATCAACATAAGCAGGGTTTGAACATCACATGTTCAATTATTTCATCAAGTCTTCCGACTTAGCTCAAGTATCTCTTTGTCACACACACACCAAGTTTTGTGAAAACATCTGGACGTAGTTTAAGTAGCACCACCCAACTGTCCTTGACCGTGGACACGGCTATTCGAATAGTTTTACACTCTGCATAGGTTGCACACCTTACCCACAAGACTCGGGGAACTTCCGTGTCATCTACGACTCGCGGTATATTACATACCCGAGGTAAGCACCCGAACATTGTCTTTCCCCTGACGATACTAAACAAAGAGTCCACTCGATTGGTACCCAGCCCACATGATGTACATCACAAGTAACATCCATGCAGGGACCAACGGTGTGCCCGGTGCCTGTGAAGACAGCGCATGATCGTCCTTACCGGCACGACACCGTATCGAGAGAGACCACGTCACTCCCACCACTAGCAATGCGGGCTCTATGCTAGTACCCATCAAGGTAATCAACAAAGCCCCGTCCCATAAGGGGTATCGTGGTTGTACATGTAAGGTTGGGACGGTTGACAAATCTTAAATCTAATCCGTTTTCGAAAACACACACACTCAATTGCTCTGGTACACCACTTCTTTCTCAAGTGGTTACCCAACTCAACATCATCTCCCTCGGGCTTTAGTGGCACCCGACGGGGTTTTCGAAAAGTCTTTGAAATCATTTCTTTCCCGACACCATGCATATCCCGATCCCACTTGCGTAGCATCTACTAAGCATCCTATCTACTCCCACCCGCAAAACCCTCATAAGGATGGTAGGGTCATGCATGATGCAAGTATCAACGGTGAAGTATCGGAGGCATCCCACCGAAGGGGGGGAACACCTCATCCACATGATCAACATCACGGAAATAAGTGCTATATGCCATGCAAATAAAAGGGTTCATAGTCATGGTCAAAGGGCTGCTTGCCTGGCTCCGCAAAGTCTCCGAGGGCTTCACACGCTTCCGATCCATCTCCGAGCACTTCGTCTACTCCGTCAACTATCGCCGGAAACAACCGCAATAAGCAACACAACAAGCAGAGAAATAAAAGTGCTCTATAAATAGGATATTTATTTTTCTTGGACACATCTGGTCACAAGAAAAATAACCAAGGAGGTTTCATTGGATGTGGGTCAAGGGGGATTTTTGAACGGAGGAAATGAAGGAAATGACGATCCTATAAGAAGTCTACAGAAAATATTTTTATAAAAATGGTGAATGCACCTATTAAATAGGGCATGATCTTAGAACCATGTAGGAAGTGGTTTCACTGGATTTGGAGTTGAAATGATTTTCCAATGAATTTACTAAGAGGAAATAAATGGAAAATGGGCCATTTATTAGATCCAACAGAATAGTGCATGGAAAAAAATGGTCAACATGGCTAGACAATCAGAGCATGACATTTAGAGCTTCTGGAAATTTGAATCACTCCATTTGGAGTTGATTTGAATCCTCTATGGATTTTACAAGGGGGGCATTTCATAGTTCAAATTCAAATTTGAATTTGAACTCTACAGAAACTTTTGTAGAAAAAATGTGTAAACCACATTTTTGGATAGATCATGATTTTAGGAATTTATAAAAACTTGAATCAATGAATTTGGAGTTATATTGAATTTATTATGAATTTTAATATAATTCTAAAAAAAAGACAATTTACCTACGCGGCTAAACCGTGCACTAAGCGCCGAATAGGAGTTGGGCCGGCCCATCAGTCCAGCCACACGGGAGGCCGGGCAACGTCGAAGGCGCACCCGGGGTTTACCCCTTCCCCGGGCGAATACGTGCGCACGTGGTTCCCACCTCCACTTAACCGGGGGGCGGTCGGCCGGTCGCCGACAGGCGGGGCCCGCCTGTCGGGTCCGTCCCTCTCCTCCCGCTCGAGCAGGGAGAGACAGAGGGGACGGGACCATGCGGCGCCAACGCTCGCCCTGGTGGCTCCGGACGCCTCCGGCGACCGTCCGGCCACTAGAGTGATCGGGGGGACACGGCGCCTCCCTCCCGGAGGTCGGCGCCTGCAGGAAAGGGCTGAGGCGGCGTCGGCTGAGATGGCCGCGGAGGGGCCTCCGGCCATTCTTGGCTGCATACGCTCGGCGCCTCAGAGGGGATAGGTGTCGGTGTCAAAACCGGCGGATCTCGGGTAGGGGGTCTCATGTTGTGGATCTAGAATCGATGGGTAACAGGGGACGAAGGAGACAATGTTTACCCAGGTTCAGGCCCTCCCGTGGAGGTAAAACCCTACGTCCTGCTTGGTTGTATTGATGTGTATGGAGATTACAGAGTCGATCTACCTCGAGATCAAGTAGGTAAACCCTAGATGAGTTCACCTCTCCTCTATGAACTAAACCCTCTGGCTTATATAGATACTAGGGGTCCTAGGGTTACACATAGTCGGTTGACTATCGAAGGAGTAAACATGCCTATTCTATCATCTTAAGCTTGAAGGGCACGCCGCGGCTCCTGAGGTTTCCTCCCTGGTCACGGGATATTCGGTCAGTCCGATCCTCCAACGAGTGGCCCACGAGTCCGGCCCATAAGGAATAGGCCGGTAGTCCGAGGACCCCTTAATCCCGGACTCCCTCAGTAGCCCCCGAACTAGCCTCCAATGCCGAGGTATGTAGTCCGGACGGTCCTGTGCTCCCAAAGTCTTCGGCGTGCGAGGCAACTTCTTCTCCCCCTCTTTGTTCGGTAAACAATAATCCAGTCATTAGTGAGCTCTCGATCGTCGAGACGTCGCGGGGCCCACAACGTCAACTCTGCCATCCAGAATTAACGACACCCCTCGATTCCTGTGCGCCAATGGGAGATGGGCGGCCCAGCAGCCTTTTACACAACTGCCCTTCCTGCAAGTGAAGGGGAGGAACCGCCCATTTAAGCAGGCTGAATCGTGGCTTAGGCAACCCCTTCCTCTTCCTCACCATCGAAAAGTCCCTAGCGAAAGAACTTGAAAATATGGCGAGCATCCATGGCTCCTCCTCGCGTCCTCACAGCCCCCTTCCCGGAGATTGGGCAAGTTGTTCAGTATCTCTCCTCAGTTGCGCAACCTTGAGACCCAGGGTTATCTTCCCGCCTCGGATCTGGCATTTACCCGTGCCGGACTGACTTCTTCGAACGGCGAGGCCTTCGCAGAGAATTTCCCTGTTCCACGCAAGGGAGAGCGGGTATGTTTCGTGTCCTTCCTCTTACGGGGCCTAGGATTCCCCATTCATCCCTTCTTGAGGGGACTATTGGAATTTTACGGGATCCAACTCCATCATCTCACCCCTGGATCCATCCTACACATTTCGGGCTTTGTTGCCCTCTGCGAGATGTTCTTGGGCTGCGAGGGCCATTTTGGTTTATGGAGGAGGTACTTCTGCCTTGTCCCCCGTACTCGGGGTGAGACAATTCGGGAAGTGGGCGGAGCCGAAGTATGGCATATAGCCGGGACGGGGTATCCCGTGGGGACTCCGAAGAAAGAGTCCGAAGAATGGACCTCGAAATGGTTCTATATTGAGGATGTTCCCCTGTTCGACCCAGCTCGGAGGGGTCTGCCCGAATACTCCGACGCTCCTTTGAAGAAAAGGTTCAACTAGCGACCGAAGAGTCCGTCCCAAGGGGAAAGTGCCGAAGTAAAACGCCTAGCCGCCCAAGTGAGGCTACTAGTTCATAGTAAATTAACCATCATCGACGTGATGGCAACCGTCATTGCTCGATGCGTTCAACCCCTTCAGCAAAGGATACACCCCCTGTGGCGTTACAACGGAACAAGTGACACCACCCGTTCCCAACGGCAGGGTCCTGCCAATCAGGCGACAATGGCAGCCATACTGGCCGATCTGTTCAAAGGAGAAAAAGAAGATTTCGCTCGACTGTCAGCCAAGGATGGCTATTCGAGTCATAACCCCATCGAATGGGTAAGCCTTTGGCTTTGTTTTCTGAGTTCGGATATTTATGTATAATCCTTCTGATCGAAACTTTCAATCTGTCCGAACAGAGTTGGAGGCACTGGGTCGAGACAGTCAGCTGTCCGGCGCCTCAACCAGAGAGTTATTCTCACGATGACGATCACGGATTCCATGACGATCCGGAGCTTTCAATTGAATACGAGGACGGTTTTTTTTACCAGGAGAGCCTCGACGGCTCCAAGGTGGCTCTTCTAGCCGACCACCCCGGACCACTTCCTTCTTCCACCACTGGTAAAAAGAAGGTCTCTTCCCGTAAAGGGCGAGCGACCCCTGCCAAACCGAGTGTGCCGATCTCTACTCCCAAGGGTCGTCGGTCCACGCGTCGAACATCGTCTACGGCAGCAGGGCCCGTACCAAGCAACAGCAGAAATCCTCCTCATGAGCCAACCGCGGGGACCACCTTGACCATGCACTCAACCAAGAGGTACTTTATTTAATCGTTTAGTTCGGCCACTGTCATGATTGCAATAAGTACTCACAGAATCTCATGTCAAAATACTCAGGAGACGAGTACAGCCACCTTCTTCCGGGAACGTCGCCGAGGCGCCAGGCAACCATCATGAATCAAGGTCTTGTGCTCAGGCTGAACTTGACGCGGAGGCCCCTGTGACAGATCAGCCCCCTGAAGATTTCGAGGACGTCTCGGTCACTAACTCCGAGGTAGAGAGTGTGATGAATCACCGGCGGTGAAAGGAAGCCCTGCGCCACCAAGCGTTTTCCGAATAAGAGTTTAATGCCCTAAGTTCGGTGGACGCATACATGGGAGCTGCCCGAGCTGGCCTTGAGGGAGCCGCTAAACTGATATCGTCCAGCCTGGAGGTGAGTAATCGGTTTTAACAACCAAACACAAATATTAATCTAGTAGCCCCCGAGCCTTGATTTGGTCCGAACGGCCGAGTTAAGGATCTGAATATTGTTTTATTTATAATGTAGGTTTCAAAGCAGCAAAATGAGAAGTTGGTCGAGGAACTCGAGGTGAGCCGAACACAGGTAGAAACCGTGAAGGTCGAGCTTGAGCAAGTGAAGCATTTCACCCGAGAGGCGCACGGTGAGTATGTCAATTTGCCGAATTATTCGACATTCCTGTACTGATCAGAGAGTACTTTATAGCAGCTGAGTCCATAGGGCAGTTGTAGAAAGATTTGGATAGAGCCCAAGAATCTCAAAGGTATGCCGAATCTCAGCATGAGGCTCGCCGCCGTGTGTTGAGCCGAAATCTTGAGGAAAAGAACCGGCTTAAGGTGGAAAACCAGCGGCAAGCCGAAGAACTTGAGAGTTTGAAAACTCAATTGGCTCAAGCTTAAGAAGAGAACCAGAGATTACAGAGGGGCATGTTCTGTAAGTGCACTTATATCTTCGTAATTCCGAAAAGTACCTTTATTATATCAAGTGTAAGGGACATGCTTCATCTCGTGTCTAGGTCTCCTGACCGGGCGGCCCGAGGAAGAAATCGGATCATTCCGAGGGAACCTACTGAAGGAACTGTCCGTCGTACATGAGCGGGCTTGGAGAGCCATGAAGAGCATGACCAAAGCACTCTGGCCTGCTGAGACGCCTCCAGAAGGGATGTCCGAACTGACTGATCGGTTTAAAGGAGCCCGATGTCGTTTTGAGTTATGGAAGACATCGGCTTGTCGAGAGGGAGCGCAGGAGGCGTGGGCAATGGTCAAGACCTGCTTTACCAAACTTAACCCAGAGCATAAGGCTCGGGTTGGGCTGGTAGGGCCGGATGGGCAAGAAGTGCTGCTTCATTTGGTTTACGACCAAGTGATACCCGCCGCTTGTCTTTCGCAAGAAGATTGCACCCTGGATACCATAATAGATAATCTTGACCAGCAGCCAGGTGTTTGATTCTATGTAATTATGTACTTTAGATCAAAAACTGCTCCGTCTATGCTATAAACGTTGTCTTAACCGACCGTCGGCTTCGGCCTCCCTCGCTAAGAGCTTGGGAGTGTTCCATATCGAATGTCCTCCGATAAAAGGAACTTATTTCAGGGAACCAGGCAATCCGGCCATGTGGTGCGAACAGACAGAACGTGCATAGGGAGATATGTTATATTACTTCTTAACGTAAGAAACATCTTCTGAAGAAAATAGTTCCTCTATCGGTACCTTCCTTCAGGTTGCTACGTAGATCGTAAATATCATGGCCGTATACTACTAGTATGCGGATAATGGCTTCTTTGGGAAAATAATCCCAGGCAATGGTGATAACCACCACAAGTTTTTTACTTCCGTCGTGGCCGACCAATTTTCTTCTTAAGATAGCTAGCTTTCAGCTTCACCCGTCTGAGGTACGTATCCGGATGATCCGGTCGTAACAATCGCAGAGGTGCTCCCTTTACCTTCTAGCCGAACAATCGGGAACGTAGGGGGTAAGCACAGGAGCAAGGCAACCCAGCTTGGCCAAAATCTTAGGTCCAATTGATGCATATATTGGCTTAAAAACGATAAGCGAAGTGTGCATGCGCAATACATGTGAATCAGTGCACAGAATATATAATAATCGGCTTTGAGAAGAAGCCCCCAGGTGTTTTTTCGGATAGGACATTTGAAGATGTATGCCGAAAAACTTAACACAAGCTCGGTTTAGCCGAACACATGCTAGAAAATGATATCCAATCCTGTAAAGCTAATATGGAAGGGAAAGAATACGAAAGAAAAAAGGAAAAAGAAAAAGAAGGGTAAGAAATATGACGACACTGGTCTAGTCGTAAAAGCGCCGAAGACGAGCTGCGTTCCATGGGTTTGGTTCGAGGCGATTGTCCGGCGGGTTGCGGAGGCGATAAGCCCCTCCTGTAAGTACTTCGTCAATTATGAAAGGGCCCTCCCACTTGGGATTGAGTTTATGCTTCTGCTTCTCTGGGAGTCATAAGACGAGTTCGCCCACATTATATGCCTTCGCTCTAACCTCCCTGCTTTCGTAGCGCCGAGCCTGCTATTGATAGAAAGTAGAGCGGGCCCGAGCTATATCGCACTCTCCTTCCAAGGCGTCTAAGTCGTCCTGCCGATCTAACTCGGCCTCCTTTTCTTTGTACATGCGCACCCTAGGTGCGTCGTGAATGATATCGCAGGGAAGGACTGCTTCTGCCCCGTAGACCATGAAAAATGGTGTGTATCTCGTTGATCGATTCGGGGTGGTACGCAGACCCCACAGAACAGAGTCAAGCTCCTCTACCCAATTGCAGTCGGATTCATGAAGAGATCGGACCAGACGTGGTTTGATGCCACTCATGATGAGGCCGTTGGCCCGTTCGACTTGTCCATTGGTCTGTGGGTGATACACCGAGGCGTAATCGAGCTTGATGCCCATGTTTGCGCACCAGTCCTTCACCTCCTAGGCGGTGAAATTGGATCCATTGTCCGTTATTATGTTGTGCAGGACACCATAACGATGTACCACGCCGGATATAAAGTCGACTACCGGTCCGGACTTAGCTAATCTTACTGGTTTTGCTTCGATCCATTTGGTGAACTTGTCGACCATGACTAGTAGATATTTATTTTTCATGGTCCCCCTTTAAGTGGTCCGACCATATCCAGCCCCTAGACCGCGAAAGGCGAGGTGATCGGGATAGTCCGAAGAGCTGTCGGGGGTATGTGGCTTTGATTTGCGAATAGTTGACATCCAACACAATGTTGGACAAGTGCTTGGGTGACGGGGTTATTACCCCCGGGTATGCCAAGGGGAGGTGGATCCGGCTCCTCCCCGAAGAAAAACTATACGGCCGGCAGGTCTACGACCGGCTGCCCCTCTGGCCGGCTGGCCCATCGCTGGTTGGTCCGCGACCGGCAGTGAGGAGCCGGCTGGCCCCTGGTCTGCTGGCTCACAGCCGGCTGGACAGGTGCCGGCCACCTGGCCCCCGGCCCGGCGCGCCTGGCCGCCACGCAACTAGCTCGCCCGCTGACCTCCGGGCGGGCAGGTACCCGTCCCGTCCTACTACGGCCGGGTACGCTGACAAGACGCGACCCCCACAACGGACTCCGATGTAGCTACAGCAGCCGCTGACGCACGGACGCGCATGGCTACAGTCCGGCTGACCATACCGCTGACTGAGGACTGATTGGGACCCGGCGGAGCCACAGTACCTCTGCGCCGCCGTCCACTCCGTTACCTGCCCCGGCGTGGCTACAGCGTCGCCAGGCGTATCGCTGACTCCGGCCGGCTGGCGCAAGACGACGCCGGGCAGGGCGGCCCGTGCCGCGGCAGGTGCGCGCGGGCCAATAGAAGGGCCGGCTGGCGGGCCCCAGCTGGCGATGGGACCGCGCAGCTGGCGGGCCCTACGGCCGGGTCCCCCCTTGTAATATCTTAGGAGTATTGTACACCGGGGCGTTGGCCTATAAAACCCCCCGGAGCCCCCATGCATCGGGCACAGAACACACGCACGAAGGCATTCGCCCCTCTCTCACACCCACACGTAGCAGGGGGAGAGGAGCCGGCTGCTCCTTCTTCTACCTCCAGACGAACAGCTCAAGGAGCATCATTGTAACACCTCTCCCAAGCCAACTAGACCAGCAGGACTAGGGGTATTACCTCCCACGGAGGGCCCTGAACCTGGGTACATCGTGTGTCTATCGCCGCTTGTGCCCAATCCCGCTCCCGGAGCCTGTCGGCGTACTTCGGCCCCAACCACTCTCGATAAGCCACCCCATGGCATCTGCCGTGAGAAAACGACAACAGTTGGCGCCCACCGTGGGGCCGAACGCGGCGTCGACCGGAGTCACGCTCCGGGCGGGACCCTTCACCACCTCCCTCGGCCGCCCCGCGTCCGGGCGGAACTGCATGCTCGTGGGGCTTGCTCCGGCAGGTCCTGCGGGCAACGCGGCCGGCCTCTTCGATGAGCGCCACGGCCGCGACCTCGCGCTCGACGTCGCCGCGCTCGCCGAGCGTCTCGGTAAGCTGAGCCTCGCCGACACGCCAGCTGCCGACGAGTACCCTAGCCAGGTGCTCGACTGCCTTGACCCGCCCTCGTCCGTAGGCGCGCTCGCCCCGGGCGAAGCCGGCAACTCCCGCGTCCGCGCGGGGGTGATGGCCACCGTCTCATCCACGACCTCCAGCCGTGCCAGGGCGGAGGCGGACGCGGCCGCCGCGGCCGCTCGCGCCGGCACCTCCGAACCCCTCGGCGCCACGCTCCGGGGCCTCATCACCCCCGTCGCGCCGCCGACGAACCCAGCTACGGCTACGGCCGAGCTGGAGGCGGCTCGCCAGCTGCTGTTCGATGAGGCAACCAGGCTTGCCGCCACCAAGCGCCGGATGGAGTCCACGCAGCGCGAGTATAACTCCGCCTACGGCCTCACCCCCGCCGGTAACGAGCCCAGCCGGCGCGGTGACGTCCGCAACCGCGGCCGTGTGGTCGCGGAAATCCTCGGCGGCCGCCTGCCCGTCTACGACACCCCCGCGGCTAACCTGCGGGCTGCCAAGGTAGCCTACGAGGACCTGGCTACTTTGGTGGGCGAGGAGCGCACCGCGCGCGAGCGACACATCAAGGATCTTATCGACACCGCCAACGCGCAACCAGCCGGCCTCACCCCCGGCGGGGCCGTTTCCGAGGTTCCCCGTCCTGAGGGCGTGGGCACTGGGGCTGCTGACCGTCAGCCGGCCCAGCACTCCAGTTCCCCTCACCCCTCCGGCCGGCGGGCCGAGGGAAGCAACGTTCGGCGTTCCCAGCTGCGCGGGATCGAGCAGCCGGCCGTGAATAGCCGGCGCAGCAACAACCCGGCTGGCAGCAACCACCGCGACGAGGCGCCGGCTGGCGGCAGCCGACGCAGCCAGGACCATACCCCGCCTCCGCGGCGGGAGCGCGCCCGCTCTCCCGCCCCAACTGTTCGCCCCGAGCTCGCCGCTCGGCTCGGCCCGCGTGTCCCGCGGAGCGAGAACGACGTGCGGACCCGCATCGAGCGACTGGCGCAGTCGGCCCTCCTCGAGGAGGAGGGCTCGATTGGCCCAGCGTGCTTCGGCCCCAGGATTCGCAACGAGCCGTTTCCAGCCGGCTTCACTCTCCCACGCGACACCCCGAAGTATAGCGGCTCCGCCAAGCCGGAGGACTGGCTGGTCGACTACGCCACGGCGGTCGGCATCGCCAGGGGAAACAAGCGCGTAGCTGTGCGCTACGCCCCCCTTATGCTAACCGGCTCGGCCCGGACCTGGCTTAACAGCTTGTCGGCCGGCAGCATCAACACCTGGACGGACTTCGAGGAAGCATTCGTCCGCAACTTTACCGGCACCTACAAACGGCCGGGCCGGCCCCGCGAGCTGGCCATGTGCGTCCAGGGGCCGGAGGAGCCCCTCCGAGACTACCTCACGCGCTAGACCGAGCTTCACACCTCCTGCGAGGGGGTGCACGAGGTACAAGCCATCCAGTACTTTGTCGAGGGTTGCCGCGACGGCACTCACCTCAAGCACAAGCTCTTGTGCTCCGAGCCGGCCACCCTGGCGGACTTAATGGCCAAGGTAGACAAATACGCCACGGCCGACTCCGCGATGCGGATGAAGGTCGCCACGCCGGCCAAGCCGACTCCGCCGCCCGCCGCGCCGCGGGCGGCCGCCTACAACCGGTAGCAGCAGAACAACAAACGTAAGCCTGACCAGCCGGACCCCCGCTACGGGAGCCGGCAGGTCGCCACTATCGAAGAAGAGCAACCGGCTGCCCAGGCCCCCAGCCAGCGTCAGCGCACCGGCAAGGCCGCCTGGCAGCCCAAGCTCACCTTCGAGCAAATGCTCGACCTACCCTGCAAGCACCATTCTGGGGCCAAGCCGGCCACCCATACGCTCCGACAATGCAGCTTCTCCCAGCGGCTGGCCCGAGGCGAGGGCCTTCCGGCTCCCCGCGAGCCGGCTCCGGCCCAGGCCCCGCCGCCTGCTCCGGCCCCGGCAGCCAATGACGGCCGCCTCCATGACCGGTTCCCCCGCCAGGACGGGTCCTATGTCGTCTTCACCAGCGAAGCAACCGACAAGCATAGCGTGCGCCAGCGCCGGCACGAGGTGAACGCCGTCGCGCCCTCGGTCCCCCAGTTCATGCACTGGTCCAAGAAGCCGGTCACCTGGAGCCGGGCGGACCACCCGGCCGTGATGCCAAACCCGGGCAGCCACGCCCTCGTCCTCGACCCAACCATCGTCTCCGAGAGGCGCACCTGCCATTTCTCGCGGCTGTTGGTCGACGGAGGCAGCAGCATCAACATCCTCTATCGCGACACAATGATCAAGCTGGGGCTCAAGGAGGAAGACCTGCGAACAAGCCATATAGTTTTCCACGGCATCGTGCCGGGAAAGTCCTGCACCCCCATCGGCAAGATCGAGCTCGATGTCCTCTTCGGCGACCAGAGCCATTTCCGCCACGAACCAGTATGGTTCGAGGTGGTGGACCTCGACAGTCCCTACCACGCGCTGCTTGGCAGGCCGGCTCTCGTCAAATTCATGGCGGTCCCCCATTACGCCTACCTCAAACTCAAGATGTCGGGCCTCAAGGGCATCATCACCATCGCCGGCAACTACAAGATGTCAATCGAGTGCGCTCGTGACAGCAGCCGGCTAGCCGAGGCCCTGGAGATAGCGGAGGAGAAGCGGCAGCTCGACCGGCTCGTGGCGCACGCCTCCAACGTGCCGGCCGTGCCAGCTCCCCCGTCCCAGACAACCGGCGAGGCATCGTTCCAGCCGTCCAAAGACACCAGGCAGGTGCCGCTCGACCCGGCCAACCCCAAGCAGTGCGTCACCATCGGCGCCAACCTCAGCAGCAAATAGGAAGGCGAGCTCGTCGACTTCCTCCGTGAGAATCGGGACATCTTTGCATGGTCTCCCAAAGACATGCCGGGTGTTCCGAGGAAGTTTGCCGAGCACAAACTTCATGTGCGGCCGGATGCAAAGCCGGTCAAGCAACCCCTGCGCCGTTTCTCCGAGGAGAAGTGGCGTACCATAGGAGAAGAGATCGCCCGGCTGCTCGCAGCCGGCTTCATCATGGAAGTGTTCCACCCGGACTGGCTGGCCAACCCAGTCCTGGTGCTGAAGAAAAACAAGACATGGCGCATGTGTATCGACTACACAAGCCTGAACAAGGCATGTCCCAAAGACCCGTTCGCCCTGCCACGGATCGATCAAGTTATCGACTCCACGGCCGGCTGCGACCTGCTGTCTTTCCTGGACGCCTACTCAGGCTACCACCAGATCAAACTGGACCCGGCCGACCGGCTGAAGACCTCCTTCATCACCCCTTTCGGGGCCTACTGCTACATCACCATGTCCTTCGGCCTGAAGAATGCGGGCGCCACTTTCCAGCGCTGCATGCAGAAGTGCCTCCTGCCGCAGATCGGCAGGAACGTCCACGTCTACGTAGACGACATCGTCGTCAAGACCAAGAAGCATTTCAGCCTCCTCGACGATCTCCGGGAGACCTTCGCCAACTTGCGTGAATACAAGATCAAGCTAAACCCGGAGAAGTGCGTGTTGGGCGTGCCAGCCGGCCAGCTCCTGGGTGTCTTCGTGTCCGCCCGCGGCGTCGAAGCTAACCCAGAGAAGATCAGGGCCATCGAGCGCATGCACAAACCGGCCAAGCTCGTCGACATTCAGAAGTTCGCCCGCTGTCTTGCCTCTCTCAGCCGGTTCATCAGCCGGCTGGGCGAGAGGGCTCTGCCTCTTTACCAACTCATGAGGAAGTCGCCCAAGTTCGAGTGGAACGACCAGGCGGACGCGGCGTTCCGCGACCTCAAGCGCGCGCTCTCCAGCGCCCCCATCCTGGTGGCACCGGCTGAGAAGGAGCCGATGCTCGCGTACATCGCGGCCACCACCCGCGTGGTCAGCGTCGTGTTGGTGGTGGAGCGGCCGGAAGAGGGCAAAACGCTGCCGGTCCAGTGCCCCGTCTACTACCTCAGCGAGGTCCTATCCGCCTCCAAGCAGAACTACCCCCACTACTAGAAAATGTGCTACGGCATATACTTCGCCACCCAGAAGGTCAAGCAGTACTTCCAGGAGCACACCATCACCGTGGTGAGCACGGCCCCGCTCGGCGAGATCACGAGCGGCCGGGACGCCACCGGTCGGATCGCCAAGTGGGCCATCGCCCTCGCTGACCACGAGATCCGGTACGAGCCACGCACCGCCATCAAATCACAGACCATGGCGGATTTCCTCGTCGACTGGGCTGAGACCCAGTTCGTGCCGCCTCCCCCGGACTCCACGAATTGGCGCATGCATTTCGACGGCTCGAAAATGCGAACCGGCTTGGGAGCCGGCATCGTCCTGTCGTCCCCTAAGGGGGACCAGCTCAAGTACGCGCTCCAAATCCTCTTCACCACCTCCAACAACGTCGCCGAGTACGAGGCGCTCATCCACGGCCTCCGGCTCGCCAAGGAGATCGGAATCCAGCGCATCATCTACTTTGGCGACTCCGACCTCGTGGTGCAGCAGGTCACTGGCGAATGTGACGCCAAGGACGCCAACATGGCCAGCTATCGCTTCCTCGTCCAGCAGCTGACCGGCTCCTTCGAGGGCTGTGAGTTCCACCACGTCCCCCGAGCGGACAACGAGGCGGCCGATACGTTGGCAAAAATCGGCTCCACCCGGCAGGCCATCCCAGCCGGCGTCTCTCTCGAACGGCTGCTCAAGCCTTCTATCAAGCCTTCTCCCGAATCGGAGTCTATCTTCGTACCAGCTGCTCCGGCAGCTCCGCCGGCGCTGCCGGCTCCGGCTTCCCCGCCGGCACCATCGGCTCCGGCGACAACGACAGCGCCAACATTGCCGGTTCCGGCATCCGGCACCCCTGCGATGACCGGCTCCGACCCTACGGCCGTCCTAATGGTAATCACCACTGTCCCAATCCCGAGGGCTGGCGAGCCAGCCCCGGGGGCTGGCAAGGTGATCCCGGGGGCTGGCGAGCCGGACCCGGGGACTGGCGGGCCGGTCCCGGGGACTGGCGGGCCGGTCCCGGGGACTGACGGGCCGGCTCCGGCTGCCCCCGACATCCCACTCGAGCTCGAGCCGGCCCCCGTCTCGGCCCCCTCGTGGGCACAGCCCATCCTGGCTTTCCTCCTACGCGGCGAGCTCCCCCCTGACGAGGACAAAGCCCGGCAGATCCAGCGCCGCGCCCCAGCTTACAACATCATCAACCACGAGCTAGTACATCGCAGCACCACCGGCGTGTTCCAACGCTGCGTCGAACCGGAGAAGGGACAAGAAATCCTCCTCGACATCCACCAGGGCGAATGCGGGCACCACGCCGCCTCTAGAACCCTGGTGGCCAAGGCCTTCCGCCACGGTTTCTACTGGCTGACGGCCTTGGAAGAGGCCAAGCGACTGGTCGACAAGTGCGAAGGGTGTCAACGCTTCAGCACGTAGAGCCACCTGCCGGCCATGGCCCTCCAGACCATCTCACTTTCGTGGCCCTTTGCCGTCTGGGGGCGGGACATGGTAGGACCCTTCAAGACCGCCCGAGGTGGCATGACGCATCTGCTGGTGGCTGTCGACAAGTTCACCAAGTGGATCGAGGCCAGACCCATCAAGAAGCTGGACGGCCCCACGGCCGTCCGGTTCATCGAAGACATCACGGTCCGCTACGGCGTTCCCCACAGCATCATCACCGACAACGGCACGAACTTCGCCAAGGGCGCGCTAGCGCGTTTCTGCTCCAAGCAGGGCATCCGGCTCGATTTGGCGTCCGTCACCCACCCACAGTCAAACGGCCAGGTCGAGAGAGCCAACGGCCTGATCCTGTCCGGCATCAAACCCCGGCTCGTGGCGCCACTGATAAGGTCAGCCGGCTGCTGGATCGAAGAACTGCCGGCTGTCCTTTGGAGCCTCAGGACCACGCCCAACCGGTCGACCGGCTACACCCCGTTCTTTCTCGTGTATGGGTCCGAGGCAATCATCCCCACGGGGTAGAAAAGCACTCACCACGTGAACACCTCCTAAAGAGTAGTAGCCGGACAGGTCCAACCGGACCATATTCCCTTCAGAAACGCGCCTCTACCGGCTCGCCCCAACCCTAGCCGGACGACTCTAAAAACCATGCGTTTTCCCTAAGGACGATGCCCCGTCCCTGTCCCAGACCGGCTCCCGGCTGGCCGACAGGCGGGGCGGAAGCCGGAAGAAACCCGTGCGTGAAATACGAGTCAAAAGGCAAGGGGGCAGGGGAGGAGCCGGCATGCAAATGCTTTAACATCAAACAAATTCACAAGTCATAAACAAAAGGCCACCGGCCAAGGGTTCATTACAATACACCCCCAGTGGGTGGAAATGCGTCTTCTCAAATAAACGAGTTTTTTCGCAAGAGAAAAAGGAACGAAGCGCGCAGGACCGCTCATACCGCCGGGGCGTCGCCGGCCGGCTCAACAGTTCGCCCAGGGGACGCCGCAGCCTTCGGGTCTGCCTCCGTGGTCTCCGTGGCCTCGGTGTCGCTGCCGGTGCTGGAATCGGTGCCCTCGTCAGCAACTTCGTCGTTCTCAGGGCCCTGAGGATTGCCAAAGGAGTCTTCGGCAACCGGCTCGCCGTCTTCACCCAGCGCCGGCAGGAGTACGTCCGGGTCGACATACGAGGCCAGCTCGTTGGCCCGGCGGACGAGGGCATCCTCGCGAGCGAGCCGTTCCGCCTCGGGGACCTCGCGCATCGTGGCCAACCGGTCCAGGTTGACGCCGCTGTACCACGACGTAACGAACCGGAGAGCCATCTGTGCCCCGGCCCGAGCCGCCGACTCTTTCCAGACACCGAGCCGGGCCACCGCGTTCTCCAGCCACAGCGCCACGCGGCCCTCCGGGGCTCCACGACCCGGCTAGAGGGCCGCAATCACCTCCTTGCCGGCCGTGAGGAGCCGGTCCGTGCAGCGCCGGACGTGAAGCAGCCGGTTCTCAACGGCCAGCGCAAGCTCCGGCACGTCCCAGCCGGTGTGCTCCTCAATCTCCTGCCCACGCCGCCGCAGGCACTCCCGGTGATCCGCCACAGCCTGCTCAGCGCGGCGCTGGGTCTCCGGGAACCGGTCTGGAGATCGAGGAGAATCAACAAATAAGACGAAAGCAGGTCGAAAGCAGTCGGCGAAGGAAGAAAAGATTTAAACAAAGCTTACTCTGGAAAGACTCGTCCGTCTCGAGGGTAAACTGGAGGCCCGCGCTCTTCTCCCTCTATAGCGCCTCCTCCGCATGAGCAAGGGCAACCCCGCGCGTCTCGAGCTCCCCCTTGAGGCGATCCACCTCAACCTGAAGAGCGGTGGCCCGCTGGGTGGCGTCGGCCGCTTGCTTGGCGGCGTCCTCCCGGGCCGCCACCTCCCGCTGCAGCTCCGCGGTCAG
Organism: Elymus sibiricus; assembly: GCA_039707655.1. Classification (NCBI taxonomy): domain Eukaryota; kingdom Viridiplantae; phylum Streptophyta; class Magnoliopsida; order Poales; family Poaceae; genus Elymus; species Elymus sibiricus. The sequence goes on from CM077663.1 coordinate 339,581,911, forward strand.
GCGCTCCCGCTCCGACGTGGCCGTCTGGAGCTCCTGCCCCAGCCGGCCCCGCTCCGACGTAGCCGTCTGGAGCTCCTGCCCCAGCTGGTCCCACTCGGAGGCCAGCTCATCCCTTTTCTGCCGGATCGGGACCAGCTCATCTGCATCAAAAACCAAGCATAAGCCACTCGAAAGCAGAAGACCCGGACCGGCTGCCGCGCAGCCGGCCCGACCCTCGGGGGCTACACCCAGTGGGTGCGCTCGCGCGCCCCCACTTGAATAGGTGTACCTTGCGCTCTCTTCAACTCCTCTTGGACCCGGTAGTAACCAGTCTTGCCGCGGTTGTGGATGCGGACCGCCTCATTGAAAAGCACCTGCCGCCTGGCGTTCTCAGCCTGCCCGCGCCACGAGACGAAAGTGAGACAAGTAAGAAAGGGTTAGATCCGGCCCGGCTGCCACGCAGCCGCGCAGCCGGCCGAAATCTCGGGGGCTACACCCACCGCCGCCTCCACGCGCCGAAAGTTGATCTCGGCAGCCTCCGCGAACCGGGCCAGCCCCTCACAGCAGTGCGCCATGATGCGGCCGGGCTCCCCAGGCACGAGGGCCGGGGCGCCGGCTGGCGCGGCCGGAGCGGCCGTGACGAGGGCCGGCGCCTCCCAGTCTCGGATCACGTCCAGCATGGTCCGCGCCGACCGGCTGGACCCGCCGCTCGACCCGGCGTCCACAACAGCAGCAGCCGGTGGAGGGCTGGCGGTGACCACCAAGGCACGGGAGCCGGCCTCGGGCCCCTCCGTGACCGGCACCACCGGCTCCGCCACCTGCCGGACCGGCTCGACTGCCGGCAGGGCCGGCTCCCTCCTCCCATCGGCGGGTGCCTCCGGCGCCGTCTCCGGCGTGGTCGGGGCATCGGGCTCGCCGCCCGCGGCCGGCTCGGTGGCGGGAGGGGTCACCACCGCCTCCCCCCGCTGCGTCGTTTCCGCGGCCAGCACGGAGGTCGCTCCTGCCGGCCGGATCACCTCCGTCGCGGGTGGAGCCCCGGACGTCTCCACGACCGGCTTTTGCAGCTCGATCGACGAGGGCCTTGACCTCCGCGTCGACTCCGCAGCGGAGTCCGTCGCACGCTTCGGGTCGGCGGACCGCCTTCGCCTCGCGCCGCTCGAGGCCCCCGAGCGCGCGGGCGTGCCCTTCGCCCCCGCCTTCGCGGCCAGCACCTCCGCAAGCCGCCTCTTCTCTTCCCGCACCGTGGCCGCGTGCTCCCGCGCCTGCAAGGTGGCGGCATCCGCCGGGCCGGCAGTCGACTCCGTATCATGGAGCTCGATGGCGTCGCAAGGGCAGACAAAGAAACAGGGCCTCAGGCGCTCGCCGGTTCGCAAAACCAGAAAACCAGTAAAAGTCCGGAAAAAAGTACTTACCCGGCGACAACGGGCAGGACCCGCTTGGCTCGAGCCGGCGGCTTCGCGGCGGCCGCTCGCGCTCTCTTGCGAGCCGGCGGCTGTGTCGACGGCTGCCCCGCAGCCGGCCTCTTCTCCCGGCGCGACGCCTCGGCCGTCTGACTGCGAGCCGGCCGCTCCTCGCTCCGTCCGCGTGTCTCCTGCCGAGCTGCGGGGGGTGGCGCGTCCAGGATCCGAACATCATCATCGTCATCATCGTCATCATTGTCGTCAGTCCAATCTTTGATGGAGGGTCCGGAGGGGAACTCACCAGCCGCTCTTGACCCGCCGGCTCCCGGGTCGCCCATCGCGATGTCCGCCTCGTCCTCTCCCGTGGAATCACCCCCCTCTTCGATGCCACCCCCCGGCTCGAAGTCCTCCGCGTCGGACTTGGCGCGCTCCGCCTGGAAGACCTGGGGGTGCGGGCCGTCCGGTGTGTTCTGTCGCACGGAGTGCTGTGGTCAGCATGATGTGTGAGTGGGAATGGCCGGCTGGAGAAACAAAGGGGGAGAGAATTACCGCGGCAGGGCGTACCAGGGGCGCCGGGTCGTGCCGGCTGTATGACAGCTTGCCGAACCTCCAAGTCCCCGGCTTCAGCTTAAAATTGGTGATGGCGTTCACCCGCTTCGCCACCTGGGATGGCGACTGGTCGAAGGTGGATAGCCGGCAGGGGTCTCGCTGGCCCGACATGTCGCAAATCCGGTGCAGCCTCTGCTGCAGAGGCAGCACCCAGCGATCGATAAAGGCGGCCACCAGATCGGCCGCGACCAGCCCCTCGCCGGCTCTCATGGTCTTGAGCCGGGCCAGCTCCACGGCGACGTCCGCAAACGGCCCGTCGCCCGACCAGTTGATCCCGGAAGACGGAGCGTTGACGAAGGCCGGCAGCCGGATGTAGTCCCGCGCCGGGTCGACGTTCTTCACGTAGAAGAACGTCCGATGCCACCCCTTGACGGATTCGACGAGGGTGACGCGGGGGAACAAAGGGCCCCGGACGCATATCACCGCACCCCCGCAGGCGTATGGCCCGTCGTCGTTCCTCAGGCCCTTGAGGTAGAAGAGCTTCCTCCACAGCTCCACGAAGGGGAGGACGCCGAGGTAGCCCTCGCAGAGCATCACGAAGCTCGAGAGCAGGAGGATGGCATTGGGCCCGAGGTGGTGCGGTTGAAGATAAAACGTGTCCATAAAATAGCGGCAGAACTGGCTCACCGGCAATCCGAAGCCTCGTGAGAAATGCCAAGCGAAAACCACGAACTCCCCTTCCTAGGGATCAGGTTCCGCCTCACCGCCCGGCGGACGGGCGGCGACGTGGTCCTCCGACGGGAGCATCCGCGCGCGGTGAAGGCGCGCGATGTCCTCCTCGGTGATGATGGACCCATCCCAGCTACCGGAGGGTCGGACGGCCATCTCCGAGATAGCCGTGCGCGAGGAAGGAGATGGGTGGTGCGGCGACGCGAACCAAAGCGACGAGCGGCGCGAGAGAAAGAAGACGAAGGGAGGCGAAGGGGAGAGGGGCGCGTGAGCTGCCTCCGCCCCTCCCCCTCCCCTTATAAACGTGGGGCGGCGCCTGGGAGGCGCAGGGATTAACTGCGCCCACTCCCCCGGGAAACCCGCGGGATGTGAGCGTCGTGCGCTGCGGCCGCTGGGGTCCAGGCACAGAGGATCCCAGCCTGCGGCCCGAGGCCTACCAGGCTAGGCCCGCGGCCTATCGGGCTAGGCCCAGGGAGGCATCCCGTCGGGCCACAGGCGCGGGACCAACGGCATCATTACGTCCCGCATGGCGCGCTGCGGTCCGGCGCGAGACTCGAAGCGGCGCGGCTGGACCCGAGGCGTCGGAAGCAACGACCGGCGCTGCCAGATGAAGCCGCCGGTTGCCCCTCGTCAGGCGAACACGGGCCCCTGCCGGCTTCGGGGACTACTGACGGGGTTATTACCCCCGGGTATGCCAAGGGAAGGTGGATCCGGCTCCTCCCCGAAGAAAAACTATACGGCCGGCAGGTCTACGACTGGCTGCCCCTCTGGCCGGCTGGCCCATCGCCGGCTGGTCCGCGACCGGCAGTGAGGAGCCGGCTGGCCCCTGGTCGGCTGGCTCACGGCCGGCTGGACAGGTGCCGGCCACCTGGCCCCCGGCCCGGCGCGCCTGGCCACCACGCAACTAGCTCGCCCGCTGACCTCCGGGCGGGCAGGTACCCGTCCCATCCTACTGCGGCCGGGTACGCTAACAAGACGCGACCCCCACAACGGACTCCGATGTAGCTACAGCAGCCGCTGACGCACGGACGCGCATGGCTACAGTCCGGCTGACCATACCGCTGACTGAGGACTGATTGGGACCCGGCGGAGCCACAGTACCTCTGCGCCGCCGTCCACTCCGTTACCTGCCCCGGCGTGGCTACAGCGTCGCCAGGCGTATCGCTGACTCCGGCCGGCTGGCGCAAGACGACGCCGGGCAGGGCGGCCCGTGCCGCGACAGGTGCGCGCGGGCCAATAGAAGGGCCGGCTGGCGGGCCCCAGCTGGCGATGGGACCGCGCAGGCGGCGGGCCCTACGGCCGGGTCCCCCCTTGTAATATCTTAGGAGTATTGTACACCGGGGGGTTGCCTATAAAACCCCCCAGAGCCCCCATGCATCGGGCACAGAACACACGCACGAAGGCATTCGCCCCTCTCTCACACCCACACGTAGCAGGGGGAGAGGAGCCGGCTGCTCCTTCTTCTACCTCCAGACGAACAGCTCAAGGAGCATCATTGTAACACCTCTCCCAAGCCAACTAGACCAGCAGGACTAGGGGTATTACCTCCCACGGAGGGCCCTGAACCTGGGTACATCGTGTGTCTATCGCCGCTTGTGCCCAATCCCGCTCCCGGATCCCGTCGGCGTCCTTCGGCCCCAACCACTCTCGATAAGCCACCCCATGGCATCTGCCGTGAGAAAACGACGACATTGGGCGTCCGCTCGAGCGGTGGGCCAAAAGAATCCGGCTTGAAAGGCTTTGCTTAGTAAGGCCCGTGCTGCGGTGTGGTGGACGCCCATGCTTGCATGGACTTCGGCCAGAAGCTACCTTCCTTCTTCTTCAGATATGCACCGTTGGAGTATCCTTGTAGTTATTTTCTTATATAACTCACCCTCGTGGACCTTATAGGCCTTGGATCGCCGAATTATGCGTCTCGCCTCCGTCTGGTCGTCGGGGAGTTCTTGGCGGAGAAGGTAGGCAAGGAAGGGCTCGGTCCATTGTGCGATTACTGCCATGACCTCATGAACCGAGGGTGTTTCTTCAATTATGGAACCTCCGATGATTTGCTCATCTGGTTCATTTATAGGAGGGACAATCTCTTCCGTACTGATGGCTCCAGCGCCTTTATTCTCGTCCTGCCATACCACCGATGACTTGGAAAGCCGTTCAAGGAAGGTGTTTTTCGGGACGGGTCGCGCTTGGCCCCCATACGGGCGAGTATGTCAGCAGCCTGATTGCTGTCTCTAGCGACATGGTGGAATTCTAGCCCCTCGAACCGTGCGGATATTTTAAGAACAACATTTCTGTATGCTACCATCTTTGGGTTTTTAGCATCGAATTCGCCGTTGATTTGAGAGATGGCGAGATTAGAATCTCCCCGTACTTCAAGCCATTGTATACCCATCGATGCTGCCATCCGAAGCCCGTGCAATAGTGCTTCGTATTCGGCCGCATTGTTGGAATCGGCGTACATGATCTGCAACACGTACCGGACGTTGTCTCCCGTGGGAGATGTGAGGATAACTCCGGCCCCCAGTCCGGCCAGTGTCTTGGATCCGTCGAAGTACATCGTCCAATGGGAGTATGTACTATATTCTCTGGGGAGCTCGGCCTCTGTCCATTCGGCAAGGAAATCGGACAACACCTGAGATTTAATAGCTCGTCGTGGCTTATAGGCGATTTCGAAAGGAAGGAGTTCGATGGCCCATTTGGCTATGCGGCAGGTGGCATCCCTGTTATTGATTATATCATTCAGGGGTACTTCGGATGCCACCGTTACCGAACATTCTTGAAAGTAGTGTCTGAGCTTTCGTGATGCCATAAACACTGTATAGGCTATCTTCTGGTAGTGCGGATATCTGGACTTGCATGGCGTTAGCACTTCTGACACATAGTAGACTGGCTTTTGCACCCGGAATTTGTGACCCTCGTCCTCTCGTTCGACGACGAGCACCGCACTAACCACTTGATTGGTGGAAAAGATGTACAGTAGCATTGGTTCGCCAGCGCCTGGTGCCGTGAGTATGGGGTTGCTAGCCAGCAGTGTTTTAATTTCCTCTAGTGCAGCCGTTGCTTCATCGGTCCACTCGAAGTTTTTGGTCCGTTTCAGCAGCCTGTAGAGCGGTAAAGCCTTTTCACCAAGGCGGGAGATAAAGCGGCTCAAAGCCGCCATGCAGCCCGCCAGCCTTTGGACGTGCTTTAGCTCTGTAGGAATCGCAAGTTGAGATAGGGCGCGGATCTTAGCAGGATTCGCTTCTATTCCTCTATGGGAAACAATGAATCCGAGTAGTTTACCAGCGGGAACTCCAAAGACACATTTGTCCGGATTGAGCCGTTTATCATATTCCCGTAGACTAGCAAAAGTTTGCCTGAGGTCGTCTATCAGCTGGCTGACGTGTTTGGTCTTAATGACCACGTCGTCCACATATGCCTCGACTGTTTTACCAACTTGTTTTTCGAGACATGTCTGAATCATACGCTGGTATGTGGCACCTGCGTTTTTTAGCCTGAAAGGCATTGTGTTAAAGCAGAATGGCCCGTAGGGGGTGATGAATGCAGTTGCAGCTTGATCGGATGGTATCCGGAATAAGCGTCGAGGAAGCACAATGAGTCGTGTCCGACTGTGGCGTCAATAATCTGGTCTATGCGTGGTAAGGGGAAAGGGTCCTTGGGGCAAGCTTTATTAAGGTCTTTGAAATCGACACACAGCCGCCAGGATTTATCTTTCTTCGGTACCATCACCAGGTTTGCCAACAACTCGGGGTGTTTGATTTCTCTTATGAATCCGGCCTCCAGCAATTTTGCTAGTTCTTCGCCCATAGCTTGTCGCTTGGGTTCGGAAAATCGGCGTAGAGCCTGTTTGACGGGCTTGAAGCCTGCGATTATGTTCAGACTGTGCTCTGCTATCCGTCGTGGGATTCCTGGCATATCTAAAGGATGTCAGGCGAAGATATCCCAGTTTTCTCGTAAAAATGTTCGCAGTGCTTCATCCACCATGGGTTCCAGCTGAGCTCCGATGGACGCTATTTTATTGGGGTCCGTTGGATGTACCTGAAATTTGACGATTTCATCTGCAGGTTTAAAGGACGTGGGTTTGGGCCTCTTGCAAAGGACCACATCATCCTTGTCCACTGTTGGTCAATTCCTCTGCTGCAAAGGTCTCAGCTAGTGCCTCGAGGGCGAGCGTTGCTGTTCTGTTTTCGGCTCGAAGGGCTCTATTCGGGTCACTTGTGATTGTGATCACCCCGTTTGGGCCCGGCATTTTGAGCTTCATATACCCGTAATGTGGTATAGCCTGAAATCTTGTGAAAGCGTCACGCCCCAAAAGAGTGTGGTAACTGTCGGTGTCAAATCTGGCATATCTCGTAGTAGGGGTCCTAAGCTAGGCGTCTTGGAGCGATGGTAACACGGACACAGGATTTTACCCAGGTTCGGGCTCTCTCGAAGAGATAATACCCTACGTCCTGCTTTTGATTGTATTCATATGGGGTGTTGTACAGAGTACATGTATCTACCACGAGATTGTTCTAATGAATATATGATTGTCTATTGACTAGCTTGGCCTCGGTTTATATAATGTACCGTAGGCCTAGGGTTTAGAGTAGTCCTTGTCTTGTGTGCCAAGTCTTGTGGAATCTCCCTTGTATGCGTCATGGGCTGCCCGAAGTGGCCCATTAGTGAATCGCCCTGGGGGTCCTCGGCCCGACCCACTGGTCGGGAGACGACGTGGTGAGTACCCCCTAGTCCAGGACACCATCAGTAGCCCCCTGAACCGGTCTTCAAGTTGGGGACGCTCCTCGGTTCTTTCGAATAGTTCTTTGTCTTCGGTCGTCGGCCTTGGAAACTGGTTCAACAAATCTTCCCATCTTCGATCTTGAGGATCACCGAGCTGAATCCAAAGAGTTCACACGTCGGGCATCCGAGGAGCCCCATTAAGTGCTCGGCCTTTATCAATGCCTTGTAATGTTTACGCCATACTTCGGGGTCGAAGTGTTTCCCGTGCGGCGGTGTCCTCTTGCATCCGAGCTCCAACGCCGAACTGCATCTGAGGTATCTTTTTGCAGCCGAGCTCCAACGCTGATCGGCATCTGAGCGCCAATGACAGGCTGCGTCCGAGCTCTGACGCCGGATTGTGTCCGAGCTCCAACGCTGGTCGGCATTTGAGGTGTCATAAATTACCTCGGTCTCCGAAAATTTGAAGGACTTCATCCGAGCTTAAATGCCGGAATAGTCTTTTATGGAGCCAACCATTCACATCCGAGATTTATGCCGGACTGCTTCTGAGGCGTCTCCGATCTTGAGCTTTATGCCGGACTACTTCCGAGCTCCAACTCCGGACTGCATCCGAGCTCCAATGATGATCAGCGTCCGAAGTATCATAAACTACCTTGGGCCTTAAAAAATTAAAGGAATTCATCCGAGCCTAATGTCGGAAATGCTCTCTATGGAGCCAGCCACTTGCGCCCGAGCTTTATGCCGGACTGCTTTCGAGGTGGTGCACCACCCCAACCGTGGGCTGATTTTTTGTGGATATTTTAGATTGGTGCAATTTATTCTCTGCCGAGATATATAGCCAGTAGCCCTCAAGGTGTGTGTCGGTCTATAACCCGAGATGCGCCTGAAGGAAAAAAATAATCAAAATAAAACCACTAATCCCAGTAGCCCCTGAGACTTAGGTCGATTTGCAAAATTGGCCTGAGGATCAAGTTCTTGCTCGGCGGCATACGTTAGGGATGTAAACGCGGTACGTAGTAGTTTCCGAGACTCGGGTTGGGTGCGGCCGACCAACCTAAGGATCGAATCTCCTCGGAAACCATATTGCACTTTGGGTTTGCTGCATGCAATAGCCCCCGAGCCTTAATTTAGGCACGGGCGGTCGAATTAAGGATCGATATTTGTTTGACACAAACTTTGTTACGCTCGACACAATTTATGTGTAATGATTCTATGTATCCAAGTACTTTACATCATTAATGCTCGGATCCGCATTGTACAAGACTTTGTTGACCGACCATCGGCTTCAACCTCCTCGGCCAGTAGCCGAGGAGTGTTTGTCCTACTTTATAAAGCCTTTATGAGGGCAAAGATTGACGGCAAACAAGGTAATCCGGCCATATGGTTTTATAAACAAAGGTACGCGGAGAGATATGTTATATTACTATTTAACGTAAGAAACATCTTCTGGGAAAAATAGTTCCTTTATAAGTTCCTTTTCCCAGGCTATCATGTTGACCATGATCGTGAAACCTCAACTCCGATCAATGTGGGAGGAAAATATTGAGGATTTAGTTCGGGGAAAGTTTCCGAACTCTGTGGTCCTTAGTGAACCTAAATTTTCACTTCCGTCGTTGCCGACCAATTATTTTCTTTAAGATGGCTAGCTTTCGGCTTCACCCAGTTTGAGGTACTAACTCGGATGACCCAGAAGTAACAATCACAGAGGTGCTCCCTTTACCCCCTAGCCGAACAATCGGGAACGTAGGGGGTAAGCACAGGAGCCAAGCAACCCAGCTTGCACAAAATCTTAAGTCAAATTGATGCATATTTATGGCTTTATAACGATGATTACGGAAGGCAGCACGCGCATATTGAATACAAATGCTTTTATGCTATATGCTGTTTTGACTCCTTTGTGACCGTTTATCATCTGAGAGTGGCCCATCCTCGGCTTCTACCCCTTTGTAGATGCTACGCAGGATGTTTCCGCAGTAACAAGACAACCCTTAGCCGACGTCTCGGTCCCCGGAGGCGGTTGTGTTAGCGGAAACGAAGCAATTAGATATTTAGGCTTTATAACTTTCACTTGGTCATGGGAGCTTAAAGTTTGGGAAGCCAGTTACTAGCCCCCAGTTAGTGTTCGGCGTCAGCCGAGGTCAAGCCGTTAATACTCCGGCCAATTTTATGAAAGGCCCGTTATTTAATACAGTCATCGGATCGCCGACCAGTTTATGCTTATTGTGACAGTCAGTTTTCGGCTTTCTCCACTGAGGTACTTGACCAGTTAACCCGGAAGTGCAATCGCAGTGGTTCTCCCTTTGCACTCCTAGCCGAACAAAGCGGAACGTAGGAGGCAAGCATAGGAGCCGGGCAACCCAACTATTGACCGAAGACACAATTCGAAACCGGTGCATATAAAGCAATATCCGAGAACGTTTTGCTGAGGACTCCTCGGAGTGCCATGGCTTTTGGTGGGTTCGGCTTTAGTCGCAGCCCCCCGTTGATACTGCCGATGCTTTAAAAGTGTTCTGCAAGAATTATGATCGGAAAAAAAACAAAAGTTTATGCAAAAAACTTTATGTTTAGATAAAAGGAAATTGTGCCAATCCGAAACTGGTCTTAAAATTAATATGTGCTTCGGTCGTGCTTTAACATGATACATCCGATCTCCGGCCTCCATATCCCGAAGGCGGAGTGTTTCTCCGAGACATGTTTAGCGAACTAAACTCGAGCGGCTTTAGAAAGAAACCAGGCTATCCGGCAATTGACCACACACTAGTGTCAGAAAAAGGAGTAGTAGAAAAACACCTTGCAACGACCAAGAAGAAAACACATTTATTATAAAACGGCTCATATAAATTTAAGAGCCCCCAAGTGACTTGGGTAAAAGAATTTTATGTATAATGATTATATGTACCGAAGTACTTATATCATATATGTGTTCGCCCGAACTTTAAATGCGTCTTAACCGACCGTCGGCTTCTCCCTCTTCGGCCAAGGGCCGAAAAATGTTATCTACTACACCATCCGAGGATATCGGAGGTGTTTCGAATAACCAGGCAATCAGGCCATTAGGCTATAACAGACAAAGCGCGCCCAGGGAACTTATGCTATATTAGTATTTAACGTAAGAAGCATCTTCAAAGAAAATAGTTCCGCCAACGGTTCCTTTCTTTGGGTTCTCATGATTACCATGAGGAGTGTGCAATAGATTTATGTATGCTTGTCTTCCGTCGTGGCCGACCATAGTTGAAAACAGTAAGAGCGCTAGCTTTCGGCTTCACCCGTCTGAGGTACGAGTTCGGATGACCCGATCGTAACAATCGCAGAGGTGCTCCCTTTACTCCCTAGCTGAACAATCGGGAACGTAGGGGTAAGCACAGAAGCAAGGCAACCTAGCTTTGCGGAACACTTAAGTCAACATGCTGCATATATTGGCGTAAACACGAACAAGGAAGGGTGCGATACATTAATAATCATATGCAAGAGGAATGGCTTCATAAAGGAAGCCCCCAAGTAAATGGGGTATTTGAATTTGTTTGTAACAAACAAAGTTTTGACAAAGAAAGTTTTTCGCAAACAACTTTTTTTCAAAAAAGTATAATGATTGGTCGAACCGAACAAAATTTAAAACTGAAAGTTTTTGAGCATGAAAGCGACTTAGTTGGTTAATGTGCTCATGACGTGTGTCGAGCTTGTAGTGGGTCAAGGTCCCAGCCCCCAAGCCGGTTGCGAGGTTGCCGAAGAAGAGCTCGGCTTGATGAAGTGACAACACAACACTTCCGAAGGCCGAGGAGAAACCCCCGGTCCAGTCGAGCAGACGGAGTAGTTCGGCAGCGTGACGGCGAAGCCCCCACGTCCGTCGGCCATGTCGACGACACAATTTGGTTGATGGAGGCGGGACAACGATGTACGCATGCCAAGGTGACCGCATGACACAGCCGAAGTCGATTACCTGTGCACACAATATAGTGCAAGCCAAGAGTAATAACAAATAAAGGTAATAATATATTTTTTTAAAATTCTTCTACTTAGTTAATTTAAGTGAAGCAAATAAGTAAAGGAATATGGCCTGGGCGCCGAGGTGCCTGAACGAAGAGTTCGGCTTGACGGAGTGGCGACGCTGCACGGTCGATGTGGTGAGATGAAGTCCTCGGTCCAGTTAACATGACGAAGCTGTGATCGGCGAACACCGAAGTCTCATGCTAGCCGAGGTGTTGAAGCAGGTCGGCTGGTGACGCCGAAGTCCCCGGAGTAGGTTGATGAAGGGATGCCAAAGCCCCGGTCTAGCCGAGGTGACGGAGCAGGTCGGCTGGTGACGCCGAAGTCTCAGGCCAGCCGAGGTGTTGAAGTTGGTCGGCTGGTGACGCCGAGCGGGTTGATGAGGAGATGACGAAACCCTCAGTCTAGCCGAGGTGACGGGGCAGATCAGTAAGGTGACGCTAGAGCCCCATACCAGCCGACATGTCAAAGCAGGTTGGCGTGGTGGACGTCAGCTTGAAAAAGTAACGGCGCGGCGATGCCGACGCAGGTCAGAATTTGTGACGAGGTCAATGCTGGCTTGATGAAGCAATGGAGCGCCCGACCCGTACAACCCACGGATGACGAGGTTCGCTTGATGATTATTCGGCCCTCGCGATGCCGAACTCTTGGTCGGATGACCGAGATGATGAGAAAATTTCCTTCAAAAAGGACGTCCGACAACCCGTTCATGAAAAAGATGAACTCGGGTCGGATTCGTTTTCGCGCAGAAAATAGATCCGAAATTCGTTGTACTAATCGAATGTTTCCTGGAGTTTGGACGGTCGGATTGAGCTGAAATTTTGAGGGGTGATCGGTATGGGAATTCCGCAGCCGATGAACGGTGGGATCTTCCAATTGATGTCCGAGCTGGAAGCTGGACACCTCGCCCTAAACTCATCCCGATTCCCGTCCAGTTTCGACAGGGCTCCGGTATTTCGTAGATCGCCAAAGATTCCTCCATCAGAATATGACGAAATTTTACGGGGTCATTAGAGACTCAATTCCGCACAGTTTCTCCAAAGCAATCGTCAAGACGATGCTCGAGGAAGCGGGGACGACGAACACGAGTCGCTGTCCAGAAAAACTGCACGGTTGCTCGAGGACGATGTCAACATCGAGCCCCCGAGCTCCATGGATGATTTCTCATGATCTTGATAGAGATCGGGGATGATGACGATGAAAGTATCCGTCCGATCTTGACGATCCGGCACGGAGCGCATTCCTCGGTCCTGCCGAGGTGACCAGTCGAGCCGGCGACGAAGATGACGACATCGACAACAAAGCTCGGTTCCAACGCGTAGATCGCGCCGGAGACGATCTAAATTCCCATCGCACCGCGGCGACTGCCAGCAGTCTCTCAATGAAAGCACCAATGTCGGTGTCAAATCCGGCATATCTCGTAGTAGGGTTCCTAAGCTAGGCGTCTTGGAGCGATGGTAACACGGACACAGGATTTTACCCAGGTTCGGGCTCTCTCGAAGAGATAATACCCTACGTCCTGCTTTTGATTGTATTCATATGGGGTGTTGTACAGAGTACATGTATCTACCACGAGATTGTTCTAATGAATATATGATTGTCTATTGACTAGCCTGGCCCGGTTTATATAATGCACCGTAGGCCTAGGGTTTAGAGGAGTCCTTGTCTTGTGCGCCAAGTCTTGTGGAATCTCCCTTGTATGCGTCATGGGCTGTCCGAAGTGGCCCATTAGTGAATCGCCCTGGGGGTCCTCGGCCCGACCCACTGGTCGGGAGACGACGTGGTGAGTACCCCTAGTCCAGGACACCATCAGTAACCACTGTGAAAGGTCACGATATGGAAGAGAAGTTCTTCGGATCTGTGGTTCTCGGGCGTGCTGAATACCACATCGAGGGTAACGCGTCCGGAACAGCGTGCCTCTTTCCCAGGGATGATCCCACGAAAGGTTGTGTTGCTATGTTCGATGCGGGATCGGTCGAACTGCATTTTTTCCAAGGTATCCTCGTAAATGAGGTTTAAACCACTGCCACCGTCCATTAGCACCTTTTGTAACCTGAAGCCATCGACGATGGGGTTGAGGACCAGTGTGGCAGGTGTTCGGCCGGGGCGGGTGATTGGTTGATCAGCTTCTCCGAAGGTGATAGGTGTGTCTGTCCATGAATTCGTTGCTGCCACTTCATAGATTTGTTTGAGTTCTCGAAGAGCTCTCTTCCTCTTATTCTTGGAGGAAACGTTTCATAGATCGTCAGGATCTTGGCGTTGCATTCTGGTGGCGCTGTTGAACGTCTGCCTGGAGGTACGGCCTCGAGGATGGCCTCTCCGCTTTTTGTGACCTGCCTGACAACCCAGCAAGCTCTAAGGATGTGAGTCAGGCTTGTGTTCAGTGATACATAGTGTATAGGGCATGGCTTGTCTAATAGCCCGTCAAGGACAGTTCTGACTCCCGTAGGGGGTCTATTCTTTTTCTCAACGGGTTCGTGTTCGGCCGGCCGTTTTGGAGGTATTCGGTTTTTCCGAGCCCCTCTAGGGTGTTCGGCAGGGACCGGCTCCGAAAACAAACGTTCGGCTTGCCAGGTGCTTTCCATGGCGCAGTATTTTTGTACCAGGTCTGATAGCTCGGTGAAGTCATGAATTTGATGACGGGCATTGAGGATTCCTTCATTGTGGCAATTGTGCCTGAAGGTTGCTATTATCTCCTGGCCACTAGAGACTGGTACTCTGTCTTTAATAAGGAGGAGTCTAGCCCAAAAATGATGGACTGATTCCCCTAGCTGTTGTTTAACTTCCCATAAGCCCGATAACTTGGGCTCTCCTGCGCTGCTTGAGGAGTGCTTGACTTGGGTGGTGGGCGGGGAAAATTTTAGTTTCTCGCCAGGATGTGAGTCCGGGATCATGGGAATTGCCTCCCATGTCATCGCGGGATCCGGCGTGGCGGGTTCGGAGTCCATATTATCAATAGGGCCCCTCTGCGCGGGTTCTAGGTCGCACGCTAGATCGGTTGCCGATCCCGAACTATTTCCGGTGTGGGTTCCGGATTCCGGATTGTTGGAGAGATCATGACAGTCGGAAACCGGGATGTAAACTGTTTTTAATTCCGGTAGTCGAGAGGACGAGCCTCCGGCCGGACACTCGACGGTGGCGACTAAGTGAGTGATCGGTGGGATATGAATCTCCCTATCATCGGGTTTAAACCCGATCCGGTTGTAGATTGAGGTTCGGCCGTCGGTAACGCCCATGGTTTGAATTCGACCAAGCAACTCGTTTAATGACGAGATGTCGGCAGGGTCCATGTCGCTGGAGCGCATGGGGTCGATCCGCAGCGCCGTTGTCCATGGGTCGCTCGACGGCGTGCTCGGGTTATATTCGGCCGCGGCAGATACGGGCATATCAGCTGGGTTGGGCATTATGGCCGACCCAGGGATAGAGGCTAACTCAGCGGTGGGACCTGCTGCCTCCGGCGTTAAGGCGTCGAGGCCTGCGGGCTCCTCCATGAGAGCTGAGAGTTTCGTTAAAACGAGATCTCCCCGGGAGTCGGCGACGAACTCAAAGTTCCCGAATCTGACTTCCTGACCGGGGATGAAACTTCCGACCTGGCCAAGATGGCCGGCTGGATTGGCATGCGATACGATGCTGCCAAACGCAAAAATCTGACCAGGAACGAAAACGTCCTTGCTGCAGACTTCATCGCTGAAGATAAGGCGAGCCATCGATTCCTCTAGCGATCGCGTTGCGGAACTCTCAATGAAAGCACCAATATCAGTGTCAAAACCGGCAGATCTCGGGTAGGGGGTCCCGAGCTGTGGATCTAGAATCGATGGGTAACAGGGGACGAAGAAGACGATGTTTACCCAGGTTCAGGCCCTCCCGTGGAGGTAAAACCCTACGTCCTGCTTGGTTGTATTGATGTGTATGGAGATTACAGAGTCGATCTACCTCGAGATCAAGTAGCTAAACCCTAGACGAGTTCACCTCTCCTCTACGAACTAAACCCTCTGGCTTATATAGATACCAGGGGTCCCTAGGGTTACACATAGTCGGTTGCCTATCGAAGGAGTAAACATGTCTATTCTATCATCTTAAGCTTGAAGGGCACGCCACGGCTCCTGGGGTTTCCTCCCTGGTCATGGGATATTCGGTCAGTCCGATCCTCCAACGAGTGTCCCACGAGTCCGGCCCATAAGGAATAGGCCGGTAGTCCGAGGACCCCTTAATCCCGGACTCCCTCAATAGGAGGTGGGGGGGGCTTTACGGCGGCGAGGTGGAGATGCTGGAGATGCTAGGGGACGAGGGGAAGCCCGGGTTGGTTCAAATTTTTGGTGGAGGCCGCCGGCGGGGCTCCAGTCGTGGGGAGGTTTGGGGGGCACAGGGGGTCGAGGAGCCGGTCCAGGGGCTTCAAGGGAGAGAGAGGGGGCGAAGGGAGCCAGGAGGGAGCGCGGAAATGGGCTTTAAGGCGGGGGCGACAGAGGGTGCTCGAGCGCGCCTCGGATGCCTTCGGGTGCGGCAAGCACGCATGCCAGAGCCGCCCTGGACCCTTGCTGGCGTCGGGGAGGGGCGTGGGAGGATGAGGGGAGATGCCCGATGCGCGTGGGCACCTTGCTGCAACCGGACGTGAGCTACAGGACAAGATGCACTACAGGGCGCCGTTACCGCATGCCGACAGCGTGGTTACCACGCCACTTCTTGTCCAGAGCATCAATTTGGTCGGCCAAGGTTGTCTAACATGCAAGGCATGCGTGGTAAAGCCCTCTGGTGAAGTTTCAAAGGTAATGGAGTTGGCTGAGTTAGGTCCTTAGTGCTGGCAAGTTTGCAACAGCAACCTTGGGGCTTATCCAAGGTGTTCTTAATATGGGCCACATGGAACAAAACTATGTCTAGTGGTCCCAAGTATGGAGGGACTACATTTCCACCAAGTTTCAGATCAAGGAAATAAGAAGGCAAGGTACTTGTAGTATGAAGCTAAGTTTACTGCCATAATCTGGTTTCAGATGGTTTGCTCATATTTTCCACATGAGCATGCCATCTTTGGGTTTGGATTAATGCATAAGCATGCAATTGAGGTTGTGAAAGAGTTTGGGGGCATTGGTATGGGCAGAACTATAGGAGAGAGGAAAGAGAGGTGCTTTTATGGTAAAAAAGAGAGGGAAAATAAGGGAGTTACCTCCCAAATGATTGATCAGAGGCCATGGCAAGGTTACTGGAGGTAGAAGGGGGCTAGCCCATGTTGTGGTAAAAAGTTAGAGACAAGGAGAATCTTTTTGGGTCCACTTTCCTTGTCCACAAGCTTATGGATGAAGGTGTTTGTGTTGTGGTTGGGCTAGGCAGAGGAATCCTATGGCCTTGAGATTCACCAGGGGTAAATGGTAAGTCCATTTGGTCCCGATCACAAGATTTCAGCTTAATTGAAGAAAGTTTATAATGCAAACTTGGTAAACCCTAGAAATGGGCAGAAATGGAGTTTCTTTAATCTAGCTAAGCAAAACTATCCTCCTTGATGCACAACTTAGTGTGGTGGCATAATTTGGGGATTAGAGCATTCCCAAAAAGTTTGGGACCAAATAGGGAAACTTGACAATGCAAACATTTCCAATTCTTGAAATCAGCAGGAAGGGGTTTGGGGGGGGGGGGTTTGGACAAGTTAGTCTGTTCTTCTTGATTCACCACTTGGGGTGTATGCATTATTGGAGTATTAGAACATGTCCACAAAGTTTGAGATCAATAAGAGACAGTTGGCAATGCAAAGTTGCTCAAGTTTGTATCTGGACAGAGAGGGTTTTGGAATATTTTGGTGCATCAAAACAATTGGGATTGATATGAAACTAGGCAAGATGATCACATATGTCATATTTGACATGCTAGAATTTTCCTGGATTTATTTGAGAATATTTCTTATAGAAATATTTCAAATGCTCAAAATAGGCAGAAATGGTTTTGAAGGGTTTTGTCCAATATTTTGAACATGAACATGTGTTGAAACTCTTATATATGGAAAGTATATATCCACTGAGTTTTCCTAAATTTTCTCAAATATTTTGAAAGCATAAAAACAATTTTTCCCTATAAAAGACCATTTCTGGCCTTAAGAAAAAGCCTTTAAATAAAATAGTAAAATAATCTTAAAAAAATAATATTTGGTGGTTTTGGGAAGTCATATATATAGTGTGTTTCAAATAAAGCCTTTGGTGTAAAATATTCCACCCAATTTGAGGACTTGTAGTACAAACCTCGATTCGGGGGGGTTTTGAAAACCTAATTTGAATAAATCCTTTTTGGCCAAAATAAATTTTGATAAAAAAATAGTTTTAGGTACTACACACATGGTATGATCATTGGACAAGATTTTATATCAAGGAAAAGAGTTTTGAGAATAGGAGGGAGTTTTATGAATGTAGAGCATCAACAAGCAATCAAACAAGCAAGCAAATAGCACAAAAGTCAAGCATTCATATGCACTCCAAAAAGTATTAATTGGCCCTAATTTTTGAGTCATGTTAACTTAGTCATGAAGCAAAACAGAGGGTGTGACACAGTGTCATGCTAAAATATGGAATTATACAGGGTTCGTTTGGCCTTTTTTATACATTAATTGAGTTTTTTAGGCATTTAAGGTGCATAATTCAAATTTGAACTACAATCACAAGGTTCAGCACATCAAAATGGGTTAAAAATCATATAAGTGTACATGGCTGCATCTTTAGGTCCCTTGCAAGAAATGGGAATGTATTTCAAAAATCTCGGGGTCTTGGCTCGGCCACACAAACATTGAGAAACTCGGGTTTTAAATTCATGTAAATCAAAAACTCGTCAGAAATTCATGAAACTTGGCATGGTGACATGGCACATATGTGTCGTGGTTAAAAATTTGACCAATTTGAGACAAGTTTTGGCACAAGCCCCTTACAAACCGGAGCATCTCACGGGAAGCTTTGTGGTTCTGATATGGAACACGTCACCTTATGTGGGCGAAACGACATCCACTGCCTCTTCTCGCGTTGAACGTTTTCTAGAGATAACATAGACCAGTAGGAGTGTCGTGCTAAAATATGGAATTATCCAGGGTTTGGTTGACCCTTTTTATACATTAATTAAGTTTCATAGGCATTTAATGTGCATAATTCAAATTTGAACTACAATCACAAGGTCCGGTGCATAAAAATGGGTTAAAAATCATATAAGTGTACATGGCTGCATCTTTAGGTCCCATGCAAAGAAATGGAACTGAATTTCAAACATCTCTGGTTTTTGGCCAGGCCACAAACATTGAGAAACTTGGGTTTTAAATTCATGTAAATCAAAAACTCGTCAGAAATTCATGAAACTTGGCATGGTGTCATGACATGGCACATAAAGGCATCATAGGATTTTGTTTTCTTATTTGAGACACGTTTTCAATATATTTTTTCTTCTAGAGCCAACATTGAGAATATTGGTTTAAACTATAGTAAATCTAAAACTCACATAAAATTCAAGAAATCGGGCATGGCGTCATTATATAGCACAAATATGTTGTGGTATTTTTCGTGTCCACTTTGGGAAAAGGCACATACATTAATAGCCAACAAAAGCTTCTTGGAACAAAGAAATGTCATGTTACCACACACACGGTTGCATTATTTATAAACCATGGGCGTTCTACTACCCATTTACGTGATGCCACACGTCGCACTCTTTATTGGCTAGGAGGTGCCGTGCGAGCAGCTGTTTGAGTTGACGGGACACGGGAGGCGTGTCTGCTGGCCTCCGCTACGCAGGCTCACCGGGAGGCGTGCGAGCAGTACACTGCAGGCTCACCGAGAAGCGAGCCCTATGACCTCCATATCTGCCCGCCTCGCTTCCAACATGTCCATCAATGGCGCCCGAGCCGCTGTTTAATAGGCGGCTTTACTGCGCACTCACTCACAATCCTCTCTCTTTGCCTCCAATTCCCCTCCATCATTCAGAGCTCCACGCACCTATGCCATGACGCACACGGATCATATGCGACTAGTCTTCCGGTTTGGTGAAGTCGACACCAAGCCGGAGGAGATACAACATAAAGACTAATGGGACGCCATGGACATGGCCCTAGAAGATTTGCATGCCGCAACGGATGCTGCCTCAGCGCACTCGCCAGCAACCATCTCCGCGCCCACACCAGCAACCATCCCCGTGGCATTAAAGGGCTGGTTGTCGAGCATCATTGCAATGCTGGAAACCGTGGGCGTCAGCGAGGTCCCCACGGACCCCCGCGAGCTCGTGTACATGCAAGCGCCAGCGCCTTCTCCTACGCCTGTGCTCGTGCACGCCCCCTACACAGGCCGCGCCAGTCCCCGTGCACGTGCCCACACCCACCGCGCCCATCCCCGTGCGCGCGCCTGCACCCACCGCTCTCGTGCCCGTGCGCGCGCCTTCACCCATGATACTCGTGATCTGCGTTGGGATTTCTGAGAGGAGGAATGGGTAATCGCAGCACAAAGTGGGTAAGTATTTCCCTCAGTTATGAAACCAAGGTTTATCCAACTAATAGGAATACCAATCCTCAACTGCCTTCAGCGGTTGCACAAAAAAGAACAAACAACTTGCACCCAACGCCGGCAAGAGGGTCGTCAATCCTCTTGATCTCATTATTTGCAAGCAAGTGAGTTGTGTAGATAATTGTAGATAATAGTAAAGTGCAAAATAAAATAAAAGGTAATAAATAACAGCAAGGTAAAGATAGCATTTGTGAATTTATAAGTGAATAGACCCGGGAGCCGTAGAGTTCTCTAGTGGCATCTCTCATAAGCAAAGCATACGGTGGGTAGACAAATTACTGTTGGGAAATTGATAGAAAGCGAATAATTATGCGATGTTCACGGCAATGATCATGTGTATATAGGCATCACGTCCATAAGAAAATAGACCGACTCCTGCCTGCACCTACTACTATTACTCCACTTCAAGAGCGCTTCTATGCTTGCCTCTCTACATATTAAGTTCATGACAAACGGAGTAATGCTTGGAGAATGATGACATGATGTAGACAAAGTATACTCAACTAATGTGAATAGACCCCATCGTTTTATCCTTAGTAGCAACAACACAAAGACGCAACTTATCCCCTTCTTGTCGGCATTCTGGGAACCGGGGTACCCAGACCTGCCTGCCTGCGGCCCAGCGCGTGGCCCACCACTAAGGCCCGGTACGGCCCTGCAACGAGCCCTCGCGAGGAGGACAACGCCAAGACCTCCGGAGCGGCACCCCTTCAGGCCGCCTCCTGAGGAGCGGAGATTCCTATGCAAGTACCCGGCCTCATGAGGTCGGCATGACTTGGGTTCTGACGACCAAGCCAGGCGGGCGCCAGCGGGCACAGAGGGAGGACAGTTTCCTCTTTGGTGCAAAGGAGACAGGGACATATGCGGGCTCCCAAGGAACCCCCCAAAGGTTTCCTTCCCGGTGCAAGAGGACCGAGACCACGAGCTCGGCAGGACGGCTGTCATCACCGAGCCCACCGCTGCGTCACACCCGGAATCTTTGCAGGCGAAGACCACCTTTAGTTAGGATAGGGTGTACTACTTGTCCCCTTTCAAATTTGGCCATTGTGGGGTCCCTTTCCGCCTGTTCGACGGGGGAAGAGGACCGTGGCCTCTATAAATAGGGACGAGTTCCCATCGTAGAGGGGGGGGGGAAGGAGGTCGAACCAAGTCGAGTCCTTCACCATCAAGAGCCCTCGTGAGGCCACCCAACCACTGTCCTAGTTCATCCACAGCCTCCTCGAGAGGCCAATCCACCACAAAGCAGGGGTAGGATTTTACACCGCAAGGTGGCCCGAACCTGGGTAAATCTCCGAGTTCATCTCCTTCCCCGCTCACACTTATTCGACGCAGCTAGGCCGTAGGGTGACAAGTTGAGACCTTGAGCCGGTTGAGATCTTCGCACACGCCCTAGTGTTCGAACCTTGTTGGGTTTTGCGGAGCCCCGATTCCGACATTTGGCGCGCCAGGTAGGGGCATGTCGAAATCTTTCTGGTTCCATTCCGTCTGAGCTCCGCCACCCCCATGGCCGACGCCCGTTGAGCCCGCGCCAAGCACCGGGCAGCCCGCGTCGCCCAAATGGCGCCTACGAGCCGTGGTGTACACGCCGCTCCGCCACCTCCACCGCCGACGCTGCTACCGGGTGGGCTGCTTGCGGTATGCAGGACCTACCACTGCCACCCTCTGAGCGGCAAGGCAGCCGCATCGCAGTGTCGCCCCCCGTTCCCACCACGGCGTCGACCTCCCACGCGTGCCGCGGACCAGCAGGGGCACCAGCTGCACTGCCCATGGCGCGCGGACTGCTGTGTTACCACCCCGACGACGACAACTCTGAAGACTGGCTTAGCCGTGTCGCCGAGCCCGCCGACGCTGCTAGTGAAGCCCCGGCGCCAACCCGCTCGCTCCGCCCCCCGCCCTTCCAGGCGGGAGACGTGGCTCGCGGCGTGCCACCTACTCCCTCCGCACGAATGGCCTACCACAGGCCCATGTGGGAGGCACGACGTCAAGAACCATCACGTGGGGCGCCAGCGTGCGCGCGAGACGAAACGAGCTGCCAGATGATACCGTAGCCGTAGGGCGGAACACGCGCTTCACCCGAAGTTCAACCGAGCGAACGGGTGCACTAAGGCCGAAGTAGGCCGCACCTCCCTCCGCATTCTCCCGGAGGTGGACCACGAGGACCGGATGGCCGAGGTCAAGGAGGTAAAGCGCAAGGGCCCCGCCGTGCTGGTAGCTGCGCCCAGGGCGAAGTGTGGGCGCGGCCCGGAAGAACCCCTCAAGAGCAATCGCCCGTTCTGCGTCTTCCACTACACCAACACCCATGACACCAGCAACTGCCTGGAGCTCAGGGAGCTCCGCGACGAGCGCTTCGGTCGCCGCCCCGAGTGCGGCAACCACGGCAGCGGCCATGGGGAGGACTGCAACGGGAATCACTGGGACAACCACAACTCACGGCGAGACTGGCGAGACCAACCTCGCTAGGATTGCCGGCGTGGCGAGCCTCGCGGCGAACCTCGGTGTGATCATCCTCGGGAGGCCCGTCCTCGGGGCAGGGCCTGCCTCCCTCCGCTGCCACTGCCACCAAGGAAGAACAACAGCCGACAGGACGATCGGGCTGGGGGCTTCCAAGAGCCGCGCACGATTGCTTGTGTCCTGAGCGGCGCGGAGGCCCCGGCCCCCAACCATGCCTTCGCGCAGCTCCTACCCAAGAGCCGCCTGGGGGCTGGAGCCCACGCCGCTGGCGCCGCAAGCCCCGCGCCTGCTGCTGGGGTGCCTTCCCTCTCCGCATAGGAGGGAGCGTCCGGCACCTCCCTCAGGACGGGCTTGGGGGCTCCCGCCTGGAGAGCTCCTGACCAGACCGGCGCAACAGAGGAGGAGCCCGGGCACCGCTCGGAGGCATGCTTCTGTGCGTGACCCCGCAAACAGGGAGCAAGGCGCGAGGCGCCAGGAGCACGAGGGTCCGGTGCTCACAAGGGCGACGTGTGGCGGAGGACACAGGATGCGTGTGCCTCGCGAGGCGTCAGGGCATCGCGGGTCCTCAAGGCGTAAGGGAGCCGATCGAACTCCCCGCGCGCGGTCGACAGGTGATTCCAAGGGTCGTTCCTGCTAGACAATTCTCCGTATTTTGTATCATCCCGAGCAAGAGGTTTTGAATACATAACGAATCCGGCTAACCCCCCACTCGAGATGGTATCATTTGTCTAAGCCTCAAGCTCTGGCGCGTCGTCACTACCGGGGGCTGGCGTAGCCCTTACGATCGCCCCGCGATGGTTCCACATGGGGGCTGGGCACGACGTCTGCGTAGGACTTGTCCTCGCAGTGAATCGTTGAAAAATCTAAGCACCCGGGCTCTGACCCACGGGCTGGCCACCCGCGTGGATCATCTACCTTAGTGTCGCGTCCCCTCAGTGAATCATTGCGGGCGGAGGAACGGAAGGTGGCATGGCCCGCGATGCCATGGAGCAGGCAGCAACGCCTCTCATGCAGACGTGCCCTTACGGACACGCGGGGCGTGTCATGGCGCTCATGTTTGGGCCATAGGGGCACGCAATTGGTGATCATCGCCTCTCATGCAGACGTGCCCTTACGGACACGCGGGGCATGTCACGGCGCTCATGTTTGGGCCGTAGGGGAACACAATTGGTGATCATCGCCTCTCATGTAGACGTGCCCATACGGACACGCGGGGCGTGTCACGACGCTCATGTTTGGGCAGTAGGGGCATGCAATCGGTGGACAACGCCTCTCATGCAGGCATGCCCTCATGGACACGCAGGGCGTGTCACGACGCTCATGTTTGGGACGTAGGGGCACGCAATTGCATCCCTGTGGCCACGCGGTGTACGACGGCGCTCGAACACAGGCCGCAGGAGCGCAGTGCCGACTTGCGCGCTCCCGCACCGAAATGTGCGGGAGCATCTGAAGACCGGGTTAGGAGCTCCTGAGCCTTGTGCCTGGGGTATCCACCCAATTATCGCCGCCGTGACACTCTCACGTAATAATGAGTTAGGGGTTGTACACGCTCCGGACCCCCCAAAGTGGAAGCCCACGACGAGTCGCGTCGTGGCCGCAGAGGGAAGGGCTCCCGCCCACGCCCAAGTGGAGGACCCCACGCTCCGTGCTAGGGAGAAGACAAAACGCGTACGGGGGTCGCTCCCCCGGTCTAATATAGTGTCTGTGCCTGGGTCCGTCCCGACGACACTGGAAGTTCAGAGACCGAGTTCCGGCTGGTGAGCGTATCACACGCATAATGCACCACCAGGGTCTTGGGACCCACCTTTCTCGCGTAATGCCCAAATGCAGGCGGGGATGCCCAAATGCAGGCGGGCGTGCGCTTAACACTTGGGACAGGATAATTTCCTTGCAGGACCCTCCTTTGCAGGCCCCGCAGAGCAGGCCTCGCCGGCGACGCCCTTCCCGGAGCGAGTCGCCCAAATACCCAAGACGGGCCCTCAAGTGCCGCGCCTCCAGAGCCCTCGCGACACCGACACTCGAGCATGAAAGACACAACCCCCCCTCGCTGCACTCACGGACCGGCACGGATGCTACTGGAAAAGGAAAGACAACGCGGATGGGGGAGAATCGGGCTCTCGCGACGCCGCCCCAGAGAGCCCGACGCAGGCGCCACCCAGGCTTCACGAGCAAGGCCATCGAGGGGGCATCAGCCCCGCGAGGATCGAGCGAGCGACCGCCCTTGAGGGCCGCGCGACGCTCCCAAAGGCCCTCCCTCCTGAGAAATGTTCAAGGTGAGACAACAGCCCCATGAGGCGAGTACATGCATAAGGAGGAGCACGGGGGCTTCCGCCCCATGGCCTCCACCGCACGCTAGGAGCAAGGACCTCCGGAGCCTTCATCCCAGACCTTCGCCAGCAGGGGCGTAGGAGGCGTGCGAGGAAAACAGGAAACCACGCGAAGGAAACAAGGAAGCTCAAAGCACGACAGGCAACAACTACCCAAAAGCAAAGGTATCATACAACGCATAACGCCCCACGGGGGCCAAATAGTTCATGATGCAACAGGAATAAAAGAGAAGGAGCTCAGGTGGAGGAGGCTCTAGCCCCGTCGCGGCCCATGGAGGATTCGTCGCCGGAGTTGCCGCCCCCCTCGGACGACGCCGCTGGGGCAAACCGCTCGATCAGGGACTCCACGTGCTCGCGCACCTTTTCCCCGAGGGGCCTCCAGAGCTCCGCGGGCACTGGCTCCATCACGCGGGAGAGGTCGAACGCGGGGGCGTGGTGGCGTAGGTTGGAGAAGACACGAGTCAGCGCATTGTCCAGGAGGTTGCGCGCGCTGGATTGGACATATTCATCCACCCGGGAGACGCCAGACTCGAGCGCCTCCACCACCTTCTGGAAGAAGGTGAGGTAGCCCCCGTCGCCGTGCACACACGGCAACGCGGGGGCTTCCTGGACGAATCGGCAGACCGCGCTATCTGCGCGGAGGGCGATGTCCAGGTACTGCTTGGCACGCTGCGCCTCCATCATCTTCGCATGCGCCGCGTCGTCCTTGGCAGCCTGGACGGCGTTGGCGGCCTCCTCAACTTGGGCCTGGAGGGATGCCAACTCCGCCTTGGCATCCTCTTTGCCCAGCAGCGCGGCCTGAAGGGCGGCCTCGGCGCTCAGCAGCTGGGCCCTGAGGGCGTCCGCCTCGCCCTAGAGCGCGTTGAGCATGCGCTTCTTGGGCGTGGCGCCCTGAGGAAGGTCGGCAGTCAGGCCCGGCGAGACAGACACGACGAACAAGAAAAACAGAGGCGACGACGCACTTACTCGTCAGTGGCGGCCCAGCGCCGGCGCGCCTGGACCAGCCTCGAAGGTTGGCCTCCGCTGCCCTCCTGGGTTGGTCGCGGCGCTGAGGGCCCCGCTCGCGCTCCGGCGCCGGCAGCACCTCCCTTGGACGCCATCGGGAGGAGGAAGGACGGAGAAGGCGGTTTTCCGACGGAGGAGAACGGGCAGCAATGGAAAGAGGCGAACTGAAAGGCAAGCAAGGATGGAACCGCCCCTCGGGTGAGGCGGGTTTATAGGCGCAACCGCGATCCCCGAGGCGTCGTGGGGAGCGGAGGCGGTGTGAGCTCCTCGGGCGCCACGTGTCGTACTCGGCTCGTGAGCGGCTCTGCCTCGCATCGCCTCAATTCCCTGGCGGGTCACCTCGACGTGGGCCCAGGGTGACAAGAGAGCAGGAAGGGAGCGTCAGTCGAGAAAGAGCAATGATGATCAACACCGCGCGCAGGCTATGAATCGACATGACTCGGGGCTGTTCCCGAGGCTCAGCAGAGGAGGAGGAGTCCAGCGGACTGCGAGGCGACATGCGCCGGTCCCACAGGCGACTCCTTGCCTTCGCCTCAAAGCCAAGGTTGGCACGCCTTGGGCCCGGGGGCAACTGTCGGCGTTCTGGGAACCGGGGTACCCAGACCTGCCTGCCTGCGGCCTAGCGTGTGGCTCACCATGAAGGCCCGGTACGGTCCTGCAACGAGCCCCCCCCCCCAGTCAAGGCCCTCGCGAGAGCCCCCGCCTCGCGAGGAGGACAGCGCCAAGACCTCTGGAGGAGCGGTACCCCTTCAGGGCACCTCCTGAGGAGCGGAGATTCCTATGCAAGTACCCAGCCTCGTGAGGCCAGGGTGACGTGGGTTCTGACGACCAAGCCAGGCGGGCGCCAGCGGGCGCAGAGGGAGGACAGTTTCCTCTTTGGTGCAAAGGAGACAGGGACGTACGCGGGTTCCCGAGGAACCCCCCCCCCCCCAAAGGTTTCCTTCCCAGTGCAAGTGGACCGAGACCACGAGCTCGGCAGGACGGATGTCATCGCCGAGCCCACCGCTGCGTCACACCCGGAAGCTTTGCAGGTGAAGATCACCTTTAGTCAGGATAGGGTGTACTACTTGTCCCCTTTCAAATTTGGCCGTTGTGGGATCCCTTCCTGCCTGTTCGACGGGGGAAGAGGATCGTGGCCTCTATAAATAGGGACGAGTTCCCATCGTAGAGGGGGGAAGGAGGTCGAACCAAGTCGAGTCCTTCACCATCAAGAGCCCTCATGAGGCCACCCAACCACTATACTAGTTCATCCAGAGCCTCCTTGAGAGGCCAATCCACCACAAAGCAGGAGTAGGGTTTTACACCGCAAGGTGGCCCGAACCTAGGTAAATCTCCGAGTTCATCTCCTTCCCCGCTCACACTTATTCGACGCAGCTAGGCCGTAGGGTGACAAGTTGAGACCTTGAGCCGGTTGAGATCTTCGCACACGCCCCAGTGTTCGAACCTTGTTGGGTTTTGCGGAGCCCCGATTCCGACACTTCTGTCACTTGGATATAGAAAATCGTCAGGTTGAACCTACCACAACGCACCACTCCCACTGAAGAAATATCAATCTAGTTGGCCAAAGTATCCCAATAGATTGTAGAGCATTACGAAGCTATGATGATCATGCAAATAAGAATCATAGTAATCAGGTTTGACTCAAATACTTTTCATGAATAATCTGAACATAAACTAACAATTCATCGGATCCCAACAAAGACACCATACAAAGGGATTACATCGGATAGATCAAGGCAAAGATGTGATGAACATTGTATTGAAGATCAAGAGAGAGAGAGAGATTGCCATCTAGGTACTACCTACAGACCCATAGGTCTGTGGTGAACTACTCACACATCATGGTGAGGGCAACAAGGTTGGTGAAGAGGCCTTCCGTGATCGATCTCCCCTCCGGCAGGGTGCCGGAATGGAGGTGTAGATGGCCTCCCGTCGGAACAGAAACTTGCGGCGGCGGAAAAAGTGTTTCGGGAGCGCTTCTTGTGTTTCTAGGGTATTTGTGAATTTATAGGCTAGAGAACGACGTTGGGAGGCTCTCCAGGGGGCCATGACATATCTGGCCGTGCCCCCCCCCTAGGGGGCGCGACTGGATATGTGGTGGGCCCCTGGTGCCTCTCCTGGCCATCCTCCGAAGCTTCTAGGTCTTGTATTGGTCCAGAAAAAATCACCAAAAAGTTTCGTGACAATTGGACTCCGTTTAGTATTGTAACTCTGAAAAGGCAAAAACACGCAGAAAACAGGAATTGACACTAGGCACTGGGTCAATAGGTTAGTGCTCAAAATATTATAAATTGGTAAATAAATACCCAAAAAGTATCCTAGAATGATAATTTGTCAGCATGGAAACATTGGAGAAGTATCAGCATCCCCATGCTTAATTCATGCTCGTCCTCGAGTAGGTAAATGATAAAAACAGATTTTTTTTATGTGACATGCTACCCATTATGTAATCTTTGGTGTGTATGTTCATTGAGAAATGATGAATTAACAAACATCAACATAGTAATATTTATAAGTATAAGAAACAAAATCATTAATTTTTCAAAGTATACGATCCTAAAAGAATGTTTACCCCTATTCATCTTGTCATATTAGCAAGGCATGACTCCGTCTTCACAACATAGATACAAATGTTGAGCACAACGGTGTCCAAGTCAGGCAATTGGATCGTACTTTTTCAATATGCATCAACTTTTTATTCTTCACGCAATACATGAGCGTGAACCATTGGACATAGCATATAGGTGGAATAGAATATGGTTGTTGGTATCAAAGGGGTAAAAAGTGGCGAAGATAGTCTCGCATCAACTAGGCGTACCAACGAGCTATGGAGATTCTCATCGATAGATATCAATGCGAGGAGTAGGGATTTCCATGCAAATGATGCACTAGAGCTATAAGTGTATGAAAGCTCAACTGAAGCTAAGTGGGGTGTGCATCAAACTTGCTTGCTCATGAAGACCACGGGCATTTGAGGAAGCCCGTTATAGGAATATACAAGCCAAGTTTATTATATGAAAAGGTAATTCCCACTAGCATAGGAGACTCTCTATATGAAGAACATGGTGCCACATTCAGGCACAAGTGTGGTAAAGGATAGTAGCAAAGTCCCTTCTCTCTTTTCTCTCATCTCCTTTTTTTATATGGTGGGCTTTTCTTTTCTTTTTTTATGCCTCCCTGCTACTTCTTGAGCATGCGTTGGTTTTCCCTTGAAGAGGAAAGGGTGATGCAGCAAAGTAGATAAGTATTTCCCTCAGTTGTTGAGAACCAAGGTATCAATCCAGTAGGAGATACAAGCAAGTCCCCAATAGATGTACCTACACAAATAATCAAACACTTGCACCCAACGCTATAAAGGGGTTGTCAATCCCTTCACGGTTACTTGCAAGGATGAGATCTGATAGAGATATATAGATATGATTGCTAAAACGAAAAGTAAAACAAAAGTAAAAAAGATTGCAGCAAGATATTTTTGGTATTTTTGGTTTATAGATCTGAAAATATAATATGGAAAATAGACCCGGGGGCCATAGGTTTCACTAGAGGCTTCTCTCATGAAGGAAAATAATACGGTGGGTGAACAAATTACTGTCGAGCAATTGATAGAAAATCCAATAATTATGAAGATATCCAAGGCAATGATTATGCATATAGGCATCACGTCCGTGTCAAGTAGACCGAAATGATTCTGCATCTACTACTATTACTCCACACATCGACCGACTCCTGCCTGCATCTAGAGTATTAAGTTCATGAAGAACAGAGTAATGCATTAAGTAAGATGACATGATGTAGAGGGATAAACTCAAGCAATATGATGAAAACCCCAACTTTTTATCCTCGATGGCAACAATACAATACGTGCCTCGCTACCCCTACTTTGTCACTGGGTGAGGACACCGCAAGATTGAACCCAAAACTAAGCACTTCTCCCATTGCAAGAATTACCAATCTAGTAGGCCAAACCAAACCAATAACTCGAAGAGACTTGCAAAGATATGAAATCATGCATATAAGAATTCAGAGAAGATTCAAATAATATTCATAGATAAGCTGAACATAAACCCACAATTCATCGGATCTCGACAAACACACCGCAAAAGAGTATTACATCGGATAGATCTCCATGAAAATCATGAAGAACATGGTATTGAAGAACAAAGAGAGAGAAGAAGCCATCTAGCTACTAGCTATGGACCCGAAGGTCTGTGGTGAACTACTCACGCATCATCGGAGGGGCAATGGAGTTGATGTAGATGCCCTCCGTGATCGAATCCCCCTCCAGCAGATTACCGGAAAAGGCTCCAAGATGGGATCTCACGGGAACAGAGGCGGCCGCCAGCGGAAAAGTATTTTCGTGGCTCTCTTTGGTATCCAGTGAATATTTGGGAATTTATAGGCCGAAGAATAGGGTTAGGAGGGCTGCCATGGGGCCACAAGCCAGGGGGGCGCCCCCCCTAGGGCGCGCCCCTGTGGCTTGTCGCCACACGGCGGCTCCCCTGCCTTCATCTCCAAGTTTGCTGGCTTTCTTCTGGTCCAAGAAAAATCATTCCGAAGATTTTATTCCGTTTGGACTCCGTTTAATATTCCTTATCTGCAATACTCAAAAACAAGGAAAAAACTGAAACTGGCACTAGGCTCTAGATTAATAGGTTAGTCCCAAAAATAATATAAAATAGCATATTAATGCATATAAAACATCCAAAACAGATAATATAATAGCATGGAACAATCAAAAATTATAGATACGTTGGAGACGTATCAAGCATCCCCAAGCTTAATTCCTGCTCGTCCTCGAGTAGGTAAATGATAAAAACAGAATTTTTGATGTGGAATGCTACCTAACATATTTATCCATGTAATATTCTTTATTGTGGCATGAATATTCAGATCCATAAGATTCAAAACAAAAGTCTAATATTGACATAAAAACAGTAATACTTCAAGCATACCAACAAGGCAATTGTGTCCTTTCGAAATAACATGGCCTTAGAAAGTTATCCCTACAAAATCATATGGTCTGGCTATGCTCCATCTTCCCCACACAAAGTATCTAAATCATACACAACCCCGATGACAAGTCAAGCAATTGTTTCACACTTTTTATGTTCTCAAACCTTTTCAACTCTCACGCAATACATGAGCGTGAGCCATGGATATAGCACTATAGGTGGAATAGAATATGGTGGAGGTTGCAAGGAAAAAAGGAGAAGATAGTCTCACATCAACTAGGCGTATCAACGGGCTATGGAGATGCCCATCAATAGATATCAACGTGAGTGAGTAGGGATTGCCATGCAACGAATGCACTAGAGCTATAAGTGTATGAAAGCTCAAAAAAGAAAACTAAGTGGTTGTGCATATGAAAAATTCCACTAGCTATATGAAAGTGACAAAATAGGAGACTCTCTATCATGAAGATCATGGTGCTACTTTGAAGCACAAGTGTGGAAAAAGATAGTAGCATTGTCCCTTCTCTCTTTCTCTCAATTTTTATTTTTATTTTGGTGGGCATCTTTGGCCTCTTTTATTTTTTTTATATGGGCTTCGCTGGCCTCTTTTATTTTTTGTAAAGTCCGGAGACTCATCCCAACTTGTGAGGGATTCATAGCTTCCATCATCCTTTTCTCTCATGGGACAAATGCTCTAATAATGGAAATCATCACACTTTTATTTATTTACAACTCGTTACCTAAAACAAAATATGACTCTATATGCAATACGGAAGTGATGGTGCGTGTCATGAAAAACGGAACGGTGGAAGTTGCATGGCAATATATCTCGGAATGGCTATGGAAATGCCATAATAGGTAGGTATGGTGGCTGTTTTGAGGAAAGTATATGGTGGCTGTTTTGAGGAAGGTGGGTTTAATGCACCGGCGAAAGTTGCGCGGTACTAGAGAGGCTAGCAAAGGTGGAAGGGTGAGAGTGCGTATAATCCATGGACTCAACATTAGTCATAAAGAACTCACATACTTATTGCAAAAGTCTATTAGTTATCAAAGCAAAGTATTAGAAGCATGCTCCTAGGGGAGAGGTTGGTAGGAGTTAACCATCGCGCGCTCCCGACCCTCACACAAAGGTTGACAATCATTAAACAAATCATGCTCCGACTTCGTTACATAACGGTTCACCATACGTGCATGCTACGGGAATCGCCAACTTTAACACAAGTATTTCTTCCAATTCACAATTACTCACTAGCATGACTCTCATATTACCATCTTCATATCTCAAAACTATATGCAAGGAATCAAACTTCTCATAGTATTCAATGCACTTAATATGAAAGTTTTTATTATATCCCTCTTGGATGCCTATCATATTAGGACTAAATTCATAACCTAAACCAATTACCATGCTGTTTAAAGACTCTCAAAATAATATAAGTGAGGTGCGAGAGTTCAATAATTTCTATAAAATAAAACACCACCGTGCTCTAAAAAGATATAAGTGAAGCACTAGAGCAACATTGCCTAGCTCAAAAGATATAAGTGAAGCACATAGAGTATTCTAATAAATTCACGATTCAGCGTGTCTCTCTCAAAAAATGTGTGCAGCAAGGATGATTGTGGCAAACTAAAAATCAAAGACTCATATCATACAAGA
Source organism: Elymus sibiricus (assembly GCA_039707655.1). Taxonomy (NCBI): domain Eukaryota; kingdom Viridiplantae; phylum Streptophyta; class Magnoliopsida; order Poales; family Poaceae; genus Elymus; species Elymus sibiricus. The sequence continues at coordinate 339,614,170 of CM077663.1, forward strand.
CGCTCCAAGCAAAACACATATCATGTGGTGAATAAAAATATAGCCTCAAGTAAATTTACCGATGGATTGAAGACGAAAGAGGGGATGCCTTCCGGGGCATCCCCAAGCTTAGGCTTTTTGGTATCCTTGAATATGGCTTGGGGTGCCTTGGGCATCCCCAAGCTTAGGCTCTTGCCACTCCTTATTCCATAGTCCATCAAATCTTTACCCAAAACTTGAAAACTTCACAACACAAAACTCAACAGAAAACTCATGAGATCCGTTAGTATAAGAAAAATAAATCACCACTTTAGGTACTGTTGTGAACTCATTCTTTATTTATTTTGGTGTAATATCTACTGTATTCTAACTTCTCCATGATTCATACCCCCCGATACAACCCATAGATACATCAAAATAAGCAAACAACACAAAGAAAACAGAATCTGTCTAAAACAGAACAGTCTGTAGCAATCTATAGACTTCGAATACTTCTGTAACTCTAAAAATTCTGAACAATTAGGAAAATCAGGGCAATTTGCATATCAATCTTTTGTAAAAAATTCAGATCAAAAGCACGTTCCAGTGAATTTACAAAATTCCCGGACTGAGAGCAAAAGTTTCTGTTTTTCAGCAAAATCAAATCACAAACACCGTAGACCATCCCAAAGGTCTTACTTGGCTCAAACACTAATTTAAACAAGAAAACACAATTACTACAGAGGTAATAATGTGCAAAACACTCAAAAACAGAAGCAAAAACAAAAGCATAAAAATAAAATTGGGTTGCCTCCCAACAAGCGCTATTGTTTAATGCCCCTAGCTAGGCATAACGCAATAGATCTAGGTATTGTCATAATAGTAAGGGAGATCGTCCATGCTCATCTCATACTCCCTTCTTTCAGTGGCAAGTTTTCTTTGTGGCAAGCAAAAGTAATCAAAAGGGCTAAATGTAATAGGATAAGGATCCTTAAGATCAAGTGCGGGAGGGATAGGTTCCTCCTTCGGCCCCTTATATTGCATAATCAATTCATCATTGTAGGCTTTCCTTTGGTGGAAAGTCATAAGCCTATCTATTAATATGAACTCTAATCCGTTATTTTGTATAGCAAAATTGTCATTGAGTTCAGAAATCTTATCAATCAAAACCTCGATAGGGACTCTTTTTCTCAAATTTTCATTATAAGCAACGTAATCTGGAGATTGCAATCTCATTATTTCTTCTTGATTAAAAAGAATCTCCTCTATAGGGGGACATCCACCATTAATTTTATAATGAGCAAAGATTTCACTAGCCTCTTTCATGATAAATTTAAACTCGTGGGCTAGAAATATAGTGGTGGCACGCTTAACAGAAGAATACTGAATATTAGAGAACTCAAGAAAAATCCTTTGTATGCAAGGGTGCATATGAAAAAATTGCCTCTCAAGTTCAATTATTAGAAGTGTTATGGCATCTGAAAGACTATTAGTTTTATTGAGAATAGACCCTCCAAAGGTAGGTAGTGTACCAGCACAAGTAAAGAAATCTTGAATAACGCCTTTTCCAATAATATTACCGCTACCTATGCGGAATTTTTTCGTATGCATGATAGTAGGTTCTTCATGAGGGTTGTTTTCAGCAAGGTTGTCAAAATTTCCCTCAAGATTATTACTATCTTTTTCAATAGAAGCCTCTCCAGATTCAGACATGGTGGCAATGAATAGATCTAGCACACAAGCAAAAGAAAAGCAAACGAAAATACGAACGAAAGAAGGGCGAATAAAAAGGAAAATATTTTTTGTATTTTCTGAAAATCATTTTAGAAGTGGGGGAGAGGAAAACGAGAGGCAAATGGCAACTAATGTAAATGCAAGAGATGAGTTTGTGATGGGTACTTGGTAGGCTTGATGTAGATCTCCCCGGCAACGGTGCCAGAAATCCTTCTTGCTACTTCTTGAGCATGCGTTGGTTTTCCCTTGAAGAGGAAAGGGTGATGCAGCAAAGTAGATAAGTATTTCCCTCAGTTGTTGAGAACAAAGGTATCAATCCAGTAGGAGATACAAGCAAGTCCCCAATAGATGTACCTACACAAATAATCAAACACTTGCACCCAACGCTATAAAGGGGTTGTCAATCCCTTCACGGTTACTTGCAAGGATGAGATCTGATAGAGATAGATAGATATGATTGCTAAAACGAAAAGTAAAACAAAAGTAAAAAGATTGCAGCAAGATATTTTTGGTATTTTTGGTTTAAAGATCTGAAAATATAATATGGAAAATAGACCCAAGGGCCATAGGTTTCACTAGAGGCTTCTCTCATGAAGGAAAGTAATACGGTGGGTGAACAAATTACTGTCGAGCAATTGATAGAAAAGCGAATAATTATGAAGATATCCAAGGCAATGATTATGCATATAGGCATCACGTCCGTGTCAAGTAGACCGAAATGATTCTGCATCTACTACTATTACTCCACACATCGACCGACTCCTGCCTGCATCTAGAGTATTATGTTCATGAAGAACAGAGTAATGCATTAAGTAAGATGACATGATGTAGAGGGATAAACTCAAGCAATATGATGAAAACCCCATCTTTTTATCCTCGATGGCAACAATACAATACGTGCCTCGCTACCCCTACTTTGTCACTGGGTGAGGACACCGCAAGATTGAACCCAAAACTAAGCACTTCTCCCATTGCAAGAATTACCAATCTAGTTGGCCAAACCAAACCAATAACTCGAAGAGACTTGCAAAGATATGAAATCATGCATATAAGAATTCAGAGAAGATTCAAATAATATTCATAGATAAGCTGAACATAAACCCACAATTCATCGGATCTCGACAAACACACCGCAAAAGAGTATTACATCGGATAGATCTCCATGAAAATCATGAAGAACATGGTATTGAAGAACAAAGAGAGAGAAGAAGCCATCTAGCTACTAGCTATGGACCCGAAGGTCTGTGGTGAACTACTCACGCATCATCGGAGGGGCAATGGAGTTGATGTAGATGCCCTCCGTGATCGAATCCCCCTCCGGCAGATTACCGAAAAAGGCTCCAAGATGGGATCTCACGGGAACAGAGGCGTCCGGCGGCAGAAAAGTATTTTCGTGGCTCTCTTTGGTATCCAGGGAATATTTGGGAATTTATAGGCCGAAGAATAGGGTTAGGAGGGCTGCCGTGGGGCCACCAGCCAGGGGGCGCCCCCCCCCCTAGGGCGCGCCCCTATGGCTTGTCGCCACACGGCGGCTCCCCTGCCTTCATCTCCAAGTCTGCTGGCTTTCTTCTGGTCCAAGAAAAATCATTCCGAAGATTTTATTCCGTTTGGACTCCGTTTAATATTCCTTATCTGCAATACTCAAAAACAAGGAAAAAACAGAAACTGGCACTAGGCTCAAGATTAATAGGTTAGTCCCAAAAATAATATAAAATGGCATATTAATGCATATAAAACATCCAAAACAGATAATATAATAGCATGGAACAATCAAAAAATATAGATACGTTGGAGACGTATCACTCCCCCCATTTTCTCTTTTTTTATATGGTGGGCTCATTTGGCCTCCCCCATTTTTATTTCATTTTCCATCTGGATTCTCATCCCGACTTTTGGGGGAATCATGGTCTCCATCATCCTTTCCTCACTGGGACAATGCTCTAATAATGATGATCATCACACTTTTATTTACTTACAACTCAACATGAAGAACTTATACGAAGGTATGACTCTGTATGAATGCCTCTGGCAGTGTACCAGGATGTGCAATGATCTAGCGTGACATGTATCAAAAATATGAATAATGGTGGCTTTGCCACAAATACTATGTCAAATCTATACAATCATGCAAAGCATTATGATGATGAACGAACTAGTCATGTGAAGTGACGATGGAATTTGCATGGCAATATATCTCGGAATGGCTATGGAAATGCCATAATAGGTAGGTATGATGGCTGTTTTGAGGAATATATAAAGAGGCTTATGTGCAATAGAGTGTATCGTGTCACGGGGTTTGGATGCACAGGCAAATATTTGCACCGATCCTCGAAGTGAGAATGGGCTATGCACGGTACCGAAGAGGCTAGCAAATATGAGAAGGTGAAGATGCGTATGTCCATGGTGTCACATTAGTCATAAAGAACTCACGTACTTATTGCAAAGTTTTATTAGTTTTATCATAAATCAAAGTACTCCTCGCATGCCCCATGGGAGGAGGTTGGTAGGAGTTAACCATCACGCGCCTCCGACTCAAAACAACACTAGGATTTTAACGAGGAATATAAATGCTCACACATCATCACCATGCCTCTTTAATTTTTAGATGAATAACAAGTTAACACCTCTTAATCTCAACACTTCTATGAATTAAATTTTTTGGACTCACACCTTTTTCATATTACTACATCAATGTCATTAACCCACAACTTCTCTACATGTGCTACACGATGGTTTTGATTATCATTCATTCAATACCTAATATTCCTAGACTAGTCTTCACTACTAGGGAAAACCCTAGCAGTAGCGCCGGTTTTTGAGCTATCAGTAGCGTGGGTACCCGCGCTACTGCTACGGCGCTACATCTAATTTTTAGCAGTCGCGCTGGTTAACCAGCGCTACAGCTAAAGTTTAGCAGTAGCGCATCTTAACCAGAGCTACTGTTAAGCGAGTTATCAGTAGCGCGTTTCTCTAACCCGCGCCACTGTTAAACGCACATATTCCTTTTTTTATATTTATGTTGTATTTACACACGGTTACACATATTAATATACAACATCAATAATTATTGTGCCAGCAACTACATTTAGATTAAAGTGGATGGATGCAAGTGATCATGTTGAATTAGAGGAAAATATGATGTTGCCTCGCAACATCATATTTTCCTCTAATTCAACATGATCACTTGCATCCATCCACCTTAATCAAATATATGTCATATAACTCATCATCATCTTACTCATCTAACAACTCATCATCATCTTAATCATAACAAGTTAAAATCTCATAAAATAGAAAAACATCATAATAGTAATCATCCTAATCGATCATGCAAGTTAATATAAACCAGAAAAACTTCTCTCTCATAGGACCTAGTCCTGCCTCCTAGGTAAAATGACATAAAACAGAATAACACCTATGTCTCCATGATGAAGCAAAGAGATCCAACGGTCTCCAACTTGTGGCTTGCGATCCTTCTTTATTTCTCCCCATGCTTCAATTTGGAGCCTTCTTGGTGGTTTGCGCTCAGTCGAGTATGCAAAAGAGAACTGGGGCCTCATAGGGCTTTTAATTGTCATATTACCTTCGCCATGCATCAACGAAGGCACAACTTCATTTGGCAGTTTCTGTTGAAGAACATAATAGTAGCCTAGTTAGCAATGTAATCAACACCATTTACGCAATAGTAGTGTACTTAATTAGCAACTCTTACCAAGATATTTCGGCGAATGTCATCCGCCCTCAACCTATGCACTAGTGGCATGTAAAATGTATAATTTGGGCCAGTTCCCAAATTATACGGGAAGTTGTCCCTACCAACTAGGACACCAATAACAAAGTTGATAAGAACATCCTTCTCCTCCCAAGTTAGATGTGATCCATAAGTGTAGTGTGTCGTGTCAATTAATTTCCGTGTTTCACTCGAAGAAATGAAATAAGCTATAAATTATAAATTAAAAAATTTAGTATGGATGAACACCAACTATTTTTAAATATAGAATGCAAATTACTTGACAAATATGCATGGTTGATAAACTCACATGGAGGTAAAACAGGAAGCATATCGACATCCACCCAAATGTCGATGTTACCTTCAATATGATCTTCAGGACGAAGATCGAAGGTTATTTCCATATCCTCCTGAAATCCATATGCCTTGCAAAGAGCTTCCCAATTTGAGCACCCTAATTCTGTGTTATTAACTGCATTCATTACTTTGACCAGAAATGTGTGACCATGTTTAGTCCTCAGGTTAGCTCTCCTCGTCTCCATACTCTCGTGGTCCTCGAAACCGAGCCTCTCCAAGACATACCGTCTTGCATGGCAGGGGATGAACTAGTCGAATTGTATAAAACAGAAATTACATGTTGAAGCAAAGAAACAGAAGTCACGCTTAATTACGAAAAAACACTTGTCATCATTGTGTACCGTAGAAAAAATGAAGCTCTCATCAATCTTGATGGTGAAGAACCTATCGTCTCGCAGGTGAGGCATGTCGCACAAACCCCGATCATCGCCGCGGTAATCACACTCAGGGATCTTATCGTCGTCAGACATTTCCTGTGTTCATGATTCAAAAATTCGGCATGACCATTATTAAAATAAGACATATTTGAGCACCTAAAATTTGCCGGAACGGAAATGAATCAACATTCCGGCAAAACATAGGCACTAGGAGGTGTTCCCTGCAATAACATACACACATGTCCAAATAGACCTAATTCAATATCGGTTGACTTTCGGTCTGTCGAGGCTTTCCTTAAATAACTCTCATATCTCATGGTGTGTTGGTGCGCACTCTCTCACACTCATATGGTGGTGTATATATGTTGGTGGACACTCTCTCACACTAATAGTTCGACCGTCGGTGATGGGCGCACCTCCTCTCCTCTTCTTGCGCATTACACCGAGGTATATATCACAAGAAGAGAAGAGGAGGAAGCGCCCCCCACGACAACAGTCGGGATTCCTCCATCAAGAACACACATGAAAGTCACACAAGGAGCAACGACAGACCGAAAGTCACACACGCATTATATCTATATAATATCACTAATACATTTATAGTGAACTCGAATATAATATCACTAATACATCATCTCGAATAATCCAGTTAATGCATCATCAAATATTAACTAATATACATCTCGAATATTATCATATAAGATCACTAATACAGATTGAATATCCTAGAATCCAAAGTGGAGGACGGTGAACTCGGTTCACTAGCGATTTCTGAGTCGCTGGCGGTGGACACCCAAAGATAAGGAACCATCACCGGATCATAACTCGGGTGAGATCCCTGAAGAACCTGCCAGGTATTGGAGAACCTAGCGTCCAACGCCGCCATGTAGCGACGGACGTGCTCGTCCTCCTCCCTGACACGGTGACGTACCACCTCCGCGGGGGCCCACTCCCTCTGCACCGAAAGTGGCCCACGCGACCGCCAGAAAAGAAGCTCCGGGTCGACGACGAGACCCGGATTCCTCACCAAGATCCGAGCCCGGAAAGGTAGCACCTCCCAGTGCCAGCCCGGCGGAGCCCAGTCCCGGACATTGCGCCTCACAAGGATGTCGCCGCCGACTCGACGACGAGGATGCGGGTCGGGCATCGTCGACGTCGAAAACAAATTCCTATGAGAACATTTTCTTATCGTTTAATGTTTTACTTTCTAGTTATCTTCTTACAAATAAGCGAACAATTTATTTTTTCACATAAAAAACATTATATAAAACATGTCCAAAACACATTTTTGACTCATTTTTGACCCAGTTTTCTTATTAACTATCTAATTTCATTAACAATTTAATCCTAGCAATCCTAGCAAGAACCCTAGAAATCAACCCTAGCTAGCAATGTCCTAGCCACAACCCTAGCTAGCAATTAATCCACTGAAATGTAAACAAGCAATCAAACGGACGGAGCTGGGGATTTCTAAGCAGAGAAGGAGATGACCGGCGCGCGGAGGAGACGGCCGGAGGAGAAGAAGAGGCGGAGACGGTCAGAGAAGGAGGCGGTCGGGGTCGGGGTCGGCGGCGGGGTCGGGGTCGGGCGCGTCGGCGGCAGCGGGGTCGGGGTCGGGGCGTCGGCGGCGGGGTCTTCGTCGAGGGTAGTAGCCGGTGGGAGGACCGGTGGCGGCGGCAGCGGATCGAGAGGGAGGGCGAGAGGAGGGAGAGAGGGAGAGAGCGAGCGGCGTCCGCGGGGATATGTACCGGTCGGAGTAGCAGTAGTACAGGCTGCAGAAATGCGCTACTGCTAACGCATTAGCAGTAGCGTTTCTTTATGCTAAGCGCTACTACTACCAGTGCCCCCCGTCGATCGGGATGGGACCAGTTAGCAGTAGCGCGGTCGGCCGAAATGCGCTACTGCTAACGCATTAGCAGTAGCGTTTCTTTTTGCAAAGCGATACTACTACAGGTGGCCCCGTCTGTCGGGATGGGACCAGTTAGCAGTAGCTCGTTAGGGATAACAAGCGCTACTGATAACTGCGTAGTAGCAGCGCTTACACTTGCCCGTGCTACTGCTAGTTAGCAGTAGTGCCTGTTGTCTTACCCGCGCTACTGTTATAGTCCTATCTATAAGCATTCTCCTAGTAGTGCTTATGACCCATGCAAATTACCGTCACTATTACTCAGCTCTCAAACAAATATAAGTGAAGAACGAGAGCATATTATTTCTATAAAATCTACATGCCACCGTGCTCAAAAAGATATAAGTGAAGTACTAGAGCAACTGCCTAGCTCAAAAGATATAAGTGAAGCACATAGAGTATTCTAGCAAATTATCATGAAGGTGTGTCTCTCTCAAATAGGTGTGTCCAGCAAATGATGATTGTGACAAACCCAAAGTAAAACAAAACAAAAGCAAACGACGCTCCAAGCAAAACACATATCATGTGATGAATAAAACTATAGCTCCAAGTGACATACCGATGGATTGAGACGAAAGAGGGGATGCCTTCCGGGGCATCCCCAAGCTTAGGCGCTTGAGTCTCCTTAGAATTATACTTGGGGTGCCTTTTTCATCCCCAAGCTTGGGCTCTTGCTACTCCTTATTCCGTAGTCCATCGTGATCACACCCAAAACTTGAAAACTTCAATCACAGAAAACTCAACAAAACTTCGTGAGATCTGTTAGTATAAGAAACATATTGCATACTTGAGGTACTGTGATAAATTGATTCAAATTCATTTTTGCATAATAGGTAATGTATTCTAACTTCCCCATGGTTTACACCCCCCCCCCCCCGATATAGTCCATGGCATAATCAAAACAAGCAAACTTTGCAGGCAAAACAGAATCTGTTTAAAACAGAACAATCTGTAGCAATCTGTAAAGAGCCCATACTTATATAACTCTAAAAATTCTTAAAAATTAGGAAAACGTAAATAATTTGTATAGAAATATTGTGTTAAAATTTCAGATCATTATCACGCTCCATTAAAAAATGAAAATTCCTGCACTGGAGTCAAAGTTTCTGTTTCAGATTCAGCATCATTTCTACTCATCTTGTGAGTCATCCCAAAGGCTTTACTTGGCACAAACACTAATTAAAACATTAAAATATAATCATTACAGAGGCAACAATCATGTTATCACACAAAAACAGAAAGTACAAACAAAAATAAAGATACATATTGGGTTGCCTCCCAACAAGCGCTATTGTTTTATGCCCCTAGCTAGGCATAATGCATAGTTTCAAGTGTTGTCATCTTTGACATTCAACCCGTAGGTAGCTCTCATGATTCATTCATAAGGTAGTTTAAATATCTTCCTATGGAAGTATTCCATCCCTTTCTTTAATGGGAATTTGAATCTTATGTTTCTCTCTTTCATATCCATAATTGCACCTATAGTTCGTAAAAATGCCCTTCCAAGTATTATGGGACAAGATGGATTGCGATCAATATCAAGCACAATGAAATCTATAGGCACATAATTTTTGTTTGCAATAATAAGCACATCATTAATTATACCTAAAGGTTTCTTGATGGTAGAATCCGCAAGATGCAAGTTTAGGGAACACTCTTAAATATTAGTGAGACCAAGCACATCAAATAAAGTTTTTGGTATAGTTGAAACACTAGCACCAAGGTCACACAAAGCATTGCATTCATATTTATTTATCTTTATTTTTATAGTAGGTTCCCACTCATCATGCAATTTTCTAGGAATAGAAATTTCAAGCTCAAGTTTCTCATCATAAGCTTTTATCATAACTTCTACTATATGTTCGGTAAAAGCTTTGTTTTGTTCATTGATACGTCTCCAACGTATCTATAATTTTTGCTAGTTCCATGCTGTTATATTATCATTCCTGGATGTTTTACAATCACTTTATAGCAATTTTATATCATTGTTTGGGACAAACCTATTGACATAGTGCCAAAGTGCGAGTTGCTGTTTTTGCTTGTTTTTTACTTCGCAGAATATCAGTACCAAACGGAGTCCAATCGTGACGAAACTTTTTGGAGATTTGTTTTGGACCAGAAGACACCCAGTGGGCCAAAGAAGTGCCAGAGAGGTGGGCTGTGGAGGTCACAACCCACCAGGGCGCGCCAGGGGGCCCCCGATGCGCCCTGATAGGGTATGCCCTCCACGGGGCCCCCCTCCACCGCCTCTGATGCCTATAAATACCCAAATATTCAGAAAACCCTAGGGGGTCAACAAAAAACACATCCAGCTGCCGCAAGTTCCAGAGCCTCAAGATCCAATCTAACAGCATCACGGAGGGGTTCATCTTCTTCATAGGTGCCTCTTCGATGATGCGTGCGTAGTGCACCATAGACCTTCGGGTCCGTAGGCAGTAGCTAGATGGCTTCCTCTCTCTCTTTTGATTCTCAATACAATGGTCTCTTGGAGATCTATTTGATGAAAACTTTTGTGGTGTGTTTGTTGGGATCCGATGAATTTTGAGTTCATGATCAGTTTCTATCCATGAATATTATTTGAGTCTTATTTGATCTCTTATATGCATGATTGCTTATAGCCTCGTATTTCTTCTTTGAATCTTTGGTTTAGTTAGGCCGACTATATCGATTTTTCTTGCCATGGGAAGAGGTGCTTTGTGCTGGGTTCGACCTTGCGTTGTCCTTTCCCAGTGACAGAAGGGGCAGCAAGGCACGCATGTATCGTTGCCATTAAGGATAACAGGATGGGGTCTATTCCTACATGAATAGATCTTGTCTACATCATGTCATCGTTCTTATTGCATTACTCTGTTTTTCCATGAACTTAATACACTAGATGCATGCTGGATAGCGGTCGATGTGTGGAGTAATAGTGGTAGATGCACGCAGGAGTCGGTCTACTTATCTTGGACGTGATGCCTATATAATGTTCATCGCCTTGGATTTGGATATCGTCATGATTATTTGATCTTCTATCAATTGCCCAACAGTAATTTGTTCACCCACCGTGTGCTATACTCATGAGAGAAGCCACTAGTGAAACCTACGGCCCCCGGGTCTACTTTTCCAACATATTGCTTTCCGATCTATCTTTTTTGTCTCTTTGTTTTCAGATCTACTATACCAAAACCCAAAAATATATTGCTGCACTTTTTATTTGCCCTTTTTATTTTGTGTTCTTGAGAGATCTATCTATCACTATCTAATCTTGTCGGCGTTCTGGGAACGGGGGTACCCAGACCTGCCTGCCTGCGGCCCAGGGCATGGCCCACTTTGTCAGCCAAGCATGGCCTGGCGCAGCCCCACTCGAGACAAGGCCTTCGCGAGGACCCGAGCTCGCGAGGGAAGCAGCACCAAGACCAGCAAGGAATGGGCCTCCTCAGGCCCCCTCCGGAGCGGCGGAGATCTCTATGCAGAACCCGGCCTCAGGAGTCAAGGATGACGCAAGGAAGGACAGGCGGGCGCCAGCGTGCCAGGCGGGACAGTTTCCCCTTTGGTGCAAAGGGAGCAAGGACGCACGCGGGTTCCCAAAGCGCCACCCAAAGGTTTCTATTCCGGTGCAACAAGACCACGACCACGAGCCCCGCAGGGCGGAGGTCATCGCCGAGCCCACCTCTGCATCGTCGACAGCCCCTTTGCAGGCGAAGACCACCTTTGGGTAGGGCGGGGATGTATTCCTGTCCCCCTTCAAATTTGGCCGTTGTGGGATCCCTTCCTGCCATTGCGATAAGGGAAGAGGACCCGGGCCGCTGCTATATATAGAGGCTAGGTTGCACCGTAGAGGGGGGGAAGACTCCACCACAAGACTAGCAGAAGGCCGAGAACACCACTCGAGCACCCTCACGAGGCTCCTCAACACTGTACTAGTTCATCCACCACACCTCCTCGAGAGGCAATCCACCAAAGCAGGAGTAGGGTATTACGCTTCACAGCGGCCCGAACCTGGGTAAACCACCGTGTTCATCTTCTTCCTCGTCATCGTGCGAGTTCATCGTATTAACCATCGAGTAGCGAGCTAGGTAGGGCGAGGCTGCAGGGGATCTTCGCACATGCCCCTGTGTTCGAACCTTGAGGGTTTTACGGAGCCCGAAATCCGACATTTGGCGCCCCAGGTAGGGGGCGTGTCGAAATCTTCTTCAAGCCTCGCTCTTTCCCCGCTTCACCGCTCCGATGGCCGACGCCCGACAAGCTTCCTCCGACCATGGCGGATCCATCTTCACCAACCCCACCGCTGCAGATCGAGACCCGCGCCCCAGCGGCACGACGCTGGGCGGTCAGTATCAAGCCGCCAGTGTCGTCTCTACCGTCGTCGACCCTCGCGCCGCCCAGGCGCACTGCGGACGGGCGGCGCCCCCGGCATCAACATCGCGCTGCACCTACGTGGGAGACCTCGACGCGCACGATGCATTGCTGGTGGCAAGCGAGATGCTTGGCCACCGCCCGACGCACGGGGGCTTCGACGCATGGGCCGACCACATCGCTGAGCTGGTCGCCGTCGCGCGGAGGGCCATGGCCTCCAGCCCTCCTTCGCGGCCGCAGGCGTCAGGCGCCGGGGGCTCGTTCGCCGCGCCTGTCGCCCAGCCCGCCGGCGGCGTGCCCCCTCAGGCTACGGATGAGCCCGAACGGGGCCCGCCGCACGCCGTGCTCCTTCTCCTCTGAATTCCGGTGACTGGTTTCGGGGCGCAGCCCGGCCCCGACGATGGAGCGCACGGAGGAAACAACGGGGCGCCCCGCGCGCGCACCGACTCGCACTCTCGTACCCCTGCGGATCGTCAACAACCTTGGCTGACCAGGCGGGAGCGCGCCAACCTGCGCAGGGAGCAGGCGGCTCAGGCGTCCGGACAAGCAAGCAACCACGGCGAAGGCACATCGGATCGCCAAGGGAACAATCCACATCAAGAAACGCGCGGCCCACCCAACGGCGGTGGCAGAGGTAAGCAAGTTCGGGCTGAGGCTCATCGCAGGAGGGTCTGCGGGCTGCGCGCACAGGGCGGCGCCCCGCCGCCGCCCGGAGGGGCCGTCCCCGGTGCCCTGCCGGGCGGCTCAGGAGGAGAACCGGGCCCTTACGTAGAGCCCTATGTACCAAGCTACGTCGTACCTCCGGACGGTGGGATGGATTAGGCGCCTGTCGCAGGCGCCAACACCCCCCAAGAGTTGGGGGTACCCTGGGCGTCCTCCCCGAGCCGGGCCTGGGGGCCTTCACCGACGGAGCACCTAGCCTAGACAACGCGAGCGGGAGAAAGAGGGAGGACGCCCCCGGGCCCGCGGGGCACGGCGCAAGCCGTCGCCCTCACGAGCAAGCAACACCGAGCCAAGCCCCGAGGCCTCAGGAGTAACGGCCTGGGGGGAATAGCATGGCACAAGTAGCGCGGGCCACCAGCAGCAACTGGAGCGCCGGCGCAGCCACGGGAGGCTGGGCCTCGGGGGCTCCACCCACGGCCCGACGCGCCATCTCGGAGCCTCGGGAGATTCACCCCCCCCCTCCCGAGGCAGGAAAAGAATTTTTGGGGGAGCCGCTTGAGCGTCAAGGGGGGCTCCTGAGCAATGCGCCTCAGGAGCCTTACCGGTCATATAGCCCCTCCTCCCTTGATGCCGTCCTGGTGATCCGGTCGGCATCAAGTGTGTCGAGGCCTCACCTCGTAGTTGCGTCCTGGTGATCCGGACGTACATTACGGTGGTCGAGGAATGTGCGGGACTAGGACCTACCGACGTAGAGCTGCTTGCGCGTCAAAGGGGGCTCCTGAGCAACGCGCCTCAGGAGCCTTACCGGTCGTATAGCCACTCGCCCCTCGATGCTGTCCTGGCGATCCGGTCGGCATCGAGGGTGTCAAGGCCTCACCCCATAGTTGCATCCTGGTGATCCGGACGCCGCTTACGGTGGTCGAGAAATGAGCGAGACTGGGTCCTGCAGACGCAGAGTGCCGAAAGGGCTCCCAACCCGCCTTGCTCGTGAAAAGAAGAAGCCCCCCGGGACCCCTAGGTCCCTCAAGACACTGTCCGGCCAGCGCCCCGACACCTCGCGAGGCGGCTTCATCGACAAAACACCTCCATGGCTACGCCGGGTGCATTGTGCTCATGTTTGGGCCGCGGGAGCGCAATCCCGTGGCTACGCGAGGAACAATGCATTCGGGTTTGGGTCATAGAGGCGCGCAACCGTGCATTAATGTGCGGGATAACTCTTGACTGGGCTGGGAGCTCCTTGGCCTTGCGCCTGGGGGCTCGCCCAGCCATCTCCGACCATCGACTCCGGCTACCTTCGACCGTGACACTCTCACGTAATAATGAGTGGGCTGTATACGCCCGGAGCCCCCCGAGGACGCGGAGGGGTTCCCACCCACGCAACATGGAAGCCCTATGCTCCGCGCTGGGGGAAGACGAAGACGAAGACTGTGACACTCTCACGTAATAATGAGTGGGATGTATATGCCCGGAGCCCCCCGAGGACGCGGAGGGGTTCCCACCCACACAACGTGGATGCCCTATGCTCCGCGCTCGGGGAAGACGAAGACGAAGACTAGCCTAGGTGCCGGACGCGGCAGTTGCTTGCTTCTTTTTGGTGTTCGAATTGCCGCTTTTTGGAATGAAGTTTGAGAATTTCGGAACTCTATTTTTTAAAAATAAAAAGGGACGGGGACTTTTCTCTCATCGTTCTCTCGTTTTTCCGGTCTTGGAGTCTCTTTCTCTGAATTGGTGTTTCGCAAGGGCCCGTGTGCTCCCCCCCCCGAGGCGCCTCGGAGCTGGATAGCAAGGCCCTGTCGCCTCAGGGACTTGCATCTTTTGGCAGTCGACCCCCACTCGGGGGCTCCGACCACAGCGCGGCACCGCAGCATGGAGCCTCGGGAGGCCCCAGTGCCTCCTGAGGCAGCAGCCGGCAGGACGGAATGTGGGTCGCTTGAGCGTCAAAGGGGGTTCCTGAGCAACGCGCCTCAAGAGCCTTACCGGTCATATAGCCACTCGCCCCTTGATGTCGTCCTTGGTGATCCGGTCGGCATCAAGGATGTCGAGGCCTCACCTCGTAGTTGCGTCCTGGTGATCCGGTCGTATATTACGGTGGTCGAGAAATGTGCAGGACTGGGACCTGCCGATGTAGAGCTGCTTGAGTGTCAAAGGGGGCTCTTGAGCAGCGCGCCTCAGGAGCCTTACCGGTCACATAGCCCCTCGCCCCTTGATGCCGTCCAGGTGATCCGGTCGGTATCAAGGGTGTCGAGGCCTCACCCCGTAGTGGCGTCCTGGTGATCCGGATGCCCCTTACGGTGATCGAGAAATGTGCGGGACTGGGGCCTGCAGACACAGAGCACCGAAAGGGGCCCCCAAACCGTCCCACAAACGAGGAGGAAGCCTCTCAGGTGGAATCTCGGGCTATCTGGACAACCCGGCCGCACCTCGCGACGCGCGATATCGTCACCAGCCTACAAAGCTAAGTACACTACCCAACCAAGCAAGAGCCTCCTGATCTAATGGCGGCCCGAGGACGGGATAAGGGTCGTTCGCACTAATGTGGGGATGCAGGTACTGCGGGTCACCACGCACAGCTACCAAGATCTCGGAGGCCTAAAGCGCCAGGAAAAACAGCGCGAGGGGAGGGACCCCGCCACGACGAGCAGCAAGGCCACGAACCCGGGGAGTGGCGGCCACGAGCAGCCCCTCAGGACAGAATGCCTCGTGAGGGCCCAGCTGGCCGCCGTCACCGGACCGCATCGGCATCGGCACCAAGCCCCGTGCAAAGAAACCAAGTCACGTCACGGCAAGCAGGCAACCGGCGATTTAAGAAAGGGAAGGACGGAGACAAAGGTAATACGCAAAAGGCTGACGCCCACAGGGGTCGGATTCTTCTTAAAACATTACAGGTACCAGGAAAAGAAGACAGGGGAGGCCTAGGTGGAGGAGTCGCTGTCGCCGTCCGAGTCGCCGGCAGCCACGGCGCCGGAGCCGTCCTCCCCGCCGGAAGCGGGCACCTGGACGAACCGCCCCACCAGGGACTCCACGTGCGGGTGCACCTCGTCCCGGAGGGGCCTCTGAAGCCCCCCAGGCACCCATTCCACGATGCGCTGGAGGTCGAGCTCCGGGGCATGGCGGCGCAAGTTGGAGAAGATGCGCGTCAAGGCAAGGTCCAGGAGGTCGCGCGCGTCGGCCACGCTATCCGCGTTCACGCGGGAGACCCCGGTCTCCAGCGTCTCCACCACCCTGCAGAAGAAGTCGAGGTAGCCCCCGTCGCCGTGCGCGCACGGTAGCGCGGGAGCTTCCCCGACGAACCGGCTCACCGCGCCGGCCGCGCGGTGGGCAATGTCAAGATACTGCTTGGCGCGCTAGGACTCCAGCATCTTGGCATGCGCCGCCTCGTCCTGGGCGGCCTGCACGGCATCGGCTGCCTCCTTAATCTGGGACTGGAGGGACGCCAGCTCTGCCCTGGCCTCTGCTTCGCCCCTGAGGGTGGCTTGGAAGGTGGTCTCGGTGGTCGT
The DNA here is from genome assembly GCA_039707655.1 of Elymus sibiricus. NCBI lineage: Eukaryota > Viridiplantae > Streptophyta > Magnoliopsida > Poales > Poaceae > Elymus > Elymus sibiricus. The sequence continues at coordinate 339,630,730 of CM077663.1, forward strand.
TAGCTGGGCCCGCAGGCGTTTGGGGCCCGCGGTGCTTCGGACCGACCTCAAGGGCTTCGCCCGGAAGCTGGCTTGAGCGCGCCTTGGGCCCGGGGGCTACTGTCGGTGTTCTGGGAACGGGGGTACCCAGACCTGCCTGCGTGTGGCCCAGGGCATGGCCCACTTTGTCAGCCAAGCATGGCCTGGCGCAGCCCCACTCGAGACAAGGCCCTCGCGAGGACCCGAGCTCGCGAGGGAAGCAGCACCAAGACCAGCAAGGAATGGGTCTCCTCAGGTCCCCTCCGGAGCGGCGGAGATCTCTATGCAGAACCCGGCCTCAGGAGTCAAGGATGACGCAAGGAAGGACAGGCGGGCGCCAGCGTGCCAGGCGGGACAGTTTCCCCTTTGGTGCAAAGGGAGCAAGGACGCACGCGGGTTCCCAAAGCGCCACCCAAAGGTTTCCATTCCGGTGCAACAAGACCACGACCACGAGCCCCGCAGGGCGGATGTCATCGCCGAGCCCACCTATGCATCGTCGACAGCCCCTTTGCAGGCGAAGACCACCTTTGGACAGGGCGGGGATGTACTCCTGTCCCCCTTCAAATTTGGCCATTGTGGGATCCCTTCCCGCCATTGCGATAAGGGAAGAGGACCCGGGCCGCTGCTATATATAGAGGCTAGGTTGCACCGTAGAGGGGGGGAAGACTCCACCACAAGACTAGCAGAAGGCCAAGAACACCACTCGAGCGCCCTCACGAGGCTCCTCAACACTGTACTAGTTCATCTACCACACCTCCTCGAGAGGCAATCCACCAAAGCAGGAGTAGGGTATTACGCTTCGCAGCGGCCCGAACCTGGGTAAACCACCGTGTTCATCTTCTTCCTCGTCATCGTGTGAGTTCATCGTCTTAACCATCGAGTAGCGAGCTAGGTAGGGCGAGGCTGCAGGGGATCTTCGCACACGCCCCTGTGTTCGAACCTTGAGGGTTTTACGGAGCCCGAAATCTGAGAAATCTATCTTTTTACCGTAGAGAGATTGACAACCTCTCTTACGCATCGGGTTGCAAGCATTTGTTATTTGTGTGCAGGTGCTGCTTATTAGGTGGTGGTGATCCTCCGACTGGTTTGATACCTTGGTTTCATAACTGAGGGAAATACTTACCGTCGCTGTGCTACATCATCCCTTCCTCTTTGGGGAAATACCGACGCAGTCTCAAGCCACGTCATTCATGAGCATTGGGTGAGCTAATAATGGATTGCAGCAAGGAAATACATTCAACTAAACAACATTTATCATAATTAAAGTCCTTGTAATCCAAGATAGTGGGCACATCACTAGTTAAAGTTTTGACCTCTCCAAACCCACTTTTCTCAGTTTTAGCATTAGAATCATCACCCTCCAAGCAAACGGGATGCTCTTTAACTAAAGTTGACTCATCTACAGTTCCTTTATCATTTATATTCATAGATGTAAACAAAGATTCAATAGGAGAAACACCAATCATTTTAAGATCTTCATCAAGATTCCGGTAAAAAAAACGGGTGGAAGAGCTTTTTCTAAGAATTCTCGCTTAGCTCTCAACTTAGCGGTCCTCTCCTTACTTTCATTAATAGATAACTGGATAGATTTAATAGTCTCATTAAAATTAGGCTTGGGTGGCAAAGACTTATTTTTAAGAGTTTCAACATCAAGAGCAATTCTATCCATGTTTTAGCCAAAGTATCAATCATATGCAACTTTTCTTCTACCGTAGTGTTGAAAACCTTTTGAGAATTAATAAATTCTTTAATTGTATTCTCAAGATCAGAAGGTATCATATTAGAATTTGTAGAAGCATTGCCATATGAATTACCATAAGAATTTCCATAGTTGTTAGAGGAATTACCGGGATACGGTCTAGCATTGAAATTTCCTCTATAAGCATTATTGTTAAAATTATTTCGCGATATGAAGTTCACATCAATAGCATCATTATTTTGCTCAATCAAAGTAGATAAAGGCATATCATTTTGATCAACATTAGCATTTTTATTAGCAACCATATTCATAAGAGCATCCACTTTTTCACTCAAAGTAGCGATTTCTTCAACAGAATTTACCTTCTTACCAGTTGGAGCTCTTTCGGTATGCCATTGATAATAATTTGCCATAATGTTGTCTAGAAGTTTTGTGGCCTCTCCTAAGGTCACATCCATGAAGGTACCACCTGCGACAGAATCTAGAAGATTTCTAGACAGAAAGTTTAGTCCAGCATAGAAATTTTGGATAATCATCCACAAGTTTAAGCCATGAGTTGGACACTTTCTTATCATCAAATTCATTCTCTCCCAAGCTTGAGAAACATGTTCTTGATCTTGTTGTTTAAAATTCATTATTTGGTTTCTAAGGGCGATAATCTTAGCAGGAGGAAAATACTTGGCAATAAAAGCATCTTTACACTTATCTCATGTTCCAATACTATTACGTGGTAAAGATGAAAACCAAGCTTTAGCTTTGTCTCTAAGTGAAAAAGGAAATAACTTTAATTTCACAATATCATTATCCATATCCTTTTTGTTTTGCATATCACACAATTCAACAAAGGTATTAAGATGTGATGCGGGATCCTCATTAGGACTTCCCGAAAATTGATCTTTCATGACAAGATTGAGCAATGCAGCATTAATATCAAATGCCTCCGCACTAGTTGCGGGTGGTATAGGAGTACTAATAAAATCATTATTATTAGTATTTGAGAAATCACACAACTTGGTAGTATCTTGAGACATGGTGACCCCAAAAGCAAAACAAGCAAGACAAGCAAACTAGCAAGTAAAGGAAACTAGTAACTAGTAAAGGTAAATATTTTTGTATTTTTGATTTTTATGAGACAAGCTAAATATAGCAGGAAATAAAAAGAAGAACAAGTGAATGAAATTTTGTGTGAAGTTACTTGATAGTTGGTGATGGTATTCCCCGGCAACGGCGCCAGAAATCTTTCCTGATACTCGTGATCTGCGTTGGGTTTTCCGTGAAGAGGAACGGGTAATCGCAGCACAATGTGGGTAAGTATTTCCCTCATTTATGAAACCAAGGTTTATCCAACCAATAGGAATACCAATCCTCAACTGTCTTCAGCGGCTGCACACAAAAGAACAAATAACTTGCACCCAACGTCGGCAAGAGGGTCGTCAATCCCCTTGATCTCGTTATTTGCAAGCAAGTGAGTTGTGTAGATAATTATAGATAATAGTAAAGTGCAAACTAAAATAAAAGGTAACAAATAACAACAAGGTAAAGATAGCGTTTGTGAATTTATAAGTGAATAGACCCGGGGGCCGTAGAGTTCTCTAGTGGCATCTCTCATAAGCAAAGCATACGGTGGGTAGACAAATTACTGTTGGGCAATTGATAGAAAAGCGAATGATCATGCGATGTTCACGGCGATGATCATGTGTATACAGGCATCACGTCCATAAGCAAATAGGTCAACTCCTGCCTGCACCTACTACTATTAGTCCACTTCAAGAGCGCTTCTATGCTTGCCTCTCTACGTATTAAGTTCATGACAAACAGAGTAATGCTTGGAGAACGATGACATGATGTAGACAAAGTATACTCAACTAATGTCAATAGACCCCATCGTTTTATCCTTAGTAGCAACAACACAAAGACTCAACTTGTCCCCTTCTGTCTCTGGGATATAGAAACTCATCAGGTTGAACCTACCACAACACACCACTCCCACTAAAGAAATATCAATCTAGTTGGCCAAACTATCTCAATAGATCGGAGAGCATTACGAATTATGATGATCATGCAAATAAGAATCACAGTAATCAGGTTTGACTCAAATACTTTTCATGAATAATATGAACATAAACTTACAATTCATAAGATCCCAACAAACACATCATACAAAGGGATTACATCAGATAGATTAAGGCAAATATGCGATGAACATTGTATTGAAGATCAAGAGAGAGAGAGAGAGAGATTGCCATATAGGTACTACCTACGGACCCGTAGGTCTGTGGTGAACTACTCACACATCATGGTGAGGGCAGCAAGGTTGGTGAAGAGGCCCTCCGTGATCGATCTCCCCTCCGGTAGGGTGCCGGAACGGAGGTGTAGATGGCCTCCCGTCGGAACAGAGACTTGCGGCGGCGGAAAGTGTTTCGGGAGCGCTTCTGGTGTTTCTAGGGTATTTGTGAATTTATAGGCCAGAGAACGACGTCGGGAGGCTCTCCAGGGGGCCACCACATATTTGTCCGCGCCCCCCCCTAGGGTTGCGGCTGGATATGTAGTGGGCCCTTGGTGCCTCTCCTGGCCCTCCTCCGAAGCTTCTAGGTCTTGTATTGGTCCAGAAAAAATCCCCAAAAAGTTTTGTGACAATTGGACTCCGTTTAGTATTGTAACTCTGAAAAGGCAAAAACACGCAGAAAACAGGAACTGGCACTGGGCACTGGGTCAATAGGTTTGTGCTAAAAAATATTATAAATTGGTAAATAAATACCCAAAAAGTATCCTAGAATGATAATATGTCAGCATGGAACAATCAAAAATATAGATACGTTGGAGACGTATCAACCCACCACGCCTGCACCCGTCACGCCCTGATACGTCTCCAACGTATCTATAATTTTTGATTGTTCCATGCTGTTATATTATCATTCTTGGATGTTTTACAATCATTTTATAGCAACTTTATATCATTTTTTGGGACTACACATAGTGCCAAGTGCTAGTTGTTGTTTTTTGCTTGTTTTTTACTTCGCAGAATATCAGTACCAAATGGAGTCCAATCGCGATGAAACTTTTTGGAGATTTTTTTTGGACCAGAAGAAAGCCAGTGGGCCAAAGAAGCACCCAGGAGGAGGCCCAGGGGGCCCACAAGACACCAGGGCGCGCCAGAGGCCCCCGGCGCGCCCTGGTGGGTTGTGATGGCCTCGGGACCCCCCCCCTCCACCGCCTCTGAGCTCTATAAATACCCAAATATTCCAGAAACCCTAGAGGAGTCGACGAAAAAATACTTCCAGCCGCCGCAAGTTCCAGAGCTGCGAGATCCAATCTAACACCGTCACGGAGGGGTTCATCATCCTCATTGGTGCCTCTCCGATTATGCGTGAGTAGTCCACCATAGACCTACGGATCCGTAGGCGGTAGCTAGATGGCTTTCTCTCTCTCTCTCTCTCTCTCTCTCTCTTGATTCTCAATACAATGGTCTCTTGGAGATCTATTTGATGTAATGACTTTTTGCGGTGTGTTTGTTGGGATCCGATGAATTTTGAGTTCATGATTAGTTTCTATCCATGAATATTATTTGAGTCTTCTTTGGTCTCTTATATGCATGATTACTTATAGCCTCGTATTTCTTCTTAGAAACTTTGGTTTAGTTAGGCCAACTAGATCGATTTTTCTTGCCATGGGAAGAGGTGCTTTGTGATGGGTTCGATCTTGCGGTGTCCTCTCCAAGTGACAGAAGGGGCAGCGAGGCACGCATGTATCGTTGCTATTAAGGATAACAAGATGGGGTCTATTCCTACATGAATAGATCTTGTCTACATCATGTCACCGTTCTTATTGCATTACTCCGTTTTTCCATGAACTTAATACACTATATGCATGCTGGATAGCGGTCGATGTGTGGAGTAATAGTACTAGATGCAGAATCGTTTCGGTCTACTAATCTTGGACATGATGCCTATATAATGATCATCGCCTTGGATATCGTCATGATTATTTGATCTTCTATTAATTGCCCAACAGTAATTTGTTCACCCACCGTGTGTTATACTCATGAGAGAAGCCACTAGTGAAACCTACGACCCCCGAGTCTACTTTTCCAACATATTGCTTTCCGATCTATATTTTGCTGCTTTTTGTTTTCATATCTATTATTCCAAAAACCCAAAAATACCTTGCTGCACTTTTTATTTGCCTCTTTTATTTTGTGTTCTTGTGCGATCTATCTATAATCTATTACAATCTAATCTATCTTTTTATCGTGGAGAGATTGACAACCTCTCTTACGCGTCGGGTTACAAGTATTTGTTCTTTGTGTGCAGGTACCGTTTACATAGTGTTGTGTGGTTCTCCTATTGGTTCGATAACCTTGGTTTCATAACTGAGGGAAATACTTACCGTAGCTGTGTTGCATCATCCCTTCCTCTTTGGGGAAATACCAACGCAGTCTCAAGCCACGTCACGCCCCCTTAGGGGATTGGGACGCCACCATTGACAGCCTCCTCGCAGCGCTGCTAGTCGCCGCCCACCGCCCCCCCCCCCCCCCCCGCCCGCCCATCGATCACGCGATGACCGGATCTTTGATTTGGATGTCCATAACATTATGGTCTTGTTTGAAGAATTGAACAACTGCGCCCCGGAGCACAACATCGCTGGTGCAGGCTACCGCCGCCGCTGGAACAAGTTTTCTTTATATTGTATCTTGATTGTATGAATGTAAAGTCAAAGCTTGACTGAATGAAATCTATGGTTTGATCAACTAAGTATTTATCTCTCAATTCACATAGTAAACAAAGTAAATAAAAACATCATTGTTTTTGTCTGAATAAACACTCATCACAACCGGTTCAGATTAAATACCCATTTGTAGATCGATAGGTATGTTTCCTTCGCCAGTAAGCCAAGCGAAAAAATGGCACGAAGGATTGGTGCATCGCGTCATCGCAAATGTTTCTCAACGATGACCCGTGTGCTTAGTACAGACAACTTGGGAAGATTTGCATCTATCATATTAGGTAAATTGCCATTTGTCAAATCGGAAACATTGGCATTTGTCGATCTAGTAACATTGGCATTTGTGAACATTGTAGCACCGACATTTGTCAAATTTTGCACGAACAAAATCACAATTATGGTGCAATCTTGCCAATGAAATTCACTAAACATGGATTTCATTCATAGATTTAGCAATGGTCTTTGTACAAAACAGTTCAACTCAATAGCTGAGCCGAACAAAGTTTTCCCCAATTGTTGCCAACCACGTACTGAAATAGCTAATTCAACTATATATACTAGCAAATTTAAAGTATGTGGTATAGTTCAACCATATCTATAGTTAGATGAACTGAACAAAATAGCCCCTAAATACTAATACTAGATAGGGGCTTTGTACTACTTCTAGCAGAATCGAGCGCGCTCAGTAAGAGCCAGAGGAGGAGGAGCCAGCCGACGAGCTTGTGGAGTCGACTCCGTTGCCTGTCAATGCTGCACTCCGCCGCTTGACGTGGCTTGAGACTGCGTCGGTATTTCCCCAAAGAGGAAGGGATGATGCAGCACAGCGACGTTAAGTATTTCCCTCAGTTATGAAACCAAGGTTATCGAACCAATAGGAGGATCACCAACACCCAATAAGCAGCACCTACACACAAACAACAAATACTTACAACCCGACGCGAAAGAGAGGTTGTCAATCTCTCTATGGTAATAAGATAGATTAGGTAGTGATAGATAGGAGAGATAGATCTCTCAAGAACACAAATAAATAGAGTAAATATGCAGCAATATATTTTTGGGTTTTTGGTTTTGTAGATCTGAAAACAAAGAGTGCAAAAACGTAGATTGGAAAGCAATATGATGAAAAGTAGACCCGGGGGCCGTAGGGTTCACTAGTGGCTTCTCTCATGAGTATAGCGCACGGTGGGTGAACAAATTACTGTTGGGCAATTGATAGAAAATCGAATAGTCATGACGATATCCAAGGCGATGATCAATATATAGGCATCACGTCCAAGATAAGTAGACCGACTCCTGCCTGCATCTACCACTATTACTCCACACATCGACCGCTATCCAGCATGCATCTAGTGTATTAAGTTCATGGAAAAACGGAGTAATGCAATAAGAACGATGACATGATGTAGACAAGATCTATTCATGTAGGAATAGACCCCATCTTGTTATCCTTAATAGCAACGATACATGCGTGTCTTGCTGCCCCTTCTATCACTGGGAAAGAACACCGCAAGGTCGAACCCATCACAAAGCACCTCCTCCCATGGCAAGAAAAATCGATCTAGTTGGCCTAACTAAACCAAAGATTCAAAGAAGAAATACGAGGCTATAAGCAATCATGCATATAAGAGATCAAAGAACACTCAAATAATATTCATGGATAGAAACTGATCATGACCTCAAAATTCATCGGATCCCAACAAACACACCGCAAAAGTTTACATCAAATAGATCTCCAAGAGATCATTGTATTGAGAATCATAAGAGAGAGAGAGAAGAAGCCATCTAGCTACTGCCTACGGACCCGTAGGTCTATGGTGGACTACTCACGCATCATCGGAGAGGCACCTATGAGGAATATGAACCCCTCCGTGATGGTGTTTAGATTGGATCTCGCGGTTCTAGAACTTGCGGCGGCTGGAATTGTGTTTCGTCGACTCCCCTAGGGTTTTTGGAATATTTGGGAATTTATAGGCATCAGAGGCGGTGTGGAAGGGGGCCGAGGAGGGCACAACCCATCAGGGCACGCCAGGGCCCCCCTGGTGTGCCCTGGTGGGTTGTGCTCTCCATAGCCCACCTCTCCGGCAGTTGTTTGGCCCACTGGGAGTCTTCTGGTCTAGAAAAAATCTCCAAAAAGTTTCGTCACTATTGGACTCCGCTTGGTATTGAATTTCTGCGAAGTAAAAAAACAAGCAAAAACAGTAACTGGCACTTTGGCACTATGTCAATAGGTTAGTCCCAAAAAATGATATAAAGTGGTAACAAAATGATGGTAAAACATCCAAGAATGATAATATAACAACATGGAACAAGCAAAAATTATAGATACGTTGGAGACGTATCAGCATCCCCAAGCTTAATTCCTACTCGTCCTCGAGTAGGTAAATGATAAAAACATAATTTTTGATGTGGAATGCTGCCTAACATGTTCATCACATTCTTTTCTTTTGTATAGCATGGACATTTGGACTTATAATGATTCAAAGCAATAGTCTAGTTTTAACATAATGACTTCAATACTCAAGCATGTCAACAAACAACCATGTCTTTCAAAATATCAACACTAAAGAAAGTTATCCCTAGCCCATCATGCTCAATCGTTGATCCATTCATGAAACACACTCAAATATTAGCTATGCCCAATGCTCAAGTATGATCATAGTGCCCCCTAGTTGGTGCTTATAAGAGAAGATGGAGACTCAAAGCAAAAATAAAAATTGCATAAAGTAAATAGATAGGCCATTCGCAGAGGGAAGTAGGGATTTGTAGAGGTGCCAGAGCTCAAGGTTTAAAATTGAGAGAGAAAAATATTTTGGGTGTCATGCTTTTCCTGTCAACGAAAACGACAAAGTAGCTCACAATACTTTCCATGCTAGATATATCATAGGCGGTTCCCAAACAGAAAATAAAGTTTATTCATTTTTCCACCAAACTTTCACTTTCCATGGCGGGCCGGACGGGGTGCTCCCCCGACATCGCTTCCTAATCCTAGATGGGGAGAGAGGGTAGATGCGGCGGAGGCGGCACGACGGCGGCGGAGGGGGCGGCGCGGAAGCGACTCGATCTGATTCAGGTTACAGTGAGTGTCAGTTTTGCGGCCCCACTCGTTAGCACGTAACGGTCAAAATGTGGACTCGGCCCTACGCGGCCCCACTCGTCAGAGTTAACGGTCAAGCCATTGACCCGACGGCAACGTCCGCTGTGACCAGTTCTGAGGGTTTCGGGTAAGGGAGTGGGAAAAAGTGAGCAAAAGTTAAGAGCGTGGGGATGAATGAGTACAACTAAGGAACCAGGGGCACAGAAATAAAAATCCCAAAATAAAGTTTATTCCTTTTTCCACCATTCTTTCACTTTCCATGGCGGGTCGTATCCACAGTTGCCTTCCATACCAACACTTTCCAAGGAATTTATTATTTGACAACATAAAGTAAATATTTTTTCTTTTTCATTTCGGGAATGGGCATCCCTATTACCGCCGCACTCTCGTGCAATGACAGGTGAATAAACACTCATCTTGAGAATAACACATCTAGCATGGAAAAATATTGGACACTCCCCACCGTTTCATGAGCGGTACGGGCACACAAAAGAGAAAATTTATTTTGAAATTTTAGAGATGGCACATACAAATTTGCTTGGAACGGCATGGAAATACCGCATATATGTAGGTATGGTGGACTCATAAGGCAAAACTTGGTTTAAGGATTTTGGATGCACAAGTAGTATTTCTACTTAGTACAAATGAAGGCTAGCAAATAGATTGGGAAGCAACCAAACCAAAAAAACGAAAATTCACATAAGTGAGCATTGAACATAACTAACACCGAATAATGCACCACAAGTAGGATGTAACTTCATTGCATAACTATTGACTTTCGTGCATGCATAGGAAATCACAAACCTTAACACCAATATTCCTACTAAGCATAATTACTCATCAACATGACTCACATATTACTATCATCATGTTTCATAACTATTAGAAGGAATCAAGTTTAATTTGTCCAATGATCTTCATGAAAGTTTTTCTTATATCCTCCTTGGATATCTATCACTTTGGGACTAGTTTCATATATTGCCATTGCTTTTTGGCAAGCTCAAACAAATTTAAGTGAAGCACATGAGCATAAAGATTTCATCTCTCAAAAAGGTATAAGTGAAGCATGAGAGGATTTCTTCAAAATTTACTAACTCTCAAATTAATCTAAGTGAAGCATGAGAGTATTTCTACAAAAGTTTCCAAGCACACCGTGCTCAAAAAGATATAAGTGAAGCACTAGAGCAATTTCTACAGCTCAAAAAGTTTAAGTGAAGCACATAGAGCAATTCTAACAAATCATAGCATGATTTTGGATTTCTCAAATAGGTGTGTACAGCAAGGATACAAAGGAAAAACTAACAAACAAAGCAAGTAAAGATACAAGACGCTCCAAGCAAAACACATGATATGTGACGACTAAAAATATAGCTCCAAGTAAAATACGATGGTCGTTAGAAGAAAGAGGGGATCCCACTCGGGGGCATCCCCAAGCTTAGTTGCTTGTTTCTCTTTGGATATATCTTGGGGGTGCGGTAGCACCCCCAAGCTTAGGCTTTTGCTACTCCTTATTCCTTCATCCATCGTGATCTCACCCAAAACTTGAAAACTTCAATCACACAAAACTCAACAAAATCTTCGTGAGATCCGTTAGTATAAGAAAGCAAATCACTAATTTAGGTACTGTTGCAAACCCATTCATATTTTATTATTGCATTATACCTACTGTATTTTAACTTTACCATGGCTTATACCCCCCAATACAAACCATAGATTCATCAAAACAAGCACACAATGCAACGAAAACAGAATCTGTCTTAAACAGAACAGTCTGTAGTAATCTGTACTATACCCATACTTCTGTAACTCTACAAATTCTGAAAAAATAGGAAAACGTAAGGAATTTTTATAGCAACACTGTGTTAAAATTTCATCTCAATATCACATTCCAACGAAAAATGAAAATTCATATACTGGACGCAAAGTTTCTGTTTCAGATTCAGCATCACTTCTACTCATCCTATGAATCATCCTAAAGGCTTTACTTGGCACAAACACTAAATAAACCATAAAAACACAATCATAACAGAGGCATAATTGTGTCAACACACAAAAACATAAAGGGAAAAGCAAAAATTTATTTATTCATTGGGTTGCCTCCCAACAAGCGCTATCGCTTTACGCCCCTAGCTAGGCATAATGGGTAGATTCAATTATTGTCATCTTTGGTTTTGGATCCATAGGATGCCCTCATGATTGATTCATATGGTGGCTTAATTCTTGTTCTAGGGAAGTTTTCCATACCCTTTCTCAAGGGAAATTGAAAACGAATATTGCCTTCTTTCATATCAATCACGACACCTATAGTGCATAAAAACGGTCTACCAAGTACAATGGGACAAGACGGATTGCAATCAATATCAAGCACAATAAAATCAATGGGCACATAATTCCTATTTGCAATAATAAGAACATCATTAATTCTTCCCAAAGTCTTTTTAATAGTAGAATCCGCCAAGTGCAAATTAAGAGAGCATTCTTCAATGTTGGTAAGACCAAGCACATCACATAGAGATTTCGAAATCGTGGAAACACTCGCACCCAAATCACACAAAGCAAAGCAGTCATAATTTTTAATCTTGACCTTAATGGTAGGTTCCCACTCATCATGCAATTTTCTAGGAATAGAAATCTCCAACGCCAACTTTTCTTCAAAAGATTTCATCATGGCATCAACGATATGTTTAGTAAAAGCTTTATTTTGCTCATAAGCATGGGGTGAATTCAACATAGATTGCAACAAAGAAATACATTCAATCAAAGAGCAACTATCATAGTTAAAATCTTTGCAATCCAAGATAGTGGGTACATCACTAGTTAAAGTTTTGACCTCTTCAAACCCACTTTTATCAAAAATTTCATCAAGATTTTCACCCTCCAAATTATTGGGACGCCTTCTAGCTAAAGTTGACTCTACTTCAGTCCCTTCATTACCAATTTTAATATTACTAAACAAGGAATCAATAGAAGAAACAACAATCACTTTAAGATCTTCATCGTTTTTATCCTCTAGAGAGATTGGTTTGGCCGCCATTTGATTTATCAAAGTAGCTTGCGCATCAGAGATTTTACCAAGCAAATTTTCAGCATGAGCATATTTAGATTGAAGATTGCAAACTTCTCTACTGATATCATCAAGTTGTTTCGTTATGGCATCTAGCACGGTAGAGTGTTCTCTAAGCTCATCGGTGAAATACTTATTATGCTCAAATTGTGTAGTCATATACTCTTTAGTACTTTTCTCAATTTCAAGCAAGATATTGGGATAAGGAACTTCATAGTACTTTCATTGAGGCATCATGACTATGCAAACAAGATTGCAAGCAAGGAAGAGATCCGGCAAGAAAAAGGGCAAACGAAAAATAGGGTGAATAAACGGCAAATTGGTGAAGTGGGGGAGAGGAAAACGAGAGGCAAATGGCAAATAATGTAATTGCAAGGAGATGAGATTTGTGATTAGGAACCTGGTAGATGATGGTGGAGTATCCTCGGCGCCTACGATAGGCACGTAGAAGAGACTGCTTCCTCCCCGGCAACGGCGCCAGAAATTCCTTTGACGTGGCTTGAGACTGCGTCGGTATTTCCCCAAAGAGGAAGGGATGATGCAACACAACGACGGTAAATATTTCCCTCAGTTATGAAACCAAGGTTATCGAACCAGTAGGAGGATCACCAACACCCAATAAGCAGCACCTGCACACAAACAACAAATACTTGCAACCCGACGCGAAAGATAGGTTGTCAATCTCTCTACGGTAATAAGATAGATTAGGTAGTGATAGATAGGAGAGATAGATCTCTCAAGAACACAAATAAAAAGAGTAAATATGCAGCAATATATTTTTGGGTTTTTGGTTTTGTATATCTGAAAACAAAGAGTGCACAAACGTATATCGGAAAGCAATATGATGGAAAAGTAGACTCGGGGGTCGTAGGGTTCACTAGTGGCTTCTCTCATGAGTATAGCGCACGGTGGGTGAACAAATTACTGTTGGGCAATTGATATTAAATCGAGTAGGCATGACGATATCCAACGCGATGATCATTATATAGGCATCACCTCCAAGATAAGTAGGCCGACTCCTGCCTGCATCTACCACTATTACTCCACACATCGACCGCTATCCAGCATGCATCTAGTGTATTAAGTTCATGGAAAAACGGAGTAATGCAATAAGAACGATGACATGATGTAGACAAGATCTATTCATGTAGGAATAGACCCCATCTTGTTATCCTTAATAGAAACGATACATGCGTGTCTTGCTGTCCCTTCTATCACTGGGAAAGAACACCGCAAGATCGAAACCATCACAAAGCACCTCTTCCCATGGCAAGAAAAATTGATCTAGTTGGCCTAACTAAACCAAAGATTCGAATAAGAAATACAAGGCTATAAGCAATCATCCATATAAGAGATCAAAGAAGACTCAAATAATATTCATGGATAGAAACTGATCATGAACTCAAAATTCATCGGATCCCAACAAACACACCGCAAAAGTTTACATCAAATAGATCTCTAAGAGACCATTGTATTGAGAATCATAAGAGAGAGAGAAGAAGCCATCTAGCTACTGCCTACGGACCCGTAGGTCTATGGTGGACTACTCACGCATCATCGGAGAGGCACCTATGAGGAAGATGAACCCCTCCTTGATGGTGTTTAGATTGGATCTCGCGGTTCTGGAACTTGCGGCGGCTGGAATTGTGTTTCGTCGACTCCCATAAGGTTTTTGGAATATTTGGGAATTTATAGGCATCAGAGGCGGTGCGGAAGGGGGCCGAGGAGCGCACAACCCATCAGGGCATGCCGGGGCCCCCCTGGAGCACCCTGGTGGGTTGTGCTTTCCACAGCCCACCTCTCCGGCAGTTGTTTGGCCCACTGGGTGTCTTCTGGTCCAGAAAAAATCTCCAAAAAATTTCGTCATGATTGGACTCCGTTTGGTATTGATTTTCTGCGAAGTAAAAAACAAGCAAAAACAGCAAGTGGCACTTTGGCACTATGTCAATAGGTTAGTCCCAAAAAATGATATAAAGTGGTAATAAAATGATGGTAAAACATCCAAGAATGATAATATAACAGCATGGAACAAGCAAAAATTATAGATACATTGGAGACATATCACCGCTCCAGACGTCCCTCCTCGAAGCGGCGGGACTCGGCGTGTATGTCCGCATTCCGCGTCGCCATTGTAGCTCCTCCTGTGGCCACAACGTCGGTGAGATTCTTCGCGTGAGCCACGTGGCGCTCCACCTCCTTCTCTTGGAAGTAGATGTAGCGCGCAAGGTTTGTGAGGTAGAAGCCCGGCGACGGGCCTTTGGCGGCCTCCACCTCCCGCATTCGGGCCGCGATGGCGGAGCGGGTGATGACCCCGCCGTCCAACCCGGACGACGGTCTGGTGGCGGCTGCCAATGGGTGGCGGCCATGGCGGCCACCGGTAGCAGCTGCCTTCAGGCAGCGGTGGCGGAGCGTGTAGTGGGTGGCGTGCGCACACCCACCAGGGACGCCACGTGCACTACACGCTTCATAGGACTGCCGCGCCGACGCGGTGAAGCCACCCAGCTGGAGTTGTCCTCTGGTGGAGTGGCTGAGCGACGATGACTGGCCGGTACCATTGGTGATTGGGGGAGAAGCAAACTAGATAAGCTATGGGGAGGGAGGGGGTGAAGGCAATGTGATGTCGCGGGCCGTGAGGGTTTATATAGAAGGCCGACAAGCATTGGGGTTTTGGCGGATTTCGCCGAGCGGGGCGGGAAGCTAGAGTTGTAGCGTGGTTTTGCGCGCGGGAACCTACGTGGTTGTGCGCGGGAATGGGCTCATAGAGCCTACGTGTGACCAAAAGCGGTGCTGAAGCATGCACTGGAATCCTCGGGCGGCAACGCGGTGTCAAGACGTGAGAGAGGAGGACGGTGTGATGCGTAGGCAGACAGGTAATGATAATAAAACATCTGCGATATTAATACAGGCAAACGGCATTTCCCTACGTAGCGTCGAAATGATTTCATCAATCGCTGACAATTGTTTGGCAGCAACCATATGCCCACAACACACACAACTTGTCTGAATGAATCATTTGGGTTATTATTGGTCTTCCCACACAAATCAAATGAATGAACTGTTTGCCGGGTATCACACACCTTGTTATGCTAACTCGTTTGTGTTCTGCTGGATCAGCGCAAACATTTTTTCTGAGTGAATTGTAGTCGTACTTCGCACACATATGTATTTTGTGAACCGTTTGTGTTATCTTGGCTAATTGCAAATAGTTCATGAGGACCAACTGTATGCCGTGCATCACACACACACAAGTCTCATCTGAATCATGCCTGATGGACCAATCATTGCACACAATTTGTTATATTGGCAACGGAGCTAGAACTATTCTGTTTGCGATTGATGGATCGCACACAGTTTGGTCGAAGGGTCTCTGATTGATGTATCGTCTTACGACCTTCCTGCAGTAGTGTTGTGTGGATTCTAAGGCATATGCACATGGAAATGGCCACATACATGGCATAATCCATGATTATTTGTCCAAATTTAGCACAACTACTGGTGTTACCATTATGCACAATGTTTCCATCGGAATCTGCAATTATATGGTAATAAAAAAGCATTTTTTTTTCATTTTCAAGTCCTAGAAATGACTTTTTTGTGAAGGAAGTGCATCAAATAGTTTTGAAATTTGTTTCGTTTCATTTTTCATCAAAAGTAGGTCACATTGGAGGGCCAGTGACCAAGTTTCAGTAATTCTAGAGTACCATTGCTATATTCCATCAATTTAGTTGACTTTTAGTGAATTATCAGAAAATGCCCAAATTTGAACTACAAGTGTGATGTAGTTTGGTCCTGAAAATTGCAAACAAACATTTTATGCTCTAATGTTGATGGTGGATGACCTTGGGACAAAGAAAGTCAGAATTTCAAAGCTTTTGTATCAATGGTCAACACTTCAAGTTTGACCCCATTTTTTTAAAAAAAAGAGAAAATGAAAAAGGCTAAAAAAATTCCTTTGCATGGAGCCATCTTGTGTGCGCTAGTTTGTGGGGAAAATATTAAACTTGCAATACAACATGTTCATAAAAAACCTTCACAAAATGGCCTATCTAGTATGAACTTGTGTGGATTCCAAGGCATATTCACATGGAAATGGTCACATACATGGCATAATCCATTATTTTGTCCAAATTTGGCACAACTATTGATGTTACCATTATGTACAATGTTTCCATGGGAATCTGCAATTATTTGGTAATAAAAAGCAAAATTTTCATTTTCCAAGTCCTAGAAATGACTTTTTGTGAAGGAAGTGCCTCAAATATTTTTGAAATTTGTTCCATTTCATTTTTCCCTAAAATTAGGTCACATTGGATGGCCAGTGATCAAGTTTCAGTTATTCTATAGTACCATTGCTATATTCCATCCATTTAGTTGACATTTAGTGAATTATCAGAAATTGCCCAAATTTGAACTACAAGTGCGATGTAGTTTGGTCCTGAAAATTGCAAAACATCATTTTATGCTCTAATATTGGTGGTGAATGAACTTGGGATAAAGAAAGTAAGAATTCCAAACCTTTTTGTATCAATGGTCAACACTTCAAGTTTGACCCCATTTTGAAAAAAAAAGAGAAAATAAAAAAAGGCTCAAAAAATGAAATTGCTTTGCATGGAGCCATCTTGTGTGCACTAGTTTGTGGGAAATTATTAAACTTGCAATACAACATGTTTGAAATACAACAAGTTTGAAAATTTGGCAATGTTTGATTGAAAACACCGAATTAGTTAAGCAAATTCATGAAATGTGGGTCACCAGTTGTCACACACAAGCAAACATGGCATAAATCGGACATCCGAACATGCATAGGTACTGACATTCAATTTGGACATTCAAATAGCACCAAATTTCATTAAAAGATTAAAATTTGTACACACATAAACCCTAAACCTTGCCATTGCTCGTCGTTGTCCACGTCGGAGCCACTACCGATGCCGGAGGAGGAGGAGCCGCCCTCGTCGCCCTCCCCATGCTTGTCGTCGTCCTTGTCGTTACTCAGGTGACCGATGGTGACGTCAGCCACCGAGGCGACGAACACCTGTCATAGGTTCGGCGAGTCCACCGCGTCCTCGGGGTGGCGCTACGGCCCCTTTGTTGATTTGTGCAATGCCGGGAGGAGCCCCTTTGTTGATTTGCACAACGCCGGGAGGAGCCCTGACATGTCTGCAGGGTCGCCGTCCTCGCTGACCACCACCCCCTAGTACTTCGCTAGTAGCGGCAGCTCCAGCTCCGGTTTGGGATCGAGCAGCGGGCCGCACGAGCTCGTCCCAGGCTCCGGCTTGGGCACGAGCAGGGGCCGCACGGGCTCGTCCCAGGCTCCGGCTTGGGCACGAGCAGGGGCCGCGCGAGCTTGTCCCGGGCTAGGGCTTTGGGACTAGCAGAGGGGTGCCGCAGGAACTCGTGATGCGCAGGCCGGCGCCACGCACTGTAGATCTCGTCCTCGGCTCCGGCTTTGGAATGCACAGGTCGGCGCCGCGCACTGCAGAACTCGCCCCCGGAGTCCTTGGCTCCAGCTTTGGAATGCGGAGACCCCGGCTGGTACTTGGACCGTCGCCGCCTCCTACACATGTGAGCGTGACCCTTGATGTGAGTTGAGGCGTGGCCCGTGGCGCCGAAATCCGGTCGCCCTCCTCTAGAACGAGCTGCGCGCGGCACACGGCCATGACATCGGGGAAGGTAGGCCCTTCTCAGAAGGTGTACCTCTCGTCGATGTTGTTCTGTGAAGGCGGGTAGCGACCGTCGTAGTGTTGGATGCGGACGGCATGTTGCTCCGTCAGGATGTCTGGCCACCACTGGCTGCCGAGTGCGTAGCGCGGCTTGGACCACTCCTCCGGCGGCAAGCCTTCGCAAAACGCGCGTATCGTGCATGACATGGCCGGCATGCCGACGGAGGGGCCAGGACCCACCACGAGCCCCCCCAAGCTCATGTGCCCGCTGGACGGCAGGCGCGTGTCTGACGGCACCATGACACCGCAACGGCCAAGGATCGACACCTCTTCGACCCAGAGGGTGCATGACATGCCCTGAATGAAAAACGTGCGGCGCCCCCAGCTGCTGCTTCCTGTCCCACCACCACGACTGTCCATTGCTCCGGCTGCTGAAGGGGAGGCGGATAGGGTTTGGTGGAGGCGCACAGAGGAGTAGGTCATGGGGCGGCGAGGGGAGGGGATTGGGACACGAGTGGGTGAATGCCTGTGCGCCATGCGACAATAAAATGCATCAACATGCGACTGGCGGGCACGCTGGCGACGCGACTCCTCGCATGGGAAACCGCACGGTGTGAAAATGCTGACGTGACCACGATGTGACTACACATGCATGTCACGGTGTGTCCCACTCGTCAGTAACAACAGCGGCTAACAGTCAACTCCCTTGACCAACGACGAACCCCCATTTGGGCATTTGTGAGGGTGGGTGGCGCGATGGAGGGGAAAGTGAGCAAAAAAGTTGGCATGGGCAAAACTGAGGAGGACTAAGCAATGATGAGGGGCACAGAATTAGAAATCCCTAAAACTTATTATACTGACCAGTAGGGTCATCACAAAATGCTAGACTAGGAGTATGGAGAGTAATCCAATGCTCCATGTCTGATAGGTAATGTTCAATCATCGTGGACAGAGGAGTTCAGTGCTTATGCAGTGACCTCACTAGGAGGTATCTGACACTGTTTGGTTGCAATAGCTTGGATGGTGCTAACATGTAGTACTGGAGGAGGTGGGGTTGTAGGTTTAGAGGTTTTTCTTAGCAGCAGATTGTGTCTTCCTGTTGTGAGCCTTCTCTACAGCTGCTTGGTCTTCAAATCCTACGCTTAGTCCAGCCAGCCTATGGCTGCGTCTGAGATCAATGTCAAGTATAGGAGCAACAAATTTGTTTCTTTTGACCATTGGTGTGATAGTAGCAGGCGGAACAGCAAGAGCATCAGCAGTAGTCATGAGCACTGTCTGTGTATTGTTGCATGCAACAGGTAATGTTGTAGTAAAGTCCACGTGGGATGGTGCAGTGAGGTGTGGGGTATGTGGTTCATTAGGCAGCTCTCAGATGATGCATGTGCTGGGAGTATCAGGTAGTTCAATGCTGGTGACCACAGTAAATAGGCTTTTTCTGTCAGGGCCAAATTCATCATCAACATTCAGCATTTAACAAAAACCTTCTAGTTGCTGCAGAATGTCAGGTGTAGAGGCAAATAGTTTATGCATCATAGTTTGAAGTGTAACAAAGCAATCTACAACCTCAGCAGCGACATGTATGTTTGTAGCTGGTGCGCCATAAGCGATATTGGGACTCTGTAGTGGTGTGTGTATCATTGGAGCATCATCATCATCATCTTGAGGTTGGTTCTATTGGTGGCATAAAATGGTGCTCCCAGCATGGGGTGCATGTTGCCATCTGGGAGGATGGGGTCCTCATCTCCACCAACAGCTCCAAGTAGATTAGCATGAAGAATGTAGACTGTAACAGTCTAAGATTGCCCATGACCAATATCATCTTGGCTTTCACGCATAACACGACTGACTGGGATATCAAGTAGGTCTGGTACACGAATCTTAACAAGAATTCTGGCACAGTTGGATAGATCCATGTTCCAAGTAAGAAATTTACCAAATCCAGTAACAACTTCTCTCACCTTGTCTGGTCTCTAGGCTTCCAGGGGGAAGTTGACCAGCATAATCCATGCATCATGGGTGAAAGTGCAGTCACGATAGTTGATACCTCTGTCATGGCGGATAACACGAAGTGTGGAGTCACCGTAGAAGTAGGGATCGTTGCTAATGGATTATATTGAATGATCCTCAAATAAACTTTAAAACTCTAGGTAATATTCAATTTTTTTTTTGTAACCATGCTTACATTGAAGAAGTCATGTTATCTTATCTCATAAATTCTTTTGAATTGGAAAATGGTTTGAATATTCTAAAATCCAAATAATATTTCAAATGCAATCAAAATCCAAATGGGAATTTTTTGGACATTCATTTTATTCCCTTTCCATTCAAAACTCAAACAACATATCAAAGTTTCAATCTCTACTCAAATTCAAACAATATCAGAACAAAACAATCAATATGATATAATTATGTAACTTTCAAAAATTTAAATTTTTGGGATGTTACAACCAAGTTTTTAGAAAAATATATCAACATCCAAAATACAAAATTTATATCATTTTATCCATCATGAAAAGTAGTTTCATATTTTATCTATCAGGTATTGTAGATGTTGTTACTTTTTTCTATAATCTTGGTCAAACATTCAATTGGTTGACTTGCATGGAAATCAATATAACTTATATTCCGAAAGGAGGGAGTGTGTGATAGGCATGAACTCCCCCTAAATTTGCGCATTATTTGATTTGCGTTTGAATGCAGATGCACAACCAATTAGGTTCATGAGTAACTCTTCCATGCCACATACATCTTGGCGGAGCACCCAAAAGAATGTGAATGAAATATAAGCAAGCACTCATCGCCAAGAACACATGTGGGTGACCACTAAAACATGCATAAGTGAAAGATAGGTAGCACTAGTACGATAAACAAGCAAAGTATGGTCAAGCACACGACATAAAGATTATAGACCAATAAAGTATCTCAAATGAAAATAAATAAGAACCAAAACCTCTCTCACTCGAAACCCTAAGATCTATATCACCCCCCCCTTGGCTAGAAGTTACCAAAAAGATCAAAATGATTTATTTCTAAGCGTCACTTTGGGCTCGATCCACAGCTCCGGGAGACGAATATGTCTTCTGGCCGGCGGAACCGTTGTGGGACGATGGAGTGGAGATGAGAGTGTTCGCAAATGCTTTTGATGATGTCTGCTGAAGTAGAGGTTGATACTTCTAAAACGTATGTACTTTTCTAAACACTTTTGATCTTGTTTTGGACTCTAATTTGCATGATTTGAATGAAACTAACCCGAACTAACGTTGATGGAGACTTCAACCCACGGAGGGTAGCGGTCGCGAGAGTCCATGGAGGGCTCCACCCATAAGGGTCCACAAAATAGCGACCTCGTCTATTCCATCACGGCTTACGTCCACGAAGGACTAGCCTCACTCGGGGTAGATCTTCACGAAGTAGGTTATCTCCTTGCCCATACAAACTTCTTGGTTCAACTTGACACGAAGACGAAGGCTCCCAAGCGACACCTAACCAATCTAGGAGACACCACTCTCCAAAAGGTAATAGATGTGGTAAGAATGATGAACTCCTTGCTCTTGTGCTTCAAAAGATAGTCTCCACAACACACAATCACTCTCTCATAGATTTGGCTTGGTCGAAGAGGTTGATTGGGTGGAAAGCAACTTGGGGAGGCTAGAAATCAAGATTCATATGGTTGGAGTGGAAGATCTTGATCTCAACACATGAGTAGGTGGTTCTCTCTGAAAAAATGTATGGGGCTAGTGTTGGTCTGTTCTGAGTGCTCTGTCTACGAATGAGAGGGAGGTGGAGGGGCATATATAGGCTTCTCAAAAAATCCAACCGTTACAACATTATTGCCCAACTCGGTGAAACCGAAGCAAAAACTCGGTTGCACCGACTAGTGCAAAATGTGGCAACTTCTGGCGTTTCGGTGAGACTGATATATAATTCTCGGTGAGTCCAATTTTGGCTGGCCTAGGCAGTTTCTTGTTTCGGTGTCACCGATTCCTAAAACTCGGAATTTCTGATTCTTAGAAATTGGTTACCCGAAAGTTGGTCACTGATTTCGGTTGCACCAAAATCAAACTTAGTGTCACCGAGAAGCTAGGGTTTGGCTCTAGATCTGTCTAGGGTGAAACTCGGTAGGGCCGATTAGGAAATAGGGCATTGGTGGCACCGAATTTGAGTGTTAGGGTTTAGACAGAGTATTTTTGTGGGAGAATCCATGAGTATTTTTGGTGGCTAACTCTAAGCACTTGAGCAACCAGATCATCATATATACCTCACCCCCTTTAAATAATATTGGCTTTCCTATGGACTCAAATGTGATTTCTCACAAAATGTAAAATTTAGAGTCTTGAAGCTTGATGTCTTGCCAATCCTATTACTTTCCTTCTTCTTTACCTGGGTATTCTCCTCACATTCCAGCCAATTCTCTTTGTGGACTTTATCTAAAATAAATAGGTAAAACTATTAATCGAAGAGAAAATGTATGTTGTCATGAATTATCAAATCCTCCAAGGGAGCATATGTGCTTTCAATCTCCCCCTTTTTGGTAATTGATGACAACATACAATCAAAGCTTCAAATTTTCATATGCACAATATATGCAAGCTTTGAGAAACACATGACTAAGACAAGCTCCCCCTAAATGTGTGCAATCATTTTTAGAGGATAGTTGCTTTGGAATTCATGAACACACACATAGTAGAAGGGACATGGTAAGTCATGTGTACCTTGGCTATATGCATCAAACATTTGTGAATAAGGTGTTTCCATGTTCAAGACTCACTCTTGCAAACAATATGTGCAAGAAACAAGAGATCATCTTGACCAAGCATATGATGCATATACTTACCTTAAAGTTCTTGAGCATTTTAACAAACGAAACACACTTGAGAAAACAATGTTAGATAACACAAGAGTATTCTTCTCATCCAAATGCAAAAGAATTCAAATGCACCAATATATGGAAGACATATAGGAAATTGTATTTCTTAAGAGTGATATGTCTCCGAGAACATTTTAGAACTTTCTCCTCTGAGTATGAATTTGTAAGTCTTCCTCTCCCCCTCAATCTTAGCATGTAGATTTTGGGAGTAGGTAGGGTGAGACAAGTCTAACACTTGTAGGCAATCAAATCTAAATCACATTTTCTCTCTCCTTTAATGATAGTCTTGATTTGGTCTTCTCTCTCCCCCTTATAGTAGTGTTTCTCCCTTTTGGGTGATCTTGATATTTCTCCCCCTTGATAGATATTTCCCTTCTTTGGACAAGCATAAGCTTTGATATTTCTCTCCCTTTGGCATTAATTTCCAAAAATAGTCAGATGGTAAGGAATCCTTGAGAGTAAGGGTCATTGAGAACATTGACTAAAAATGTCAAGAAGGTGGCAAAGAACACAAGTAATGGCAAAAATCGTTGACTCCAAGGCAAAGTGAATCGGTAGAACCGATAAGAAGTTTTGAGGCTCTGGGTAAAATCGGTACAGTCGAAGAGGTTCGTATCGGTGGTACCAAGGAAGCTCTTGGCAGTATATCTGCTATATCGATGAAACCGATTTTCCCATTTCGGAGGGTCCGAATTGCAAACATAAACTTGGCAATAGCATTCTTGACCATTTGTTGACGAAAATGATTTTTAGAAAGTCTCAATCGATTCTAAAAGATTTGAAAAGAATTTTCAAGAAGATTTCCAATGAATTTTCCACTAGATGAATATTGAATGGTTCTAAGAAAGCATGCAACTGAAAAATGATCCAAACAAGAAACTTCATCTAGATGATGGTCGACGACTAGGTCACCTATATTAGAGTATATTGACTTAGGAGCCAAGTAAGAATACTTGATCATAGGTCATACTCATCGTTAAGCTCAAAATGGGGTTACCATTTTTCATTTAAGCATTTTGATGTTTTCATATCACTTAGAATTGCTTTGACTCATAACTTGGAGTAAATCTTCTTCAAGGATATGATTACATACCTTTGAGTGATGTATATGACATGGCGTGTAGGTGGACTTGTTGTGGATGCCCAAGATTTGGAGGTTGGGGCTATCCTTCTTTTCTTCATAGATAGATCCTCCTACAAGGGTTAGCCATGCAAGGAAGAACAAGATATATCCAAATGACAAGAGTGATGTTTTCATCGTATGTATGTCAAGGATATGGTTTGTGTTGTCTTCTTCCTCTATCACAAAGTAGGATTGTTGATACTTGGCCAAAACAAGATTGCTTTTGATAGTAGTTGTTGGCAATCTTGTGGAATGTAGTCCATCCAAGTACCTACAAAAGGTTAGATGCAATACAAGGGAGCATAGATTCCAAGGTATAAGATAGTATCATATCAATAGTAACAAGGAATAGTCAAGTAAGCTCATGCCCTTGCATGCATCTGAGTGAGCCTAGCTCAAGTTTGAAGCATCAATGATGTTCAACTCACTCCTCAAGTGAGAAAACACTTTCTCATCAAGTGACTTAGTAAAGATGTCGGCCAATTGCTTGTTGGTGCGAACATGTTTGAGATTACTGTCCCCTTTAGCAACATGATCACGAATGAAATGATGACAAACTTGAATATGTTCAGTTCGAGAATGTTGCACGGGGTTATGACGAATCTTAATAGCGCTCTCATTGTCACACAACAATGGAACATGTCTCACATATATACCTTAATCCTTAAGAGTTTGAGTCATCCATAGCAATTGCGGACAACATGATCCGGCGGCAATGTATTCCGCTTCGGCGGTAGATAGAGATACTGAGTTTTGTTTCTTGGATGACCAAGACACAAGAGATCTCCCAGGAAATTGACAAGTATCCGAGGTGGATTTTCTATCAACCTTATCTCCAGCATAGTCCGAGTCGGAATAGCCAACAAGGTTAAAAGAAGATCCCTTGGGATACCAGATGCCAAAGTTTGGTGTATGTATCAAGTATCTCACAATTCTTTTCACAACCTTAAGATGAGACTCATTAGGTGCAGCTTGATATCTAGCGCACATGCACACACTAAGCATGATATCGGGACAGGATGCACATAGATATAGCAATGAACTAATCATTGATCGATAAACCTTTTGATCAACCAGTTTGTCCTCCTTGGTGAGGTCAACATGTCCACTAGTAGGCATGGGTGTTTTCATACCTTTACACTCTTGCATGTTGAACTTCTTGATCAAGTCCTTGGTATGCTTGGTTTGAGAGATAAATGTTCCTTCTCCCGTTTGCTTGGTTTGCAAACCAAGGAAATTTTTTAGCTCACACATCATAGACATCTCATATTTCTCGGACATCAACCTTCCAAATTTCTCACTAAAATGTGGGTTAGTAGATCCAAAGATAATATCATCCACATAAATTTGGCACACAAATAATTCACTGTTAACTCATTTTGTGAACAAGGTTGCGTCAATTTTACCAATTTGAAAACCCATTTCAATAAGAAACTTCGTTAAGCATTTGTACCAAGCTCATGGGGCTTGTTTAAGACCATAGAGAGTTTTACAAAGTTTATAAACATGATTAGGTTTCTTAGGGTTCACAAAGCCAGGAGGTTGTTTAACATAAATTTCCTATTTAATTTCACCATTTAGAAAAGTGCTTTTGATATCCATTTGGTAAATAGTAATATCATGGTGATTGGCATAAGCAAGAAGTATACGAATGGCTTCAAGTCTAGCAACGGGGGCATAAGTCTCACCATAGTCCATACCTTCGACTTGAGTGTAACCTTGAGCTACAAGATGTGCCTTGTTGCGTACCACTTGACCATCTTCATCTTGCTTGTTCTGAAACACCCATTTTGTTCCAACGATGTTTTGCTCATCCTTTGGCTTCTCCACTAGTGTCCACACTTTATTCCTCTCAATGTTGTGTAGCTCTTCATGCATGGCATTCACCCAATCTGGGTCTTCAAGTGCTTCTTCTACCTTCATAGGCTCAATACTAGAGATAAACGAGTAATGCTCACAAAAGTTAGCTAAACGAGTTTTAGAGCGAGTGATTCTCCCGGTTTTTATGTCGTCGAATATTTGCTCTAAGGGATGATTCTTGTTCACTCTTGCTCGAACTCGTGGTAGCTTTTTCTTGTTGTATGGTGGAGCTTCCTCTTCGTTGTTGTTGAAGGTGTCGATCCCTTGAGAGGGTGGTGAAGGAGGTTGAGGTGGATCATCACGATGTACTTCTTCCTCCTCTTCATCTTGTCGTGTACCACTTGTGGATGCCTCCATGTAGTTTTGTGTTTCGCCTTGACGCGAGGTAGGAGCTTCCACTTGTGTTGATGAAGTGCTTTCCTTCACCTCCATGGGACATATCTTGTTGATGGACAAATCTTGAATGGCTTCCGAAGGTTCCTTATCTCCTGCATCATTTGGAAATTGTTCGACTTGCGAACCATTAGTCTCATCAAACTTCGAATCTACTGTCTCTTGAACCTTTCGAGTGAAGTTGTAGACATGGTAAGTGTGAGAGTTTGATCCGTAACCGAGTAGAAAACCTTCATGAGATTTAGGAGCAAATTTAGAACGATGATGCTTATCGAGAATGTAGCACTTTGAGCCGAATACTCGAAAGTATCCAACTTGGGGTTTGTTACCGGTGAGCAACTCGTATGCCGTTTTACCAAGAAGCTTGTGTAGGTAGAGTCGGTTCGTGGCATGACAAGCTGTTTCCATGGCTTCCGCCCAAAAGTGTCTTGGCGTCTTGTATTCGTCGAGCATCGTTCTAGCCATCTCTATGAGAGTCCAGTTCTTCCTCTCAACAACTCCATTTTGTTGAGGTGTGTACATAGCCGAGAACTCATGTGAGATGCCTTCTTCGTCAAGAAAGGTATCCACATTGGTGTTCTTGAACTCCGATCCGTTGTCGCTCTGAACTTTCTTGATCTTCACTTCAAATTGATTTTGGGCCTTGCGAGCGAAGTTCTTGAAGATCTTTTGCACCCATGACTTGTCATCAAGAAAGAATACCCACGTAAATCTGGAAAAATCGTCAACTATAACTAGACCAAAGGAATTTCCACTGAGGCTCTTGTAAGCATTGGAACCAAAAATATCCATATGAAGCAACTCAAGTGGTCTCCTAGTAGTCATGATGTTCTTTACGGGATGACTTCCACCCACTTGTTTTCCTGCTTGACAAGCACTACAAAGTCTATCTTTGTCAAAGATAACATCTTTAACACCAAGTATATGATCACCTTTGATGAGCTTGTCTAGATTACGCATTCCAACATGTCCTAGCCTTCTATGCCAAAGCCAACCTTTAGAAGATTTTGCAATAAGACAAGTACGAGGTTTGGATCTCTTAGTGAAATCAACAATGTATAGATCACCTATACAGAAACCGGTAAAGACCATGATATGATTATCTTGACGAAACACTTGGCAATCAACTTTAGTAAATAGCACATTGAAACCGAAATCGGCTAGTCTAGATACGGAAAGAAGATTATAGCCAATGGATTCAACAAGCATGACATTTGAATGGAACTATCATGAGATATGGCCACCTTACCAAGACCAAGTACCTTACCCTTGGAGTTGTCTCCAAAAGTCACATACCTCTGTGGTCTATGGTTTGGTGAGATCTCTTGAAATCTGTCTCTATCTCCGATCATGTGATCGGTGCATCCACTATCGAGAATCCACTCTTTTCCTCCGGACATGTAGTCTTTGAAGTTTGCCATGAGACTTAGATTCTTCATAGTCTTCTCATATTCGATGTCAAACTTCTCATCTTCATCATAGTAGCCATGTTCCACATTGTTATGATCGAGCGGAATATCCTCGTCATAAAAATCAAGAGATTCATTAGAATTTTGACCATGACAATGTTCAAGATTATGAATACGAATGGCTTCAACAATGATGTTGTTGATGGTTATGACATCTCCTTTAGCACGCATGAGGTCTCTAAGATCGAAGAGATAATCATCAAATTTAGGATCACTAGGCTTCATCTTGTGAAAGGCAATAGTTTTATGGAGAATGACATCAAGATTTTTCAAACAACAGTTTGGATGTCTTTCCTCTAAATCTTTCCACAAAGTATAAGCACACTCAAAGTTTCTCATTTGATCAAACACAATTCTTGGCAATCCTCTAATGACAAGATTAACAGTTCTAAGATTACGAAGCATGTCAATTTCTTCTTCGTGAGAAGGATGTAAGGGATCAATGGGAGGCACATAAGGGCTCTTAACATACTTTCTCAAATGGAATTCATCGAATAGATCAAGCATCTTGTCTTTCCATTGACTATAGTACTCCCCATCGAGAATAGGCACTCTACAACTAAGACTCCCCAAACTAAGCACATCCATCTTCCTCCAATGGTGATAAAACCAAAGCTATGGAGACCAAAGCTCTGATACCAATTGTGGGATCGAGAAGGGACGTCTAGGGGGGTGAATAGACTACTTGGCAAAATAAAAACCTAACCTTTTCCCAATTTTAATGGTTGGCAGATTTTAGCAATTCTATCAAGTCTAGCACACCCTACACATGCAAGTCAACGAGTATAGCAGCGGAAAGTAAAGACAAGCACTTGTAAGTAAGAGTTGAGAAAGGAAGATCAACTGAAATAGGGACTCGAAGATTTTTCCCATGGTTCCGATAGGTGGTGCTATCGTACGTCCACGTTGATGGAGACTTCAACCCATGGAGGGTGGCGGTCATGAGAGTCCACAAAGGGCTCCACCCATAAGGGTCCACAAAGTAGCAACCTCGTCTATTCCATCACGGCTTACATCCATGAAGGACTAGCCTCACCCGGATAGATCTTCACGAAGTAGATGATCTCCTTTCTCGTACAAATTTCGTGGTTAACCTCCACACGAAGACGGAGGCTCCCAAGCAACACCAACCAATATAGGAGACACCACTCTCCAAAAGGTAATAGATGTGGTAAGAATGATGAACTCCATGCTCTTGTGCTTCAAAAGATAGTCTCCTCAACACACAATCACTCTCTCACAGATTTGGCTTGGTAGAAGAGGTTGATTTGGTGGAAAGCAACTTGGGGAGGCTAGAAATCAAGATTCATATGGTTGGAGTGGAAGATCTTGATCTCAACACATGAGTAGGTGGTTCTCTCTCAGAAAATGGATGGGGCAAGTGTTGGTCTGTTCTGAGTGCTCTCTTTACGAATGAGAGGGAGGTGGACGGGTATATATAGGCTTCTCCAAAAATCCAACCGTTACAACATTATTGCCCAACTCGGTGAAACCGAAGCAAAAACTCGGTTGCACCGACTAGTGCAAAATGTGGCAACTTTTGGCGTTTCGGTGAGACCGATATATAATTCTCGATGAGTCCGATTTTGGCTGGCCTAGGCAGTTTCCTGTTTCGGTGTCACCGATTCCTAAAACTCAATTTTTTTGATTCTTAGAAATTCGTTATCTGAAAGTTGGTCACTGATTTCGGTTGCACCGAAATCAAACTTGGTGTCACCGAGAAGCTAGGGTTTGGCTCTGGATCTGTCTAGGGTGAAACTCGGTAGGACCGATTAGGAAATATTGGTGGCACCGAATTTGAGTGTCAGGGTTTAGACAGAGTATTTCTGTGGGAGAATTCATGAGTATTTTTGGTGGCTAAATCTAAGCACTTGAGCAACCAGATCATCATAGATACCTCATCCTCTTTTAATAGTATTGGCTTTCCTATGGACTCAAATGTGATTTCTCACAAAATGTAAAATGTAGAGTCTTGAAGCTTGATGTCTTGCCAATCCTATTCCTTTCCTTCTTCACCGGAGGCCGTTCGGGTAGGAGCGAAGGATCCGTCCCGAAGGTCTTTTTTTCGACACTATTCAAATGGACTCTAATTTTTTTCTACAGTTTTGTATCCTCATGAAAAGCATGTATGCAAATTCTCGTTGATTTCTGACAAAGTTCACATATTTGAAAATAAGTTCATCATTTATGCCAAGTTCGGGTAGGAGCGAAGGGCCCATCTCGAAGGACTTTTTTTTCGACATCCTTCAAATGGACCCAATCTTTTTCATATACTTGTATCATCATGACAAGCATGCATGTCAAGTTTCGTTGCTTTTTGACTTTTTATGAATTTTCTACGGTTTTCCCGAAATAAAACCCTAAATACTGTCCAAACGTGACACAACGTGCGTATGTTGTTCGAATTCGATCAAATTTATATACTTGTTCAACATTTTCAAATACTTGTTAAATTTTTTAATAATTATTCAACATTTTGAATTACTTGTTAAACATTTTCAAATACTTGTTAAACATTTTGAAATACTTGTAAAACTTTTTAAAATACTTGTTAAATATTTTAATACTTATTCAACATTTTGAAATACTTGTTAAACATTTAAATACTTACTCTTTTTTCAAATATTTATTCAACATTTTAATACTTATTCAACATTTCAAATACTTGTCAAACATTTTAATATTTATTCAACATTTCCAAATACTCGTTCAACAATTTTTAATAATTATTCAAAAAAATTGAAATGTGTTTTCAAGAGTTTTTTTTAATGCACATATTTATGTATATGTACAATTTTAAAAACTATAAAGAAAAGTACATAAATAATGAAAAAAACAATTGTAAGTATAAATAAAAGTACATAAATAAATTCCAATTTGAAGTGTTTTTTTAATAATTATTCAACGTTTTATAAAGTATAATGAAAAACAGATAAATAAAGTACACTTTTATAAAGTATCTATTTGTTTGCCCAAAGTTTTTTTAAGATTTTTTTTATTAAAAGACGAAAAAACAGAAGCCCACCCCAGCTTGGGGGCGCTGGGCGCCGTGCGTGGACCGGCCCAGTAACGACGCGCGTGGTTGCGATGTGCGCCGCGCATGGGCCGACCCATTGACAGCGCGGGGGCGGAGGTGGGTGGCGGTGCACGACGCCAAGTTTAGTCCCATCTCGCGTGCCGAAGGACGCCCGAACCAGCTTAAATAGCCGCGTCCACGCCGTGTAGTAAGCTCCTTTGGTATCATGTTCCTGTCACCCGCCGCTCCCTGCCCTGTTGGGACCTGCCTCTGGGCCGGCCCGAGACCGAAAGGCCGTCCCTCACGGCGGCCCAGAAGGCGGGGTGTTTTTTTAGCCCAGGCCGGCCCAGGACATCGGTTTTTAGTATACACGGCGGTTCAGGCGTTTTTTGTGTTTACACGGCAGTTTCGCACGTCTGAACACGTTTTTCATTCAAATGTTGCGAAAACGAATCAAATTTCATTCATATTTAGGATTTTTTTACAAAAGTTCGAATGAAATTTGACTAAAACATAAAAAAACGTAACTACTCATCGTCAGCGTCGCCCAGCCCCGCATCGCTGCTGTTGCCCGCCCCGCTGCCGCCCGTGCCTGCAGCGGCACGGTGTTAATCTTTATTGATGCACATCGGGAGCCGGCGAGACCCGTCGCCATTGATGCGCCTCGGGAGACGGCGAGCGCGGTCACGTCCGGTCAAGTCGGGGGTGACGTGTCGCGTCACGCAGGCGTTCACGTGTTGCATGACGGCTCGACGTGGCTCGTCCCACCAGCCGTGTTGACGGGCGGGGGGAGGGGGGATTTTTTTAAATATGACCATCGTGCCCCTCCTCGCGAAGGGGTATGGGCTAATCTCAGCCCTTGATGTGTTTATAGGGAGGTGTACATAAGCGGAAGTGGTTGTATAATCTCCTTTCACCAACTAGGTGCTTGACTAAAACAAACAAATATATGCACTTTCAGCACAAACAAGAAGCACTGTTTAATTTCTCCGAAAATCCAAAACACTAGACCAAACAACATCGCCTCCTAGTGCTCCAAATTTGAAGTTTCAAAGAAGAGCGGATCACTTAGAGCATCTCTAGCAGACCCCGTATAATGCCGACCCGCAAAATGCGTTTACAGTTCGCGGGAAAACGGCTTTGCGGGCCGGCGCGGGCGGCGGCCGAGCAGACCCCATAAAGCGGGCCCGTAAAAAAGGATATTAATATCTTTTTTTGCTTGCATTTTAATTTCGGGCATGAAAACACATTTTTTTGCTTCTTTATTTTCTTCAAGGGAATTGGATACATAATAATTCACCGAATCTTTGGTAGAATAGCAAGACCAAAGAAAACAAGAACCACAAATAGGCATTTTAGAAGATATCCACCTTCCATAACTGCTCTCACTAGTTTGACCAACATCTTCTCCATGCCTTCATTGTTGATCTGGACTCTTGATCTTGCATTCTCCATTCTTCTTCTTTGATTCTAAAGAAGTAGACGTTGCTTCCCCTCTAGTTTCTTCTCTAATTGCACATGCAGCTGCATCATTAGCCTCAATTCTACCAACGAGTGCACAGACATCTATTAAGTTTCTTCCTATCAATAAATCGATGTATTCTTCTTTCCAATACCAAAATGAGCATCCACCTTCCTACACACATGACCATCTCAATAAGCTACCGAAATTGAACCGAATAGGTTGACAAAGCCGAATGAAAACAAGAACATACCCCATCGTTTTCGCATTTGAAGAATACCCATCCGGGGTGTTGCGGCGTGCTAGCTGTTAGCCGCAGCACTGTCTGTGTGCAGGCGTCGCACTGTATGAGCGGCATCGGCGAGCTGCTGCGCGAGCGCCGAGCCCGGGCGACGGCCGGCCGAGTCCTTGCCGGCAAACCGACGACGACGGCTAGAGGACGAACCACTACCTGCATGCGGCGCTGGGGCTTTGCCGGGGCTGTGCGGGGTGCTCCCTGACCAATCCATGGCTTGGCGTAGCCGCCGGTGGCCGGAAACGCCAAATCTGGCGGCCGCGACAAACAACCGCCGATCTGCAACTTTCCGGCCGGCCGAGGCAGGAGGAAGTGGTGGAGGTCAAGCTCGGGCGTGTGGCGGCCCTCCGGCGTGATCCCCACGGCCGGTATGGCCGGAATCGTAGGCGGCGGCCCGACGGCAGTGGGTGAGAAAAAGCGCGGGCTGAAATGTCCCCCCCCCCCCCCCCCCCAACCGCTCCTTCTATATACAGGGCACCGACGAGGCGAGGGGAAGAACTTGCGTTTTCGCGGGTTGGGGTGGGAATATTGCCGCGCCCCGCAAAAATATTTACGGGTCCGACGCGTTTGCGAGGTCTGATCGGCCAATTTTTTTCGCACGGACCCGTATTTTGACGGTTATTTTACGGGTCGGGACATTATACGGGGTCTGCTAAAGATGCTCTTAGCACTTCTTTGGAACTGAGTGGCCATTCTAGAGGAAACGGTGCACTGTTGTATGAAGTCTTCACAGAAACAAAAGTAAACTGCTAATCGGTCTTCTTCCATCACTCTACTACCAAACTGATGATGCGCTGACAGTACTGTCCAGGGGTAGAAACAAAGGTAAACTAGTACTCGATGTTCGGCCTATCCTTCTCTTTTGTTCAGCATCAAGATCTCGACACCACCTGTCGGGCATGTCCTGCAACCAAGTGACAGAGGTTAGAGGTTAAAATCAGTAACCAAAGTAATCCAAACCATATGCTCAGGTGGTGGTGCACATAATATGACCAGTAATATATAATAATGTAACATTATTTTTTTGTTCCGAGTGGCCTGAGCTTTGGCGATAGGGGCTGCTGATGTTTCTTACTACCAATACTGACAAGTTGATTTAAGTGGGTTTCTCAGTTGCTTGATTACAATGGTGCTTGGGATATGGTAAAGCTCCAACAATTTTTTCTTCCTGTTGATATTTGTGAGATCACCAAGATCCGGACTTCACCTAGAATGGGTGAAGATTTCATCGCTTGGGCGCCAGAAAAGTCAGGAGTATTTTCTGTGAGAAGTGCATACAGGCTAGCAGCGGATGAGCAGTATAATTCTTTGATTGCCTCCTCCAGCACACATCCTGATGGATCTCGAGACGGCTGGAACGCAATATGGTCAAGCCCAGCCCCTCCGAAAGTGCTTTCCTTTGCGTGGCGACTGGCGACAAATTGTCTTCCAACATGGAGTAATAAGCAGAGAAGAACTCTGGAGGTTGTTGACACATGTCCTGTGTGCGGAACCACTGATGAGGACACTTTCCATGCATTATGTACATGCATCAATGCGCGTCGCCTATGGCATGCTATGGCTACTGAATGGGAACTCCCGGATGTAACAAAAATCCTTCCTACCGGTGAGGAGTGGTTCGTTCAGCTAGCCTGTAGATTGGAAGAGTCTATGCGAGTTAGACTAATGATGCTTCTGTGGCGTATTTGGTACGTACGCAATGAAATTGTTCATGCAAAGCCAGCACCACCTTTGGATGTATCTTGCCGATTCTTGGTGAGCTATCTAGCATCTCTACAGTCAATTTCTTTGGATCCAGAAGCTAATCTCAAAGGAAAATCTCCAGCTAGTACATGTTATCCGCTCATGACAGTCACATGCAATAAAAAGGACATTCCCAGTATTCCATGGTCCGCCCCTGAAGCTGGCCGTGTTAAACTAAACACTGATGGATCAGTGCTTAATGGTGTAGCTGGCGTGGGTATGGTCCTTCGAGATCACACTGGGAATATTATCTTCAGCTCATGCCGTTATCTTTTCTCGTGTGACGACGTGCTGGAAACAGAAATCCTTGCTACCAAGGAAGGGCTTATGTTAGCTTCACAATGGAGCAGTTTGCCAATAGACGTAGAATCAGACTGCCTTGAAGCAGTAACGATGATACAGCAGGAGGACATTAACAAGTCAAAGTATGCTTTTTTAGTGAAGGAGATCAAGGATAATCTAGATGAACGTAGATCTTGTATTACTCATATACGACGTAGTTAAAACATAGCTAGTCACTCTATGGCCAACTTTGGCAGAACCCAAGTTAGAACTGCTGTATGGCTTGGATCTGGCCCAAAGGAAGTCATCGACATTATTCGTCGTGATTGTAACACCTGAGTTTGAGTAATACAAAATTTCGCAAAAAGAAAAAAAACTGAAAAGTTGATGTGCCTACAGTAAATGTTTATTAGACGAACATGAGTAGTTAGGCTTCTTTGGGAAACTCTCTAACTAGACGCCCTATGTTAACCTATTCGATACATTCTTACGTTGCAGAGCTGACTACAGTCGGAGCGATGAACTATTGAAGCAGGAGTTTATCCCCAAGGGAAGGGAAAGTACCATTCTGCTCCCGAGCTCAAATGAGCTCGGTGAACAGTAAAATCGGAAAAAAAATAGAAAAATGTTCAAAAATTTCTGAAATTTTTTCGTGAACAACATTGACAAAATATCTAAGTGCATGCAAAATTTTGGCCTGAAATAACATTCCTATAAGGCGTGGCAAAAAAAACAAAATCGATACTCTGAAAATGCGCATTTTGTTTTTTTTGCCACGCCTTATAGGAATGTTATTTCAGGCCAAATGTTTGCACTCACTTAGATATTTTGTCAATGTTGTTCATGAAAAAAATTCAGAATTTTTTGAACATTTTTCGATTTTTTTTCGATTTTACTGTTCACCGAGCTCATTTGAGCTCGGGAGCAGAAACTTCATGTCCGGAAGGGAAGATGCTTTCAGATGAAGGACTTGAAGGTTATATGTTTTATATTTCCGTAATACGATGGTAACATATTAACATCATCAGAACCCTATTTCCTTTGCTCTATTACTTTTGCATGCACGGCATAATTTTTAAAAAACTCTAATCAACCTGCACTGCCACAAAACTAAATATCATTTGGATGGCCTTGTTGCCTGCTAAGAAACCGGAATGGAAAATTTGATCCTATTATCAATAGCATTAAAGGTAGAAATAGTACGACCATTTTTTTTAAGACACTGTTTAATTTGAAATCATTTAAATGCGAGGCCGGTGCAATTTTGATTTTTGAACAACAAAAGCAGCATGCTAGGGATAAACAGCAGAAATCTGTTAGGCTGATGTCAGATCTAGCCCACTAGATGTGGCTCACTAAAAAAATAACACAAGCATCATACTGATGAGAGGACCACCAAGGCAGAGACTGTTTTTCACTTACAAATTTTCACTGCAAAAAATGCACAATTCAGGACCTATTGCCCAGTGCAAATTTCATTAGCACATCAAGACTATTGCAGTCATTCATGGCATGCTTGCGATCATCAAGCGCTACACTGTTTGAAAAAAAAATCACACAATAATAAGGGGACTGCTACGCGTCCACCGGTGGATCCATACTAAACATCCACCGCCTGAACGGCCGTTCGATGAAACGTGCGCAGCCGTCCGATCTACCTGCTGGCACGCGGCTCGGTCGCCTCCCCCCGACCAATTAATTCCTGAAGCAACGGTCCAGTTGCAGAAACAAGTTAAATTCCTGAAGCGGCGGTCCAGTTGCATAAACAAGTTTGTTGTCCCGGACCCGACAGACCTGCGCCCAGCGAGCCGTCGAATCTGACAAAATCTACTAGGTATACATATTTTTCCATTTGCAACACATATCTTGTTTCAGAAACATTTGCGAAAATGCGATTGTGTTACGGATTCTTTTCTGCAACATAGATCTAGTTGCAGTTTTTTCTGCAACAAAGGTATTGTTGCATAATTTTTTTTTGCAACCTTGACGACGCCTCCCGATTCCCCGGACGCCGCCGCCGAGTTCGACCATGCAAGCGGCAGCGACCGCCGCGGCGCTGGCGCCGCCCATCCTCCTCCCCCTCTGCGTCCCCACGGGCGCCGGCTCCCCCGCCCGGCCGCGCCGCCCGGTCCGTCGTCCGGTGCGAGCTCATCGCCGCCTCCGCCTCCTCCGCGGCGCCCGCGGCCGCTCCCGCATCCGTGGCGCGCCCCCGCTGGGCCCAGAGGACGGTCGACGGTTGAGCACCTTGACGACGCCGTCGTCGGCGAGCAGCGCGTAGCGGCGGGACCGGACGCCGAGCCCCACCGGCTTGTCCGACAGGTCCAGCTCCACGCCCATGGCGCGGGTCAGCTCCCCGTTGCCGCCCGACAGGAGCAGCACCTCTCGCCGTCGCCCTCCAGATCCAGCAACAAGACAATCAAACGCTCGCGGACACTCAGCTGCAGGAAACGGTTCCTAAAACAACAACATCGTTTCAGAAAAACGGTCACAGCTCACGCGGAAGCGGGTCCGATCTCGTCCGTCTGATAAAGGACAGATCGGACGGTCGCCGAGCCGGCGGACGAGCCAGCGCGATCGGCCGGTTGAACGCAATCTTTTTTCCCCAATAATAATCGTTGGAACCAAAGATTCGCGGCCTTTCCCCGCACGACGTTGGATCCCACTGACAACACTGACCCACACCACCGGAGCCCACCTGGCAGCTTGACGAAGGAAGGTGCTTCGTCGCCTTCAGCACCGGCTACGCCTCTTTCCGTTCCGCGTCCCAGA
This sequence comes from Elymus sibiricus, assembly GCA_039707655.1. Taxonomy (NCBI): domain Eukaryota; kingdom Viridiplantae; phylum Streptophyta; class Magnoliopsida; order Poales; family Poaceae; genus Elymus; species Elymus sibiricus. Next base: position 339,668,269 of record CM077663.1, read on the forward strand.
AAAGAAGGGAGGAGAGTGGGAGACCGGAAGGCGGCGATGTCCATGGACCGCGTGCAGCTCCTCCTCGTCGGCCTCCCCGCGCTCCTCTTCATCTCCGACCTCTCCCACATCTTCGCGCCGCCGCCTCCCCACCTCCGTCACCCCCATGGCCACCCCCCGCACCACCCCCACCCGCATCCGCCCCATCACCCCCACCCGCCGCACCACCCGCATCCGCCGCACCACCCACACCCGCCGCACCACCACCACCCAGACCCCGCCGCCGCTGCCATACAGGTGGGTCGTAAACCCTAGACCGAGATTCCTTTTTCCCTTGTCGTAAGACCCTAGCCCGGAACTCTGTTACTCCGATCTGGACGGCAGAGCTGATGTTGTTATTTTTTATTTTGGTGCAACCGCAGCAGCCCAATCTGGACGGAGGAGCTGGATTCGGCACAACCGTGGAGCTGCAATTCTGCGCCTCCTGCTCGTACAAGTGAGTCTCCGCGGACTATTGGTTGGTTGCTTGGTTGCTCAATTGGTGTTATTAGTTTGCCTGTGCGGATCAAGTGAACATATGCGTAGTGTAGCGGATATTGAGTGTTCGGAATTGCTGTGTGCTTGCCTCAGTTGACCATACCCCAATACACGGGCCAGTTTATATATCATGCAAAATGATTTAGGAGGTGGATTAATTGGTACTCCAGTAAAACCAGCATCACTGGTGGTTGCTAAATAACAGTTGTTAATGCCGAATGCTTGATACAGTTGCATTAAACTAGTAGTGGGGAACTGGAGCGGTTATTGTTCATGAAAATGTCAATGCTCTGGTGACACTGTTAATGCTTTGTTAAACATTAAAAGTCAGACAGCGCTATGTACATGGATCAAGTAAGAGTTCCTATTTGGATAAACATGGAATATTATTTAAATAGGAAAGAGGTTGGATTAGAGTTTGAGGTCGAATTAGTATCATTTGGTTCATTACTCAGGGGTAAAGAAAGTGCTCCTATATAAGGGCTGATCTGGGAATAGAAATTGACGAATGGAGTACTTGTGAGATCTTTTTCACTCTTTGACAGTGAAAGCCATGAGGACCTCAGCACTGTGTTGTAGGGACGCCTCACAATCTTGCTTCTAGAGTACATAGGTATGTGGTTTGAGCAGACCGATATGTAGGTTGCTGGTGAGGAGATAAGTGTATGGCTTTCTGATGTCAAGAAGTAAAAAGAGGGAAAATTCCTAAACAACAACTTGATGGTGTGAGTTTATCTGTTATCTCCCTGGTTTGTCCTCCTGAGTCCCAGCCTATGCACTAGTCCCCAATCTCCTATGTGTAGTTACGTGGTTTATTCCAAACTATCATATTTGTTCTATTTCGACAAATGCTTTTCCCTGGCTTGGTTATAAAGCTAACGGTGTACAGAGATAGGGAAGATGTGCTGGGTTTACCAGCTCCTGATTACAACTAACACATAAAGGCCCAGAACTGATCAGCAAAAGAACTGACACAGCCAGAGTCTTGAAAAGAAGAAAAATACATAATCAACTTTGGCGTCAAAGGAAACCACAAAGAACGAGCAATACCCCTTATAATGCACCTATGTATGGCCACGATGCACAGGTATCTATTCATCTATTGACAAATCTTATCCATTGGTTCCGGCAGCTTCTCCTTCTCCCGGTCCTTTAGCAATGGCCTCCATTGCTACACAAAACATATAATACTTGTAAAATACATCTTCTGTTGCTTTGGCATCTTCACCTCCATTGCCATCTTGTCACGCACATTCCAAATCCCCGAGGCTACTGCTGAAAAGCAGAAGATCATCACCTTTCTGTTTGACCTGTTACACCCCATAACCCAGTGTCTAAAGAAGTCCCCAGTGTTGTTTGGGGACCCTGTCCCTGGACAGAGCCACTTTGATGCTGATCTAGACTGAGGACCCGTTTGTTTCCGCCAATGCCAGCCATACCAAAACGAGGCACGCCAATATTTTGGTAGGGGATTCCGCCGCCGCAGTTTCACCCTCCAGCGGATGTCAGATCTGCACTGATAAGCAATATCTTGGTGTGGCTGTGAAGATTCGGCTTCCGTCGAAATGGAAGCCCATCTTGGTAGCCAACGCCATTTTTTGGTAGGGCAACTCCCGGTAGCAATCCAAACAGCCCCTAAACAAGATGTGGATCACCTCCTCTTCCAAACCACATAAGCTGCATTTCGCTGGACCCTTCCACTTCTTAATCTGCCCCACACCACCAGCTGGATATCTGTTTCATATAACTTGCCAAAGAAAAATTGATATGCACACTTGTTACGGTTCTTATTTAGTCTTTCTTTAGTGTTTAGTCTAAACAATTTAGGATGATAACATTCTAGGCATGATGCAATAACCTTGCTTTCATCTGCTTTGCACAGTTCAGGTTGAGTTCAGCTAATGTTGAGAGCACGCATTATTCATTTAATATAAGCTGACAGTAAGCATATTGATTGGCTTAAAATGTTTCTAGCTTCAGGTCAGTTGAGATTTAACTTGCATTGATTGGGTAGCAGTAAGTAACCAGTTCTCTAGTGAGACTTAATGATTGTTGGATACTATACCTCCCGGGCAGTTCCTGTTCTAGCTTCTCTGTCTCTAGCAAGTGATGATATTGAACAACATGACATCTTCTCCGGTCGTAGGTCGGTAGGGCTTGCTGTATTACTCTTACCCCTTTACCTCGGTTATGTAAACTACATGCACGTCTTGAAAAATTCTTGTGGCAGCATGTTCTATAGACTAACGATTTTCCAAGTTCCAACAACAACAACAACAACAACAACAAAGCCTTTAGTCCCAAACAAGTTGGGGTAGGCTAGAGGTGAAACCCATAAGATCTCGCGACCAACTCATGGTTCTGGCACATGGATAGCAAGCTTCCACGCACCCCTGTCCATGGCTAGTTCTTTGGTGATGCTCCAATCCTTCAGGTCTCTCTTTACGGACTCTTCCCATGTCAAGTTCGGTCTACCCCGGCCTCTTTTGACATTATCAGCACGCTTTGGCCGTCCGCTATGTACTGGGGCTTCTGGAGGCCTGCGATGAATATGTCCAAACCATCTCAGACGATGTTGGACAAGCTTCTCTTCAATTGGCGCTACCCCAACTCTATCTCGTATATCATCATTCCGGATTCGGTCCTTCCTTGTGTGGCCACACATCCATCTCAACATGCGCATCTCCGCCACACCTAACTGTTGCACATGTCGCCTTTTAGTCGGCCAACACTCAGCGCCATACAACATTGCGGATCGAACCGCCGTCCTATAGAACTTGCCTTTTAGCTTTTGTGGCACCCTCTTGTCACAGAGAATGCTAGAAGCTTGGCGCCACTTCATCCATCCGGCTTTAATTCGATGGTTCACATCTTCATCGATATCCCCATCCTTCTGCAACATTGACCCCAAATATCGAAAGGTGTCCTTCTGCGGCACCACCTGCCCATCAAGGCTAACATCCTCCTCCTCCTCGTGCCTAGTAGTACCGAAAGCGCACCTCATGTACTCGGTTTTAGTCCTACTAAGTCTAAAACCTTTCGATTCCAAAGTTTGCCTCCATAACTCCAACTTCCTGTTGACCCCCGCCCAACTCTCATCGACTAGCACCACATCGTCCGCAAAGAGCATACACCATGGGATATCTCCTTGTATATCCCTTGTGACCTCATCCATCACCAAGGCAAAAAGATAAGGGCTCAAAGCTGACCCTTGATGCAGTCCTATCTTAGGGTCAGTTCTTTTGCTGGCTTTTTTGAGCTTCCAGAATAAGCTGCCTCCTACCCAGCTTATTCTAGAAGCTCAACCAAAATTTTCTTTTTAGAAGCCTACTAGTCAAGTCTTAACTACTAGGCTTCTAAAAAAATAAATTTGCTTGGGCTTCTAGAATAAGCTGGGTAGAAGGCAGCTTATTCGAGCTTATTCTAGAAGCCACCAAAAGAACTGGCCCTTAATCGGGAAGTCATCAGTGTCGCCATCACTTGTTCGAACACTTGTCACAACATTATCGTACATGTCCTTGATGAGGGTAATGTACTTTGCTGAGACTTTGTGTTTCTCCAAGGCCCACCACATAACATTCCGCGGTATCTTATCATAGGCCTTCTCCAAGTCAATGAACACCATATGCAGGTCCTTCTTTTGCTCCCTATATCTCTCCATAAGTTGTCGTACCAAGAAAATGGCTTCCATGGTCGACCTCCCAGGCATGAAACCAAACTGATTTTTGGTCATGCTTGTCATTCTTCTTAAGCGGTGCTCAATGGCTCTCTCCCATAGCTTCATTGTATGGCTCATCAGTTTAATTCCACGGTAATTAGTACAACTCTGAACATCCCCCTTGTTCTTGAAGATTGGTACTAATATACTCCGTCTCCATTCTTCTGGCATCTTGTTTGCCCGAAAAATGAGGTTGAAAAGTTTGGTTAGCCATACTATCGCTATGTCCCCGAGGCCTCTCCACACCTCAATGGGGATACAATCAGGGCCCATCGCCTTGCCTCCTTTCATCCTCTTTAAAGCCTCCTTGACCTCCGACTCCTGGATTCGCCGCACAAAACGCCTGCTAGTATCATCAAAGGAGTCGTCCAGATCAATGGTAGAGCTCTCACTCTCCCCATTGAACAGCTTGTCAAAGTACTCCCGCCATCTATGCTTAATCTCCTCGTTCTTCACCAGGAGTTGATCTGCTCCGTCCTTGATGCACTTGATTTGGTCAACATCCCTCGTCTTCCTCTCTCGGATCTTGGCCATCTTATAGATGTCCCTTTCGCCTTCCTTCGTGTCTAACCGTTGGTAGAGGTCCTCATACGCCCGGCCCCTTGCTTCACTCACAGTGTCTGACTTATAGATTTTCCAAGTTCCAACACCCTTACTAATTTTGTATGCTGCCACTTATTAATTATAATGTTAGGAATACACAATTAGAATGGTAGGTAAGCAGATCATGTTTAGTTTATAATTATAAGTCAGACACTGTTATGTACATGGATCGAGTAAGACCTCCTATTGAAATATGGAATATTATTTAAATAGGAAACATATTGGATTAGAATTCGAGGTTGAATTAGTATCCTTTGGTTCATTACTCAGGGGTCAAGTAAGTGCTCCTATACAAGGCCTGATCTAGTAATAGAAATTCCCATATGGAGTAATTGTGAGATCTTTTTCACTCTTTGACAACGAAAGCCATGAGGACCTCAGCACTGTGTTGTAGCCTTGTACGGACGCTTCACAATCTTGCTTCTAGAATGGTGGAATAGTTAAGTATATTCTGGATGTGGTTTGAGCAGACTGTTATGTAGGTTGCTGGTGAGGAGATAAGCGTATGTCTTTCTGATGTCAAGGAGTAAACAGAGGGAAGACTCCTAAATGACAACTTGATGGTTGTTGTGAGTTTATATTTTATCAATCTGTTATCTCCCTGGTTTGTCTTCCTGAGTCCCAACCTATGCTCTAGTCCCCAATCTCCTACGTGTAGTTACGTAGTTTATTCCAAACTACTCCCTCCGTCCAAAAATAAGTGACTCAACTTTGTACTAACTTTGTACTAAAGTTAGTACAAAGTTGAGTCACTTATTTTGGGACAGAGGGAGTATGATATTTGTTCTATTTGGACAAACGTTTTTCGCTGGCTTGGTTATAAAGCTAACAGTGTACAGGGAAAGGGAAGATGTGCTGGGGTTACCAGCTCCTGATTACAGCTAACACAAAAGGCCCAGAACTGACCAACAAAAGAACTGACACGTCCAGAGTCTTGAAAAGAAGAAAAATACATAATCAACTTCGTTGTCAAAGAAAACCACAAAGAACGAGCAATACCCCTTAGTGCCCCTATGTATGGCCACGGTGCACAGGCATCGGTTCCAACAGCTTCTCCTTCTCCCGATCCTTTATCAATGGCCTTCATTGCTGCGCACAACATATAATACATGTAAAATATGTTTTCTGTTGCTTTGGCATCTTCACCTCCATTGCCATCTTGTCACGCACATTCCAAATCCCCGAGGCTACTGATGAAAAGCAGAACATCATCACCTTTCTGTTTGACCTGTTAGGCTGTTACACCCAATAACGTAGTGTCTAAGGAAGTCTCCAATATTGTTTGGAGACCCTGTCCATGGACATATCCACTTATCCAGACTTAGTTGGCAAGCAAAAGGTTACACAAGATGTGGTTCACTTCCTCTTCCAATCCACATAAGCTGCATTTCGCTGGAACCTTCCACTTCTCAATCTACCCCACACCAGCTGGCTATCTGTTTCGTATAACTTGCCAAAGAAAAATCGATATGCACACTTGTTAGGGCTCTACTTTTGTCTAAACTATTAATGATGATAACATTGTAAGCATGATGCAATATCTTTGCTTTCATCTGGTTTGCAAAGTTCAGGTTGAGTTCAGCTATAGATGGCAATGTTGAGAGCACGCATTATTTATTTAATATAAGCTGACAGTAAGTATATTCATTGACTTAAAATGTTTCTAGCTTCAGGTCAGCTGAGATTTAACTTGCATTGATTGGGTAGCAGTAAGTAACCAGTTCTCTAGTGAGACTTAATGATTGTCAGATACTATCCCTCTTGGGCAGTTCTCGTGTTAGCTTCTGTCTCTAGCAAGTGGTAATGAACAACACGACATATTTTCCGGTCATAGGTCGGTAGGTTTTGCTGTATTGTTCTTATCCCTTTACCTTGGTGTTAAACACGTTTTATGTTAACTAAATGTACGTCTTGAAAATTCTTGTGGCAGCTTGTTCTATAGACAATTGATTTTCCAAGTGCCAACACCCTTACTGATTTTGCATGCGGCCACTTATTAATTATAATGTTAGGAATGTACAATTAGTATGGTAGGTACGCATATCATATTTAGTTTATAGGAAGATTGGGCCCATGCTGCTGCAGAGTTTGAGAAGTATATAAACAGCACTCCAAAAATTCTACTCTAGTTTCATTCTGTGACAAAGTATCAAAGTTCAAAAAAGCGCTAGGCGTTAATTATGCGTTTGGCCACCTACTTGCGCTTTTCTAGCTTAGGCGTGATTAGGTGTAATTAGGCGTTTTCTACACAATTGTACGGAGAGGGCTACAAACAGGCAAGCAGCGTACCAACAAAATCAATAGCTAGCAGACCAAGTGGCCAACACAAGCAGCAACTTCCAACTAGCAGACCAATACCACACATTAGTAGCAGTACACGTGCACATATAGGAGCAGCAGCTTGCTGGAGCACACGGCAGTAGCAACAGGCAAGCAATCGACAACACTGAAGCAACTAGCATCAGCAACTCGCGAGCAACACTACTCCACCTGTCCACCAGTCCACCTCGCAACAGCAATGAGAGAACAGAGAAGGGAGAGAGGCAGAGAGCTCACAAGGAGGTGGCAGGAGCAGATCGAAGGCGGGGGGAGGAGTAGTGCTTGGGGCGAGAGGTGGACAAGCTCCGAGTCCGGCAGCCGACGACGCAGGGCGGAGGAGATCCGAGTCTAGCAGCCAGCGGCGCGAGAAGAAGCTTCAGCTCCGGCAGCCGACGACGCGGGGAGAATCTTCAGCTCCGGCAGGCGGCGGCGCGAGGAGAGCCTTCAGCTCCGGCAGGCGGCGGCGCAAGTACAGCCTTCAGCTCCGGCAGCTGGCGGAGCGAGCAGAGCCTTGTGCTCCGGCAGCCGGCGGCGCGAGGAGACCAACCCAAACCTAATATTTGGTACGTATTTGCCTGTGTCCCACGAAGAGATCCAGCTGCTTTTATCGTCTTCGACCCTGCCCTACTTCCAGTTCCGCGCGAAATCAGCGCGCCTAATCGCAGTTTTTTGTGCCTAATCGCGCATACGTACAAAAGGCGCTCCGCCTAGACGCGCATCGCGCCTTTCCAAGCGCACAGGGCCTAGGCGAGGCGTTAGGCCAGCGCCCCGCACATAGGCGCGCATAAGCGCAGGATTAAGCGCGCCTTTTTGAACTTTGCAAAGTATTAAGACCTTTTCTAAAAATGTCATTATTACTCCTCCGATCCATATTAATTCTCTGATTTAGTATAACTTTTGTACAAATCTGTACTAAATCAGTAACAATTAATATGTATCGGACGGAGTACCTTGGTTTGTTTTCTTCAGCATGTGTGCCCAATGTTTGCGTAATATATATCAATTTAGTTAGTATGAGCACTAAAGAAACTCAGAAAGGGTTTACCAGCTTTAAGAGAACAATGCCATGATGACTGCTGTGCCATTTTCCCCTTGTTTCCCTTTATTCATATTCAATTCTATATTTTCTTTTTGCTTCATTTCTCGCAATCACAAGTTTACAGCAACCCACCCTTCCCAAATTCTAGCTACCAGCCTATCACCACCTTTTCTTCATCTAGTTACACTGTCCTTGACTCCTTTGCCATCCCACTATGAGGTTGTACCGTTGTAGGAATGAGGAGACACATGTTGTAGCCTGCTTCAACTGTCGTAAGTGGTCACTCTCTTGCAAATGACGTGTGGATGCTGGAAGCGTCCCCCCTTAGAGGTTCATCGAGGGATTGGAGGGTCTGGGATGACCTAGTTGGTGGATCCTTCTGGCTCATCAGCAACAGCAGGCATGATATGTGCGACCTTCCTTCAGGGAAGACACCTGTTTAGCTATCAGTGAATATTGAATATCTGCGTTGTGCACTGGGTAGCTGGGTTATAGTGACTTTACTAACATTCAGAGTAAGGCGTTTACCAGAAGTAACTCTTAACATACAATGTGGCTACTACTGTCTGAACTTGAATTTTGACACAACTAAGCTGGCTCACCATTAGCACACCTGTCAGTCTACCAAATCATTGTTGGCACAACTGAGCTAGCTCTGCTCTCTTTTGCACTCTTTTGGCCTTCATTATATGACCCGCAGTCGTGAGCACCACTACAACACGACGAGTATAATGGGATTCTTTTCTTTCTTACAGCATGCAGTAAAGTAAAATATGAAACCACTAGCTCTAATTAGCAATTACCAAATCGTGGTATGGATCTTGCGGCTTCTAAACACAAATCTTGAGTAATTCCTAATGTCAGTAACTATTTTATTTTTATTGCACTTAACAGAAAGAAACAATAGCAACTGTATTTTTTATTTACTTATACAATCTGTGGGCTTTGCTTGAACTTGTTTCCTTATCTCGAGTTCCCGATCTTACTTGAAAAGGACATCGAATGACATAGGGCTAAGTTAGTATGCGATGTCAGCATATTCATCCTCTCTCCTATAAATTATATGTTTTGCTTTACACGTACAGGTTAGACTGAAAACTTTGATTCCCATTTTGCAGGGGAAATGCAATGACAATGAAGCGCATGCTGGAAACATCTTTTCCTGGCATTAATGTTTTCTTGCATAATTATCCCCCAGCCTTCCCCAAGCGGGTACTGAGCAAAATCATGCCAGTTATTCAAGTTGGAGCCATTGCAACAATAATGGCTGGTGACCAGATATTCCCCAGACTTGGCATTACTCCACCTCCATTGTTTTACTCGTTGCGTGCCAATAGATTTGGAACCATGGCGACAATCTGGCTATTTGGCAATTTTGCCCAGTCTTTCCTACAAAGTTCTGGTGCCTTTGAAGTTTACTGCAATGGAGATTTGGTATGTTTCCTATATCAGACACACCCTCCTCTTTCAGTTCTGTTAACACATAAATTGCTTTTGCATCATAAATTAGGATTCATGAGATTGTAGTGCGCACCCTTTCTCTTTGACTTTTTGTTAACACATAAATTGCCTTTCCACCCGCTTCTTTTGACTGCAAGTTCATTATATTTAAAAAATTGCTTCCATAGACAAAATATCACCCTTTTGCCTTGTTGGGTTATCACATAGATGTTCTTTTTTCCCATGCGATTCTGTTTCTCTTCCTAGAGAAAACTGTTACATTGAAAAGGCTTGATTTACCAACATGACCTGAGCAGTAATACACAGATGCATTTCTTGCTCACCGAAACCTGCTTCCACCTTTCCAGGTTTTCTCGAAACTAGCTGAACAGAGGTTCCCTAGCGAGTTTGAGCTGCGTGATCTCATTAGCAGCAGGCTTCCACCTTCTCCATTCGGGAAAAACATGGGAAACGCCTTGTCTTAGACGATGAATCTCAGTATATCGTACTCGGCGCCGATGTATCTCTACTAAGGTATTTTATGGTTAGCTAGCTGATGTTGATCCTATCGAAACTCCACAGCTTGCCTGTAAGCACTACCTTCCGCATATGTGTGGTTTTGTAAAGGTCCTAAAAAATAACTCGGCACGAGCCAGTGACTGACAGCGTGATACTGCTGTATGAACACCTCACACTGTATTGTCGTGATTGCCTGATACTGCTATATGCTACTGGGGTTTGAAAGTCTTCGCGTCCAAGTCCTGTTTATTTTTGTGGAGTAAACCTTCTTGTATGTTGCGTCTTCCAGCACCCTGTCGTTCCTACTACCCGATTCTTGTCATCGGAGTTGACATTCAGACGACTGTATGCAGCCCATGGGCTACTTTGCATTTGTAGATGGGCCCAGCTTTACAAAAAATTGGCGGGAAACTTGTTGCTTTCTGTTGCCAAAACGAAAACTCGGTGCTTTCTCGCACCTGAGCTGAAACTGAAACATGAGTCCCCTGAAAAAACACAATCTAAACAGGAGTGGATGAATTTCGACCCCGAAGTACCCTATCTTTGTCGTCTTCTCTTTGAAGACCATGGGCTAGATGGGACCCTCTCCTTGTGCCAGCCAGAGACGCATGGACCGAGTCCATGCGCACCAAAACCTCCTTCTTTCCTATCCCCGCCCGCACCGCTCCATCACGGCATCGCTCACAGCGCACGTCACGGCAAGGACAAAGCTGCGCAAAACCCTCTCCCCCCGCTCCGCCCCTAGAAGCAAAATGCTCCGACGCCTCGCCGGCGCCGTCGCCGTCGCGGCGCCCCTCCGACGCCGCCTCTGCGCGGCGGCCTCGCGCCCTCCCTGGGCCCTCACCTACAGGATGGCGGCGCTGGGCGCGTCGGGGGCGCCGTCGCCGGGCGCGCGCGCGTCCTTGGACCTCCACGAGCCCCCCTGCGTCTCCCAGCTCTCCGTCCCCACCCACCTGGCCGACGGCATGGACCTGGCCGCCGCAAGCATCCAGGCCGCGAGCTGCGACGGCCTCCTCCTCCTCGACTTCGCCGACGTCGGCAACTGGCCCGAGGACATCCGCGGCTGCGCTGGCAGCAGCACAGCGATGCCCGGATTGGCCGCGTGCGCCGCCGCCGTCGATCCGGCCGTGAGGCGCTTCGTGTGCAACCCTGTCAGCGGCCAGCTGTTCCGGCTCCCCGTCCCCAGCATGGGTGCCGCGTTGACGACCACGCCCTTCGGCCTGCTCACCCAATCCGACGCCTCCCACGGCCCGCCTCACAGGTTCGTGGTCGCTCAGCTCTGCCTCCGGGAGAGGGACGGCCAACGGGTCGTGCGCCGGTTTCTGTCCGAAACAGGGGAGTGGGACGAGGTGCCCTTGTTCGTCCCGTCCGCGGCCCCGGCATGGCGCCCAATGCCGAACCACGAGGTGGTGGCATTCGGCGACCGGCTGTGGTGGGTCGACCCTTACTTTGGTGTCTTCTCTGTCGATCCATTCAGTGACCGGCCGGAGCATGGCTTCGTCGCCCTGCCGCGCCCGCTGCCCAACTTTGACATGGAGGCGCCGCTGATGCTGTTCCGGCTCTTGGGTGTCAGCGAAGGGAAGCTGCGATATGTAGAAATGACCACCAAGGAGCCGTTTATGCTCTACTCGTTCTGGCTCGACGACAAGGGGTCCTCCTGGAAGCTAACACATGAGAAAAGATTGAACCTAGTCTTGCCTGACAAATCCATACCAAGGGAATGTGAAATGCCGTGGATTTCTGCAATTGATCCATTCAATGCCAACATTTTCTATTTCACACATGGTGACCTTATTTGTGAACTCGACATTGATAAGGGGGAGACTGGGAGGAGTTCTTTTCCAGACAGCATCACATCTCGGAGCTACGGCTCTGCTTTCTTTGTGCCTGTAATGCTCCCAACATGGCTTGAGTCATACAACATCCCTTGTGCAGGTATATATATATATATGCTTCTTCGACATGCATGTTTCATTCATTTGAATATTGAAGCTCTGAAGTTTACTGCACTTGAATTGTTAGGGTGCACAAGTTTTAGTTTAGCATATATTTCAAATCATGTGTGTGGAACCTTGTGCACAGCATGGATATAGTTGTAATTTACACAAATTGTATCTGTACTGAAGTTTCTGAAGGGGGTGATTGGGTGGCTGATATCTTAAATGTTGTGTACAATTAACCGTTGCATATAGACTCGTACGTTTCAGAACTAAACTGTCCGTCATTAGCAGTGATCTATTCTGAAATGCCGCAGGCGTAATTATGTAGTACTAGAGAATCTGGTGTATTTTGTTGATTGCAATGAACATGGGATTGTATATCATGTTGAGTAAAGATGTCTTCTCTTTAATGCCAGCATATATCTCTATGCAACTGTCATGTTAAATGCCTAAGCGGTATTCTCTGATTCAATTCTTGGTGTCATGAAGAAAGATATACAGTTATCGTTGTTCTGTATCATTTGTGTTTAAGTTCTTGTATCTATGGATATAACTGAAGGAACACTTTCGAGCAAGACGACCAATGGCACAAGGAAGACTTTGGCAGACATCCTGGTTCGTATAGACAAAGTCCAGAAAAATTGAAGCACACCAGCTAACTTACCTTTGGTACTTTCTCTTGAACAATCTTTCTTGTTTGGGTACACTTTCTTTTTTTCGCTTGATATTTAGTCGTATGTTGTTCTTTCTTGTGTTTATGATTCTGCATATCTCCTATACTGTCCGTTCAATGTGTTACTTGCAGGAGCAAGTAGTTTGGTCAAGTCACCATGTCGAACTGCCATCTTAATTTCCGATCCTTATACCACAATAGTATTGTCATCCTCAATTCCAACTCCTATGCTGCATCAATAGTTTTGTCACTGGTCCTGTCTTCAGTGCTTTGTACAGGAGTATTGTCTGAACTACTCTACTGCCATGCTGGTCTGACTTGTACCAATATCCCAGACATAATTAAAAAGAGGAAAAGGCTAAAAGTTGTCCTGCCTTCTCACCTTGATCAGTTTTATTCTTTCACTAGTCACTAATCCTGATATGTTATTACCAAATCAAGACTGAACTGAAGTATGTTTCTTGCTAGTATCTCGTGCGAAGTAGTCTTACTGTGTTTGAGATTTACAAAACAGACTTACAGTGTTGTATTCTGGTATGAGTATATCACATGTTCTCTGTAGAAAAGTATCCAAGAGAATATTCAGGTATTTCTGATTTACAGGTTTACTCTTTTGCCTTGCAGATTCCTTACAATGGACCGACAACTGAGCTGATGGTGGTATTGGAAGACATGAACTCTCATTTTGGGGGAAATTCTGGGACAATCTTGGCGTGTTCAGCTTGCTGCTGCTCTCCCTGAACCATGTTCTTGGCGCACCAGTTAAATAGAAGAATTTGGCTGCATTCCATCGGCAATTTAGATGGAACAGTCTAACAAATGCACTGTTACTTGCAAGATCCGATTTTTGTCTTCTCCGCAGATGTTATTGCACCTATCAAAGGATATGTTTGATCGAATTGTTTTGGTGCATAGGTCATTTACATGGTAATGATGATAAGAAATCCATGCGCTCTCTTTAATCTAGAATACAATGACCTTAAGATGCTCTTTCCAGTGGAATGCGGGCAAGTTTTCTGGCACGTACAGATTCCCTGTTCTAAATGTTACTCCCTCCGTAATATAAATAGTGTCAAAAGCGCTTTTATATTATAGGATGGAGGGATAGTTTGATGCAGTTGACCGGAGTTTAGGCCATCATTCCTACTCAGGCCCCGTTCGATGTTCCTCCGCTCCGTGGCTTCGCTCCCGGAGCGGACGGAGCTGTGGTTAAAATTCGTGGAGCGGCTAAACAGGTGCTCCGCAGATTCTAGAATTTAAAGGAGCTGGTGGGTTACCGAACGGGTCCTCAATTTACTTTCTGAACCTAATAACACACATAATCTATCGAATGACCTTTGTATTTTGGGTTAATGGTACACGTGATTCAGAAGTAATTCCTTGGAGCGTTGTTGTTCTCAAGAGCTACATAAAGGCTTATCTTCTCTGCAAGTAAATTCAGAATGTCATAGCGATTGGTGTATCTAACTAGAAGGGAAACATTCTAAAAAAAATAGCGTCCAAATTGCACCAAAATGACCTAGTCCATCAAACCCACTGCCCTTCTCCCACGTCTGTTCACCATTTTTCGCATTCGACCATCGTTGTCGTCCACCCTTCTCCCCTATCTGCGCCACTGGTCCCCATCTGCCGCCCTAGATGTCGTCCAGCTTGTCCCCAACTGTCGCCACAGACACAGGCTCGGCCTCGTCCGTGGGGCTCGTGTCCTTGGCTCCGGCCTGCAAGCCAGAGAACATCGCCCGGAGGGACCATCGAAGCAGGCAACATGAGAGGGAAGTAGCGGCATAGCAGGGAGTTCCGCTTGTGGACCTCGAGGAGGAGATGTCCCCTCAGCCCCCCCCCCCCCCCCCCCAGAATCCCATCCATGAGGCAGAGGTCAATCCCACGACCGATTGGGTCATTCCGGATGGTTTTTCGTTAAAGCATGCCCCGGTGGACCTTTCGGATCATATGCAGGCCTTAATCCAAATGCAAAAGAAAATCTTCTAAAAAGGAAAACATTGAATGAATATCTTCTATCTCTTATACTTACTTAAAAAGAATGTAAGGTTCCATGTTTCACTTTTTTTCCAACACCCCTTCGTCTAACATTTCCCCGTATAATAGTCAATCAACCTTAATTTACTTACCTTCTGGACCAATTATACTTTAATTTACTTACCAAACTTCTCATAAAAATACAACATAAATGACACGCTTGATTCGATAAATATTTATTTACACACATTAATATGGACGGGTATATCACAAGCTAACGTAAGAAAATATTTATATTCCATTGCAACTTCTTCCCCCTTGTTTCTTGGCACATTAAACTAGTTGTCAGAATAGCAACATAAACAATGTCATAAATAACCAAATAAGGGCGGGTGTCTCGGATCGGATCATATGTAGGTCTTAATCCAAATGTAAAAAAAATTGTCTTCTAAAAAGGAAAATTGAATGAATAGTGTGAACTAAATTCCGGACAAGATATGTTTATGATGACAATTACAGATTATAGTTTCTCATGCCATGCTTAAATAGCTAGGAGTGGATAATGATTCATCTTGTGTGTTAACATGCATTAAAATAGTTATGATGTAGTATGTTGGTATGGTATTTTCCCTCTGAGTGATTTGAGAGGCTTGACTTGGCCCATGTGCAAACATGTAGTTGATTCAAAACCAATGCAGCCTTCATGATGTTTAAATTCAGAGTGTTCATATCCTACTCATGCTAATGTTCAACGTTAATTATTCGTAATGCATGACTATGACCGTTTTCGCTCTCTAGCTGGTCGCTTCCCAACCTATTGCTAGCCTTCACCTGTACTAAGCGGGAATACTGCTTGTGCATCCAAACTCCTAAACCCAAGTTGTTCCACATGAGTCCATCATACCTACCTATATGTGGTATTACCCTGCCATTCCAAGTAAATTTGCATGTGCCACCTCTAAATATTCAAACAAACATCCTTTTTGTGTGCTCATACTGCTCATGGAGTGATGGAGCGGTCGATATATTCCATGTTAAGCGAGTTATTCTCATGGTGGGTGTTTATTCACATGTCGTTGCACGAGAGAAGATGGTAAAACAAGGATGCCCGGTCCTGCATAATCAAAACTAAATTAAACAAACTCCTGGGACAATTGACATGTTGGCAGGCACTCGTGGATTCGGTCAGCCATAGTTTGTGTATGGATGGTGGAAAGGAGCAAACTTTATATTTCTGTTTGGGAACCGCCAATAATTTGTTTAGCATGGAAGATTTTGAAAACTCTATCGTGACGTTGACAGTAAAAACACACCACTGAAAATAATATTTTTGACTCTGTTTTAAAAACTTTGAGCTTCGGCACCTCTGCAAATCAATGCTTCCCTCTGCGAAGGGCCTTTCATACTATTTATTTTTTGAGTCATCATTCTGCTACTGAAAGCACCAGACTCGAGAACACTATTGTCATTTTTATTCATTGAGTCTAGTTAATGTTGGATGTGAGGATGACTAGATCTTTTTTACCCTGAATTATAATGTTTAGTCGCTGCTTGAACCTCGGAAGTGCTCTGCATTTACGTTTTGCGGTCTCAGAAATGGCTAGCGAAATACCATGTCATCATATTATATTGTGATTATTTTGACAAATTGTTGACATGTGAGATACTTTATTATTGCTCGCTAGCTGGTTACGTATTGCCATGAGTTATTATGATTGCCAAATTATTATCATGGATGTGTTATTTATGATTTATGCTAAAAACTTGAACACTAGCTAAGCATATATACAGCAACAAGAATAAAGAGTTTGTAAAAGTTTCTTTATCGCTTTCAGTTTATCAACTGAATTGCTTGAGGACAAGCAATGAGTTAAGCTTGGGGGCGTTGATACGTCTCAAACGTATCTACTTTTCCAAACACTTTTGCTCTTGTTTTGGACTCTAATTTGCATGATTTGAATGAAACTAACCCGGACTGACGCTGTTTTCAGCAGAACTAATGTGGTGTTATTTTTGTGCAGAAATAAAAGTTCCCGAAATTGGACAAAACTTTTTTGTGAATTATTTCTGGGATTTATGATGAATTATGGAGCAAATATCCACCGGAGGGGGTGTGCCCGTGGGCAAGGAGGCATCAGGGTGCGACCACCCCCCTGGCCGTGCCCGGATAGCTCCTGGGGCCCACGAGGCTCCACCGACCCTAATTCCACTCCTATAAATTCCTATTCTTGAAGAGAAAATCAAAGAGAAGTTTTCATCGCGATCTACGAGACAGAGCCGCCGCCACCTCATGTTCTTCCTCGGGAGGGCCGATCCGAAGTCCGTTTGGGGCTCCGGAGAGTGGAGATCGTCACCGTCGTCATCACCAACCCTTCTCCATCAACTATTCCATGATGCTCACCACCAGACGTGAGTAATTGCTCTATAGGCTTGCTGGTCGGTGATGGGTGTGGATGGCTTGATACCTAGTATCCACTTTGTTCTAAGATTGATGTTGCTATGACTTTGCTATGCTTAATGCTTTTCACTAGGGCCCGAGTGCCATGATTTCAGATCTGAACTTATTATATTACCTCTAAATATAAGATTGATTTGGATCCTATCTTGCATGTTGTATGCACCTATTACGTGTCTTGATCCGCATACCCCAAGGTGACAATAATTGGAATTCTTTCTGGTGATTGTCGTTGTTTGAGGAGTTCATTTGTTCACTATGTGTTAATGCTTTCTTCAGGTTCTCTATTAAAAGGAGGCCTTAGTATCCCTTAGTTTCCAATAGGTCCCCACTGCCACGGGATGGTAGGACAAAACATGACATGCAAGTTCTTATCGCAAGCACGTATGACTATATACGGAATACATGCCTACATTATATTGATGAATTGGAGCTAGTTCTATGTCGCTATAGTATGTAACTATTACATGATTGATGTCATTCATATATTTCCATCGCTGCACCATGGGCTACACTTTACATATACTGAATCTTGCTAAGTTACTACTGCTGCTGTTACCGTCACACTTGTTACTCTATTGCTACTTTTACTATTGTTACCAAAACTGCTGCTATCACTATTACCGCAACTACTATTATTTGTCGTGCTACTAAACTCTTGTTGCAGAGAGATATCCCATGTGCGGTTGAATTGACAACTCAACTCTCAAGGCCAATAAATATTCTTTGGCTCCTCTTGCGTCGAATGAATAAATTAGGGTGAAATACTACCCGTGAAGACTGTCGCAATCCCCTATACTTGTGGGTTATCATATTCCTATAGGTGTCACAAACAGCCCTAGAGTTCGTACTAAAATAACATCAATGATACATATCAATCAACCCTAATGTCACCTAGATACTCCAATGTCACCACAAGTATCCGTGGGTTAATTATTCGACATGCATCAAACAATTTCATATTCATCATGTTCGATCCAACACAAAAAACTTCAAAGAGTACCCCAAGATTTCTATCGGAGAAAGTAGGATGAAAACATGCAATCAACCCCTATGCATAGATCCCCAAGTCACTGATACGTCCATTTTGCATCATGATTTCCTACTATTATTTATTAAGTTTTGTTGAATAATAATGCCTTAGGGAGTGATTCTAATGCCTTTTCTCTCATAATATGCAAGGTTTACACAAAGTGGGAGAATACCGGCAGCTGGAATTCTGGACCTGAATAAAGCACATCAGAGATACCTATTCTGCACAACTCCAATGAAGCTGAAACTTTACGGAGATTATTTTTGGAATTAATAAAAAATACTGGAGCAAAGAACTACCGGAGGGGCCCACCATAGTGGGCACAAGACACCAGGGTGCGCCAGGCCCCCTGGGCGCGCCCTGGTGGGTTGTGCCCTCCTCGGCCCACCTCTGGTGCCCATCTTCTGGTATATAATCACTTTTGACCTAGAAAAAATAAGGGGAGGACTTTCGGGACGCGCCGCCGCCGTATCGAGGCGGAACTTGGGCAGGAGCACTTTTTCCCTCCGGCGGAGCGATTCCGCCGGGGGAACTTCCCTCCCGAAGGGGGAAATCGAAGCCATCGTCATCGCCAACACCCATCTCATCTTTGGGAGGCCAATCTTCATCAACATCTTCAACAACACTATCTCCTCTCAAACCCTAGTTCATCTCTTGTGTTCAATCTTTGTACCGGAACCTCAGATTGGTACCTGTGGGTGACTACACTACTAGGGAAAAGCCTAGCAGTAGCGCGGTTTTTAGGTTTATCAGTAGCGCGGGGGCGCGCGCTACTGATAAGGCGCTACAGCTAACTTGTATCAGTAGCGCTGGTTAACGAGCGCTACAACTAAAGTTTAGCAGTAGCGCCTCTTAACCGGCGCTACTGCTAACCGAGTTATCAGTAGCGCGCTTCTCTAACCCGCGCCACTGTTAAACTCACATATTCCTTTTTTTATATTTATGTTGTATTTACACACGGTTACACATATTAATATACAACATCAATAATTATTGTGCCAGCAACTACATTTAGATTAAAGTGGATGGATGCAAGTGATCATGTTGAATTAGAAGAAAATATGATGTTGCCAATCGCAACATCATATTTTCCTCTAATTCAACATGATCACTTGCATCCATCCACCTTAATCAAATATATGTCATATAACTCATCATCATCTTACTCATCTAACAACTCATCATCATCTTAATCATACCAAGTTAAAATCTCATAAAACAGAAAAACATCATAATAGTAATCATCCTAATCGATCATGCAAGTTAAAATAAACCAGAAAAACTTTTCTCTCATAGGACCTAGTCCTCCCTGACGAGGATATGTACTTAGGGTAGGGTGCTAGGCCCGTCCTACATACCCCACCTAAGGACACCACATTGGAGGATTACAAGACTACAAGAGAGATTCCGACTGAACTAGCCATGGCATATGAGTCACTCGACATATGTTCACTCGGAAGACCCCCCCTACACTCGACAGTGAACTCTCACTCGGAGCGGTCGCCAATCACTCGACTGCAGAAGACCGGGAGTCTCCCCAGGGAGGCCAACAAGCAGGCGTTACGCTCGCCGCCTTAACTGGCATTTATTGTATACGTTACCAGTAACGTCCCCCTTTACTCCCCACAATCAATCCCTTAGATGCCGGACGTTTATGAGGGGCAGCGCACTCTATATAAGCCACCCCTCCCCACTGGCACAAGGGTTGGCAATCCTTTGTAAGCACAACACACGTATCACTCGACGGAGTAAGCTCCCCGGAGCACCTGAGACGTAGGGCTGTTATCACTTCCGAGTGAGGCCGGAACTCATACATCTGTGTGTACACCCTCGCCGTAGCTAGGACTCTGCCCTCTCCTTTCGTACCCCTACCATCTACTGTCAGGCACGTTCCCACGACAGTTGGCGCCCACCGTGGGGCCGGCGTCTAAGCGACTTCCGGCGAGGTTGCAGTTTTTCATCTTCACCATGTCTCCCGACGGCGGTTTGATCCTGGGCTACGAAATCCGTCTCGGTGCGTTCACCTTCATCGCCGATGACTCCGCATGGCTCCAGGAAGCCCCTCTCGACGTTGAGGCTCTCCCCGTCCGCGGGGCGACGCACTTCAGCGCGAGTTCATGCGGCGTTCTCCTTCGTCAGCCATCGACCCCGTACATGTCGGCTCCAGCGTCGTCCACTCTCCCCGCTGTTCGTCGCCGCAAGCGATCCGGTCGTTCGCGGCTCCAGCGATGGGTGAGGCACGCGGCGGCGCGCCAGGCGTCGACTCCGCAGATCGCGGCTATCGAGCCCGCCGAGCCACTTCACGGCGCGTTTGACTCGGCATCAGATTCATCCGAGCTCCCTTCCGAGTGCGAGAGCTACGATCCTGCAGCAGAAGTTTTCATGGCGGGTTCTCATCAGAGCCCACCCGGCTATGGCCGTGGCGGCCGCGAGCGTGGCGGTCCGTCGAATGATCAGCAGCGCAGGGATGAGGAGGTCCTCCAAACCCCCATCGTCGGCACGACTGCTGAAGCCTAGGCTCTAGAGGCTGCGCGTCTCGCCACCTTGGCAGAGCGCACGCGCCTCGAGGAGATGCAGAGGTCACTCGACGAGCGCACTCGACAGCGCCGCGAGCGTCAGTTGTTCCCTCCAGTCGACGACAATCGTTAGGTATACCGTACTCCGATCCAGAATGTTGCAGCGGCGGCTAGGATTGCAGATTCTATACAGCCGTCCGATTCAGAGGCCGGCAGAGGACTCGAGCAGATCCGAACCCTGCTTGGGGCGGCTCGACAGCAGAACTCCGCTGTCTCTCAGTCGCGCAACAGGATTCAGAGCAAATCAGTTAGAGCAGACACAGTCCAATCGGCCCACAGTCCAGGGTCACCTCGGCGTCGCAGAGGCAGAGATTACCGCAACGATCAGTACATAGATCAGAGGCGAGATCAGTTTGCTCCTCGGCATCACCGTGATGACCACCGTCGAGTGCCTACTCCTCCGCGGAGTGGTCCATACGTGCCCCGGCACTATGATGACAGGCGCCCGTACGGTGATGATCGGGACCCTGGGTTTGACGCGAGATCCGTTCTCGTTCAGAACCGGGTCGACAGAGGCAGATACAACAGAGGTGGCTATGACAGAGATTTTCCGAGTGGCAGTGGTACAGCTGTTTCTGGTCCAGAGTGTTTCAGCAGAGCCATCCGATCTGCTGAGATCCCCCCCAACTTCAGGTTGGCGGCTGGGATTAGCAAATTTACTGGCGAGTCGAAGCCGGAAACATGGCTAGACGATTACCGAGTGGCTGTTCAGATCGGCGGAGGCAACGACAACGTGGCTATGAAGCATCTGCCCTTGATGTTGGATGGTCCGGCCCGGGCGTGGCTTAATCAGTTGGCTCCTTCTAGCATCTATTGCTGGGAGGATCTTGCCCGAGTGTTTGTCAAGACCTTCGAAGGCACCTGCAAGCGCCCTGCCGGTTTGCTCGAGTTGCAGCACTGTGTCCAGAAGCCGAATGATACCTTGAGGGATTACATTCAGCGGTGGAACACTCTTCATCACACGGTGGAAGGTGTTTCCGAGCACCAGGCTGTTTGCGCCTTCAAGGCCGGAGTCAGATACAGAGAGCTCTATTTGAAGTTTGGTCGGACAGGAGATATGTCCCTGAGCAAGATGATGGAGATTGCCACCCGATACGCCAACGGCGAGGAGGAGGATCGCCTCCGCAGTGGCAAGGGTAAAGCAGTCGACAGTAATCCCGGCGGCGGAAATTCCAGTCGGAAGCAAAAGCGTAAAGCTGACGGCTCTGTCCAGGCAGAAGTAGCCGCTCTGGCGGCGAAAGGGAAAGTGAAGCCAAAGGGGCAGTTTGTTCAGAAGAAGTTCAAAAACCAGTCGACGGATGTCCTGGATATGCCATGTCCCATTCACTCACGGAAGGATGAAGAAGGCAACTTGATCCTGTCAAAGCATACCACTCGACAGTGCCGATTACTGATCCAAGGGTTCAAGGGAGAGCAGTCGAGTGACAAAGATCCTGAGAAAGAAGAGGACGAAGATAAAGAAGACTTTCCTGAGATCAATGCCACATTGGTGATTTTTGCCGATGTAGAAAGCAAGAGTCGATTGAAGGTCATCAACAGGGAGGTCAACATGGCTGCTCCAGCTACCCCCGAGTACCTCAAGTGGTCCCAGATAGCTATCACCTTCGATCAGTCGGACCATCCCGCTCATGTCCCTACCCCAGGTCGACAGGCGCTGGTGGTGGATCCGGTGGTAGGAGGCACTCGGCTCCGCAAAGTTCTCATGGATGGAGGAAGTGGCTTGAATATTCTGTACGCTGATACCCTCAAAGGGATGGGCATTCCGATGTCCAGGCTCAGCGAAAGCAATATGCAATTCCACGGGGTCATCCCTGGGAAGAAGGCCAAGTCACTCGGACAGATTGCGCTGGATGTGGTGTTCGGCACTGACAAGAACTTTCGCAAAGAGAAACTGACATTTGAGGTTGTAGACTTCAAGAGTGCATATCATGCCATCCTTGGCCGTCCAGCGTATGCACGTTTCATGGCCCGCCCGTGTTACGTGTATCTCAAGCTGAAGATGCCCGGGCCCAAGGGTGTGATCACAGTCACAGGCAATCGACAGAGGGCTGAGGAGTGCCTCCAACAGGGCTCCAAGATCGCCGACATGCAGATGGCTGTAGTCGAGTTAGAAGAGTACAAGAAGACTGCTGATCCCGCTGATCTGTTGCGTTCCAAGAAGCCCACCACCGAGTCAGCTTTTCAGTCAGCGGGAGACTTGAAACAAGTGCACATTCACCCGACAGATCCTACTGCTGCTCCGACCAACATCTCAACCACACTCGACAGCAAATAGGAAGCCGAGCTCATCCAGTTCCTCCGTGAGAACTGGGACATCTTTGCATGGAAGCCCGCTGACATGCCTGGTGTACCCAGGGGACTGGCTGAGCACCGTCTGAGAGTTGATCCGAAGGCCAAGCCTGTAAAAGAACACTTGCGCCGGTCGGCAACAGAGAAGCGGAAGGCAATCGGCGAGGAGGTGGCTCGACTCTTGGAGGCCAAGTTCATTCGCGAGGTCTACCACTCTGAGTGGCTTGCAAATGTCGTCATGGTCCCCAAGAAGGACAAGTCGCTCCGAATGTGTATAGACTTCAAGCATATCAATCGGGCCTGCCCGAAAGATCATTTCCTGCTCCCCCGCATCGACCAGATTGTGGACTCGACTGCGGGGTGCGAGCGTTTGTCTTTTCTCGATGCATACTCTGGCTACCATCAGATCCGTCTGTTTGGTCCAGACGAAATAAAAACGGCCTTCATCACCCCTTTCGGGTGTTTCTGTTACATCACCATGCCTTTTGGTCTGAAGAATGCTGGCGCTACTTTCATGCGCATGATTCAGAAGTGTCTCCTCGACCAGATCAGTCGGAATGTCGAGGCCTACATGGATGATATTGTAGTCAAGTCTCGCAAAGATTCCGACCTGCTGACTGACTTGGCGGAAACATTCGCCAACTTAAGAAGATATGACCTCAAGCTGAATCCAACCAAGTGTACTTTTGGAGTTCTGGGTGGAAAGTTACTCGGTTATCTCGTTTCCGAACGAGGAATCGACATCAACCCCGAGAAGATCGGTGCCATCGTCCGAATGAAACGCCCCGAGCGTATTCACGATGTCCAGAAGCTTACTGGTTGCCTGGCAGCGTTGAGCAGATTCATTTCTCGTCTCGGAGAGAAGGCACTCCCTTTGTACCGACTGATGAAGAAATCTGATACGTTTGAGTGGAATTCAGAGGCAGAAGCAGCGTTTGTCCAGCTCAAAGCCCTGCTCTCCACCCAGCCGGTGCTTGCCGCTCCACACAGCAAAGAACCCCTGCTCCTGTACATTGCAGCCACTAATCAGGTCGTCAGTACAGTTCTTACTGTCGAGCGAGAAGAAGAGGGCAAGGCCTACAAAGTCTAGCGCCCAGTTTATTACATCTCTGAAGTGTTGACTCCTTCTAAGCAAAGGTACCCACATTACCAGAAGCTTGTCTATGGTATATATCTATCAGCGAAGAAAGTGGCGCACTATTTTCAAGATCACTCAGTCTCAGTCGTCAGTGATGTGCCTTTGAATGAAATCCTCAACAATCGAGACGCGACTGGTCGAGTGGCCAAATGGGCCATTGAACTTCTTTATTTTGATATCAAGTTTGAAGCGAAGAAAGCCATTAAATCTCAAGCACTTGCTGACTTCATGGCCGAGTGGATAGATCAGCAGCAGCCAGTCCAGATCCACTCGGAACACTGGACCATGTTCTTTGACGGCTCGAAGATGCTGAACGGTTCTGGTGCTGGTGTGGTATTGGTGTCTCCCAAGGGCGATAAACTCAGCTATGTCCTCCAGATTCACTTTGATTCCTCCAATAATGAAGCTGAGTACGAAGCACTCCTTTACGGGTTGCGTATGGCCATCTCGCTCGGCGTCCGTCGCCTGATGGTATACGGTGACTCGGATTTGGTGGTCAATCAAGTGATGAAGGAGTGGGATGTCAGAAACCCCGCCATGACCGGATATTGCAATGCAGTAAGAAAGCTTGAGAAGAAGTTTGAGGGTTTGGAACTTCATCACGTTCCCCGAGTGAAGAATCAGGCAGCTGACGAACTGGCAAAAATCGGTTCCACTCGGAAGCCTGTGCCCAGCAATGTGTTCCTGGAGCATTTGCACTCTCCTTCGGTACAAGAGGACCCCTTCACCGAAGAGCCCCCGCAGCCTATAAGCGCCTCCAATCCGACTGAAGTTGATGTCCCAGCAGTCATAGATCTGGTCAGTGAGATTCTGGTGATAACTCCCGATTGGACGGTGCCCTACATCGCGTACATCCTCAGGCGAGAACTTCCAGAAGACGAAGTTGAAGCTCGACAGATTGTCCGCAGATCCAAAGCTTTCACTGTTATGAATGGGCAGCTCTACAGAGAGAGCGTAACCGGCGTGGCTCAGCGATGCATTTCTCCCGAAGAAGGTCGACTGATTCTGGAGGAAATTCACTCGGGAACTTGCGGCCATCATGCGTCCTCTCGGACGATTGTTGCCAAGGCCTACCGAGCTGGTTTCTTCTGGCCGCGCGCCAATGAGATGGCTAAGGATATTGTGCAGCACTGTGAAGGATGCCAATTCTATGCAAACTTGTCGCACAAGCCTGCGTCTGCCTTGAAAACCATCCCACTCGTCTGGCCGTTCGCTGTATGGGGATTGGATATGATCGGACCTCTCCGCATGGGCCAGAGTGGTTTCACGCACCTTCTAGTAGCAGTCGACAAGTTCACTAAATGGATTGAGGCCAAGCCTATCAGGAAGCTGAATTCTCGCACAACCATCAAATTCATGAGAGAAATAATATTCAGATACGGAGTTCCCCATAGTATCATCACGGACAATGGTTCTAATTTTGATTCGGAAGAGTTCAGAGCCTTTTGCTCCTCTCAAGGCACTCGGGTGGATTACGCATCCGTTGCGCACCCCCAGTCAAACGGTCAGGCCGAGCGAGCAAATGGCCTTATCCTTCAAGGGTTGAAGCCTCGACTCATGCGCGAACTCGATCACGCAGCTGGAGCCTGGATTACTGAATTACCGTCTGTTCTGTGGGGCTTGAGGACAACTCCAAATCGGTCAACTGATCGCACTCCTTTCTTCATGGTGTATGGGGCTGAAGCTGTCCTTCCAAGTGATGTTCTTCACAATTCTCCTCGGGTGGACCTTTACTCGGAGGTTGAAGCTGGGCAAGCACGCCAGGATGCTGTAGATCTCCTTGAAGAAGAGCGGGAAATGGCTTTGATCCGGTCGACTACATACCAGCAAGATCTGCGTCGCTTTCATGCAAGGCACGTCAGGAGTCGGACCTTCCACGAAGGTGACCTCGTGCTCCGAGTGGATCAGCAGCGGCCTCACAAGCTAGCCCCGTGTGGGAAGGCCCTTTCGTCGTCACCAAGGTGCTGAACAATGGAGCCTACCACCTCTTCAATCTCAAGAAGAACGCTGACGAGCCACGGGCCTGGAACGCGGATCTGCTTCGTCGGTTCTATACCTGAAGGTTGATCTGTCTGATGTAATAAGAGTAAACTGTTTTGATTATCAAGGATACGACTCCTGCAGTCTTTTGTCGATTCCGATCGCACAATTCTGAGTTCAAGAATACTCCAAGTGCGAGCGATTTTCCACTCGGGGGGCTTAGCCGCGATTCCGCATCGCCTAAGTTTAAATCTACTCCGAGTGATGGGCGATCCTCACACTCGGGGGCTTAGCTGCGACTCCGTGTCGCCTAAGTTCAGAACCTCGTCGAGTGAATAGCATCGCATTCACTCGAAAGCTTAGCCGCGATTCCGCATCGCCTAAGTTTAAATCTACTCCGAGTGATGGGCGATCCTCACACTCGGGGGCTTAGCTGCGACTCCGTGT
Organism: Elymus sibiricus; assembly: GCA_039707655.1. Lineage (NCBI taxonomy): Eukaryota > Viridiplantae > Streptophyta > Magnoliopsida > Poales > Poaceae > Elymus > Elymus sibiricus. Next base: position 339,694,931 of record CM077663.1, read on the forward strand.
CGCCTAAGTTCAGAACCTCGTCGGGTGAATAGCATCGCATTCACTCGAGAGCTTGGCTGCGAATCCGCTTCGCCCAAGTTAAAACGCTACTCCGAGTGACGAGCGATCCTCTCACTCGGGGGCTTGGCTGCGAATCCGCTTCGCCCAAGTTAAATCGTACTCCGAGTGACGAGCGATCCTCTCACTCGGGGGCTTGGCTGCGAATCCGCTTCGCCCAAGTTAAAAATCTACTCCGAGTGATGGGCGATCCTCACACTCGGGGGCTTAGCTGCGACTCCGTGTCGCCTAAGTTCAGAACCTCGTCGAGTGAACAGCATCGCATTCACTCGAAAGCTTAGCCGCGATTCCGCATCGCCTAAGTTTAAATCTACTCCGAGTGATGGGCGATCCTCACACTCGGGGGGCTTAGCTGCGACTCCGTGTCGCCTAAGTTCAGAACCTCATCGAGTGAATAGCATCACTCGAAAGCTTAGCCGCGGTTCCGCATCGCCTAAGTTTAAATCTACTCCGAGTGATGGGCGATCCTCACACTCGGGGACTTGGCTGCGAATCCGCTTCGCCCAAGTATAAACATACTCCGAGTGACGAGCGATCCTCTCACTCGGGGGCTTGGCTGCGAATCCGCTTCGCCCAAGTTAAAACGCTACTCCGAGTGATGAGCGATCCTCTCACTCGGGGGCTTGGTTGCGAATCCGCTTCGCCCAGGTTAAAACGCTACTCCGAGTGATGAGCGATCCTCACACTCGGGGGCTTAGCCGTGATTCCGCATCACCTAAGTTATAAACTACTCCGAGTGATGAGCAATCCTCTCACTCGGAGGCTATCTGCGAACCAGTCTTCGCCTAAGTTCTGATACTCACTCCCGAATGACGAGCGGTCCTCTCACTCGGGGGGCTTAGCTGCGAGTTAGTCCTCGCCTAAGTCCGAAATCAATCAAACAAATTTAAGACCCCTGCCGATGTCGCCGCCACTCGACACGGTCTCGGGGACTACACCCAGTGGGTGCACTCCGTGTGCCCCCACTGGACCAGAAACCACTCGACAAGACCTGATCTACTCGAGAGGAAATCAAGCAAAGGACTGAAAAGCAAATTCAGATAAATCCAGAGTATTCAGCATGGATAAAAGTTGCCCATGCGAATGACGAAAGTACTCGGGCCCAAGACCCGAAAGAAGTTTTAACGATACACCACCACTCGGCATACCGAGGCAAATTAAAGTTTTTGATCACCAGCAAAGTTTGTTCAAGCTCCAGTGGGACTTGCAGGCTCGACGAAGGTGTCCAGGTCGATCCCGTCAGCGATCCGAGTGGCCGCCTCGATGAAGGTCTCCATGAAGTCCTGGAACTGGAGCTTCTTTGTGTTGGCCACCTGAAGTGCTTTCAGTTTGTCCTCCTTGACCTCCTTGCAATGGACCCTGACGAGTGAGAGCGCTATGTCAGCTCCGCAGCGTGCAGCAGATTTCTTCCATGCCTGCACTCGACCAGGGAGCTCGTCAAGCCGAGTCATCATTGACTCGAGGTCAGCCTGAAGTGAGTCTTCCGGCCACAGCTCCTTGTCGACCTTCTCCATTGCACCTCGCAGTCGAGCGACGTACTCCCGGACGCCTGCGACTCGAGCTTCAAGCCGGCACATGTTCATAGCCACAGCATCTCCGACAGGTGACTTGGAAGGGTCCAGATTGGGCTCGACCGCCTCGGTCTCCTTCTCGAAGTCCTTGCAGAATTCTACATGAAGAAGATGGAAAGAATTAGTCATGATACTGTTCCCTGAAAATCAACGGAATTCACTCGACTGGATGAAGTTGGGATTAACGGAATTCACTCGACTGGAGAAAATTACCTTCAAGCAAAACAGACATCTTCCGAGCGTAATCCCCCAGATAGGTCTCCAAGCCCTTTGCTCTCTTGGTTGCATGGTCAAGCCTTTTGCTCCAGTCAGCTCGCTCCTGCTTCAGCTTCGTGTTCTCTTCCTCAAGCTTGCTGGCCGCGGCGAGCTTCTTCTCGGCAGCTTCAGTCTTCTCCCTCGCCGTCTTCTGAGCATCGGCGAGTGATCTGTCTTTGTCCTCCAGCGCCTTCTTCATGATATCTAAAGAAATAGCATTGTTGAGTCGCGCTCGGAGTCGACGGTTTTCAGCACGTACGTCTGCTCGAGTGGAGTCACTCGGTTCAAAGATAGAAGAAACAAATAATGAAGTACTCAATCAACAAAGTTTACCTCCTGAAGCCTTCAGATCAGCTTGCGCACGCTCCAGGTCTCTCCTCGCCAGTTCCAAGTCGAGCTGAAGCCAAGTCTTCTCCTTCTCCAAGTCAGCGTATCGAGTACCGAGCTCGCAGGCCTTCTGAGATCAACGACAAAAACAATTCAGTGGACAGAAATATGGGCTTCGAGTCTAAGTTCTAAGACTCCCGCCGACTGCCCGCAGTCGACGGCAGTCTCGGGGACTACACCCACTGGAACGGTATCCACTCGGAACGGTCCGCCCGATCCGAGTGACGGCCAAACATAAAAAAAACAAGGCAAAAGTTCTAAGACTCCCGCCGACTGCCCGCAGTCGACGGCAGTCTCGGGGACTACACCCAGTGGGTGCACTCAGCGTGCCCCCACCGGAACGGTATCCACTCGGAACGGTCCGCCCGATCCGAGTGACGGCCGAACAAAAAAAAAGATTGTCCACTCGACCAGGTCAGCCCTAGCCGAGTGCGTGACAAGCGATTACCAGTCGACAGACAGAAAACTCCCAGCGGGTGCAGAAGTCAAGTCATGGTAGACGGAAAGCGACACAATCAAAAAGCGCACTTACAAGTGCACTTACTTGGACGTTCGCCCGAAGCGCTGAGCTAGCGTCGTAAGCCAGCTTGCTGGCCTCGTACGCCTCCTTCGTACGCCGCATCATATGTTCGGCCTGCATCATCGCCTCCTTAGCAGCTCCAGTCTGATCTTCTGGAACACGATGCAGAGAGAAGATGGTCTGTGAAGGGAGCGGCGATGTAGTCGGAGGGACTGGCGCTTGCGAGGCTGGCGCTTGGGAGACAGGCGCTTGTGGCGGACTGGCGAGCTCCACGGCCATCTGGGTCGGTGCTGTAATCGGTTCAGTCGGAGACGGGGCTGCGGGGTCGGTATCCATTGGCTCTGCATGTCACCAGTCGACATATCACATGACTGTTGAATGGTTTGAGAAGAATGTCAAATGGCAATATGCCATACCTTGGCGAGAAGTAGCTGCATCCGGCGTGTCCTTCTCCGCGCTTTCCTCTCCTCGCCCCGGCGATGTCACCGAGGTAGCGGCCCTGTCGATCAAGATCCACTCGGTCAGCAAAAATATGAAGTTCAGCAACAAGTTAAGCGAAGAGCAAGGATACTTACGTTGAAGCAATCGGCACGTCAACCTTGATTCTGGGGAGAGCCTTCCGGGGCTTGGTGGTGGTGACCTTGGGCTGCTTGGCAACCTTTTCAATCGGCTCTGGCGTCGACGTCCGACTGCGCTTGGAGCTCCTGGTGGTCGACCCCCCGGCCCGACCCCGGTCGAGTGTTGGGTCGTGACGCTGCTTGGAACGCCCTTCAGTACGCGGAGGAGACACGACTTCAACTTCATCGCTCCCCGACGAGTCGTCACCGTTGCCTTCGCTGTCCTCGGCGTAGCTGATGCTGTCACTGTCGCTCTCGCTCCCCGCTCCTTCAAGGTTCTGACCGCCATTCGGCACGGGTGAATACATGTTCGTGAGCTCCTGCAAAGATTCAAGTCAGTCAGCTGAAGACATATTCACTCGACAAGATACAAAAGCAATCGACAATGACATGACTCACCACATTCGGCGGGTTCGCAGCTGAGAAAGGCGATACTCTTTTGGAACCTCGGGGGTTGTCTCGCGCACCAGTGATGCCGCGCAGCCATAGCGTGATGGTTTCCTCTGAGACATCTTCCGGGTGGGTACGAGTGGTATCGTCGACTCCTGAGTAATGCCACATCGGATGGTCCCGCGCCTGGAGCGGCTGGATCCGTCGACCCAGGAACACCTCCAACAGATCCAAGCCGGTCACTCCATCACGAATCAGATTCACAACACTGTTCATCAAGATCCCCACATTGGCCTTCTCTTCCTCGGCCACGGTCAGAGATGGGGGCATAGTGGGTCGATCCAGCGTGAAGGGAGGAAGGCCGGTCGACATGTTTGGGGACGCGACGTCGTGGCAGTAGAACCAGGTCGACTGCCAGCCCCGCACCGACTCCGGAAGGGTGAGCGCTGGGAATGCACTCCCCGTCCTCTTCTGAAGACCCAAACCCCCGCATAGCTGGATGACGTTGGTCCTATTATCACTAGCGTGGGCCTTCTTTACCGACTGAGAACGGATGGTAAAGATGTGCTTGAACAGACCCCAGTGGGCGGGACAACCCAAGAAACACTCACACATCGTCACGAACGCAGCGAGATACGCAATTGCGTTGGGAGGAAAATGATGCAACTGAGCCCCGAAGAAATTCAGAAAGCTGCGGAAGAAGGGATGGGGGGGCAGAGCAAAACCTCTCTCCAAATGGGTGGTCAGGAGGACCCGCTCGCCCTCGCGCGGCTCCGGCTCCGCTTCCGTCCCCGGCAACCTCCAGGACCCGGCCGCAACCAGGCCGTCAGCGACGAGCTTGTCCACGTTCAACGCCGTCACGGTTGACGGCAGGAAATCGCCCTGCATCCATCCGGGTGGCGCTGCGGCCCGGGCGCTCGAGGGCTTCTTCCCCTTCGTCGTCTTCTTGGGCGCCATTGTCGCAGCGGCGAGCGGATTCGATCTGAGCAGCGCGGCGGCGGAGTAGAAGAAGCGGAGGAGATGAGGGGAAAATGAGCGCACTGTCGCAAATTCCCCTCCCCTCTCTCGTTTTTTATGTCCGTCGACCCGAGTCACTGACTCGTGGGCCCGCCAAATCCCTGTGTATCCCACTAACGGAGGAGCCGCGATATGTGGCGATAGAGGTAGCGCGAGGATCGAGGAACCGCTTCCCCGTCGGTTGCGTCATCCCTGCTCGGCGCGCGTTCCCCAAAATTTCGAATCCCGCGAAATCCGGGTCGGACAGAGCGTCCTGTCACATCTGAAGATCCTGTTGACCAGTCGGACTCGAAACTGCATCTAAATTCACTCGGAAGAAATGACAAGCTGAATAGATCAAGGCAGACGTTGGAAGGCCCAGTCGTCACAGGTATCGGAAAGATCTCGAAGCTCATTCAAAACGCTGAGTTCGACAGAACCTGCACTGCACCTTCTCCACTCGAGCCCTGATCCATTCGGGGGCTAATGACGAGGATATGTACTTAGGGTAGGGTGCTAGGCCCGTCCTACATACCCCACCTAAGGACACCACATTGGAGGATTACAAGACTACAAGAGAGATTCCGACTGAACTAGCCATGGCATATGAGTCACTCGACATATGTTCACTCGGAAGACCCCCCTACACTCGACAGTGAACTCTCACTCGGAGCGGTCACCAATCACTCGACTGCAGAAGACCGGGAGTCTCCCCAGGGAGGCCAACAAGCAGGCGTTACGCTCGCCGCCTTAACTGGCATTTATTGTATACGTTACCAGTAACGTCCCCCTTTACTCCCCACAATCAATCCCTTAGATGCCGGACGTTTATGAGGGGCAGCGCACTCTATATAAGCCACCCCTCCCCACTGGCACAAGGGTTGGCAATCCTTTGTAAGCACAACACACGTATCACTCGACGGAGTAAGCTCCCCAGAGCACCTGAGACGTAGGGCTGTTATCACTTCCGAGTGAGGCCTGAACTCATACATCTGTGTGTACACCCTCGCCGTAGCTAGGACTCTACCCTCTCCTTTCGTACCCCTACCATCTACTGTCAGGCACGTTCCCACGACACTCCCTCCTAGGTAAAATGACATAAAACAGAATAACACCTATATCTCCATGATGAAGCAAAGAGATCCAACGGTCTACAACTTGTGGCTTGCGATCCTTCTTTATTTGTCCCCATGCTTCAATTTGGAGCCGTCTTGGTGGTTTGCGCTCAGTCGAGTATGCAAAAGAGAACTCGGGCCTCATAGGGCTTTTAATTGTCATATTACCTTCGGCTTGCATCAACGGAGGCACAACTTCATTTGGCAGTTTCTGTTGAAGAACATAATAGTAGCCTAGTTAGCAATGTAATCAATACCATTTACGCAATAGTAGTGTACTTAATTAGCAACTCTTACCAAGATATTTCGGCGAATGTCATCCGCCCTCAACCTATGCACTAGTGTCATGTAGAATGTATAATTTGGGCCAGTTCCCAAATTATACGGGAAGATCTCCCTACCAACTAGGACACCAATAACAAAGTTGATAAGATCATCCTTCTCCTCCCAAGTTAGATGTGATCCATAAGTGTAGTGTGTCGTGTCAATTATTTTCTGTGTTTCACTCGAAGAAACGAAATAAGCTGTAAATTATAAATTAACAAATTTAGTATGGATGAACACCAACTATTTTTAAATATAGAATGCAAATTACTTGACAAATATGCATGGTTGATAAACTCACATGGAGGTAAAACAGGAAGCATATCGACATCCACCCAAATGTCGATGTTACCTTCAATATGATCTTCAGGACGAAGATCGAAGGTTATTTCCATATCCTCCTGAAATCCATATGCCTTGCAAAGAGCTTCCCAATTTGAGCACCCTAATTCTGTGTTATTAACTGCATTCATTACTTTGACCAGAAATGTGTGACCATGTTTAGTCCTCAGGTTGGCTCTCCTCGTCTCGAAACTCTCGTTCTCTTCGAAACCGAGCCTCTCCAAGAAATACCTTCTTGCATGACAGGGGATGAACTAGTCGAATTGTATAAAACAGAAATTACACGTTGAAGCAAAGAAACAGAAGTCATGCTTAATTACGAAAAAACACTTGTCATCATTGCGTACCGTAGAAACATCGAAGGTCTCGTCAAGCTTGATGGTGAAGAACCTGTCGTCTCGCAGCCCAGGCTGGTCGCAAAGACCCTTATCTTCACCGCAGAGTTCACACGCTTGGATCCTATCGTCATCATCAGACGACGACATTTCCTGTGTTCATGATTCAAAAAGTACGGCATGACCATTGCTAATGTAAGACATATTGAGCGCCTAAAATTTGCCGGAACGGAAATAAATCAACATTCCGGCAAAACATAGGCACTAGGAGGGGTTCCCTGCAATAACATACACACATGTCCAAATAGACCTAATTCAATATCGGTTGACTTTCGGTCCGTCGAGGCTTTCCTTAAATAACTCTCATATCTTATGGTGTGTTGGTGCGCACTCTCTCACACTGATATGGTGGTGTATATATGTTGGTGGACACTCTCTCACACTAATAGTTCGACCGTCGGTGATGGGTGCACCTCCTCTCCTCTCCTTGCGCATTACACCGAGGTATATATCGCAAGAAGAGAAGAGGAGGAACCGCCCCCCCACGACAACAGTCGGGATTCCTCCATCAAGAACACACATGAAAGTCACACAAGGAGCAACGACAGACCGAAAGTCACACACACATTATACCAATATAATGTCACTAATACATTTATAATGAACTCGAATATAATATCACTAATACATTTATAATGAACTCGAATATAATATCACTAATACATCATCTCGAATAATCCAGTTAATGCATCATCAAATATTAACTAATACATCTCGAATATTATCATATAAGATCACTAATACAGATCGAATATCCTAGAATCCAAAGTGGAGGACGGTGAACTCGGTTCACTAGCGGTCTCTGAGTCGCTGGCGGTGGACACCCAAAGATAAGGAACCATCACCGGATCATAACTCGGGTGAGATCCCTGAAGACCTGCCAGGTATTGGAGAACCTGGCGTCCAACGCCTCCATGTAGCGACGGACGTGCTCGTCCTCCTCCCTGACACGGCGACGTACCACCTCCGCGGGGGCCCGCTCCCTCTGCACAGAAAGTGGCCCACGAGACCGCCACCAAAGAAGCTCCGGGTCGACGACGAGACCAGGATTCCTCACCAAGCTCCGAGCCCAGGAAGGTAGCACCTCCCAGTGCTAGCCCGGCAGAGCCAAGTCCCGGACATTGCGCCTCTCAAGCAGGATGTCGCCGCCGACTCGACGACGACGAGGATGCGGGCCAGGCATCGTCGACGTCGAGACAAATTCCTATGAGAACATTTTCTTATCGTTTAATGTTTTGCTATTTTAGAAATGCTTAATTTCTTAAACTCATGTATGACTCATTTTTGACTCGGTTTTCCGGAATGTCGTTTCCCAGCAATTCTCGGCACTCGATATGCCTACTTTCTAGCACAAGTCATGCCAAAATTTCGACATTACCCTTGCTAAAAGTGGACATATCGAGCGCCTAAAATTCACCGGAACGGAAATGAAACAACATTCCGGCGAAACATAGGCCACTCGGATCATTTGCATATAACAGTAAGAAAAATATAGAACTTGAAGAAAATGCAATAAGGTTTTTCTTCACAATATTTGAAACTAAATTCAGCCTAGCTAAATTTCTGTCCTAATTTGAAAACCTAGTTAATTTCATACTAATTAACTAGGTTTATACTACCTAATCTGTCCTAGGGTTCATACTAATTCATACTACATACCTAATATGTCCTAATCTGTCCTAGAGAGACAGAGAGAGAGAAGGAGGGGCATAGGACTTACAAGGGGCTAGGGGAGACGCCGGCGGCGAGGTGGAGCTCAGGGGAGATGCCGGTGGCGAGGTGGAGCTCGGGGGAGACGGAGGGCACGCGGGCGGCGACAGACGGGGCACGGGCGGCGACGGACGGGTGCGGGTGGAGGAGCAGGAGGCGACGGAGGGCGCGCGGGCGGCGACGGACGGTGATGGTGGCGTCAGAGGAGAGGGATCAAATGGGGGGGGGGGGAATGGGGATATGGAGGAAAAAGGTGGAGGAGGAGCCAGCGCGGGCCGGGGTTATGTCAAGATAGTAGTAGCGCGTTTTAGCAAACAACGCTACTGCTACCTGACGTATCTATAGCGCGTTTCAGGAACCAGCGCTACTGCTAAACCTAGCCTGGTGGCAACGGTGGGGCAATATTAGTAGTAGCGCTTTTTCTAACGCCGCGCTACTGCTAAGAACTTAGCAGTAGCGCCTTTTCAGGACGCACGCTACGGCTATTTAGTAGTAGCGCCTCTTTTTATCCAGCGCTACTGCTAAGGTTCTGTGTATACGGTTTTCCCTAGTAGTGCTAGTAGTGTTGATTACCTTGCGTAGTTGATTACTATATGGTTTATTTGGTGGAAGATTATATGTTCAGATCCATTATGCTATTCAATACCCCTCTGATCTCGAGCATGCATATTATTTGTGAGTAGTTACCTTTGTTCTTGAGGTCACGGGAGAAGTCATGTTGCAAGTAATCATGTGAATTTGATATGTGTTCGATATTTTGATGATATGTATGTTGTGATTCCCTTAGTGGTGTCATGTGAACGTCGACTACATGACACTTCACCATTCATGGGTCTAAGGGAATGCATTGTGGAGTAGTTATTAGATGATGGGTTGCTAGAGTGACAGAAGCTTAAACCCTAGTTTATGCGCTACTTCTTAAGGGGCTGATTTAGATCCAAATGTTTAATGCTATGGTTAGATTTTATCTTAATACTTTTCTCATAGTTGCGGATGCTTGCGAGGGGGTTAATCACAAGTGGGAGGTTGTTCAAGTAAGAACATCACCCAAGCACCGGTCCACCCACATATCAAATTATCAAAGTAGCGAACACAAATCAAACCAACATGATAAAAGTAACAAGATGAAATTCCCGTGTACCCTCAAGAACACTTTGCCTATTACTAGAGATTGTTCTGGCATGTCCTTTGCCACAAAAGGATTGGGCTACCTTGCTGCACCTTATTTACCGTTACTGTTACTTGCTTGTTACCAATTATCTTGCAATCAAACTATCAGTTACCTACAATTTCAGTGCTTGCAGAAATTACCTTGCTGAAAACCGGTTTTCATTTCCTTCTGCTCCTCGTTGGGTTCGACACTCTTACTTATCGAAAGGACTATGATTGTTCCCCTATACTCGTGGCTCATCAAGACTCTTTTCTGGCGCTGTTGCCGGGGAGTGAAGCGCTCTTGGTAAGTGGAAATCGGTACGGAAAAACTTATACTACGTGCTGAAATTTATTGCTACTTGCTACTATGGAGAACAATCCTTTGAGGGGTTTGTTCGGGGTATCTTCACCTCGACCGGAACCACAATTAGTTGCCCCTCAACCTACTGCACCTACTGAAAATATTGGTTATGAAATTCCTTCGGGTATGGTAGAACAACTGCTTGTTAAACCTTATGTAGAAGATGGAACTGAACATCCTGATATGCACCTATTATATGTGAACGAAATTTGTGGATTATTTAAGCTTGCAGGTTTACCCGAAGATGAAGTTAAGAAGAAGGTTTTCCCTTTATCTTTGGAGGGAAAAGCATTGACGTGGTATAGGCTATGTGATGATATTGGATCATGGAACTGGAATCATTTGCAATTGGAGTTCCACCAAAAGTTTTATCCCATGCATCTAGTTCATCGTGATCGGAATTATATATATAATTTTTGGCCTCGTGAAGGAGAAAGCATCGCTCTAGCTTGGGGGAGGCTTAAGTCAATGTTATATTCATGCCCCAATCATGACATCCCGAGAGAAGTTATCATTCAGAATTTTTATGCTCGGCTTTCTCATAATGATCAATCAACGCTCGATACTTCTTGTGCTGGCTCTTACATGACGAAGACTATTGAATTCAAGTGGGATCTCTTAGAAAGAATTAAACGCAACTCTGAAGATTGGGAACTCGACGAAGGTAATGAGTCAGGTATAAAGCTTGAGTTTGATTGTGTTAAATCTTTTATGAATACCGATACTTTTCACAAGTTTAGCACTAAATATGGACTTGACTCTGAGATAGTAGCCTCTTTCTGCGAAGCATTCGCTGCTCACATTGATCTCCCTAAGGAGAAGTGGTTGAAATATCATCCCCCTATTAAAGAAGAAATTAAAGAACCGGTCATAGCTAAAGATGAAACCATCATTTACAATGTTGATCCAGTTGTGCCTACCGCTTATATTGAAAAACCACCTTTCCCTGTTAGGATAAAGGAACATGCTAAGGTATAAACTGTGGTTCGTAAGAGTAATATAAGAGCACCTAAACCCCCTGAGCAAATTAAAGTAGAACCTAGTGTTGCTATGGTTAAAGATCTCTTGGTAGAAAATATTGATGGGCATGTTATCTACTTCTGTGATGAAGCTGCTAGAATTGCTAAACCCGATGAAAAAGATAAACATAGACCCATAGAAGGCATGCCTGTTGAAATAGGAGATCATTGCTATCATGGTTTATGTGATTTAGGTCCTAGTGTGAGTGCTATCCCTTTTACCTTGTACCAAGAAATTATGGATGAAATAGCACCTGCTGAAATAGAAGACATTGATGTTACTATTAAACTTGCTAATAGAGACACCATCACACCACTTGGGATTGTTAGAGATGTTGAAGTCTTGTGTGGGAAAGTAAAATACCCTACTGATTTTCTAGTCCTTGGTTCCCCACAAGATGACTTTTGTCCCATTATCTTTGGTAGACCTTTCTTGAGCACAGTCAACGCTAAGATAGATTGTGAAAAACAAACTGTCGGTGTCAGTTTTGGTGGTGTGTCTCATGAGTTTAATTTTTCCAAGTTTAGTAGACAACCTCGTGATAAAGAGTTATCTAGTAAGGATGAAATAATTGGTCTTGCTTCTATTGCCATGCCTCCTACTGATCCATTAGAACAATATTTGCTTGACCATGATAATGATATGCACTTGCGTGAAAGAAACGAAATAGATCAAATTTTCTTTGAACAAAGACCTCTCCTGAAACACAATTTGCCTATTAAAACTCTTGGAGGTCCTCCTCCACCTAAAGGTGACCCTGTGTTTGAATTAAAACAATGGCCTGACACTTTGAAGTATGCTTATCTTGATGAGAAAAAGATATATCCTGTTATTATTAGCGCTAACCTTTCAGAACATGAAGAAGAAAGATTATTAAAAGTTCTAAGGAAGCATCGGGCTACTATCGGATATACTCTTGATGATCTTAAGGGCATTAGTCCCACTCTATGTCAGCTCAAGATTAATATGGAACCTGATGCTAAACCCGTTGTTGATCATCAACGACGATTAAATCCTAAGATGAAAGAAGTGGTAAAAACTGAAATATTAAAGCTTCTGGAAGTAGGTATAATCTATCCCATTGCTGATAGTAGATGGGTAAGTCCCGTTCATTGTGTCCCTAAGAAAGGAGGTATAACCGTTGGTCCTAATGATAAAAATGAACTCATTCCACAAAGAATTGTCACTAGCTATAGAATGGTAATTGATTTTCGAAAGTTAAATAAAGCTACTAGAAAAGATCATTACCCTCTGCCTTTCATTGATCAAATGCTAGAAAGATTATCTAAGCACACACACTTTTGTTTTCTGGATGGATATTCTGGTTTCTCTCAAATACGTGTGTCACAATCTGATGAAGAGAAAACCACCTTTACTTGCCCTTTTGGAACCTATGCTTATAGATGTATGCCTTTTGGTTTATGCAATGCACCTGTTACCTTTCAAAGATGTATGACTGCTATATTCTCTGACTTTTTTGAAAAGATTGTGGAGGTTTTCATGGATGATTTTTCCATTTACGGGACTTCTTTTGATGATTGCTTAAGCAACCTTGATTGAGTTTTACAGAGATGTGAACAAACAAATCTCGTCTTGAATTGGGAGAAGTGCCACTTTATGGTTAATGAAGGCATTGTTTTGGGGCATAAAATATCTAAGCGAGGTATTGAGGTGGATAAAGCTAAAGTTGATGCAATTGAGAAAATACCATGTCCTAAAGATATTAAAGGTATTCGAAGTTTCCTTGGTCATGCTGGTTTCTATAGGAGGTTCATTAAAGACTTCTCTAAAATTTCTAGACCTCTTACTAATCTTTTGCAAAAGGATATTCCTTTTGTTTTTGATGATGATTGTGTGGAAGCCTTTAAAACACTCAAGAAAGCCTTAACCACTGCTCCTATCGTTCAACCACCTGATTGGAACTTGCCTTTTAAAATTATGTGTGATGCTAGTGATTATGCCATTGGTGCTGTTCTAGGACAAAGAGTTGATAAAAAATTGAATTATATCCATTATGCTAGCAAAACTCTAGACATTGCTCAACGAAATTATGCTACTACTGAAAAAGAGTTTTTAGCAGTTGTGTTTGCGTGTGATAAATTTAGATCCTATATTGTTGACTCCAAAGTTATTGTTCACACCGATCATGCTGCTATAAAATATCTTATGGAAAAGAAAGATGCTAAACCTAGACTTATTAGGTGGGTTCTCTTGCTTCAAGAATTTGACTTACACATCGTTGATAGGAAGGGAGCTAAGAACCCCATAGCTGATAACTTGTCTAGGTTAGAAAATATTCTTGATGACCCACTACCTATCGATGATAGTTTCCCTAACGAACAATTAGCTGCAATAATTGTTTCTCAAAACACCCCTTGGTATGCTGATTATGCTAACTACATTGTTGCTAAATATATACCACCTAGCTTCACATACCAACAAAAGAAAAAATTCTTCTATGACTTAAGACATTACTTTTGGGATGACCCACATCTTTATAAAGAAGGAGTAGATGGTATTATTAGACGTTGTGTACCTGAGCATGAACAGGAACAAATCCTATGGAAATGTCATTCCGAAGCTTATGGAGGACATCATGCGGGAGATAGAACTGCTCACAAGGTATTGCAATCTGGTTTTTATTGGCCTACTCTCTTCAAGGATGCCCGTAAGTTTGTCTGTCTTGTGATGAATGTCAAAGAATTGGTAATATCGGTAAGCGTTAAGAAATGCCTATGAAATATTCACTTGTTGTTGAACCATTTGATGTTTGGGGTTTTGATTATATGGGGCCTTTTCCTTCCTCTAATGGGTACACTCATATTTTGGTTGATGTTGATTATGTCACTAAGTGGGTAGAAGCTATTCCAACTAGTAGTGCTGATCACCACACCTCCATTAAAATGCTTAAAGAGGTTATCTTCCCGAGGTTTTGAGTCCGTAGATACTTAACGACTGATGGTGGTTCACACTTTATTCATGATGCTTTCCGTAAGATGCTTGCTAAATACGATGTTAACCATAGAATTGCATCACCCTATCATCCTCAATCTAGTGGTCAGGTTGAACTTAGCAATAGAGAAATAAAATTAATATTACAAAAAACTGTCAATAGGTCTCGAAAGAATTGGTCTAAGAAATTAGATGATGCACTTTGGGCCTATATAACAACTTATAAAAATCCCATGGGTATGTCTCCATACAAAATGGTATATGGAAAAGCTTGTCATTTGCCTCTAGAATTAGAACATAAAGCATTTTGGGCAATTAAAGAACTCAACTATGATTTCAAACTTGCCGGTGAGAAGAGGCTATTTGATATTAGCTCACTAGATGAATGGAGAACCCAAGCCTATGAAAATGCCAAACTATTCAAAGAAAAAGTAGAAAGATGGCATGACAAAAGAATCCAAAAGCGGGAATTCAAAATAGGAGACTATGTTCTTTTGTTCAACTCTCGTTTAAGATTTTTTGCAGGTAAGCTTCTCTCCAAATGGGAAGGATCTTATATTGTAGAAGAGGTTTATCGTTCTGGAGCTATCAAGATTAATAATGCCAAAGGTACTAACCCAAAGGTGGTCAATGGTCAAAGAATTAAGCACTATATCTCAGGTACGCCTATTAACGTTGAAAGCAATGTTATTCAAACCACGACACCGGAGGAACACATAAAAGAAACCTTCCGGAATACTCCAGAATTCTGAAAAATAGGAGGTACGTGATACGGTAAGTAAACGGACTCCAAAAAATCCGCAAAAATATTTTTTGTCAGTTTTGGAATATTAGAAAATTTTGGAAATAAAGAAATAAACCGGAAGGTGATCGAGGCGAGCACGATACACCAGGGCGCGCCAGGCCCCCCTGGGCGTGCCCTGGTGGGTTGTGCCCACCTCGGACACCTTCCCGACTCCGTTTTCCTCCCATATGCTTGTTTCCCAAGAATAAAAATTCTCTATATATACCCCGACTGATTTGACGACCGCATTGCAAAAAAAAAATTGTTGTTCTTGTTTCGTGCTGTTTTCCTGGCAGATCGGAAAATATGTCGTCTTAAGATTCGGAGGGGGAGAACTATGTTGCTGACTATGTTGCAAACCCCAAGATCTATGGAGAAGTGGAGCATTATGGATGGACCTCAGATGAGGAGGAGGATGCTAACATGAAGGAAGCAAAGGATGATAGCTCTGAGGAAGAGGATTATCCACTACCTCAACCCGGAGACATGCATGTGGAATTCAAGAAGTCAAGCCTCCCTAAGATATACAAACCTAAGGTCCAATTTATCCCATCTCGTTTTCTGCAGGAGAGCAAGGCAACACTATGCGAAAGGATATTAAACCTCGAGTTAGAGAACGAGGGTCTAAGGGAGGAAAAATTTATGCTCCAATATAAGCTGAAGAAGAAGGTTACATCTACACCACCACCTTCATCATCTTCACCACCAAAGGAGACTTGAGTACACGGGTATGGGCACTCCCCTTGGCTTGAGACAAGCTTGGGGGAGGTGCTCCGGTATCGTATCACCACCACTTTTATTCATCTTTACCTATTTTTAGTTTTCCTTTGCTTTAGTTGAATAAAAGTTTAGCATGATCTATTT
The DNA here is from genome assembly GCA_039707655.1 of Elymus sibiricus. Classification (NCBI taxonomy): domain Eukaryota; kingdom Viridiplantae; phylum Streptophyta; class Magnoliopsida; order Poales; family Poaceae; genus Elymus; species Elymus sibiricus. The sequence goes on from CM077663.1 coordinate 339,710,743, forward strand.
TTGTGTGTTAGTTTCGTGGCCTATCTATCTATGTAATCGAGTGAGAGTTATATAATAAAGTTTAGTTTGAGTTTTTGCCTCTCTACTTTCTTGTTGCAATCAAAATAAAAGGAAAGAGAAATAAATGGAAAGAATCATATGCTAATCTTATGGTAAGTAATGACATCACATAAGGAAAGTATAAGTAGTAAAATTTATTGGAGATTGACAAACATAACATTGGTCAACGATGCAGTTCATGAAAGAATTAATAAGGGAAGGGAAGATTCACATGCAAATACACTATCTTGGACATCTTTTATGATTGTGAGCCCCCATTAAATATTATATGTCAAAATTGTTGACGTTGGACAAGGAAGACAACGTAATGATTTATGTTTGTTCATATCCACATAGAAGTTATATTATCATAGATCCTTCAACATGTGGTGCTTGCTCAATATCTTTGCTAGCCAAAAATTCCGCACTAAGTAGAGATACTACTTGTGCATCCAAAAACACAAACCCAAATTCATTCTTTGAGTGTCCACCATACCTACCTACGGATCGAGTAAGATGCTTCAAGTAAGTTGTCATCGGTGCAATAAGGCAATAAAAATTGCTTCTAAAAGTGTTTTGAGCAATTAGTGTAAGAGAAAATTGAGCGCTATACGAACTTATGATGGCAAAGTAATAAAAGCGACGGACAACATAATAAAGGTTGCTATCATAGGGGACAATATAGCGTGACGTTCTTTTACATTAAGGGATTGGGCATACAAAACAAAAAACCGCATGACAACCTCTGCTTCCCTCAGCGAAGGGACTATCTTTTACTTTTATGTATTTACTTTTATGCAAGAGTCAAAGTGTTCTTCCCTATTCCTTTTTACTTTTTCCTTTTGCAAGAATCATGTGGTGAGGAATGATCTAGGCACATATATCCAGTTGGATATGAGTGGGCATGAGTTATTATTGTTGACATCACCCTTGAGGTGAATACGTTGGGAGGCGAAACTATAAGCCCCTATCTTCCTATGTGTCCGGTTGAAACTTTCTGCTCATGGGTATGCCATGAGTGTTAGCGATCATAGAAGACTAAATGATGGTTGAGTATGTGGACTTGCCAAAAGGCTCCGACATGAGACCCTTCCTGAAAATATGATGAATTGTAGTTGCAAAGTTGACTGAAAACATAGTTTGTTGGTTTTCAATAAGGTTTATGCTTTATACTTCTATGTTGTGATGAATTGTTACTTGTTCATGAGAAGTTATATGATAAAAGTGTATTGATAAGTTTTATGATAGAGTTTGTTGCTGTTATGATAATAAGCATGATGCTTCTATGTCCGTATTTTGTTTTTATCGATACCTCTCTCTCAAACCATGTGGACATGTTTTTCAATTTCGGCTTTTCGCTTGAGGACAAGCGAGGTCTAAGCTTGGGGGAGTTGATATGTACATTTTGCATCATGATTTACTACTATTATTTATAATGTTTAGTTGAATAATAATGCCTTAGGGAGAGATTCTAATGCCTTTTCTCTCATAATATGCAAGGTTTACACAAAGAGGGAGAATACCGGCAGCTGGAATTCTGGACCTGAATAAAGCACATCAGAGATACCTATTCTGCACAACTCCAATGAATCTGAAACTTTACGGAGATTATTTTTGGAATTAATAAAAAATACTGGAGCAAAGAACTACCGAAGGGGGCCACCCTGGTGGGCACAAGACACCAGGGCGCGCCAGGCCCCCCTGGGCGCGCCCTGGTGGGTTGTGCCCTCCTCGGCCCACCTCTGGTCCCATCTTCTGGTATATAATCACTTTTGACCTAGAAAAAATAAGGGGAGGACTTTCGGGACGAAGCGGCGCCGTCTCGAGGCGGAACTTGGGCTGGATCACTTTTGCCCTCCGACGGAGCGATTCCGCCGGGGGAACTTCCCTCCCAAAGGGGGAAATCAAAGCCATCGTCATCGCCAACACCCCTCTCATCTTTGGGAGGCCAATCTTCATCAACATCTTCAACATCACCATCTCCTCTCAAACCCTAGTTCATCTCTTGTGTTCAATCTTTGTATCGGAACCTCAGATTGGTACCTGTGGGTGACTAGTAGTGTTGATTACCTTGCGTAGTTGATTACTATATGGTTTATTTGGTGGAAGATTATATGTTCAGATCCATTATGATATTCAATACCCCTCTGATCTTGAGCATGCATATTATTTGTGAGTAGTTACCTTTGTTCTTGAGGTCACGGGAGAAGTCATGTTGCAAGTAATCATGTGAATTTGATATGTGTTCGATATTTTGATGATATGTATGTTGTGATTCCCTTAGTGGTGTCATCTGAACGTCGACTACATGACACTTCACCATTCATGGGCCTAAGGGAATGCATTGTGGAGTAGTTATTAGATGATGGGTTGCTAGAGTGACGGAAGCTTAAACCCTAGTTTATGCGCTATTTCGTAAGGGGCTGATTTGGATCCAAATGTTCAATGCTATGGTTAGATTTTATCTTAATACTTTTCTTGTAGTTGCGGATGCTTGCGAGGGGGTTAATCATAAGTGGGAGGTTGTTCAAGTAAGAACAACACCCAAGCACCGGTCCACCCACATATCAAATTATCAAAGTAGCGAACACAAATCAAACCAACATGATAAAAGTAACTAGATGAAATTCCCGTGTACCCTCAAGAACACTTTGCCTATTACTAGAGATTGTTCTGACCTGTCCTTTGCCACAAAAGGATTGGGATACCTTGCTGCACCTTATTTACCGTTACCGTTACTTGCTTGTTACCAATTATCTTGCTATCAAACTATCTGTTACCTACAATTTCAGTGCTTGCAGAAATTAACTTGCTGAAAACAGCTTGTCATTTCCTTCTGCTCCTCATTGGGTTCGACACTCTTACTTATCGAAAGGACTATGATTAATCCCCTATACTTGTGGGTCATCAGTCACCAGAATCCGCAAGTTGATGCCATAACATATATCAAGTGAATCAATAAAATACCTCGTTGTCACTACAGGTATCCGCATGCAAGACATACGTTAAGTGTTCTCAAACCCAAAGTATTCAATCCAACATAACAAAATCTCAAAGGGAAAGATTCAATTCATCACATCAAGATAGCAAGGGAAGAACACAATATGATCGAACTATATTAACAAAGCCCGCGATACATCAAGATTGTGACATCTCAAGAACACGAGAGCGAGAGAGAGGTTGAACACATAGCAACTAGTACATACCCTCAGCCCCAAGGGTGAACTACTCCCTCCTCGACATGGCCTCCGCCGGGATGATGAAGATGGCCACCGGTGATGATTTCCCCTCTCCGGCAGGGTACTGGAAAGGCTCCAGATGGGTTTTTCTTCAATATAGAGAGTTGCGGCGGTGGAGCGGAGATTCTAGGTTAACTTTCGGAGGTTTCTGTATATATACGATTTTTCAGCGTTGGAATCACGCCAGCCAGAGCTACGTGGGCCCCACCACACAACAAGGCGCGCCAGGGGGGTGGGCGCGCCCTGTTGTCTCGTGGCCCACAGGTGGCTCCCCTCCGGTGGTTGTTTGATCTGTTGTTTCTTATTTTCGCATGGAAAAAATTATAAAAAAGTTTCTGACGATTCCGAGTACTTTCATTTTCTGCAAAAAACAATGCCATGGTAATTCTGTGAAAAACAACATCAGTCCGGGTTAGTTCTAAATTAATCATGTAAAGTGCATCATAACCATATAAAACTATTGTAAACATTGGCAAATATGGCATGGATACTTCATAAATTATCGATACGGTGGAGACGTATTATCATCCCCAAGCTTAATTCCTAGTCCTCCCCGAGTAGGTAAATGATAAAAGAAGTAATTTATGAAGTGTGAATGCTAGCATAGTATATAAATTTGATCAATGATAATTCCAATCACTTTTCTAGCATCATAACTAGGAACTTTTATCATAAAATCTCATGATAGAGTAGCAATCAATTCACATGTCATGGTTCAAACAATGCATTCTCTTGAAACTTAACAATCTATGTTCTTAGTCATCAAAAATTTCAATGCACCATCAAGTCTAAGTAAGAGTTCCACATACTCAATAATCATATAGTCCTCTATGATTGCTAATACTCAAAGCACATTTTTCAGAACAAACAACATCCATCGAACACAGAGAAAGATAGGGGCTTATTGTTTCGCCTCCCAACATACTTATCACGAAGATAATTGACAAGAATAATGAATTACGAAGATAATTCTCAACAATAACGATGCTTGCCAACTAATATATTAAGGTTGGAATAAGAAGTTGACTCAACATGAAAAGTAAATAGATTGCCCCTTCGTAGAGGGAAGCAGGGATTTGCAGAGGTGTCATAGCTCATTGTTTAAAACAGAGATGAATATGTAATTTTGAGTGGTATACTTTTCCTAACAACGTCACAATAGAGTTTTCAATATCTTCCATGCTAATCACATTATTGGCGGTTCCCAAACAGAATTGAAAATTTACTCCCCCTCCACCATTCAAACACATTCCATGGCTAGCCGTATCCACGGGTACCTTCCAAACAATCAACTTTGTAGGGGGGAGTTCTTGTTTATTTATGTTTGTATTATGCAGGACTGGGCATCCTTTTACCAGCCTCTCTCGTGCGATGACAAGTGAATAAACACTCATCTTGAGAATAACCCACTTAGCATGGAAGATAATGAACGCCCCGTCGCTCCACGAGCGGTACGAGAACACAAAACAGATGTTTATTTGAATGTTTAGAGGTGGCACATGCAAATTTAGTTGGAATGGCAGTGAAATACCATATATAGGTAGGTATGGTGGACTCTCATGGAAGAAACTTGGCTCAAGGATTTGGATGCACAAGTAGTATCTCTACTTGGTACGAAGTTTTGGCTAGCAAAAAGGTTCTAAACAAGCACCACATGTTGGAGGATCCATAACAATATAACTTTATGCAAATATACCCAAACATAACCATTACGTTGTCTTTCTTGTCCAACTTCAACTATTTGATCAAGGTTGAAACTAATTAATGGGTATTCACAATCATAAAAGATTTTCAAGATAATATATTTGTATGTGAAAGTTCTCTTTCTTATACTAATCACTCATGAATTGCTTGTATGACCAATATTGTGATTGTCAAACTTCAATAGATTTTACTTTCTAAACCAAATGTGAAACTACTACTAATCATAAGGCACAATGATAATTTCAGATTTATGACATTTCATTCATTCACCATTTACTCTTGGGATAAAAGTGAAGCACGAGAGTAAACATGAAACTACTCTCAAAAGATATAAGTGAAGATCAATGAGTAGTCAAACAATCAAGTAGATATGTGAGGACTCTCTCTTAGTAAATATTTTCACATCTGAGTATTTTATTCAAACAGTAAACAAAACAAAATGGCACTCCAAGAATAGCACATATCATGTGAACGAATAAAAACTTAGGATCAACATAGGCTAACCGATATTTGTTGACGAAGAGAGGTGGGATGCGTAGCATCCCCAAGCTTAGATGCTTGAGACTTCTTGAAATATTTACTTGGGGTGCCTTCAAAATCCCCAAGCTTGAGCTTTTTTTATCTCGTTCAATCGTCTCATATCCCGGTTTCACCTAAGTCTCAAAAACTTCATCCACAAAAAACTTGAAAAGAACTCGTGAGATAGGTTAGTGCTCATAAGAATAAATCAACACTTCATGTACTGCCAAGACAAGTTTCATAATAATTTTCAAACATTATGTACTGTATAGTATCATTTCCACAATTTATATCTACTAATATAAGCCATGAAAACTCTAGGATAAGTAGATAACAAAACTGTGACAACAATCTGTCTAAACAGGACAGTCTGTAGCAATTTACTAAAACAGTGTACTTATGTATCTCCAACAATTCTGAAAATTTAGGAAATGATAAAAAAGTTACATGAAAACACTTTATGACAATTTCAGAAACTTTTCACGTTCCAGTAAAATATGAAAATTCAAACACTACAGCAAAAGTTTCTATTTTTACACAGCACACATCAAACATGTAATGCAAGCATCCTAAAGGGCAATTCTTGGAACTTTTTATTGAAAAGCAAGATTATAAATAAAATCTAACAGATAAAAACAAAATAAAATGATGCTCCAAGAAAAACACATATTATGTGACGGATAAAAATATAGCTCCAAGTAAGATATACCGATAGTATTGAAGATGAAAGAGGGGATGCCTTACGGGGCATCCCCAAGCTTAGACGCTTAAGTCTTGCTTGAATATTACATTGGGGGTGCCTTGGGAATCCCCAATATTAGGGTCTTGCCACTCCTTATTCTCCTCATATCGATATCTCACCCAAAACATGAAACTTCAATCACACAAAACTCAACGGAACTTCGTGAGATGGGTTAGTATAATAAATATAGATCATTCACTTAGGTACCGTCAAGACAAGATTCATAAGTGCTCTCACATAATACCTACTGTATTATATCATTCCCATAATTTATGTCACTCAATATAATCTATGGAAACACTACAACAAGCAAACTATGCATGCAAAACAGAATCTGTCAAAAACAGAACAGTATGTAAAGATCTATACTATACCCACACTTCCTTGTCTCCAATAATTCTGAAAAATTAGGAAAACGCAGATAATTTGTATATACATTTTTTTTAAAAAAATCAGAATTTTTGACTCTCCAGTAAAATCACATAATTCATATACTGGACGCAAAAGTTTCTGTTTTTGCACATATTCAAATCAACAAGTATCCACACTATCCCAAAGGCTTTACTTGGAAGTTTATTTAAATAAAAGAAAAAAACATGATTAATAGAGTATCTTAATCATGTGAAACAAAAACAGAAAGGAAAAGTGTTGGGTTGTCTCCCAACAAGCGATTTTCTTTAAAGCCTTTTTAGCTAGGCATGGTGATTTCTATGATGCTCACATAAAAGTAATGAACTGAAACACAAAGGGATCCTCATGAAGCACATGACAAGCACATCTAAGTATAACCCACTTACTATGCATAGGGAGTTTGCAAGCAAACAATTTATTGTAGCAAGAATCAACTTGCATAGGAAGGCAAAACAAGCATGACTTCAAAACTTTGAACGCATAGGGAGGAACCTTGATATTATTGCAATACCTACAAGCATATGTTCCTCTCTCATAATAATTTTCAGTGGCATCATGAAGGAATTCAACAATATAACTATCACATAAAGCATTCTTTTCATGATCTACAAGCATAGAAAATTTATCACTCTCCACATAAGCAAATTTCTTCTCATTCATAACAGTGGGAGAAAATTCAACAAAATAACTATCACGAGACACTTGATTGACATAATCAAATTCAACATAAAAATCATGATGACAAGTTTCATGTTTATTATTACTCATTATAGCATACATGTCATCACCATAATCATCATATATAGCAACTTTGTTTTCATAGTCAATTAGAACCTCTTTCGAAATAGTGGAATCATTACTAAATAAAGTCACAACCTCTCCAAATCCACTTTTATCATTATGAAAGATTCAACACCCTCCAAAGTAGTGGGATCACTAGTACCTAGAGTTGATACTCTTCCAAACCTACTTTCATCAATATAATCATCATAAATAGGAGGCATGCTTTCATCATAATAAATTTGCTCAACAAAACTTGGGAGACTAAAAATATCATCTTCATCAAACATAGCATCCCCAAGCTTGTGGCTTTGCATATCATTAGCATCATGGATATTCAGAGAATTCATACTAGCAACATTGCAATCATGCTAATCGTTCAAGGAATTATCATGAAGTATTTTCATAAATTCTTCCTCTACCAATTGAGCACAATTTTCTGAACCATCATTTTCACGAAAGACATTATAAAGATGAAACAATTGATGCAACCTAAACTCCATTTTTTAGTTTTATTTTATAAAACCAAACTGGTTAAAAACAAGAAACTAAAAGATTTAATTACAAGATCTGAAGATATACCTTCAAGCATTCACCTCCCCGGCAACAGCGCTAGAAAATAGCTTGATGTCTATTGCGCAACTTTATTCTTGTAGACTTTGTTGGGCCTCCAAGCGCAGAGTTTTGTAGGACAGTAGCAATTTTCCCTCAAGTGGATGACCTAAGGTTTATCAATCCGTGGGAGGTGTAGGATGAAGATGGTCTCTCTCAAACAACCCCGCAATCAAATACAAGAAATCTCTTTTGTCCCCAACACACCCAATACAATGGCAAATTGTATAGGTGCACTAGTTCGGCGAAGAGATAGTGATACAAGTGCAATATGGATGGTAGATATAGGTTTTTGTAATCTGAAAATATAAAAACAGCAAGGCAACAAGTGGCAAACAGTGAGCAAAACGTTGTATAAATGCTTGGAAATAAGGCCTAGGGTTCATACTTTCACTGGTGCAATCTCTCAACAATGCTAACATAATAGAATCATATGATCACCCCTCAACGTGCAACAAAGTAGCAGAGAACATAAGATGAAATTGTTGTAGGTAGTAGAACCACCTCAAAGTTACCTTTTCCTTCAGTCAAAAAAAAGTTACCCTTTCCGATCGATCTATTGGACTATTTCTATAGGTGTCACAAACAGCCCTAGAATTCATAATAACATAACACCAATGATACATATCAATCAACCCTAATGTCACCTGGATACTCCAATGTCACCACAAGTATCCGTGGGTTAATGATTCGACATGCAACAAACAATTTCAGATTCAGCATATTCGATCGAACACAAAGAACTTCAAAGAGTACCCCGAGATTTCTATCGGAGAAAGTAGGATGAAAACGTGCAATCAACGCCTACGCATAGATCCCCAAGGTCACCGGAATCCGCAAGTTGATGCCATAACATATATCAAGTGAATCAACAGAATACCCCATTGTCACTACGGGTATCCGCATGGAAGATATACATCAAGTGTTATCAAACCCAAAGTATTCAATCCAACATAACAAAATCTCAAAGGGAAATATTCAATTTATCACATAAGGATAGCAAGGGAAGAACACCACATGATCCAACTATATTAACAAAGACTGCAATACATCAAGATATGAAATCTCAAGAACACAAGAGAGAGAGAGAGAGAGAGAGAGAGAGAGATTGAACACATAGCTACTGGTACATACCCTCAACCCCGAGGGTGAACTACTCCCTCCTCGACATGACCTCCGCTGGGATCAAGAAGATGGCCACCGGTGATGATTTCCCCTCTCCGGCAGGGTACTAAAAAGGCTCCAGATGGGGTTTTCTTTGATACAGAGAGTTGCGACGGTGGAGCGGAGAGTCTAGGATTTTTCAGCGTTGGAATCACCCCAGTCGGAGCCACGTGGGCCCCACCACACAATAGGGCACACCAGGGGGTGGGCATTCCCTCTTGCCTCGTGGCCCAGAGGTGGCTCCCCTCCGGTGGTTCTTCGCTCCGATATTTCTTATTTTGTCCATAGAAAATTATAAAAAGTTTTGGGCGATTCCGAGAACTTTCATTTTCTGCACAAAAACACCACCACGGTAATTCTGCTGAAAACAACGTCAGTCCGGGTTACTTCTAAATAAATCATATAAAGTGCATCAAAACCATATAAAAGTGTTGTAAACATTGGCAAATATGGCATGACTACTTCATAAATTATCGATACGTTGGAGACGTATCAGTGTCCTCCGTAGGCCTTGGAGTGACACTTCCGTAGGATCTGTCCCTGTTCATGCTCATGTACACAACGTCTGATATTACCATCTACTCCTTCTTTATAAAGATGTGGGTCATCCCAAAAGTAATGCCGTACATAAAAGAATTTTTTCTTTTGTTGATAAGTGAAACTAGGTGGTATATTTAGCGACAATGTAGTTAGCATAATCTGCATACTAAGGGGTACTATATGAAGTATTTATAGCAGGAAGTTGCTCATCAGGAAAATTATCATCAATAGGTAGTGGGTCATCCAGAACATTTTCCATCCTAGACAAGTTATCTGCGATAGGGTTTTGAGCTCATTTCCTATCGGCGGTATGCAAATCAAACTCTTGAAGTAAAAGCACCCACCTAATAAGCCTAGGTTTAGCATCTTTCTTTTCCATAATAAGGTACCTAATAGCAGCATGATCAGTGTGAATAGTAACTTTGGAATCAACAATGTATGGTCTAAACTTATCACATGCAAACACAACTGCTAAAAAGTCCTTTTCAGTGGTAGCATAGTTCCTTTGAGCATTGTTTAGGGTCTTACTAGCATATTGAATAACATTCAATTTCTTGTCTACTCTTTGCCCTAGAACAGCACCAACAGCATAATCACTAGCATCACACATAATTTCAAATGGTAGATTCCAATCAGGTGGTTGAACAATAGGTGCAGAAATCAAGGCTTTCCTAAGTATTTCAAAGGCTTTCTACACAATCAAAAACAAAAGGAATATATTTTTGAAGAAGATTAGTTAGTGGCCTAGAAATCTTTGAGAAATCTTTAATGAAACGCCTATAAAAACCAGCATGACCAAGGAAACTTCTTATACCTTTGATATCTTTTGGACATGGAATTTTCTCTATTGCATCAACTTTAGCTTTGTCTACTTCAATGCCTCGTTCAGAAATTTTATGCCCAAGTACTATACCTTCATTCACCATAAAGTGACACTTCTCCTAATTCAAGACAAGATTAGTTTCTTCACATCTCTGCAAAACTCGATCAAGGTTGCTCAATCAATCATCAAAAGAAGTCCCGTAAACAAAAAAATCATCCATGAAAACCTCAACAATCTTTTCCTAAAGTAAGAGAATATAGCAGTCATACATATTTGAAAGGTAGCAGGTGCATTGCATAAACCAAAAGGCATACGTCTATAAGCATAGGTTCCAAAAGGGCATGTGAATGTAGTTTTCTCTTGGTCCTCGTTTGACACAGGTATTTGAGAGAAACAAATATTGTTCAAGAAAACAAAAGTGTGTGTGCTTAGATAATCTTTCTAAAATTTGGTCAATAAAAGTCAAGGGGTAATGATCTTTCCTAGTAGCTTTATTTAGTTTCCTGAAATCAGTTACCATCATATAACCAGTTACGTTTCTTTGTGGAATAAGTTTGTTTTTATTATTAGGAACAATAGGTATACCTCCTTTCTTAGGAACATAATGAACATGACTTAACCATCTACTATCAGCAATAGGATAAATTATACCTGCCTCCAGAAGCTTTAGTATTTCAGTTCTTACAACTTCCTTCATCTTAGGGTTTAAGCGGCGTTGATGATCAACAACATGTTTAGCATCCGATTCCATATTAATCTTGTGCTGACATAAAGTGGGGCTTATGCCCTTAAGATCATCAAGAGTATATCCAATAGAAGCCATGTGCTTCTTTAGAGTTTTAAGTAATCTCTTTTCTTCATGCTCTGAAAGGTTAGCACTGATAATAACAGGATATATCTTCTTTTCATCAAGATAAGCATATTTCAAAATATCAGATAATGTCTTTAGCTCAAACACGGGATCCCCCTTGGGTGGAGGAGGATCCCCTAAAATATGAACTGGCAAGTTGTGTTTAAGAATAGGTGCTTGTCTAAGAAATATATCATCTATCTCATTTCTTTCATTCATATGCATATCATTTTCATGGTCTAGCAACTATTGTTCTAGCGGATCAGTAGGAGGCACGACAATAGAAGCAAGACCAATTATCTCATCCTTACTATGTAATTCTTTCTCATGTGGTTGTCTACCAAACTTACAGAAATTAAATTCATGAGACACATCACAAACGCTTACTTTGACCTTCTCAGTATCACAATTAATTTCAGCATTAAGAGTATTCAAGAAAGGTCTACCAAATATAATGGGACAAAAGTTATCTTGTTCTGAACCAAGCACTAAGAAATCATTTGGGTACTTAATTTTTCCACACAAGACTTCAACATCTCTAACAATCTCAAGTGGTGTAATAGTATGTCTGTTTGCAAGTTTAATAGTGACATCAATGTCTTTAATCTCAGCGAGTGCTATGTCATTCATAATTTCTTGATATAAAGTAAAAGGTATAACACTAACACTAGCACTAATGTCACACAAGCCATGATAACAATGATCTCCAATTTTAACAAAAACAACAGGCATTCCAGCAACTGGTTTATTTTTATCTAACATGTCCCGTTTGTTTCTAATAGGCTTGTCAATTCTAGTGGCTTCTTTACAGAATTAAATAACCTGGCCATCAATGTTATCAACTAGGAGATCTTTAACCATAACAACATTAGGCTCAATATTTATCTGTTCAGAAGGTCTAGGTGTTCTAACATGACTTTTATTAACCAGAGTTCTAGCTTTAGCATGTTGCTTAATTCTAATAGGGAAAGGTGGTTTCTCAATGTAAGCAGTAGGAACAATTGTATCAACGTGGCTAACAATTATTTCTTCCTTCTTAATGTTAACAGGTTCCTCCAATAGTTTTTCAATGGATGGATGATATTTAAACCACTTCTCCTTAGGGAGATCAACATGAGTAGCAAATGATTCACAGAAAGAAGCTACTATCTCAGAGTCAAGGCCATATTTATTGCTAAACTCATGGAAAGCAATAGTTTCCATAAAATATTTAACACAATCAAACTTAAGCTTTATAGCTGACTCTTTACCTTTGTCGAGTTCCCAATCTTTAGAGTTGCGTTTAATTCTTTCCAAAAGATCCCATTTGAATTCAATAGTCCTCTTCATATAGGAACCAGTAGAAGAAGAATCAAGTAGTACTTGATCATCATGAGAAAGCGGGGTATACATTTTTGTATAATCATTTCTCTTGAGAGCTCATGGTTGGGGCAAGTGTGAATCATAGACTTAAGCCTCCCCCAAGATTGAGCGATACTTTCTCCTTCACGAGGCCAACAATTATAAACAAAGTTACGATCACGGTGGACTAGATGCATAGGAACTTTTGATGAAATTCCAGCTTCAAGCGATTCCAGTCCCATGATCCAATATCATCCAATAGCCTATACCACATCAATGCCTTTCCCTCCAAATATAAAGGGAAAACCTTCTTATTAACTTTGTCTCCAGACAAACCCGCAAGCTTAAATAATCCACGAACCTCATCGATAAATATCAAATGGTAATCGGGATGAGTCGTACCATCATAAGGATTAGCTAGCAGTTTCTCTAACACAACCGAAGGAATCTCATAATAAATATTTTCAGTAGATTCAGTTGGTTGAGGAGCAACCTTTTCCACTTCCGTTCAAGGAGAAGATGCTTCGAACAAGCCACTCAAAGGGTGATCGTCCATAGCAACAAGTAACAATAAATTTCAGCACGTACGAAAAATGTTTCCTTACCAATTTCCACTTACCAAAGGCGCTTCACTCCCCGGAAACGACACCAGAAAAGAGTATTGATGACCCACAAGTATAGGGGATCAATCGTAGTCCTTTCGATAAGTAAGAGTGTCGAACCCAACGAGGAGCAGAAGGAATTGATAAGCAGTTTTCAGCAAGGTATTCTCTCCAAGTGCTATGAGTAACAGTAGTAGATAGTTTTGCAGCAAGATAATTCGTAACAAGTAACAATAGTAACCAAGGTGCATCAAGGTAGCCCAATCCTTTTTATATCAAAGGACATGCCGGAAAGCATTCTTATATGAAACAAGCACTCCTGAGGACACATGGGAATTCCTGTCTAGTCATGTTCATCATGTTGAGTTGATTCGCGTCTGCTACTTTGATAATTTGATATGTGGGTGGACCGGTACTAAGGTGTTGTTCTTACTTGAACAAGCAACCCACTTATGATTACCTCGCAAGCATCCGTAACTACGAAAGAAGAATTAAGATAAATCTAACCATAGCATGAGACATGTGGATCCAAATCAGCCCCTCATGAAGCAATGCATAAGCTGGGGTTTAAGCTTCTATCACTCTAGCAACCCATCATCTACTTGTTACTCCACAATGCCTTCCCTTAGGCCCGTAACATGGTGAAGTGCCGTGTAGTCAACGTTCACACGACACCACTAATAGAAGCAACAACATACATATCATCAAAATATCGAACGAATACCAACTTCACATGATTACTTATAACAAGACTTCTCCCATGTACTCGGGAACAATAGTAACTACTCACACCTCATCAACATGTTCAAGATCAGAGGTATAATGATGATGATCAAGGATCTGAACATAATATCTTTCACCAAGTAAACCAACAAGCATCAACTACAAGATGTAATCAACACTACTAGTAACCCACACGTACCAGTCTGAGGTTTTGAGACAAAAATTGAATACAAGAGATGAAATAGGGTTTGAGATGAGATGGTGTTGGTAAAGATGTTGATGAAGATTGGTCCTCCCACGAAGGAGGAAGCGTTGGTGATGACGATGGCTTCGATCTCCCCCGCCCCCCGGAGAGAAATTTCCCCGGCAGAATCTCTCCGCCAGAGAGCAAAAGGGCTTCTGCCCTGGTTTCCGCCTCGAGACGGCGACACTTTGTCCCGAAAGTATGCTTATGATTTTTTTCTAGGTCAAAACACACCATATAGAAGAAGAGGGGGGGGGGTCGGGAGACCTGCTAGGCCCTCACGAGGCAACAAGGCGCGGCCAGGGGCTTGGCCACGCCCTGTTGGCTCGTGGCCAGCAGGTGGCCCCCCTCTGGTATATTTTTGGCCCAATAATTCTTATATATTCCATAAAAATTCTTCGTGAAGTTTCGGGTCATTTGGAGTCCAGTGAATTTTCTGTCATTTTCTTGGTTTTCAGGTCCAGAATTCCAGTTTCTAGTGATTTTCCTCTTTGTGATGTACCTTGCACATTCAGAGAGAAAAGGCATAAGAATTCCATCATAATGAGGAATAATAGACAAGAATAACATAAATATCTATAAGAATTCATGATGTATAATGGACGTATCAGTCTCGTGCATCCTTGTACTCATAATATAATACGTCGATTTTTGATGTCTACTACACAACCTTCTTCTTGTAGACTCGTGTTGGGCCTCCAAGCGCAGAGTTTTGTAGGACAATAGCAAATTTTCCTCAAGTGGATGACCTAAGGTTTATCAATCCATGGGAGGCGTAGGATGAAGATGGTCTCTCTCAAACAACCCTGCAACCAAATAACAAAGAGTCTCTTGTGTCCCTAACACACCCAATACAATGGTAAATTGTATAGGTGCACTAGTTCGGCGAAGAGATGGTGATACAAGTGTAATATGGATGGTAGATATAGGTTTTTGTAATCTGAAAATATAAAAACAGCAAGGTAACTAATGATAAAAGTGAGCACAAACGGTATTGCAATGCTTAGAAACAAGGCCTAGGGTTCATACTTTCACTAGTGCAAGTTCCCTCAACAATACTGACATAGTTGAATCATATGTAAATCCCTCACGTGTGACAAAGAATTCACTCCAAAGTCACAAATAGCGGAGAACAAACGAAGAAATTATTGTAGGGTAC
The DNA here is from genome assembly GCA_039707655.1 of Elymus sibiricus. Lineage (NCBI taxonomy): Eukaryota > Viridiplantae > Streptophyta > Magnoliopsida > Poales > Poaceae > Elymus > Elymus sibiricus. The sequence continues at coordinate 339,726,235 of CM077663.1, forward strand.
GAAACCACCTCAAAGTTATCTTTTCCGATCAATCTTATGAGCTATCCCTATAAGTGTCACGAACAGCCCTAGAGTTCGTACTAAAATAACACCTTAAGATACACATAAACCAAAACCCTAATGTCACCTAGATACTCCAATGTCACCACGAGTACCCATGGGCTTGATTATACGATATGCATCACACAATTTCAGATTCATCATGTTCAATCCAACACAAAGAACTTCAAAGAGTGCCCCAAAGTTTCTACCGGAGAGTCAAGACGAAAACATGTGCCAACTCCTATGCATAGATTCCCAAGGTCACGGAACCCGCAAGTTGATCACCAAAACATACATCAAGTGGATCAATAGAACATCCCATTGTCACCACGGATATCCCATCGCAAGACATACATCAAGTGTTCTCAAATCCTTAAAGACTCAATCTGATAAGAAAACTTCAAAGGGAAAACTCAATTCATCACAAGAAGATAGAGAGGGGAAAACTCCATATGATTCATCTATATTAATAAAGCTCGCGGTACATCAAGATCGTGTCATCTCAAGAACACGAGAGAGAGAGATCAAACACATAGCTACTGGTACATACCCTCAGCCCCGAGGGTGAATTACTCCCTCCTCGTCATGGAGACCGCCGGGATGATGAAGATGGCCTCCGATGATGGTTTCCCCCTCCGACAGGGTGCCGGAACGGGCTCCCGATTGGTTTTTCGTGGCTACAGAGGCTTGCGGCGGCGGAACTCCCGATCTAGGTTTCTTTCTGGGGGTTTTGGTATTTATAGGAATTTTTGGCGTCGGTCTCACGTCAAGGGGGTGCCCGAGGGGCCCACAAGCCAGGGGGCACGCCCTAGGGGGGGCGCCCCCTAGGCTTGTGGCTGCCTCGGGACTCCTCTCCGGTATCTTTTTGCTCCAGTATTTTTTATATTTTCCAAAAATATTCTCCGTAAATTTTCAGCCCATTCCGAGAACTTTTATTTCTGCACAAAAAACGACACCATGGTAGTTCTACTGAAAACAACGTCAGTCCGGGTTAGTTCTAATAAAATCATACCAAAATCATATAAAATTATTGTAAACATGGCATGAATACTTCATAAATTATAGATACATTGGAGACGTATCAATTTTCTCGGCCAAAAGCTTCATCAACTTCTCATATCCATCAGGCAAGTCGTGAATCTGAGCCCAGATTTTGAAGGTGTTCAAATCGATAGAAGAGGGCTTAGAGAAACCATCATACTGAGCCATGAACACTGGTTGCTCCCGGAAAGCCCAGTGGCCTCCCTCCATGACTTTTAACCAATCACCCAGACACGAGAATTGCATGGTGTGAAGGTTGTTCCCTAGCGAACGAAATTTCACAGTTTGAGCAAGGTCCCATGTGTTCCTCATATACTTGGAAGAACCAAAAGTCACCATATTCACGAGAAGTATGAACTTTACCAACAGCTAGCCATCGCGGGTCGGGATCCTCATCAGGGACCTCATCCTCGTAGATCAGATCATCAAACTCCTCATCCCCGATCCCCAGTTCTTCCATCAGATCGGCCAACTCGTTGTCCTCCCTAGTGGCCGACGCTGATGCTTCAGACGCCATAGTCTCAGAACCCTAGCACTCCCAATCGCAGATCAAACGACCCTAAAACCCCTGGGTCGCCAAGGCTGGGAAGCTACGCAAGGCAGCCCCTTGAACAACCCGAGCAAGTAGGGGCGGAGCTTCGTTGGGGCCCAACTGGGCCATGGCCCGCCCAGGATTTCTACACATTTTCTAGTATGTTTCGGTTGCCAGCCCATCTACAGTCCACTCACAACCAACCATCTCATATATTATTATATCCAATGCCTCAAAGCCTCCAAGGTCTTGCTCTCGAGCATGTACGTAGCAGCCCACAGCTACTAGCTAGTCATGCATATGATTATTAATTTTCTAGTCAGATGACAAAATCGCACCGTGACACTCAGAGAAGAATTGATTGGTTTTCTAATCTGATGAGAAAATCGCTTCAAATGAGTCAAGCATATATATGCTTCAGAATTTTAAATTTTTTGTGCTCTCCTTTTGTTTGGCCCGCCCAACCTTTTCTTTCAAGCTCCGCCACTGCGAGCAAGGAACGCAGAGGGAGGGCGTAGATTCCACGGTGTAGATTGATGCGACGGCAAGGTTTTCTCAACGACAAAGACTCGCATGAGAGGACGGGAGCCATAGGGAGAGGGTAATGATTCGTTCATACTTAACCGTGTTCATGGCAATCAGTAGCAAACCATGTCTTCCACTTGAAAGTCTTGAGCCCTTCCCCCAAAGAGGCATGAAAGTTTTTTTTTTTTTTTGACAGCGAAGAGGCATGAAAGATTGTTGAACTACCATGAACAAATGTGTATTCAATCTTCCTTTGTGGCAGAGCTGCGTGAACCAAATGTGTTCAGTCTTTTATTTTTTGATTTGAAAAAACAAGTGTGTTTGGTCATCGGAGAGCTCCAGACTGCCCGTTCGGTTCGACCCACCGACATGGGGGGTCCACGCCAAGCACATGGAAAAGCCTTTGTGGCATAGCTGCGTGAACCAAGTCCTCGTGAACTAACCAACCAGCCCCAATCCTCGCGTCGCCTTCTCTGTCTCGCTTCCAAAACCCTCTTTCCCCCTTCGTTTGCTAGGCTGCAGGTACCCTCTTCTCACGCCAACCAATTTTCGCATTACCACCATCAAATCCACCACCGCCTCCTCCGGCGAGATGCTGCGCCCACTCCGCCGCCTATCCGCCCCCCTCCGCCGCTCCCTCTCCACCGCCGCATCGCGCCCCGCCTGGGCGATGATTTACCGGATCTCGACGGCGGCGGAGTCGGCGGCCGCGCGGCGGGTCTCCCTCGCGCTTGCCCCGCCCCCGCTCGCCTCCCGCGTTTCCGTCCCGAGGCACGCCTTCGGCCTCGACCCGCTCCCGGCCACGGCCAGCCCCGACGGCCAGCCCGTCAACTTCTTCAGCTTCGGCAGCCCGGCCACCGAGCAGGGCTCTCCCGAACCGGCCAGCACCGGCAGCACCCTTATCGACGTCTTCGGCAGCGGCGTGCTCGCCGCGAGCGGCGACGGCCTCCTCCTGCTCGGCACGTTCAAGAACCGCGCTGACCCCTCGGGAATGTTCGAGTACCAGGCCCCGTCCACGGGCCCCTTCGAGGTCCTCGACCAGGCGTACTCGCGCTCCTACCTCTGCGACACCATGAGGCTCGCGCGCTTCGTCTGCAACCCCGTCACCGGCGAGATGGTCCGCCTCCCGGACTTCGACGGCACGGAGGACGCCTTCACCGCTTCCACGGGCCTCCTCACCCAGGCCGACGGCGGGCACGGACCACCCAGGAGGTACGCCGCCGCGCAGCTCAGCGTGGTCGGCGATGGGCGGCGTTTCCTGCTGCGCCGACTCTCCTCGGAGACAGGGGAGTGGGACGAGCTGGTGCTGCCGTCCCCGCTACCGGCTGGGCGCGTGATGCACTTGAACCACGAGGTGCTGGACTTCGGAGGGCGGCTCTGGTGGGTGGACGTGAGCTGGGGCGCCGTCAACGTCGACCCGTTCAGCGACCGGCCCGAGCTCTGCCCCGTCGAGCTGCCGGGAGACATCATGCTTGCTGACCAACATGGCGAGGCGGAGATGAGGCAGCTCCTTCAGCACAGGCGCATGGGGGTCAGCGACGGCAGGCTGAGGTTTGTGGAGGTTTCCATGTGCGAGCCCTTCAACATCAGATCGTTCATGCTTGATGAAGAGAGTGGCAGCTGGATGCTGGAGCACGAGGTGTCGTGGAAAACTCTCTGTCCGGGAGGCAAGGTGGCGCCTCTGATTGCTGCTGTCGATCCACTCAGCATTGACTTAGTGTACCTCACTGTGCCTCTGGGCAATGGTTTTTTTGTAAGCCTGGACATGCGATGGAAGAGGCCGATTGAGTGTGTCGAGTTAGGAACTGGCGTTTATCCAAGCAAATGCTTCTCAAGTTTCGTTCTGCCATGTGTGCTCCCCTCATTTCTCGGATCAAGCCGGATTTCAGGTGACTACAGTGTGACCAATTTCTCTCTAGTTACATTATGTCTACCTATGTGTATGAGTACTGTCTTTAGTTGCAATGGAGTGGGCTATGGCTGTTGATAATGCAGTTATCTCTTATTAGTCACTAATCGATCATTCCATAAGCTGTAATCAGGTTATCCCACTTATGTCCATGTTTATTTTCTTGGGTTTAAACAATGCTTTGGTCTCTTAGCCGCTAATATATCATTCCATAAGCTGCAATCAATGACTATAATGTGTTATCGTATCCAAAACCATTATCCCATTTCTGTTCCTGTTTTTTTCTCTTGGGTTTAAAACAGTCCAAATACTTGGGAATGGGACCTTTCTTTGATTTGAAACTTCCAAATCAAGGATTTTCCTTGAAACATATTCACGGTGGTGTAAGTGATTTTGCTTTTGAACTGAAATTTGTACAAGGTTCTTGTTGCTTTGATGGTACGCTTTATGTTCTACATTATATAATTTGGTTTTAGAAGGTGACTTAAGGAGGTGTATCCTTTATTCCTTGTAATAATTCTTCTACACTACTCAATTGTTATTTTCCATTAATTGTTAGTGTGATATCGCTTATGGGTATGGTGCTGAATTCTTGAGAGCCTGCTCTAACTATCATGTTTTCACTTGCTTAATTCTTGTAAACAATGCATGGGAATGTATACTCATGTAAATTTTGTAGCATTACTAGTGTCATATTTACTTGTTTGACAACATTGCATATAGATCGCATTGAGCTCGCTTCAATGTGATTGCTAGGATATAGGCGTCATTCTGATTCTTAGATGGTTAAAGTGTCATATTTACTTGTTTGGCAACACTGAATACAGATTGCACTGAGCACGCTTCGATGTGATTGCTAGGATATAGCCGTCATCCGATTCTTGGATTGTTATAGTGTCGTATTTTCTTGTTTGGCAACATTGAATATAGATTTGAATTCTCATTTTCTGAATGGTTGCAGTGTCATACTATATGAAACCAGTTTACTATGATGTTTCTCTTTCTACCTTGCACCCTCTTTTTCTGTGACTACTTGTTGTGGTATTTTGAACATTTGATGATATTTCTTTTGATATGGCATCAGCACTGAAATGTCAGTGCATATAAGGATTAGATAATCATTGATAAATGGCCTGATGCTGAGATGATAAGTGTATCTCTTGTTTATATGCAGCTGATAGAATAGGCTTATGCCCCTTTCTGATGGTCATGTGGCTTGTTTGGTTGCAGATATGCATGTCCAGAGGCTCTTCAGCTATGGCAGAAGCTTGCAGTGCGAGAAAATACCAGTGATTCGTCAACTTCTGTAAGTATCACACAAGATTTTCAGTACTTGGTTGGGGCGGGGAAGGGGGGGTGTGGGGATAATGTATAATGAAATATTTTAAGTTATATTTATTTCTGCACTTAGTGGTTTCAAACATTAGCGGCTCACACAATGTATGCATTTCATTGACAGATTTAATGATGAGTATGAGGTGAAGAAAGAAAGATGGATTTGTTTTGAGGAGATGCTGGTGGGAGGAAGTATATTGACAGGGCCGGCCCTGTGTTTCGGGAGGCCCTAGGCGAACTCAACTACATGGGCCCCTATGTAGGCCCCTATGTCCTAAGACCACACATCTTTAGTTTAAAATTGGACTATAATAATTCGACTGACTCCATCGACAACAATAATAATCGAATTTGAACTTACTCAATCGACAATAATAATACTAAAAATATAGCAAAATGAAACTAACATGACATGATTACCTCAAATAAGAACCAATTTTGACTGACTCCATCGACAACAATAATAATTTAGTGCTTCAGAAAAAGTTTCTCCGGGCGTTTCTTGATGCAAAGTCATTAAGGGCACAATCAAGATCAACATTGTCCAAGATATCCTTCTCAATGCAGCACATAGCCAAGCCATTCAATCTTTCTTGCAACATAGTTGACCTCAAATAATTTTTCAGTAGTTTCAGTTTGGAGAAACTTCTTTCAGCTGAGGCTACAGTCACAGGCACTGTTAAGAGGATCCGATATGCAACAGAGACATTTGGATAGCAATCTACAGCCATAACAAACTGGAGAATCTCAAGCGCTGACATCAAACCATCTGGCAAAGTTACCTGCAACACTTCTCACTTGATCCACGAAATGCCAAAGTATGTTTTGCAAGAAACTTCACGGCAGAAACTATTCTTACCAATACTTGTCTCCAACGCTCCTTCTCCTTTGCAATCTCCCTTTGCATATCATCATCAATTGTCTTATTTTTGCTTAGTCTCAACCTAACTTCATTCCATGTATTCATGTTTGTTAAATGCTCAACACTGTTCTCATGTTCTTTGAGTCGCACACTCAAACGCTTCCAATCATTCAATCCATCAAATGCTAGCATAGACTTGCTCTGTTTTGATTTGAACAACTTGCAACAAAAACAATATACTTTATTCGCACCTTTATGGTAAACCAACCACTTCCTGTCAACAAACTCACCATTACTTAATTTTCTGGAGTACAAAGCATATGAAAAGTGTCTACCAATGTTGTCCTTCTCGAACTCCAGACCTGGTTCTCTAATAGGTCCCTTCTCAATTAAAATATCCCTTTTGCTATTGTCAAGAATTTCCCATGTTCTTGGATCAAAAATAAACGAAAGGGAATCTTCATGTTCATCATTAGCAGAAGGCTGCAAATTTTCCTCCATTGTACTGTCAGCATCAACTTCAAAATCTATTTGTTCCCCTGTACTTGCGCCATCTTCATTGACCTCAGCATCTGAATTTTCATGCTCGGGATTACTTTCTTGCCCTTGTTCTTCTTCTTCATTCACATCAACATTGCTTTTGCTTGAAGATGTAAAGTACCTATTCAAAGAACCCTTCAGTGGTTGAATTTTCAGATCACTTTCTTTCTTTTTTCTTCTTTTTTCAGCACCCGACAATTGCTTCTTCTTAGGCAACATGGCAGGCTAATGTCCTAAAATTATGAAGAAAAAGAGGATACAAAGAATTAGGAAATTATACATCGAATGATTGAAACCCTAGTTGAATAGCGAATATGTACATACTAATTACTAGATAAAGATGGATGGATGGACTACGTACTGGTGTTGAATTCTGCTGCTGATTACTCCTTCTGAATTTTGATGGATGGATGGATGCAGGCCGGATGCTCAACACTGGCTTCGGATGCAGGCAGGGCCTGTTCAGATGCTGGATGGATGGATGGCCTACAGGGGCCACTCGTACTGCTGTCTGCCTGACTAGATGCCGGGCGGCGCCGGCGCGCGCAGCGGCGACAAGCCGGCCGAGGCGCCGAGCGACGCCGTATGGCCGGCGCCGGCCGCCGGGCCGCCGGACTGCAACTGGCAACTGCAACTCTGCAAGGAGCAAGCGGCAAGCCGACTAGCGACTAGGGCACTCGAGACAGGAGACGAGGCGTCGAGGCGACCAGAAGACGAAGGAAAACGATTCTAGGAAGCCGTAAACTGGGCAATCAATCGCTGACGGGCAGGGCCATCTCGTTTCTTCTTTTTTTTGTAATTTTTTTGCCTATTTTTAATGGGCTATATTGTATATACATACTATGTCATGGCCCCCCCCCCCCCCCCCCCCCCCATGCGTGGGCCCTGGGCCGTCGCCCCGCCCGCCATACACCAGGGCCGGCACTGTATATTGAAGCCCCTTGTTCCAGGTGGGCTTATAAGGCCAGTAGATATCAGCCCCAGTGGCAGTTACATTACCGGGAAGTTGGGGGTTCTTGTTCTTCGTGATTTAGTAGCTCTGGCGACTGTTAACTTGATGAGAGGTGTTAATGTTAGTGAGCTTATGCGGTTGGAGAACCTACTGTGGGCTCCCTCAGCTCGTGGAATTATGTTCAAGTGTACCGATCTAATCAACAATGGAGAAGAATCCGGGTGTCCTTATCTCTCGATTTATGAAATTTTCAAGCTTGCAATTCTGATAACAACTGGCAAGACAATCAAGGAAGTTAATTTGCCTGCTGATCTTACGCACTTTCTACAGTATCTTCAGGCGGCAACTCGCACTGATAAACGACTTATTACCAACCATTCAGCCACCAGATTTCCGGAAGAAAGGATTCAGCGAAACAAGAGGTACAACTATCTTTTTCGGAGTGAATACAAATACTTTTCTGACCGGCCAGATGCAGTCCGAAGCATCAGAGTGTTAGAGGCATTGGGGCTAATCTACCCCCCAGAGCTGTTAACACCTGAAGGTCTTCATCCTCTTATTGATTATTGGGCTTCTTACGGTCAAGAGATGAACCGCCTGCAGTCTGAAAATGGAGTCATCCTTACGCATCAATGCCCAGTTGTTCTACCTCGATTCAGTAGTCTTTTTGAACTTGGAAAGCTGTTGATTGCCCTTTGTAGAGATCCATTTGAACATCTCTATGGACCATCATATGCTCAACTTGAGCCATACTGTCAGATGGGTTACAACATCATTCAAGTAGAGCAGCTCATCAATCTTCTTATTCCATTGTATGGGCCTACCGCTGATGAAAAAATCTTGGAACACAGATTATGGGACAAGTTCTTTACTGGTCTGCGGCCACTGCCTCAATATGCCAACTGGACCAATGAAAGTGGTGTGCGGAACCGGGTATGTCCTCCTTGAAAAGTATCATTTCATCTATGAACTAAATTGTCAAACATTGTTGTTACAAGTGCCTGTTTGGTGTTATAATCTCATGCACACTGCAATTGTATCGTCTGCATGCTCTTTTGAAAGTTATATGGTGGTATAATAGTACGCATGATACTCCAATGTGATGTTTGTGTCCATTATTTTGCTGTGATCAAAGCAGTTTTGAAACTACATGCGATTATTGTATCAGTCAAAATTCAGAACATGGCGAATTTAAAGCTACATGTTATAGTTTCAGCAAACTTATTGAGAAAGCATATGCTACTGCTGGTGTAGGTTTATTTTGGTATTTCCATTTCAAAATGTATTTCTGATATTGCAATTAAGTGAATAATGTTAATTTTATTTTGGCAGGGTCTTCCTGATACTGCAATCAAGGACTAGGCTGATCTCAAGTGTGAACAGAAATGTGGAGGCCTTATCAGTTGCATTAGTTAGGAATTTCAGTGTTTTTTTTTCTGAGATAAATACACTGGTGGTAACTGAAGTTGAGGCCAAAGCACACTACGGTCACTGGACTTCAGAATACGCTCAATACGGTCATTGAATACGAGTTGCGGTGATTATACGGTCACCGGTTCAGCGTAGAGCTTGGTATTCTATCTACATGCACTTCGTTGACGGGTCAAATATCGTCTGCATGGCACTAGTGAAGGGTGGTCAGCACCACGTCCTCTCCCTGACCTGTTGGTCCCGCATGTCAGTTCACGAAATGAATAAAAATCTTATCTTATCTTTTTTTTTTTTTTGAAATGGAACACATCGATTCCATACTTAAACTGGCTCAGCCAAGATGCTGGCCTGTCGAACACTTACATCGTCAGGCAGGTCCTCAGACCACACATGCGAGACAGGCTGGTGACTGGCACCGTAGGCCGCTAGACCTCAAATCTTATCTTATCTTATCTTACCTAAACGTTTGGCGAACGAAAAAAAATAGGACAGCACGCATAGCCTGGGTGGAACTGCGGCTTCAATTGTCAAGAAGTAAAGGGATGTTTTTACAAAATCGTCGCGACGGTGAACCCACGGAGTCGATTCGTGCTTTATTATTATTATTATTATTATTATTATTATTATTAATATTAATTATTATTATATTATTATTATTATTATTATATTATTATTATTATTATTATTATATATATATTATATATATATTATTATTATTTATATATACTATTAAAAGCCTTATAACGCTTCTGCCCGTACGTCGTTAACTTCCTTAATTATCGTTATGATTTTGTGAACACGTCGCTCTGGGCCTCCGCCTGTCTCTGTCCGTCGCTTGCTGGGCCTCTGTCTGGGCTTGCGTGCAGTTCAGAAGGTCGAGGAAGCCGCCGATAGGCACGTACTGTGGGCGTCATCTCCTCCCGTGATCGATTGTGTTTCCTTTACTGAGTGCACGTATGTCTCCTGTTGCTTTCTCCCCTTTGATTTGAACTCTCCTCTGATCTCTTTCTATAAAACCAAATCCATCAAAAGAAAGAAATTTACTCACGGAACAGAACGGGAGGAGAAAACAGGCACCGAGGAGGGCGGCAAAAGCAGGTCGCGGCATTGCCTGCGCTCGCCACACAGCTCCTCGAGGACGGTAGATGACGCTGACGGACGACGAGCGCCGAGAGAAGAAGGTGCCTGAGGATGAGAGGCTGTCGGGACGACGGCTCGCCACATCTGCCTTAGGAAGAGAAGATGTGCGACAGTTGATGTTGCAATCGCCCAGCACCGTCCGTCTCGTCCGAGAGACAGATCAAGGGACGCCCCTCTGTTCCAGGCCAGACGCCTCTGGATCGACAAGCTGGGCTCAGGGGTGGGGAGGGATGGATTCTGCGGAGGCGGAGACGCAGCAAACGAAGACGTCGGACAGGAGGCGTACGGAGGGCCCGATCCCACCGGCCGGTTCATCGAGCGCCGTCATCCCTCGATCAACCCGACCTTGGGTGCCATCTCTGTGGCCGGCTGTGGTGGGTCAACCTAACCTTGCGCGTCATCTCTGTCGACCCGTTCATGACTGGTGGGAGATTGCTTCGTCGAGTTGCTCGCCCGCCCCGCGTGGGCCAAGTCCACTCCGACCCGGCTTTCCTTCTCTGCACGGAGGAAACCGCAATCGACCCTCATCCTCATGGCAGGTCTTCCACTCGGTCAAATCCGGCGGTGGCACCCGAGGAAACTGCAATAGACTCCATGTTTAGGTACGGCCTCTACAGTCGACAAGTGGAGAACATAAACTACTGGTTGGCCTACCTCTGCTGCGGCGTGCACGACGACGGCGAGAAGCTGACGACCACCCACGCCGCGACGGCCATCCCGGTGCAGGAAGAATCATCGGGCGAGGAGACCGGTGTTCCGGGCAGCCGGTGTCGTACATTTGATTAGTCGCGGCGGCAACGAGTCCAGTCTCCACTTCAGACTATGAGATGAGCAACACCAGAACGGCTGATACTGCTACGAGTCTACGACGTGGAAACCAACAAGTATGCTACGGCAACGAATCCAGTGCGCACGATGCGCCCTGAGCTTGAGGACAACGACTCCGGGTACAGCCGTCCGAGCGGAGGTTGGGGAGGTACGGTGACATGCGTCGTGGCTGGATACAAGAACAGGGGCAATAAGTTGGACAATGGGTGGTGGAGCAGCAGAATATCGACGCCTGCCCGTTGATACGTACACAGTTTGTGGGAAGGGCCACTCATTGCTTCATCTGATAATTCAGTGGAGTCAACCGTCAGTAAAGGCGCGTATACACAGCGTTTTGTTTTTCCACTATTCTTATCATTTTTGTTCTCGACACTTTCTCTCAACTTGTCCAAATTCTGGCCATGGTGGTTGTTATGTTTTTTCTAACGCAAGCTCATCTCCTAGGATTTGTGGTGCAGAAGCAGCCAAATAGGGCCGGTGGCGCACTGCACGTCATAGATGGAAGAAGCAAATACAAGGCTGCAGTTGAACCTGTTCAACAATGGTTCCTGCTCATTGTGCAAATGTCGCACGCGGTGTCCGCGAGCCAACGCACATCGAGTCCCCTCATCATAAATAAATCGAGAGAAAGACATTTGCAACGAGCAGGTGATATTCCTCATCTTCTTTCTTTCTTTTTGGTTGACCTTCATTGGGGATATTAGCAGCAATTGCAAGTTGTGGAACAATATAGCAACCAGTCTCACCTTAATCTCCAATCCTTCTCCTTTCTTGCTTCAAGTTTATCTATCATATGCATGTCATATGTTCCAATAAATAATGCCTGAGAGAAGCACTAATGGCATGGAGATAGCAGAATAATCAATCTAAATAATAGGGTGATATATATAGGCAAAGAAATACATGCATCTGAAACACGGCAGACATAGTGTCCGACTGTCAGCGTAAGTTGTTCCTATTTATATTATTCTGATGCAATTATCATGTATTTTTTGTTTATTATTGGCAAAATTCTTCTTACACTGAATCTGCATATGGTGATACTCAAGTGATATAGTTGGTTTTTTCTAATGATTTAATAGAAAAACTATCTAACATCAAGATCGTTCAGTGTAATTTCAAAATTTTAATATTAATAAATTTTGATATACTTGCAAATTTTCATGTGAAAAAGAAAAACTACATCGGAGTAAGTGGTGAATATTTCTTTCTTTCTTTCATGAAAGTAATTTTAAATACCGCGACAACTGATGGTATTTTTAGACTATAGGACAATTCTTTCAACGATTCTTTGTTTTAAGCTAGATCCGTTGAAAGGGCTCTAGGAATGATGTGTTCTCGGTTACATAGTTTCAATAATGATACTAGCAGGCAGAGGCGCGGCGGCACGCCGCGCCCGTGAAAGAGCATGTCCAAATTTTGGTTGTTGGTTTGGAAAGAGAAAAACAAATTTGTATAAACATCAGATGATCAAACTTCTTCCTAGACCTTTGTCGAGCTTATTGTATATCCGTAATAAATATGAAAAGAGAGTTTGTGTTTCCGTAAAAGTGGCCACTTCTTATGAAAGGTCTGAAACAACCCCTACCATGATTGCTTACTGACATATTCACAGTATTTGTCTCTAGTCTAGTCGTATCGTCATGTTCCATATTCTGCATGAGTTGAGAAAGATTTAGAAATAGTTTCAGAGTGGACAGAGCATAGTGGGGATTGTGGGAGAAACCAATATTAACTTAGCTAGAATATGAAAAAAGCAATTCACAGATGATTCACACTGAAGAGTTTAATTTACATAAAAGAATAACATAACATACACAATCTAAACACGCATTGACATGATAGGCAATCTGTCTCTGGTATTGCTAATGTGCAAAGAAGTGCAAGTGATAAATCTCACACTGTGATGGACTCAATGTTCAGAACCAACCTGCACATTGCATTGAGTTGTCATACCTTTATTCAAGATTTAACAGGAGCACAAAAATTATAGCAAGAACCGCTATTTACAAACTCTATTCAGGTTAAACTGAACATGTACGAATTCTACGACGTTTGGATTAATTTAGTATAGACCCATATATGTATGCTATTTCGTAAATATATTTCTAAAAAATGGGAATCAGTATCCGATGTGTGCAAGAAATATTAGACACGCAAATATATTTTTTATGTGTATGTACTTATCAAGGGCCCTTCACCAAGTTGCTTCATTTCTTTTCTTTCTCAACAATTTTACCATGGGATAAAGGACTCATTCGACAATACAAAACTATTTGGTTACTTGCAAAGAAATGTGAACAGTACACAAACAACAAATTAAACGTATATCAACACAACTGGTCTCAATTATGGATTTGAAAGCTTATATATGTACTTATGCTATCACAAAGGAAGATAATGCAAGGTGTGATCTTACATAACATACAGTATCTTCTCTGAAGTTAGATGGTGACCTACTTGCTCAATACTGTAGCCAAATTGGCTGGTAATCTCCTGCAACCCTTAGTTGTGGCAAGTAGTAAGCAGGAGCAACAGAATTAGAGATGCATTAAAAACCAAAATCAAGCCTAATTTTCAACCTCTAAAGGGCAATGACCTGGATCATCTAAGGTACATAATTTTCTTTGATTTGCTTATCCTCCCTGCCAACTCATTAAAAGTTATAGCATCCGTGCAAACCATTTATTCAAAATTGCCTATTAAAAAAAATAAAGGTGAGTAAAGGAGGGGGCAAATTCAAATGATTCCATACTTCTGTTGCCCTTTTGCATATTCAGGATGCGCCATGTTTTTGTTAGCACTTTGGATGCATTTTTAAGTGTAATTTTGGGCGATGGCAGTAAGGACTAATTGACAGAATGCATGTCATTGTATTTAACCACTAATTCCTAATTAAGAAACGTGCAAAAATCATCATGATGGGTGACAGAATGAGCAGAAGCTTGCCCTGTTTGAGAAGAAGCACATGAAAATAATACATCAAGCTTATGAACATCATTTATGAATGAGTAGAAGGTTGCTCTCTTATAAAAATATCCATAGTGATGGTGTCATCATTGACGAAATTCAACATCTGAGGGAAATATAACAGCATGTCCTAGGATATATTAAATTATAAGTTCGCATTTGCTACACAAAATCTAATCCATAGGAGATATATCAGCCAATAGGAAAATGTATGGCTGTTTTTTGTGAGAGACGGTGATCAGATAATATTAGTTAAATCATAAGCAAGATACCTGATTCAAATCCAGTTCAGGTGAAAGATAGTTAGTCCTTCCTGTTGCGTGAGCTGTTGCGCAGTCTGCAGTTTTCCTGCTATCTGTTCACCTTGCGCACCAAAGAATATAAATTCAGCAAACGTGGCGTCTGCTTCATTGTCGCTTCCGTCGTCTATTGCACGCACTCTATCTTGTGGCTGTTTCCACATCAAACACACTGGTTTAAATACTCACATGCGAAAGAATGATTTTATGTATGTTTCACAAATAGCACCGCTGAATGGTTGTTTATTCAGATCTAATGGCGGCAAGGAAAACCAGGTACGGTGGAATGTAAGCGAATGTGTGGCAGCCCCTTCTTCTGAAATTTAACATACTATAAAACTGGACTAAGGCAGTAAATCGAACTAAACATTAGCCATGAGCAGGCAAACAACAAAAACAACTGGAGCAGCCAACACGGGTGAACTGTTGAAAACTTACATGCTTGGATTGCGCCAAACCTTGCAATATCTGCAATACCTTTCTAGTATAGCTTTCATCTTGGGGATTGCAACATTAGTATGCCATTTTGTTGATGAGGTAGATTTGAAGGCCAACGTGCCTACATGACTGGATAGATTGTAGATTAATTTGCCATAATCTGCAAAAGCAGTTACTAAACATGTAATAGATTCAAGAATAATTATAGGAATATCTCAAGGAAAATAGAAATGCATATGACTGTGCATATTTTTTCTGTCACCTCTAAATATCAATGTATCAGGATAGCATGGTTTCAAACTGGAAACAATAATGTAAATTCAATGTTGGTAAAGCAGCAAGGTTGCCGGCATTAGCCGTTGCGGTGGCTTCTTTAACCGTCATTGTTGGCATTCTCGTGAAGACCTCAAATATTTCTAGAGCAGAGTAAAAGGAACATAAACCCAATCTGAATGATTTGTAGAACAGAGTAAAAGGAAAAGAAACCCAATCTGAATATTACTCTTTGTCCACTTTTATTGTAATACAACGTATTTTACATTAATTTTTGATCAAGCAGAGTATGTGCGTTCATTCAAATTAGTCATCTGATTTTTTATTGAACAAAACTGAATCCTAGCAAGATGGTTGTCAATCAATATATAGGTAGAAGGAGCATTGTTCTTAGAAATGATGAAGAGCCCCCCTGACCATGTAGGACAGTTGTATGTGCGCCTCATGGTCGTACCTTTTTTCGGCAAGGACGGCCGCGTCCACCGCTCACGAAGTAACGCCGCAAAAGACGGCCATGTGTATAAGAGGAGAGAGGGACGGGCCGTGGCGACCTCACGATGGTCTGCTCCAAGGCCACCATCGGTGCAAACGTTTTCGTCGCCATCTCAGAGGCCGGCGTGGGAAGAGATGCGGTAGCCTTCTCCATAGCCTGAGCGCCAACTGCAGCAGCAGAGGACGCGGGGACGACACCGCGACCTGCGCGACACGAAGAACATAATTGCAGTTAGCAGTAAAATTGGGCTTCTAAATTATTATGCACACTAACCTGAAATTATTGCTTGGTTCAGAGACAGTCTTTGATCTCTCCATTCTAAAAGTAAATTTCTCCCCATGCCAATTGATTTGAGAGCATTAGCATACTTGCTTCTATGCACTGCTGCAGGTGAAACACACATTAATATACACTTTGCATAATCAAATTTTCTAAAAAACTAAAACCATGGACCACCAATTGGAAAACTCAATGTACCTAAGAAACTATAATGTCCAGAAATTTAATTTCCCCTTGCACACATTAATTAACATAAACAACTTATTTGCAGTTCATGTTGTTTTAGAAGGCAAACGGAATATTACCTTTATTCAAACAAAAATTGGTAGTAAGCAATGAATATAATTACACCCAAGTCACAAATCCTCATGCATAGAGCCAAATCAAATTTGCAGAGATACATCAACCTTGCACTTGTCTTCCAAGCATGTACTGGATGCATCAATGATGGAAGAGAAAAGGGAGAAAAAGGGGAGGCAGCCCAATGGAAAAGAAAGGTATACCTTGGACAGAGAGGACGTCACTGTGGTTGCAGTGGTGTTCAGCTCTGTGTCGTCAAACGGAAGCGAAACTTGGTCCAGGTTGAGGAGGGGAGTTGGGAGGGAGCGCTGATAGTGGTCGAAGCGGCAGCGGAGTACTGTCATCACTCATCACCCACCAGAGCACAACCACATCCATCAAGGCCGACTAAGGACAGGAACCGGACCTAGGGCTTGTGCCTGCAGGCCCCCATGACCGAGCCAAAGTGGAGGAGCACAGGTGGTGGGGGGAGGGGGCTGGGAGAGGGAGCTGCAGCGGCGACGGCGGCATGGTGTGGAGCGGAGGGGTGGACCAGTGGAGGAAGTGGCGGTTGCTCCCCTTTCAGCCCCCTTTCTCTTGTCTCTCTCTTTCTCTCTGGAAGAAGGAAGAAGGAAAGGAGCGTGTGGTGGACTACTGGCCCTCCGTAAAGTCAGCAGCAGTAAAAAAAAGAGCGCACGCGTCGTGCTCTCGTTGCACATACGCGTCGATCCAGGAAAGCCCAAGGCCAAGTACTTCAAACGCAGGAAATCGCTGGTTGCTTAGTAGCTTTAATATATTGTTATATTTAGAAGGGGGTGGGGGCGGGGGGTATGTGCCTAACCTGCATTGATCAATTTTACAAGTAGCTGCACTGTGTTTGTTTACAACAATCTAAATACGGGAGGTTTAACTTTTGTTGTGTTGCAAAAAAAAAAAAGGATCACGATGCTTTTTTAATCATCATCAATGGTGGGGTAGAGCACCACCTGAATTGAGTGTTTTGAAATCAGATAATTAGATAAATGGCGATCTAGGTTTTCAAATTGATGTATGAAAAATATGGTAAATCAATTATTCTTTTCTCCCGTTGTGGTTCGTTGTCCGTGCGTACGTGCTAGTGTGTCATGTTTGTTTTTTGATTTTTGCTGTGAGTGTGTATGGCGTGGCATGCGCGCGGCCTCGGCGTGATGTTCCATGGAGACGAGAATCGTCGTACTTAAGGTGGGCTCTTTTTGTCGACGATAGACCTCCTCCCGCGCCACACTTGACAAACCGGACATTCATGGGCTAGGAATCATACTGTTTTTCTTTCTTTACTCCATCAGCATAGCAAATTCATGGCGATTGGCGAAATTCCGGCGATTGGCGTCATGCCGTTCTCCTCCTCCCTGTGATCCTCTTCCCAGGTTCGATTCCTTCCCAGATCTACTCAATCCATCTTTTTTCCCCTTCTCTCTTTTCCTCTTCCTCCTCCTTCGGTCAACTGCTTAATCTGCGTGTGCCGGCCTTGGTGCTGACTCCCCCTGCTCCTATCTCTTCCCCTCCTGCTTCTTTCTTTAATCCCTCTCTGTTCCCACCAAATCGTTCCTCCTATTCATCCCAGGTTATCCAGTTTCGCTTCCTTTGTTCCCTTCTCTGCCTAGGTTTGGATATAGAGCTCTTTTCTTTTCCCCACCTTCTCTGCTCGTGAATCCCCTCCTCTGCTTTCCCGTGTTGCCGGAGCTCCCTGGTTTCCTAGCAGTTTTTCCGTGTGCGCTTTGGGCGCCTCATCATGGACTCTGTGGTGCTGGATGGTCTGAAGGCGAGGGCGCTGCGAATCGTTCGAAGCTCGTATAATCCGGTGCGATGTATGCAGTTGATGCGGGCTAGGGCGGCGTCTCTGTTCGACTCTGGTGGTCTAGGAGTCGTCCATAAGAAGCAATCCGTGGAGGAGCCGCTTGGAGCTATTCCCCGGCTTGTTTCTTCGTCCCCTGTCTCAATGGCTGGCCTTCATTCGGGACCGGCGCCTGTTCTTGTCGAGGAGTTCTCAACTGAAGTTGGGCTGCTGGTCTTTCCTGGTTTGGAACGGTTCGCCCCGCAGTGCAAGAATTTCGAGCTCCATCGCTGCACTTTTCGAGGGAGGAAGACAAAAGAAGTTTGCAAGCCGTTCCTTGGCTGTCAGGATGAAAGTGCAGGTGCAGACGACCCCAAGGTTGTCGCCATGTCTGACGCCGGCGTAACCTGCGTGGCGTTCCACCGTGCCATGGTTGACACGACTAGCAGAATCTTTTATATAGCACATGAGCGTTCCCGATCATGCTTTATTTTCGATCCGGGAGATGGGAAACGACTGTGGCTGCATGATCCATTGGCCATTGCAGCATTCAATCTAAGCAGCCAAAGTAGCATCAGTTGTTCAGGAAGCTGGTCAGCTAAGGAGTTTGGTTGGGATTTCTTATATGACCTCAAAGTTTTGGACAAAATGAGCTCACAGAGCAAGGAGCTGGGTGGGAGACAAGTGCAGGCAAAGAAGCCGAAGAGGGCAGGTAATCAGGCGGACCAATCAAATATGGAATTATTGGCGGCCTCCTTCGAGGAGGACCGCCGCTCCCAATGAGTACCTTATGCTGGAATTGTCGCGGACTTGGCAATGCCGCGACAATTCGAGAACTTCGCTCCCTAGCGAAGGATTTTGCCCCCGCTATTTTATGCGTTGTTGAAACTCAGATCGGAAAAAGGCGGGTTGAGGGGCTGACGAGGTCACTGGGTTTTTATGGCTGCTATGTAGTTGACAGCGAAGGAAGGAGTGGAGGTTTGGGTGTGTTCTGGAAAGAGGAGGTTCAGTTCAGCTTGTTGCGTTTTTCTAGTAGGCATATTGATGGCGAGATCAGGATTGATGGCAAGCCACCTTGGCGGCTTACATGTATTTATGGTGAATCAAATAGAAGTGAGAGATATAAAACTTGGAACCTGTTGAAGGATATTAAGAAGGAATCAGACCTACCCTGGGTTTGTATAGGTGATTATAATGAGATATTAAGGCCTGAGGAGAATGTGGGAGTAGGGTCGAGACCGAGAAGGGAGATGTTGGAATTCAGAGAAGCGGTAGATGTGTGCGGTCTGGCTGACTTGGGATACACAGGCACGGACTGGACTTTTGAAAAGAAAATTGCAGGGGGGAGTTACACGAGAGTTCGCCTGGATCGTGCTCTAGTGACGCCAGATTGGTTAGCTAGCTTCCCAATGGCGGGGCTGCGACATGTACAGGTCGCATGTTCTGATCATTGTGTGCTCTGGCTGCAACCGGATGTGGAAGATCGCACAGCTAGGATGGACTGGATGCCAAAATTGTTCCGGTATGAAAAAATGTGGGAAACACATCAGGACTTCAGCCGGCTGGTGGAGAGGAGTTGGGAAAGCCGGCGTGCTCAGACTGCAGATGAGATGAGCTCAAAACTAGCAACCTTGGCAGGCGAGCTTCAGACTTGGGGCAGAACTGAATTTGGCAATGTACTCAGGGAGATTAAAAAGCTACAACAAGAGCTCACAAGACTGAGAGCTGTGCCAGGCAGAAGAGGGCCGAATAGAGAGGAGATGAAAGTCCAAGATAAACTTGTTGAATTGTATCATAGAGAGGAAGTAATGTGGCGGCAAAGGTCACGAGTGCAGTGGCTGAAGGAGGGTGATCGAAATACGCAGTTTTTCCAGAATAAGGCGACGATGAGAAAAAAGAGAAATAAAATATCTAGCCTTTGTAGGAGTGATGGTTCGGTCACAGAAGATAAGAAGGAAATGGGAAGAATGACGACGGAGTTTTTTCAAAATCTTTATAGCTCTGAAGGAGTACAAGATGTTGGGATTTTACTTGACGCAGTTCCCCGAAAGGTTACTAATGTGATGAATGAGGAGTTGAAGAAACCTTATACAGGAGAGGAGGTAAAAAAGGCCTTATTTCAAATGTTTCCTACCAAGGCACCGGGACCGGATGGGTACCCGGCGCATTTTTATCAGAAGCACTGGAGTTTTTGTGGGGAGGAAATCACAGAGATGGTGCTCAAGATTCTTCGGGGAGAGGATAGTGTGGAGGTAATAAATAAAACCTTCATAGTGCTTATTCCAAAAGTTACTAAACCTACCTTGCTATCTCAGTTTAGACCAATCAGTCTCTGTAATGTGGTGTACAAGATTGTGTCTAAAGTGCTGGCTAATAGACTCAAAGCTTTTCTTCCGGATATTATATCTTCCGAGCAGTCTGCCTTTGTGCCAGGAAGGCTTATTACAGATAATATAATATCAGCGTTTGAGTGCTTACACTTCATGAAGAGAAATAAAGCAAAGAAACATAGAAGCTGTGCTCTGAAGATAGATATGATGAAGGCGTATGACCGGGTTGAGTGGGATTATTTGGAGGCTATCTTGGGAAAGCTGGGTTTTTGCTCTGAGTGGATTTCGTCGGTGATGAAGTGTGTTAGAACTGTTTCTTTTTCAGTTCTGTTAAATGGTGATCAGCTCGAGGATTTTAAACCGACTCGTGGAATCCGACAGGGGAACCCCATTTCTCCTTATTTATTTTTGCTTGCTGCTGAGAGTTTATCCTCCATCCTAAGAAACAGAAGTGAGGGGTCAGAGCTCATTGGGGTGAGGGTGGCAGCAACTGCCCCAAAAGTGAGTCATCTTCTCTTCGCTGATGACAGTCTGTTATTTATGAAGGCGAGCTATCAAGCGGCGCAGGAGGTCATGAGTTTGTTGGAGATATATTCACGTGCTTCTGGTCAAAAAATCAACCATGACAAGTCGACAGTTTTTTTTAGCAAGGGAGTCTCAAATGATCTTAAAGAGGAGATAAAACAAACGCTCAGGGTATATACAGAATCTTTAACAGAAAGGTACTTGGGTATGCCAACAGAGGTGGGGAGATCAAAAAATGGAGTGTTTAAGTATTTGAAGGATAGAGTGTGGAAGAAAGTGCAAGGTTGGATAGAATTGTTTCTGTCAGTGGGAGGAAAAGAAGTGTTAATAAAATCAGTAGCACAAGCCCTGCCTACTTATGCTATGGGGTGTTTTAAACTCCCAAGAGGATTATGTGATCATATTGATTTCATGCTCCGGAATTTTTGGTGGGGAGCGAAAGAAGGGCAAAGAAAAATGGCGTGGGTCTCGTGGAATGATATGACACAGCCAAAATACATGGGAGGTTTGGGTTTTCGAAAGATGGAACTTTTTAACCTGGCATTGCTTGCAAAACAGGGATGGCGTCTGATTCAAGAACCAAACACTTTGAGTGCCCAGATTTTAAAAGCAAGGTATTTCCCTAATTCAGATTTTTTGTCAGCCCAACTTGGTTCACAACCTTCGCAAGTTTGGAGATCAATTCTAGAAGGTCGTGAGGTGCTCAAGCAAGGTCTCATTAGGAGAATTGGAGATGGACAGTCCACACATATTTGGAACGATTGCTGGCTCCCGAGGGAGTCGATGATGCGACCGATTGGACCTTTGTTAGAAGCAAGGCCAGAGTTGGTTAGTGAACTCATTGATCATGCAACCCATTCATGGAATGATCAGATGCTAGCTAAGCACATGCTGCCGATGGACGTGGACATGGTACGTCGGATTCCGCTACCGACAATCAATATAAAAGATGAATGGGCATGGTTTTTTGAGAAGAAGGGATGCTTCACTGTTCGATCAGCTTACAGGATGCTTGTGCATACCAAGACTCGTCGCGAGGCTTGGCTAGATGGGCGAGCATGTGGGTCTGAGTTGAAAAAAAAATGAAAGATCATGGACGAGGATGTGGAAGCATACAATACCGGCTAAATTAAAAGTTTTTGCTTGGAGGCTTGCGCGCCAAAGCTTACCAACTGCAGATGTTACTCACCACAGGAACATGGCATCGACTAGTGTTTGCAGCATTTGTGGCTGGAGCAAGGATTCGTGGAGACATTCATTACTAGAGTGCAGAATGGCTCGATGTGTTTGGGTACTAGTCGATGAAGAACTCTATGATAAACTGAGGAATTGCGGTGAGCCAAATGCTAGAAGCTGGTTGTTCGAGATGGATGATTTCCTATCCAGTACAGATTATGTGAAGATGATTACTACCCTGTGGGCGATCTGGAAGGCAAGGCGGGATATCATACATGAAGATGTTTATCAGAGCCCTTTTGAAACTTGCAAGTTTATAACACAATTTTTGCATGAGCTGGGTTCAATTGATTCAGCAGAACAAAGAAGACACCAGGAGGGGCAATCGAGGATCGCTGGACGTTGGATCCCCCCTCCACAGGGTGCTGTGAAAGGTAATGTTGATGCTGCATTGTCATATGAGAACAACAGGTGCACGGCTGCAGCTATTTTTCGTGCTGACGATGGGACCTACCTGGGGGCTTCGGTGTTGGTTATGGACAGTGTTTATGATCCAGTTTGTGTGGAGGCAATGGCGTGCCGCGAAGGGCTGTGCTTGATGCATGACCTAAATCTGTATAAGGCTGTTATAGCCTCTGATTCTATGGGGGTTGTCAAAAATATTTATGAAGGAAGCAGAGGAGAGGAAGCTATGATCTTAACCGAAGTCACGCGCAAGCTGGAGGTTCTACGAGATGTTTCCTTTAAACATGAAACGAGGGTGTACAATGTAGATGCTCATAATATTGCTAGAATGTCTCTAGTTTTGTGTCCAGGCCGCCATGTTTGGCTCCTGGAGCCCCCGGGTTTTGTATCTGCTTCTGTATTTCCATAATAAAGCTCGGGTGTTTTCCCTCAAAAAAAAAAAAAAAAAACTTGACAAACCGGACAACGTTGTCGTCTCGACCGACGCTGTGTGACGCTCCTTGCCGCGGCCAACCCTTCATCGTCCTCGACAGTCGACAAACTCATGCTTTAGTGTGCTCGCTGCCTGCTGCGGCCGGCGTGCTCCTACTCGACATGCTCTGTGTAATGTGCTTCTACATGGAGTCGTGCTCGCGTGTGAGCTGCTCTTGATCACCTACCGGATCAACCCCTCGAAGAACCTCATCGCCTTGCCACCATGGCCCTAGCTCCCGCCCAGCCTCTTGTGCCTCCTGTCGTTGGTTGTCTCGTCTCCTCACCATCCGAGTCCGAGTAGCTCTCGTCGCCCACCGTCGCCATGCATGCAGCCTCCTTCGTAGACACCTCACACGGTAGGAGTAGAGGCGGCTCTGCTAGGATGCACGACATCGTGGGTACTCCGTATGTGCTTGTGTGCTCACGTGGGTTCCCCGATGCTCTAAGGTTGAGGTCGTGGTTGCCTTCATTCCAGCCCGATGACAAAGAGGTGCTGCAAGAGATGGCGCCCGGCGTAGTTGTGGGCAAGCTTCGTCGGACGTCTCCGCAGATGGCGCACACGGCACACCTCCATGCTCCCGAGTGTGTGTGCATGCATGTGTTACGTACATGCATTCGTGCGTTGTTGTGCGTGACAGCGTGAGTGCTGTGCGCGTGGGGGTGTATGCGTGGGTGAGTGCGTTGCATGCGAGCTGTGCATGCGTGGGTGCACGCGTGGGTGTTTATGTAAAACGAAAGAGATCTATTATTCTAATGTAGGGTTTCGAGTTGTTAGCCTTCGTAGTCTACATGCAAGAGATATCGGGTTCGAATCCCTCCTCCGCGCGCAGATTTTCTTTTCTGTTATTTCTTTATTTCGTCAACTGGCATGTGGGACCCATAGGACAGAGAGAGGACGTGGTGATGACCATGCTTCACTAGGTGCCATGCGTTGACCAGTCAACGAAGTGCATGCAATAGAATACCAAGCTCTACGGTGAGCCAGTGACCGTATAATCACCGTGAATCGTATTCAATGACCGTATTGAGCGTATTCTGAAGTCTAGTGATCATAGTGTGCTTTGGCCTCAACTTCGGTGACCACAAGTGTATTTATCTCTTTTTTTCTCTTAGAAATAAAATCACCGGTCTATACAGTTGAATGAAGAAGTGGCATTGGCTATGAAGTGATTGAACGCTCATTTTTCAAGCATTATGACCGGCGGCTGAAATTGACAATTTTGCCATGACATGGAGCACTAAACAGATCAACAGAGGGTGATAACATTGTAAATGTAGAATTCTGTCGTAATAACTGAAAGTGCCACATTTTAACGCGTTGTTCCTGGCCGGCCGGCGGGCCTGTTGATTTGTTTTTTAACATTCAGTTCTACTGTTCCGTAGGCTGAGGAGTAGCATGCAGCTTATGAATGCGCAGAGAAAAAAATCGCCTTACACCTACTTTCCCTATAATGGCGCTAGTCTTTTGTTTACAAAGTTTTCGTATGAATAGAAAATTGTAAATTGTCACAATTTAAATGATTTTATAGAGAGGTTCTTAGCAATCTCTCAAACAATACAAAATCATATTTGAAACTACAATACAATTTAAACATTTGAGGTAGACAAACACTATTATACACTCGAGAACTAATGTTTTTGTCGGAAAATCCATTGACTACAGTACATTTTGGGGGCTCAACACCATTAGCCAGTGACACGCTTCATCAGAACCATCTCCTCCAGAAACAATGGTTGCAGGAGAGACATTTAAACTCAAAGATTCTTAGATCATCTTATCCATCTTTGCAAATAGGCTGCATACCCTACTTTGTTTGGTCGGAGTGGTCCATGTCATCTTCTCTATCCGCAACTGGGCTCCTGAACATGCTTTTCTGGGAATAAGCCTACATCTTCTCTATCCGCAATTTGTTGCGGAGCTTTGATCGCCGTCCAAATTTCTTGAAATGGCTTTCCTAACTTTCACCCAGTAGACCGAGGACCTTCGATCATCATCCAAGTTTTGAGATATGGATTTCTTAACTTCCTCTTCTTGGAATGAGTAACTCAATTCATTCTCATGATTTCTGAAAATCGGTTTCTTAACTCAGCCCTTGGTGGAATGAAGAACTTAAGTTCCTCTTTGACTTCCTAAAGTGGGATTCTTGACTTGACCTTTGAACCTTATATCATCTCCAGATTTTTTTGCATTTGATCTCTTAGTTTGCTCCGAGGGTCAATAAGTATATATCAACTTCTGAATACCACAAAACATGCTTCTTAAATGTTTACTCCTCCGATAACAAGTCAACATCTGCGGCTGTGGTTTTGTCATTCATCCTAGAAGACATTGACGCCCACAGGGTTGTGTGGGCAGGGTGATCGCTTAGTGTCTGTGCTTGCATAGTTTTTTTTTCCTGAGGAATATCGCGCTTTATTGATCAAGGATAATCAAGAGAGAGTGCCTCCCGGATACAATCCGGGGTTACATGAAGAATAAAGTCATTAGAAGACTCAGAAGATCTAGCTAGAATATGTGCCGCGACATTCGACAAACGATTTACATGACTTGTCGTCGTTTTGTCACGGCAGATGCCATGGGTAGGCTTATCGAGAGTGGTTGGGGCCGAAGGACGCCGACGGGCTCCGGGAGCGGGGTTAGGTACAGACGGTGGCGGACGAACGATGTACCCAGGTTCGGGGCCCTCCGTGGGAGGTAACACCCCTAGTCCTGCTTGGTCTAGTTTAGACAATGGTGAGGTTACAATGGTGCTCCTGGAGCTGTATGGCTAGAGGAGGAAGAAAAGGCTAGGTTGCCCTTGCTGCCTCTCTACGTGAGTGTGTGTGCGTGGAGAGAGTCGACCTGTTGCATGGGGGAGGCCCGGGGGGTTTTATAGGCCAACCCCCGGAGTACAATATGAATAAGAGATCTCAGGGGGCCCCAGCCGGCAGCCTCTCGGGCCGGCTGTGGGGCCCCCGGCTGAGGGGTCCCATCGCTGGTGGGGCCCGCCGGCTGCAAGGTCCCGTCGGGAGCCGACGGGGCCCGCACGGTGGGTCCCCATGACAGTCACGTCCCGGCACGGGTCGTCCTTCGGGGGCGTCGTCTTGTGGCAACTGGCCGGGTCAGCGGTACGGCTGGCTGCACTGTAGCCACGCCGGGGCAGGTAATAGAGTGGTTGAGGGCGTGCCGGCACTGTTGGGAGTCCTGTCGCAGTCGGCTAGAGTCAGAGGTACTGCCACCTCTACTGTGGCCTCACGGGCGCTGACCCCCGATGGGATGGGGGCCACTGTAGCCACGCGCACCCCGAGCGCGGCATCCAATGCACAGCCGGCTAGGGGGCCAGGCACCTCCGCCCCTAGCCGGCTGGCACGTTACAGCCGGCAGGGCGCAGCCGGCGGGACACAGCCGGCAGGGCGTAGCCGGCAGCGCGTAGCCGGCGGGGCGCAGCCGGACTGTAGGGGGAGGCGGCTCGCCCCCCGTTGTTTCAGAAAGTTGGAGTAGTGGGTCGTTTGAGGCTACCCCGGGGTCATCCCCCCGACAGTAGTCCCCGAAGCAGGGGAGGCCCGCCGACGAACCGAGGCGGTCCTCGCCGGCTTGAATATTGCCTTTGCGTCGCAGCATGCCTCGGAGGCCAAACGACGCGGGCAAGCAGCGGCCGGCCCCGCAGCCGGCCGACGCTCCGCGCACCGCCTCGGGCGCCCCGTCGAGTGGGGAAGCCGCGCCACGTGGAAGGCGCGGCGGGCCGTGGCCTGACAGGCCGCGCGGTGGACAAGACCGGGCCGCGGGGCGGGGCCCTCCATGGCCGCGGCCTCCGTCGGTTGGCTTTCCCGAGCATCATAATTCCTGCTCCGCACGCGGCGAGAATCGTGGGGGTCGTGCGCAATGAATCCTCCCCCCACGATCGACCGCGCGGGGTTTAAATGGAAAGGAGAGAGGAACCGAACGGCTCATTCGTTCCTCCCGCCCCCGTCGCATCGTCTTCGTTGCCCTCCCCCTCCTGCTTCGAGAGAGAGAGAGAGAGAGAGAGAGAGAGCCAGGCCTGCGAGCGCGTCGCGCCGCCGCCCGCCGCCGCCGGAGGCCCGCACCGCAGCCGAGCATCCGCGTTAGTCGCCGCGACCGTGAGCCCCTCCAGCGACCATGGCGAGCAAGGGTGCGTGGGACGGCAGCATCGTGGAGGAGGAGTTCATCGAGCACCTCCGCTACCGCCGCAAGCTCCCGTCGGCGGCGCACCTGGAGGCGCGCCCCGCTGGGCCGGAGAACTCCCCGATCCCGCGGGAGGGCGAGGTGGTCGTCTTCGCCGAGCACTTCCTCCGCGGGCTCAGACTGCCGACGAGCACCTTCTTCCGCCGATTCTTGACACGGTTCGGCTTGCAGTCGCATCACCTCGCCCCCAACGCCGTCCTGCAGTTGGCGGCGTTCGTCACCCTCTGCGAGGGGTTCTTGGGGGTGGAGCCGAGGCTCGACCTCTGGTTCCGGCTCTTCTTCCTTAAGCGGCAGACGGTGGTGGACCTGGCAAAGGGGGCGAAGGTCATGACCGCCTGCGGGGGCGCCCTGATCCATATCCGCAAGGGAGCCGGCTTCCCGAAGCTGCCGCTGCAGGAGTCGGTGAAGAACTGGCAGCGGGGGTTCTTCTACGTGAAGAACGTGAAGCCGGAGGAGGACTACATCAACCTCCCTGACTTCGTCAATCAGCCGCCGGCTGCGATGATTAACTGGCGGGCGGCTCCGCCACAGGCGCTCGAGACGGCGGACCGGCTCTGCGAGCGCCTGCTGGTGATGACCAGGACGGAGGGGCTGATTGCCACCGACCTGCTGGCCGCGATGGTGGCGCGCCGGGTGCAGCCGCTGCAGAGCCGGCCGCACCTCATCTGCCAGATGGGAGGGCGGCACGACCCCTGCCGGCTCTCCACCAAGGAGCTGAAGCCGGTCCACGTGGCGAGGAGGGTGAACGCCATTTCGACGGCGAAGCTGAAAGAGGAGGGATGGCGATGGGGGAAGACTCCGTACAGCCGGAGCCATCCGGCGCCGCGGGTAAGTGACTGGCTGTCTTCCCTCCCCCTATTCCAGAGACGGCGCTCCCTCCCTTTGGCCTGACGGCGCGCCGCCTCGCCTGTTTGCAGGTTTTCCCGCAGCTGCAAAACTACGGGGAGCCGGCCGCCGACACGGTGCAGTCGGACCCCGAGGAGGTCGAGGACGTCGACGACGTGGAGCCGGCGGACTCCGACCGAGCCGGCGCGTCAGAAGCCGGCGAGGCAGAGATGGAGGAGGAGGAGGCCGAGGAGGCCGAATCGACGGGTGAGTCTCCTCCCCTGACGCATCTACGAGATTGGACTGATGATGACGCTGAGTCGGAGGGGTCGCGCGCTGCAGAGGTTCCGGAGGAACCCGAGGCCCCGGAGGACGAGGTCGCGGCGCCGGGGAGGCGCCCGCGCGCAGCCGGCCACAAGTCCAGCCGGGGCGGCCCGGACGCGGGCGACAGGGGGAAGCGGCTGGCTATTGCCAAGCCGGCGCCCAAACTGGCGGCCACCGCGCAGCCGGGGGCAGCCGCGGAGGCGGAGGGAAGAAACAGCGGGTGTCCCAGGCGGGACCCGTGAGGAGGGCGGTCCCCGTCGTCGTCGGGTGAGTCCATCTCCCCCTCCTCCTTAGTTTGTCCCTTTTCCCCCCGGTTCCTTATTTCGCCGTGATCAGGGAGGCGCGCGCCCTGGGGAGGACCCCAGGCGGTGAGGCCACGAGGACGGCACCGCCAGACGCCGCCGAGGAGAGGGAGCGCCAGGCGTGGCGCGACCTCGAGGCGGCCGAGCAGGAGCGGCGCGTTGAGGAGCACCGCCCCTGGGAGGAGGCGGCGAAGAAAAGGCAGCCGCCGGGAGGGACCAGCGGAGAGGCCGCTGGTGGAGCGTGGGAGCCGTTCCCCCGCGGTCGGGAGAGGAGGTCGAAGGACCACCACGACCCCGAGCGGCGGGCGGAGGCGGACGCGAAGGCCGCGGAAGATGCGCGCGCGGCAGCGGGCGCGGACGTGGCCGGCGCTAGAGGAAGGGCGGAGATGGACCGCGACCTGCAAGGTATGGAACCTCGCGATCTTCTAGTGGGGGCGCGCAAGCGCACCCACTGGGTGTAGCCCCCGGGAATCAGGCCGGCTGCTCTGGAGGCGGGCTGATTCCTTTTCTTCTTTTGTTTGCTGACGGCGGTGTCTTCGTCCCAAGTAGCCACCCATGCCGAGACGGTCAGCCTCCGCCGCCAGGTGGTGCAGCTTGGGGAGCAGTGGGGCCTCCTGACTGCGGAGCGCGACCGGCTCCGCGGGGAGACGGAGCAGGCGAAGGCGGAGAAGGAGGAGCGCGAGGCGGCCCACCGTCAAGAGCTGGCGGACCACGAGACGGCCCTTCGTCGGGAGGCGGAGGAGCGGGAAAAAAAATCCTCCGCCAGGAGCTGGAGGCCAAGGACGCCGCGCTGACCAAGGCGGCCGAGGATGCGCAGGCGGCCCGGGATGAGCATGAGCGCCAGCGCCAGCAGTGGTCGGCCAGGGATGTGGAGTTGCAGGAGCAAGGGCACGAGGTGGATCGGATGCTGCGCGGTAAGTTTTTACCGCCTTGTTCTTTCCGCGCCTTGCTTCTGGGTTTTCTGGTTTGCTTCTTTGCTCATCCCGCGTTTTCTTCTTAGGGCTTTTCCCCGGTACGCAGGAGGCCGCGGAGGCGGCCGTGGAGGCCCACCGTGAGGGCCAGCGGGCGCAGGGGGAAGCCGTTGGGCAGCTTGCCCCCTGGACCTTGGACGAGGTGGGGATCGCCTCCTCGGCGCGGCTGTCGGAGGTGGTTCGGGCTCTGAAGCGGCTCCAGGCGGCCAGCGAGGCGCTGGTTCGCACCCTTTGGCCCGGCGCGGTGGACCCGGTCTCCATGAGTCGGCTGTCGAGGTGGCTGGAGTTCGGGACCGCGCGGGTGAACGCCTGGAGGGCCTCTGCAGCGCGCGCCGGTGCGAGCATGGCGCTTCGCCTTGCAAAGTCATGGTACCCCGAGCTGGACTTGGGTCTGCTCACGGCCCAGCGTGCCGGTACCGACGCGGAGTTGGAGGCGTTGGCCGATGCGATGGCCGTGAGGGCGAGCGACATTGCGTCCTTTGCCGCGTGGGACGAATACGTCCCAGAGCGCGGGGCAGACGGCGTGGTGATCCCGGAGGATCGGTACACGCTCGCCCTGGACGACCCGGAGGGGAGCTCCGCCGAGACGGATGGTGAAGATTCCGGCTCCAGCACCGACGTCTACGCCGATTCCGAGCCGGCTCCGGACTTGGAGACGGGAGCCGACGCAGGGTGCGCCGTGGACAAGGACGGGGCTTCGTCGTCGGCCGCCGCGGGCGGTGCCGGAGGAGATGGCGGAGCCGGCGCCGTCTAGAGCTTTTATCTTTCTGCATAGTTAGACTGCCATTCCACCCACTGGGGTGTATATGTAATGAACTCGTGGCCGTGGGCCTTTCTTGAGTTGTATAAAACTTTTGGTTGCTGAAATGTTGCTTTATGCGTGCCGGCTCGGCCTTATCCCTTTTCTTCTCTTTTGGTTTCGTTTGCTCAAGACCTTGTCCCCCTCGGTTTCGGTCCCGCCAGCCGGACAGCCGGGAGCCGGTCTGTAGCTGGGACGGGGCGTCCGCCTCGAGGGAGCTGGTCGTGAGTTAAGAAACCGCGAGAGTTTTTCGGGTAAGGTGAGTGACAGAGGCTAAAAAAGGAAGTGATCCGGCTAGCCCTAGCTGGCAATCCCCTTTGCGATCGATTTTTCGTGTGAGCTAAGTTTTGCCGTCTCGAGGTCCCTTCAGCCGGACAGCCGGGAGCCGGTCTGTAGCTGGGAGGGGTGGGAGGGCTCTTTTTAGTTCACACTACTTGACCGACTTCGGGGAAGGCGGGCAGGACTAGCCGGCTAGCCCCCGGGACCGGGAGCCGGACCCAGGAGCCAGCGAGCGAAAATCTTAGGAAGAGACGAAAAGGGGCGTGTCCCAAGAGCAGGCTTGGGGCACCCGTTGCATTAATAAGCCCAAAAGGGAAGGATATATACATACACTGGTTCTTAGCAGTAAAAAGGGCGGAGGAGCGCCGCGTTCCACGGGCGCTCCGTTTCCTCGCCGGAGGCGTCTCTCTTGCGCTTCTGCGGATTCTGGGCGTCTATCAGATAGTACGCGTTGTTGTGCAGCGCCTTGCTGACGATGAACGGGCCCTCCCATGGGGAGGATAGCTTGTGCTGGCCGGCGGTTCGCTGGATCGGCCTGAGCACCAAGTCTCCTTCGCGGAAGGAGAGTGGCCGGATCCGCTTGCTGTGGTAGTGCCGGAGCTTTTGCTGGTAAATGGCCGTCCGGCTCAGGGCCAGCTCGCGGGCCTCCTCGAGGAGGTCGACGCCGTCTTCTCTTGCCTCCTTCGCGTCTGTCTCCGTGTACAGGGTAACCCGAGGCGAATCGAACTCGATATCGGTGGGGATGATTGCCTCGGACCCATACACGAGAAAGAACGGGGTGTAGCCGGTCGACCGGTTGGGCGTAGTCCTGAGGCTCCAAAGGACAGCCGGCAGTTCTTCGACCCAGCAGCCGGCTGACCGGACCAGTGGTGCCACGAGCCGGGGCTTGATGCCGGCCAGGATCAGGCCGTTCACCCTCTCAACCTGGCCGTTCGACTGTGGGTGGGCGACGGACGCCAGATCGAGCCGGATGCCCTGCTTGGAGCAGAAACGCGCTAGCGCGCCCTTGGCGAAGTTCGTGCCGTTGTCGGTGATGATGCTGAGGGGGACGCCGTAGCGGACTGTGATGTCTTCGATGAACCGGACGGCCGTGGGACCGTCCAGCTTCTTGATTGGCCGGGCCTCGATCCACTTGGTGAATTTGTCAACGGCTACCAGCAAATGCGTCATGCCGCCTCGCGCGGTCTTGAAAGGTCCCACCATGTCCAGCCCCCAGACGGCAAAAGGCCACGAGAGGGGGATGGTCTGGAGGGCTGAAGCCGGCAGGTGGCTCTGCGTGCTGAAGCGCTGGCAGCCTTCGCACTTGTCGACCAGCTGCTTGGCCGCCTCCAAAGCAGTCGGCCAGTAGAAGCCGTGGCGGAACGCCTTGGCCACCAAGGTCCTGGAGGCGGTATGGTGACCGCACTCACCCTGGTGGATGTCGAGGAGGATCTCTTGCCCTTTTTCCGGCTCGACGCAGCGTTGGAAAACGCCAGTGGTGCTGCGATGAACCAGCTCGTGGTTGATGATGCTGTAGGCCGGGGCTCGGCGCTGGATTTGTCTTGCTGTTGCCTCGTCAGAGGGGAGCTCGCCGCGTAGGAGAAACGCCAGGATGGGCTGGGCCCATGAGGGAGCCGAGACGGGAGCCGGCTCGGGCTCGAGTGGGACGTTGGAGGTGGCAGGAGCCCCCGGGTCTGGAAGACCAGTCCCCGGGACCGGCTCACCAGTCCCCGTCGCCGGAAGACCAGCCCCCGGGTCCGGAAGATCAGTTCCCGGGTCCGGAAGACCAGCCCCCGGGACCGGCTCGCCAGCCCCCGGGAGTGAACCGGTGGAAGGAGCGTCGATCGCCATCATGACGGCCGCGGGCTCAGAGCCGGCCATTGCGGATGTGGCCGGCTCGACAGCCGGGGCGGGAGGCGCCGGCTGGGCAGCCGGAGATGGCGGAGGCGATGAAGTTGCCATAGCCGGCGGGGCCGGCTGGGCAGCCGGATCTGACGACGGGCCGGCTGCGTCAGCCGGCACGAAGATGGACTCCGATTCGGGGGAGGGCTTGATTGAAGGTTTGAGCAGCCGCTCGAGGGAGACGCCGGCTGGGATGGCTTGCCGGGTGGAGCCGATCTTTGCCAGCGTATCGGCCGCCTCGTTGTCCGCACGGGGGACGTGATGGAACTCACAGCCCTCGAAGGAGCCGGTGAGCTGCTGGACGAGGAAGCGATAGCTGGCCATGTTGGCGTCCCTGGCGTCCCACTCGCCAGAGACTTGCTGCACCACGAGGTCGGAGTCGCCGAAACATATGATGCGCTGGATGCCAATCTCCTTGGCGAGCCGGAGGCCGTGGACGAGGGCCTCGTACTCGGCCACGTTGTTGGAGGCGGCGAAGTGGATCTGGAGCGCGTACTTGAGCTGGTCTCCCCTCGGGGATGACAAGACGATGCCGGCTCCCAGGCCGGCTCGCATCTTCGAGCCGTCGAAGTGCATACGCCAATGCGTGGAGTCAGGTGGAGGCGGCATGAACTGGGTTTCGGCCCAGTCGACGAGGAAGTCGACCATCGCTTGTGACTTGATGGCGGTGCGCGGCTCGTACCGTATCTCGTAGTCGGCGAGGGCGATGGTCCACTTGGCTATCCGGCCAGTGGCGTCCCGGCCGCACATGATTTCGCCCAGCGGCACGGTGCTGACCACGGTGATGACATGCTCCTGGAAATACTGCTTGATCTTCTGGGCGGCGAAGTATATGCCATAGCACATCTTCTGGTAGTGGGGGTAGTTCTGCTTGGAGGCGGAGAGGACCTCGCTGAGGTAGTAGACGGGACGCTGGGTTGGCAACGCTTTCCCTCCTCCGGCCGCTCCACCACCAGGACGACGCTGATGACGCGCGTGGTTGCCGCGATGTAGGCGAGCAAAGGCTCCTTCTCAGCCGGCGCGGCCAGGATGGGCGCGCTGGTGAGGGCCCGCTTGAGGCCGCGGAATGCCTCGTCCGCCTCGTCGGACCAGTCGAAAATGGCCGGCTTCTTCAAGGGATCGCGGCCCGGCTCGACCAGAGCCGTCTTCCGCAGGAGCCCGTAGAGGGGCAGGGCCTTCTCGCCCAGCCGGCTGATGAACCGGCTGAGAGAGGCGAGGCAGCCGGTGAACTTCTGGACGTCGCGGAGCCGGGTCGGCTTGGGCATGCGCTCGATCGCCCTGATCTTCTCGGGGTTAGCTTCGATGCCGCGGGCGGACACGAAGAAACCCAAGAGTTGGCCGGCTGGAACGCCGAAGACACACTTCTCCGGGTTGAGTTTGATCTTGTACTCGCGCAGGTTGGCGAATGTTTCCCGGAGATCGTCGAGGAGGCTGAAGTGCTTCTTGGACTTGATGAACGATGTCGTCAACGTAGACGTGGACGTTCCTGCCTATCTGAGGCAGGAGGCACTTCTGCATGCAGCGCTGGAAGGTGGCGCCTGCATTCTTCAGGACGAAGGACATGATGATGTAGCAGTAGGCCCCGAAAGGGGTGATGAAGGAGGTTTTCAGCCGGTCGGCCGGGTCCAGCTTGATCTGGTGGTAGCTGGAGTAGGCGTCCAGGAAGGACAGCAGGTCGCAGCCGGCCGTGGAGTCGATGACCTGATCAATCCGCGGCAGGGCGAACGGGTCCTTGGGGCACGCCTTGTTCAGGCTCGTGTAGTCGATACACATGCGCCAAGTTTTGTTCTTCTTCAGCACCAGGACTGGGTTGGCCAGCCAGTCCGGGTGGAACACTTCCATGATGAAGCCGGCTGCGAGCAGCCGGGTGATTTCTTCTCCTATGGTACGCCGCTTCTCCTCGGAGAAACGGCGCAGGGGTTGCTTGATCGGCTTCGCATCCGGCCGTACATGAAGCTTGTGCTCGGCGAACTTCCTCGGAACACCCGGCATGTCCTTGGGAGACCATGCAAAGATGTCCCGATTCTCACGGAGGAAGTCGACGAGCTCGCCTTCCTATTTGCTGTCAAGGCGGGAGCCGATGGTGACGCACTGGCTGGGGTTGGCCGGGTCAAGTGGCACTTGCCTGGTGTCCTTGGACGGCTGGAACGAGGCTTCGCCGACCGACTGGGATGGAGGAGCCGGCATGGCCGGCTGGCCAGATGTGTGGGCCACGAGCCGGTCGAGCTGCCGTTTCTCCTCTGCTATCTCCAGCGCTTCGGCCAGCCGGCTGCCGTCTCGCGCGCACGCGATCGATATCTTGTAGTCGCCGGCGATGGTAATGATGCCCTTGGGACCCGGCATCTTGAGCTTGAGGTAGGCGTAGTGGGGGATCGCCATGAACTTGGAGAGAGCCGGCCGGCCCAGCAGCGCGTGGTAGG
This sequence comes from Elymus sibiricus, assembly GCA_039707655.1. Lineage (NCBI taxonomy): Eukaryota > Viridiplantae > Streptophyta > Magnoliopsida > Poales > Poaceae > Elymus > Elymus sibiricus. Next base: position 339,761,170 of record CM077663.1, read on the forward strand.
GACTGTCGAGGTCCACTACCTCGAACCACACTGGTTCGCGGCGGAAGTGGCTGTGGTCGCCGAAGAGGACGTCGAGTTTGATCTTGCCGACGGGGGTGCAGGATTTTCCCGGCACGATGCCGTGAAAAACCGTCCGGCTCGCTTGCAGGTCCTCCACCTTGAGTCCCAGCTTGTGCATCGTATCGAGGTAAAGGATGTTGATGCTGCTGCCCCCATCGATCAGCACCCGCGAGAAGCGGCACGAGCGCCTCTCGGAGGCGATGGTGGGATCGAGAACGTGGGCGTAGCTGCCCGGGCTTGGCATCACAGCCGGGTGGTTAGCCCGGCTCCAGGTGACCGGCTTCTCGGACCAGTGCATGAACTGGGGAGTCGCGGGCATAGTGGCATTCACCTCGCGGCGGAGCCGGCGCTGAGCGTGCTTGTCCGTCTCTTCACTGGTGAAGACGACGTAGGAACCGTCTTGGACGGGGAACTGATCGAGCAGCCGGCCGTCGTTCTGAGCCGGAGCCGGGGCCTGAGCCGGAGCCGGAGGCGGCGCCGGCACGCGAGGAGGCGGCGAGGGAGGAGTCGGAAGACCCTCGCCCCGGGCCAGCCGCTGCGAGAAGCTGCACTGCCGGAGCGTGTGCGTGGCCGGCTTTGCGCCGGAATGGTGTTTGCAGGGGAGGTCGAGCATCTGCTTGAACGTGAGCTTGGGCTGCCAGGCAGCTTTGCCGGTGCGCTGTCGCTGGCTGGATGCCTGGGCAGCCGGCTGCTCTTCCTCGATTGAGGCAACCTGCCGGCTCCCGTAGCGGGGATCCGGCTGGTCGGCCTTGCGCTTGTTGTTCTGCTGCTGCCGGTTGTCGGCGGCCCCCCGCGGCGCGGCGGGCGGTGGAGCTGGCTTGGCTGGCGTGGCGACCTTCATCCGCATAGCGGAGTCGGCCGTGGCGTACTTGTCCGCCTTGGCCATCAGGTCTGCCAGGGTAGCCGGCTCGGAGCACAAGAGCTTGTGCTTAAGGTGGGTGCCGTCTCGGCAACCCTCGATGAAGTATTGGATGGCCTGCACCTCGTGCACCCCTTCGCAGGAGTTGCGGAGCTCGATCCAACACGTGAGGTATTCGCGGAGGGGTTCCTCCGGCCCCTGGACGCACATGGCCAACTCGCGGGGCCGGCCGGGCCGCTTGTAGGTGCCGGTGAAGTTGTGGACGAATGCTTCTTTGAAGTCCGTCCAGGTGTTGATGCTGCCGGCCGCCAGGCTGTTTAGCCAGGTGCGGGCCGAGCCGATCAGTATGAGGGGGGCGTAGCGGACGGCTAGGCGCTTGTTCCCCCTGGCGATGCCGACCGCGGTGGTGTAGTCGATCAGTCAGTCCTCCGGCTTGGCAGCCCCGTTGTATTTTGGGGTGTCGCGGGGAAGCATGAAGCCGGGCGGGAACGGCTCGTTGCGGATCCGGGGACCGAAGCACGCCGGGCCAATCGAGCCCTCCTCCTCGAGGAGAGCCGACTGCGCCAGCCGGTCGAGGCGGAGCCGCGCGTCATTTTCGCTGTGGGGGACCCGCGGCCCGAGCCGGGCCGCAAGCTCGGGGCGGACGGCCGGAGGGATGGACCGTGCCGGTTCCTGTCGTGGAGGCGGAGTGTGTCCGCGGCTGCGCCGGCTACCGCCAGCCGGCGCTTCGTCGCGGCGGTTGCCGCCAGCCGGGTTGTTGCTGCGCCGGCTGTTCACAGCCGGCTGCTCGTTCCCGCGCGACTGGGAACGCCGAACGTTGCTTCCCTCGGCGTGCGGGCCGGAGGGACGAGGGGTGCTGGAGTGCTGAGCCGGCCGACGGTCTGCAGCCCCAGCGTCCTCGCCCTCGGGACGGGGAAGCTCGGAGACGGCTCCGCCTGGGGCGAAACCGACTTGTTGCGCGTTGGCAGTGCCGATGAGGTCCTTGATGTGCCGCTCACGCGCGGCACGCTCCTCACCCACCAAGGTAGCCAGATCCTCGTAGGCTACCTTGGCGGCCCGCAGGTTGGCCGCGGGGGTGTCGTAGAAGGGAAGGCGGCCGCCAAGGATTTCCGCGACCACGCGGCCACGGTCACGCACAGCCCCACGCCGGCTGGGCTCGGTGCCAGCCGGGGTGAGTCCATACGCGGAGGCGTACTCCCGCTGCGCGGCTTCCATCCGGCGCCGCTCAGTCACGAGGGCGCTGGCGTCTTCGAATAGTACATGGCGGGCTGCCTCCAGCTCGGTTCTGGTGGTGGCCGGGTCCGCCGTCGGGGCGATAGGGGTGCTCAGACCCCGGAGGGTAGCGGCGAGCGGGTCGGAGGTACCGGCGCGGGCGGCGGCCGCGTCGGCCTCGGCCCGCGCACGACCCGAAGTGGTGGAGGAAGGGGTGACGAAGACTCCCACGCAGCGGCGGGAGCCGTCAGCCTCGCCCGTGGTGAGTGCACCCACGGACGCGGGGGGATCGGTGCAGTCGAACACCCAGCTAGGGTACTCATCGGCCGCCGACTCGCCGGCGAGGCTTAGTTTGTCGAAACGCTCGGCGAGCGCGGCGACGTCGAGTGCGGAGTCGCAGCTGAGGCACTCGTTGGAGGGGCCGACAACGTCGCCCGCAGGGCCTGCCGGAGCAAGCCCCACGAGCATGCAGTTTCGGCCGGGCGCGGGGCGGCCGGGGGAGGTGGTGAAGGGCCCCGCCCGGAGCGTGACTCCGGCCGGCGCCGCGGACGGCCCCACGGTGGGCGCCAACTGTCGTCGTTTTGTCACGGCAGATGCCATGGGTAGGCTTATCGAGAGTGGTTGGGGCCGAAGGACGCCGACGGGCTCCGGGAGCGGGGTTAGGTACAGACGGTGGCGGACGAACGATGTACCCAGGTTCGGGGCCCTCCGTGGGAGGTAACACCCCTAGTCCTGCTTGGTCTAGTTTAGACAATGGTGAGGTTACAATGGTGCTCCTGGAGCTGTATGGCTAGAGGAGGAAGAAAAGGCTAGGTTGCCCTTGCTGCCTCTCTACGTGAGTGTGTGTGCGTGGAGAGAGTCGACCTATTGCATGGGGGAGGCCCGGGGGGTTTTATAGGCCAACCCCCCGGAGTACAATATGAATAAGAGATCTCAGGGGGCCCCAGCCGGCAGCCTCTCGGGCCTGCTGTGGGGCCCCCGGCTGAGGGGTCCCGTCGCTGGTGGGGCCCGCCGGCTGCAGGGTCCCGTCGGGAGCCGACGGGGCCCGAACGGTGGGTCCCCATGACGGTCACGTCCTGGCACGGGTCGTCTTTCGGGGGCGTCGTCTTGTGGCAACCGGCCGGGTCAGCGGTACGGCCGGCTGCACTGTAGCCACGCCGGGGCAGGTAATGGAGTGGTTGAGGGCGTGCCGGCACTGTTGGGAGTCCTGTCGCAGTCGGCCAGAGTCAGAGGTACTGCCACCTCTACTGTGGCCTCACGGGCGCTGACCCCCGATGGGATGGGGGCCACTGTAGCCACACGCACCCTGACCGCGGCATCCAATGCACAGCCGGCTAGGGGGCCAGGCACCTCCGCCCCTAGCCGGCTGGCACGTTACAACCGGCAGGGCGCAGCCGGCGGGACACAGCCGGCAGGGCGTAGCCGGCAGCGCGTAGCCGGCGGGGCGCAGCCGGGCTGTAGGGGGAGGCGGCTCGCCCCCCGTTGTTTCAGAAAGTTGGAGTAGTGGGTCGTTTGAGGCTACCCCGGGGTCATCCCCCTGACATGACTAAAGCGAACAGACGAGAAGAACGACACCAACTCCTTGATATCAGCAGTGATGAGTCCCACCGGCGAACGATAAACCGTCGAATCATTGGTTCTCTGGATAACGGACAAACAGTCTGACTGGAAAACGGCCCTTGAAAATCCTTCCTGACGGGTGAGAGCTACCGCACGCCGTAGCGCCAGTGCTTCAGCTAATTCTGGAGTGGTAACCTCGTCAACATGCTCGCGGCAAGCCAGCAAGCAATCTCCGATATGGTTCCCAATTACCACGCCAATTCCCATCCGTTGAGATTCCTTGAAGAGTGCAGCATCCACATTAACCGCCACTGCATCTGCCGACGGCGGTACCCATTTAACATGAGATACTGGGGTATCACGCATAGAAGCATTTGCAGTCCTACCACAATTCTGCACAATGAAGTCAACATAAGCCAAAGCTTTCTCAGCCACTCTGTGGGGATGCATCCTAACGTCATTGTTTCTTGCATCATTACGGGCCTCCCAAATGTGCCAAATTGTTACTACCAAAGTTGTGGCCTCGAGCGAGGACGCACGCTGAATGAAATCAAATATCCACTGCTTGGTATGAACAAAATCTTTACGGCATAGATGGAAGCCTAAAGTCTTGCATAGTTTGGGCGTTTTGTTAGCCCAGTTGAGTGTTTTCCTTTTCAAAGACGAAGCTGAAGGTGTGCTTTTGAAGCCAAAGGCATGGTTGCACTGTTTTTCTTTCCATGTAAGCTTCACAACTGATGTATAATCTTTCCATTCTTCTTGATGCAGTAGCAAAGCTCATGCTAGTTTCCATCAAAATTGGTCCTCCATTACGCGAAATAGGTCCAACTTTTATGTTCACTCTTCCTTTACATGGTTTCATATATATATATATATATATATATATATATATATATATATATATATATATATATATATATATATATATATATATATATATATATACATATATATATATATACATATATATACATGCGAGCTATTCTGTGACCAGGGACAGAATAATATTCTGTAACCAGTCTTGAACTTACCCGACCGACTGTTTGTACTGACGTATATTGTAACTAGAACTGATGCGTCTGTGTGTTGGACGGGCGTAGCCAGTGTGTTCGTCGGCGAGTTTCCGGCGGTTCTCCGGCGAGCTCATGCTTGTCGCGCGTTACCAGAAGAGTCTTCTACGAGGTTTCGCACGCGCATTTGCTAGAACTGATTTTGTTTAGCTCTCGGGCCGCTTCCGGTGATTGCGTGAGCTGCCATGGCGGAGGTGTTCCCGCCGGTAGTGTTTGGCGCGCTGTTCGTTTTTCTTTCACTCGAGTTCTTCTGAGCTTCTGTGCGTAATTGGAGTCTTCAATTAATCACTGCGTGACAGTTTTTGATAGTATTTGCTTCGAATTTTCGATTTGGAGTTCTGTTCTTCTTCCGCTTCCGCCATGGCCATCTTCCCATGCGTGTTCTTGCTGTTTGCACGTTTTTTTTTAAATTGGTTCAGCAAGGATGGTTGTTAGCTTCGCACGACTAGTTATGCATCATCAATTTTTCTTCTGGAGTCGTGCGTAATCCGAATTTGGTTGTTTTAGTCGTTGGCGGGGCTAGTTGTGCTGAACAGCTTTGTGTTTACTGCTTTGTTAGTTCATTGGTGGTCAAGCTTTGTTTGGGGTGTCAGACTATTCAATTTTTGGTCCACCTGTGTAATTAATACTTGTTTGTGGTTTTCTATCGCTGTTGAATTTACGCGGAGAGATGCATGCGCATTTGGACGGCTACTGTATGTCAAGTTGGACTGCTACGCGTCATTGTTGTATGGCTGTGTGCGTACAGGGCAATAACTGTGTTGGTCAGACGACTCCTTCCCCCTCTTTGCTATAAATGCTATCTACCTGCGATGCTGCGTGGCTCAGACGACTCCTTCCTCCCGTTGTATCCTCCAAATCTCAGATCTAGGCTCCGCTCCTTCTGTTTCTTCTTTGTTTTCTTCCCTGTGGTGTGAATGGAGGATTGTTCTTGTGGTTGTCTTGCAAGGATGGTACCCATGGCAGACGCTTGTATCTACCAGGATGGGTTACAGTTGACGCAGGTTCAGCGCCGTGGGCAGCTTGCGTCTCTTCTGTACAGCAGGCGTGGTTTTCGGGCACCTTATGTTTGCCGTCTGAAGGCTGCAGACCTGGAGGAATCATGGGTATATGATTGTTCTTGGTTTGTGTGTTTCATCTTAAAACCATTCACTAAATCTATATTTTCATTAGCTGTTTTAGTTTAATCAGAGTCCTTGTCTATATGTTCAATTTGTCAGGTATTATCAGTAGTTAACAGTAGTTAAAATAGTTGCTAGATGTGTGTAGTAGTTAACATTTGTTCAGTTTCGTCAGGTATTAACAGTAGTTAACAGTAGGTTTTTCTATGTTTATTTTGTTCTTCTTCAAATTTTAAACTTTCTATTAAAATAGTTGCTAGATCTGTGAATATATTCAGGTATGTCAGGTGTTTATTTTTCTTTTTTGTATGTATGCCCAATTGCAGAAATTGCCATTGAGGATCAGGTTTGGTTTTGCTAGGTCAGGGAAGCTTATGTTGGTTACAGTCCACAAGAATGGGTATCATAAAATGGAGGCTTCCTATGTTACTGACTCTGATGGTTGCATCAACCTAACTGCTGGTTGGAAAGAGTTTGTTGCTGAATCTGGACTTGAGGACGGAGACGTTGTGATGCTGGTATTCTGCAGGGAACATGACTCTCTGGAGATTAGTATTTATGTGCTGTAGGTTATTTGTCGCAAAATCTAGCTGGTTGTGGCATTTGTGCTTCATTTGATTTTGTGTTGGCATTTCAAAAAATATTGTCTATGAGACGATGGAACTATGTGTGTTTTCAGATGGTCTTAAAGTTTCTATTAGATTGTATGTCTACTCATTTTTATGTGTTATGTTTTTCAAATTTGTCTGCAGTGTTGTGGTTGGACTGACGTGCATGAATAATTAGTACTGGCTTGTCTTCATGGTGATATTTTGGACTTATGTGAATGTTTTGCGTGAATGTTGTACTACCAGTGTTGGATCCATTGAACTTAGTTCTAATAATTGGTAGAACTGATGTAGTTTATATGACTGTGCCACGGCGTCGCATGCGTAGGCGAGTCCGTCACATCCGTGACCCCACTAACTATCTTAGGGGTGTGGCTCTGGGGTGCATTTCTGTTGGGGTGGAAACAGAATGACCGCACTGCGTGCGTTAGCGCGAGGCCGAGCCGGGGGGGGGGGAGGGGGGGTCGTGACCCCCCTCCCCCTCCCCCGGTGAGGCCGAGCCAGGAACGAGCCGGAGCAGGCGACGACGCGGCATGCCGCGGCGTCGCATGCGTAGGCGAGTCCATCACATCCGTGACCCCACTATCTATCTTAGGGGTGTGGCTCTGGGGTGCATTTCTGTTTGGGGGTGGAAACAGAATGACCAGCAACTCACCCAGTGGCATAGTCGTACTGATACATCTTTCTTGTTTGGACTTTTTCCCCATTATCTATCTTAGGGTTTTTAGGGTTTTGGGTGCATTTCTGTTTGGGGGTGGAAACAGAATGACCAGCACCTCACCCAGTGGCATAGTCGTACTGATACATCTTTCTTGTTTGGACTTTTTCCCCATTATCTATCTTAGGTGTGTGGCTCTGGGGTGGAAACAGAATGACCGCACTGCGTGCGTCAGCGTGAGGCCGAGCCGGGGTGGGAGGGGGGGGTCGTGACCCCCCTCCCCCTCCCCCGGCAAGGCCGAGCCAGGAACGAGCCGGAGCATGCGACGACACAGCGTGCCGCGGCGTCGCATGCGTAGGCGAGTCCGTCACATCCGTGACCCCACTATCTATCTTAGGGGTGTGGCTCTTGTTGGGGAACGTCGCATGGGAATTTTTTTTTTCCTACGCACACGCAAGATCTATCCATGGTGATGAGCATCTACGAGAGGGAGAGTGAATCTACATACCCTTGTAGATCGCTAAGCGAAAGCGTTAAGAAACGCGGTTGATGTAGTCGAACGTCTTCGCGATCCAAATCGCAAGTCGTCCCTCGATCCAACCACGATTTAGCGCCGAACGGACGGCACCTCCGCGTTCAACACACGTATGGCTTGATGACGCCTTCACCTCCTCGATCCAGCGAGCGATGGTGAAGTAGTGGATGAGTTCCGGCAGCACGACGGCGTGGTGATGGTGGTGAGGAACAATCTCTGCAGGGTTTCGCCAAGCACTACGGAGATTGTGACGGGAGGAACTAGAGGGTTAGGGTTGCCGGCACACGGCTTGGGAAATCTTGATGTATCCCGTGTGCTAGCCCTGCCCCTCTATTTATATGTTGAGCCCTGGGGTCTAAACTTGGAGAGAAAGCCTCCACAAGGTCGGTTTTGCCCGCACAAGGTCGGTTTGGCCCGCACGGAAAGAGTCCCACTCGGATTCCAGCAGTACCGTGTACAAGCGGTAGTACCGCTCATGAGCGGTAGTACCGCTTCACACAAGCGGTAGTACTGCTTACGCGGTAGTACTGCCTTACCAGCGGTAGTACCGCTTAAGGCAGCAGCAAAACTTCCTTTTGCACTTTCCAATACCTCGTGGGCTTTACCCCTTTGGTCCATATAAAGTGTTGCTGCACCCGAACACTTCGGTAAACATCCGGAACCCCTTCCGGTGAATTCCGGAACCCTTCCGGAGATCAAAACACTATTATCACATATATCAATCTTTACCTCCGGACTCTTCCGGAGATCCTCGTCATGTCCGGGATTTTATCCGGGACTCCGAACAACCTTCGGTCACCAACACAATAACTCAACTATACTAATCGTCACCAAACGTTAAGTGTGTAGACCCTGCGGGTTCGAGAACTATGTAGACATGACCGAGACACCTCTACGGTCAATAACCAATAGCGGGACCTGGATGCCCATATTGGTTCCTACATATTCTATGAAGATCTATATCGGTCGAACCTCTATGTCAAGGATTCAGTTAATCCCATATGCTGTTCCCTTTGTTCTTCGGTATGTTACTTGCCCGAGATTCGATCGTCGGTATCTCTATACCTAGTTCAATCTCGTTATCGGCAAGTCTCTTTACTCGGTCCGTAATACAAGATCTCGTGGCTAACACTTTAGTCACATTGCTTGCAAGGCTCATTGTGATGTTGTATTACCGAGTGGGCCCTGAGATACCTCTCCGTCACACGGAGTAACAAATTCCAGTCTTGATCCATGCCAACCCAAAAGACACCCTCGGAGATACCTGTAGAGCATCTTTATAGTCACCCAGTAACGTTGCGACGTTTGATACACACAAGGTATTCCTCCGGTGTCAGTGAGTTGCATGATCTCATGGTCATAGGAACAGATACTTGACATGAAGAAAACTATAGCAATAAACTGACACGATCATATGCTACGTTTATAGTTTGGGTCTTGTCCATCACATCATTCTCCTAATGATGTGATCCCGTTATCAAATGACATCTCATGTCCATGGCTAGGAAACCTTCACCATCTTTTGATCAACGAGCTAGTTAACTAGAGGCTTACTAGGGACACAGTGTTGTCTATGTACCCACACATGTATTTGAGTTTCCAATCAATACAATTATAGCATGGATAATAAACGATTATCATGAACAAGGAAATATAATAATAACCAATTTATTATTGCCTCTAGGGCATATTTCCAACAGTCTCCCACTTGCACTAGAGTCAATAATCTAGTTCACATCACTATGTGATTTACATTGTAATGAATCGAACACCCATGCAGTTCTGGTGTTGTTCATGTTTAGCCCTTGGAAGAGGTTTAGTCATCGGATCTGCAACATTCAGATCCGTGTGTACTTTGCAAATATTTATGTCGTCCTCCTTGATGTAATCGCGGATGGAATTGAAACGTCGCTTTATGTGTCTGGTCCTCTTGTGAAATCTTGGTTCCTTGGCTAGAGCAATGGCACCAGTATTATCACAAAACAGAGTCGTTGGGTTAAGCGCACTAGGCACTACTCCAAGATCTGTCATGAACTCCTTCATCCAGACACCTTCCTTCGCCGCCCCCGAAGCAGCGATGTACTCCGCTTCGCATGTAGAATCAGTTACCATGCTTTGCTTGGAACTGCACCAGCTAACCGCACCCCCATTAAGAATAAATACGTATCCGGTTTGCGACTTAGAGTCATCCGGATCAGTGTCAAAGCTTGCATCGACGTAACCTTTTACGACGAGCTCTTGATCACCTCCATAAACGAGAAACATGTCCTTAGTCCTTTTCAGGTACTTCAGGATATTCTTGACCGCCGTCCAGTGTTCCATTCCTGGATCACTTTGAAACCTTCCGACCATACTTATGGCAAGGCTGACATCGGGTCTTGTGCACAGCATTGCATACATGATAGAGCCTATGGCTGAAGCATAGGGGATGACACTCATCTTTTCTCTATCTTCTGCAGTCACTGGGCATTGAGTCTTACTCAACTTCACACCTTGCAAAACAGGCAAGAACCCCTTCTTGGACTGATCCATTTTGAACTTCTTCAAAATCTTATCAAGGTATGTGCTTTGTGAAAGTCCTATTAAATGTCTTGATCTATCTCTATAGATCTTGATGCCTAATATGAAAGCAGCTTCTCCTAGGTCCTTCATTGAAAAACTCTTGTTCAAATATTCCTTCACGCTTTCCAACATTTCTATATTGTTTCCAATCAGTAATATGTCATCCACATATAATATTAGAAACGCTATAGAGCTCCCACTCACTTTCTTGTAAATACAAGCTTCTCCGTAAACTTGTATAAACTCGAACGCTTTGATCACCTCATCAAAGCGAAGATTCCAACTCCGAGATGCTTGCACCAGTCCATAAATGGATCGCTGGAGTTTGCAAACTTTGTCAGCATTCTCTGGATCGACAAAACCTTCTGGTTGCATCATATACAACTCTTCCTTAAGGAAACCGTTAAGGAACGCTGTTTTGACATCCATCTGCCAAATTTCATAATCGAAAAAGGCAGCTATTGCTAACATGATTCTGACGGACTTAAGCATCGCTACGGGTGAGAAGGTCTCATCGTAGTCAACTCCTTGAACTTGTGAAAAGCCCTTTGCCACAAGTCGAGCTTTATAGACGGTGACATTATCGTCCGCGTCCGTCTTCCTCTTAAAGATCCATTTGTTCTGAATGGCCTTACGCCCTTCAGGTAATACTTCCAAAGTCCACACTTTGTTTTCATACATGGATCCCATCTCGGATTTCATGGCCTCTCACCACTTCTCGGAATCCGGGCCCATCATCGCTTCTCCATAGCTCGTAGGTTCATCGTTGTCCAACAACATGACCTCTAAGACAGGGTTGCCATACCACTCAGGAGCAGTACGCGTCCTTGTCGACCTACGAGGTTCGATAGCAACTTGATCCGAAGCTTTATGATCATCATCAACTTCCTCTTCAGCTGATGTAGGCTCTACAGAAACATCTTTCTGCGCTGCGCTACTCTCAGGTTGAAGTAAAGGTTCAACAACCTCATCAAGTTCTATCTTCCTCCCACTCAATTCTTTCGAGAGAAACTCTTTCTCAAGAAATGTTCCGTTTTTAGCGACAAACACTTTGCCTTCGGATCTGAGGTAGAAGGTATACCCAACTGTCTCTTTTGGGTATCCTATGAAGACGCATTTCTCCGCTTTGGGTTCCAGCTTTTCAGGCTGAAGCTTTTTGACATAAGCATCACATCCCCAAACTTTAAGAAACAACAGCTTTGGCTTCTTGCCAAACCAAAGTTCATATGGCGTTGTCTCAACGGATTTCGATGGTGTCCTATTTAAAGTGAATGCAGCTGTCTCTAATGCATAACCCCAAAACGATAGTGGCAAATCGGCAAGAGACATCATAGATCGCACCATATCCAATAAGGTTTGATTACGACGTTCGGACACACCATTACGCTGTGGTGTTCCAGGCGGTGTCAGTTGTGAAACAATTCCACATTGTCTTAAGTGACTGCCAAACTCATAACTCAGATATTCTCCTCCTCGATCAGATCGTAGGAATTTAATCTTCTTGTTACGATGATTCTCAACTTCACTCTGAAATTGTTTGAACTTTTCAAACGTTTCAGACTTGTGTTTCATTAAGTAAATATACCCATATCTACTTAAGTCATCAGTGAAGGTGAGAAAGTAACGATAACCACCGCGCGCCTCAATACTCATCGGACCGCACACATCAGTATGTATGATTTCCAACAAGTCACTTGCCCGTTCCATTGTTCCAGAGAACGACGTTTTAGTCATCTTGCCCATGAGGCATGGCTCGCATGTGTTAAGTGATTCAAAATCAAGTGACTCCAAAAGTCCATCAGCATGGAGCTTCCTCATGCGTTTTACGCCAATATGACCTAAACGGCAGTGCCACAAGAAAGTGGTATTATCATTATCAATTCTACATCTTTTGGCATCAATGTTATGAACATGTGTATCATTACTATCGAGATTCAATAAGAATAAACCCCTCACTTCGGGTGCATGACCATAAAAGATATTACTCATATAAATAGAACAACTATTATTCTCTGATTTAAATGAGTAACCGTCTCGCAATAAACAAGATCCAGATATAATGTTCATTCTTAACGCAGGCACTAAATAACAATTATTCAGGTTCATCACTAATCCCGATGGTAATTGAAGAGCGAGCGTGCCGACGGCGATCACATCAACCTTGGAACCATTTCCCACGCGCATCGTCACTTCATCCTTTGCCAGCCTCCGTCTATTCCGCAGTTCCTGTTTAGAGTTGCAAATGTGAGCAACCGCACCGGTATCAAATACCCAGGCACTACAACGAGAGTTGGTAAGGTACACATCAATAACATGTATATCATATATACCTTGTTTGTTGTTGGCCGCCTTCTTGTCAGCCAAATACTTGGGGCAGTTCCGCTTCCAGTGTCCAGTTCCCTTGCAATGAAAGCACACAGTTTCTGGTTTGGGTCCAGCCTTGGGTTTCTTCACGGGAGGAGCAACTGCTTTTCCACTCTTCTTGGAGTTACCCTTCTTACCCTTGCCATTTTTCTTGAAACTAGTGGTTTTATTGACCATCAACACTTGATGCTCCTTCTGAATTTCAGACTCAGCGACTTTCAGCATCGCAAACAGCTCGGCGACTGACTTGTTCATCCCGTGCATGTTATAGTTCAACACGAAGCTCTTGTAGCTAGGTGGCAATGATTGAAGAACTCTGTCAGTGATAGCCTCTAGCGGAAGGGGCATCCCTAATTCAGCCAGACGGGTGGAGTACCCAGACATTCTGAGTATGTGATCACTAACAGACCCGTTCTCCTCCATCTTGCAAGTATAGAACTTATCGGAGGTCTCATACCTCTCGATCCGGGCATTCTTCTGAAAGATAAACCTCAACTCCTGGAACATCTCATATGCTCCATGACGTTCAAAACGTCTTTGAAGTCCCGGTTCTAAGCCATAAAAAATTGCACATTGAACTATTGAGTAATCTTCAGAGCGAGCCTGCCAGGCGTTCACAACGTCTAGAGACTCAACTGGAGCGGGTGGATCACCAAGCGGTGCATCAAGGACATAAGCCTTCTGGGAAGCCGTAAGGATAATCCTTAGATTACGGGCCCAGTCCACAAAGTTACTTCCATCATCTTTCAACTTAGTTTTCTCTAGGAACGCATTAAAATTCAGGGGTGCTACTGCGCGAGCCATGATCTACAACATAAATATAGCAAAGACAACTTAGACTATTGTTCAAGATAATGAGTTTAGTTAATCATATTACTTAAAAAACTCCCACTCAAATTGACATCCCTCCGGTCATTCGAGTGTCACATGATCCAAATCCACCAACTCAAGTCCGATCATCACGTGAGTTGAGGTGGTTTCAATGGTGAACATCTTCATGTTGATCATATCTACTATATGACTCATGTTCGACCTTTCGGTCTCTTGTGTTCCGAGGCCATGTCTGTACATGCTAGGCTCGTCAAGTTTAACCCGAGTGTTCCGCACATGCAACACTGGCTTGCACCCGTTGTATGCGAACGTAGAGTCTATCACACCCGATCATCACGTGGTGTCTCGAAACGACGAACTTTCGCAACGGTGCACACTCAGGGAGAACACAATTTTATCTTGAAATTTCAGTGAGGGATCACCTTATAATGCTACCGTCGTCCTAAGAAAAATAAGATGCATAAAAGGATTAACATCACATGCAAATCATAAGTGACATGATATGGCCATGAACTTGTGCTTTTGATCTCCATCTCCAAAGCACCGGCATGATCTCCATCGTCACCGGCATGACACCATGATATCCATCATCTTGATCTCCATCAACGTGTCGCCATGAGGTTGTCGCGCCGACTGTTGCTTCCACGACTATTGCTAACTCATAGCGATAAAGTAAAGCAAAACGGCGAAAATAATTAAAGATAACTCTATGGTTCCTGCCAGTTGCCGTACTCATCGACATGCAAGTCGTGATATTCTATACAACACATGATCATCTCATACATCACATATATCTCATCATGTAATTGGCCATATCACATCACAACATACCCTGCAAAAAGAAGTTAGACGTCCTCTAATTGTTGTTGCAATTTTTACGTGGCTGCTACGGGTATCTAGCAAGAACAATTCTTACCTACGCAAAAACCACAACGGTGATACAAAAATTGCTTTTCAACCTTCTCAAGGACCGCCTTTGTCAAATCCGATCCGACTAAAGTAGGAGAGACAGACACCCGCCAGCCATCTTTATGCAACGAAGTTACATGTCAGTTGTTGGAACCGGTCTCTCGTAAGAGTACGAGTAATGTTGGTCCGAGCCGCTTCATCCCACAATACCGCCGAAACAAGAAAAGACCAAGGGAGGAAGCAATCTGAATATCAACGCCCACAAACTCCTTTGTGTTCTACTCGAGATCTCATCTACACATAGACCTAGCTCTGATGCCACTGTTGGGGAACGTCGCATGGGAAACAAAAATTTTCCTACGCACACGCAAGATCTATCCATGGTGATGAGCATCTACGAGAGGGAGAGTGAATCTACATACCCTTGTAGATCGCTAAGCGGAAGCGTTAAGAAACGCGGTTGATGTAGTCGAACGTCTTCGTGATCCAAATCGCAAGTCGTCCCTCGATCCAAACACGATCTAGCGCCGAACGGACGGCACCTCCGCGTTCAACACACGTACGGCTTGATGACGCCTTCACCTCCTCGATCCAGCGAGCGATGGTGAAGTAGTGGATGAGTTCCGGCAGCATGACGGCGTGGTGATGGTGGTGAGGAACAATCTCTGCAGGGCTTCGCCAAGCACTACGGAGATTTTGACGGGAGGAACTAGAGGGTTAGGGTTGCCGACACACGGCTTGGGAAATTTTGATGTATCCCGTGTGCTAGCCCTGCCCCTCTATTTATATGTTGAGCCCTGGGTCTAAACTTGGAGAGAAAGCCTCCACAAGGTCGGTTTTGCCCGCACAAGGTCGGTTTGGCCCGCACGGAAAGAGTCCCACTCGGATTCCAGCAGTACCGTGTACAAGCGGTAGTACCGCTCATGAGCGGTAGTACCGCTTGAACGGTAGTACCGCTTCACACAAGCGGTAGTACCGCTTACGCGGTAGTACTGCCTTACCAGCGGTAGTACCGCTTAAGGCAGCAGCAAAACTTCCTTTTGCACTTTCCAATACCTCGTGGGCTTTACCCCTTTGGTCCATATAAAGTGCTGCTGCACCCGAACACTTCGGTAAACATCCGGAACCCCTTCTAGTGAATTCCGGAACCCTTCCGGAGATCAAAACACTATTATCACATATATCAATCTTTACCTCCGGACTCTTCCGGAGATCCTCGTCATGTCCGGGATTTTATCCGGGACTCCGAACAACCTTCGGTCACCAACACAATAACTCAACTATACTAATCGTCACCAAACGTTAAGTGTGTAGACCCTGCGGGTTCGAGAACTATGTAGACATGACCAAGACACCTCTACGGTCAATAACCAATAGCGGGACCTGGATGCCCATATTGGTTCCTACATATTCTATGAAGATCTATATCGGTCGAACCTCTATGTCAAGGATTCAGTTAATCCCGTATGCTGTTCCCTTTGTTCTTCGGTATGTTACTTGCCCGAGATTCGATCGTCGGTATCTCTATACCTAGTTCAATCTCGTTATCGGCAAGTCTCTTTACTCGGTCCGTAATACAAGATCTCGTGGCTAACACTTTAGTCACATTGCTTGCAAGGCTCATTGTGATGTTGTATTACCGAGTGGGCCCTGAGATACCTCTCCGTCACACGGAGTAACAAATTCCAGTCTTGATCCATGCCAACCCAAAAGACACCCTCGGAGATACCTGTAGAGCATCTTTATAGTCACCCAGTAACGTTGCGACGTTTGATACACACAAGGTATTCCTCCGGTGTCAGTGAGTTGCATGATCTCATGGTCATAGGAACAGATACTTGACATGCAGAAAACTATAGCAATAAACTGACACGATCATATGCTACGTTTATAGTTTGGGTCTTGTCCATCACATCATTCTCCTAATGATGTGATCCCGTTATCAAATGACATCTCATGTCCATGGCTAGGAAACCTTCACCATCTTTTGATCAACGAGCTAGTTAACTAGAGGCTTACTAGGGACACACTGTTGTCTATGTACCCACACATGTATTTGAGTTTCCAATCAATACAATTATAGCATGGATAATAAACGATTATCATGAACAAGGAAATATAATAATAACCAATTTATTATTGCCTCTAGGGCATATTTCCAACAGCTCTGGGGTGCATTTCTGTTTTGGGGGTGGAAACAGAATGACCAGCACCTCACCCAGTGGCATAGTCGTACTGATACATCTTTCTTGTTTGGACTTTTTCCCCATTATCTATCTTAGGGTGTGGCTCTGGGGTGCATTTCTGTTGGGGTGGAAACAGAATGACCGCACTGCGTGCGTTAGCGCGAGGCCGAGCCGGGGGGAGGGGGGGTCGTGACCCCCTCCCCCTACCCCGGCGAGGCCGAGCCAGGAACGAGCCGGAGCAGGCAACGACGCGGCGTGCCGCGGCGTCGCATGCGTAGGCGAGTCCGTCACATCCGTGACGCCACTATCTATCTTAGGGGTGTGGCTCTGGGGTGCATTTCTGTTTGGGGATGGAAACAGAATGACCAGCACCTCACCCAGTGGCATAGTCGTACTGATACATCTTTCTTGTTTGGACTTTTTCCCCATTATCTATCTTAGGGGTTTTAGGGTTTTGGGTGCATTTCTGTTTGGGGGTGGAAATAGAATGACCAGTACCTCACCCAGTGGCATAGTCGTACTGATACATCTTTCTTGTTTGGACTTTTTCCCCATTATCTCTCTTAGGTGTGTGGTTCTGGGGTGGAAACAGAATGACCGCACTGCGTGCGTTAGCGTGAGGCCAAGCCGGGAGGGGGGGTCATGACCCCCCTCCCCCTCCCCCGGCGAGGCCGAGCCAGGAACGAGCCGGAGCAGGTGACGACGCGGCGTGCCGCGGCGTCGCATGCGTAGCCGAGTCCGTCACATCCGTGACCCCACTATCTATCTTAGGGGTGTGGCTCTGGGGTGCATTTCTGTTTGGGGGTGGAAACAGAATGACCAGCACCTCACCCAGTGGCATAGTCGTACTGATACATCTTTCTTGTTTGGACTTTTTCCCCATTATCTATCTTAGGGTTTTTAGGGTTTAGGGTGCATTTCTGTTTGGGGGTGGAAACAGAATGACCGCACTGCGTGCATTAGCGCGAGGCCGAGCCGGGGGGGGGGGGAGGGGGGGTCGTGACCCCCCTCCCCCTCCCCCAGCGAGACCGAGCCAGGAACGAGCTGGAGCAGGCGACGACATGGCGTGCCGCGGCGTCGCATGCGTAGGCGAGTCCATCACATCCGTGACCCCACTATCTATCTTAGGGGTGTGGCTCTGGGGTGCATTTCTGTTTGGGGGTGGAAACAGAATGACCAGCACCTCACCCAGTGGCATAGTCGTACTGATACATCTTTCTTGTTTGGACTTTTTCCCCATTATCTATCTTAGGGTTTTTAGGGTTTAGGGTGCATTTCTGTTTGGGGGCGGAAACAGAATGACCGCACTGCATGCGTTAGCGTGAGGCTGAGCCGGGGGCACGACCCCCCTCCCCCTCCCCCGGCGAGGCCGAGCCAGGAACGAGCCGGAGCAGGCGATGACGCGGCGTGCCGCGGTGTCGCATGCGTAGGCGAGTCCGTCACATCCGTGACCCCACTATCTATTTTTTAGTCCGTGACATGCGTAACCAGCACCGCACCCAGTGTCATTGTTGTACTTGCACA
Source organism: Elymus sibiricus (assembly GCA_039707655.1). Taxonomy (NCBI): domain Eukaryota; kingdom Viridiplantae; phylum Streptophyta; class Magnoliopsida; order Poales; family Poaceae; genus Elymus; species Elymus sibiricus. The sequence continues at coordinate 339,779,229 of CM077663.1, forward strand.
TTTTTCTTGTTTGTACTTTTGCTACATTATCTATTTTAGTCAGAACATGCGCCGATGCGGTGTGCCGTGCGAAATAATGAGTGAGCTGGATCAAGTGAGACTATTTTTGCGTTGTGATTGATAATGTATTCTCATTTTGTTGACTGAGGTTTAGCCCACTTCCAATTTAATTGCGAATCATTTTTTATTTTGGTATTAACTTTGTTTAAATTTTGAGAAAAAATTTATTTTTTGTTGAATAGTGTATTTAATGAATTTAATTGTACCTTTGTTGTATCATTATTTGAACTGACTAACATTAATGTTAATTTATTTTTCGCACTAACTCTTTTTTTTGAACTAACTGCTTTGAGATTGTGGGCCTTGTGTATTTTTTTAACCCACTATCGTGGGCGAGAGCCTTTTCTGTAAGTGCGGATATAAACTCCCCTGCCCACAGCCCACCCCGTGGGGAAGTTAGACAAACTGTTGCGTTTTCGTTCCCCTCCTCTGGTCTTTCTCCCAAGCAGAGCGTCTTCTCCAGTGTCGGCGAAGCGTCGGCCTGCGACTCTAAGTAGAGAAGAAGATTTCTAGGAGAGTTGTCTCCCCTCCTTTCGTCTCCCCTCCTATCCCCTTCCCTCTGGTCGTCCTGGCTACTAATAATTTTGCTCGCGTCCCGATTTGCTAGGTTTTTTCGAGGGGAAGCTCCAGTTCCCGTCGCTCACCAGCCTCCTCGCCGGCGGCGTGGCCGTCTATGAGGGCGAGAAGTGGGTCAAGCACTGGAGGATCCTCAACCGCGGGTTGCACACAGAGAAGCTCGAGGTAATTTCCCCCTCCTCTCCGCTCCCATCCTCTCCTACCCAATTTTTCTGTGGTTAGTGTCCGATCTAGCAAGTTCAATGTGAACCCTAACTTTGCGCATGTCTCTTTCAGGTCTTGGTCGACACGTTTGTGTTTTACAGATCTTGATGGGTGGCTCACCTAGGCAGAAGAATTTGGACGGAGGTAATTTCTTATATCAGATCTGGTCCAGGATAAGTTTTTCGTTCAATGTTTCAAAACTGTTGCTTGATGTGTACTGATCTTATGGATGGTTTTAGTACTGACTACCATCTGCTGGCTGAACTGGTTATGTCTTATTGGTAGTTACAACTTGTATGCATTTTCTAGTACTGAACATCTTGAACATCTTGTACTGATTATTTAGATGTGTTTTGATGGTGTGGATCTTATTCAGTACTTCAATGAGAAGTTTTAGTATTGACTACCATCTACTCTTTGAACTGGTAGTTGTACATATTGAAGTGGCAGTTGTTTTGTCATAGTTTTTTGTGTGTTCCTGGTCTTGTACATGAACTGACATTATGTCATGTTTGTGCACTAAAAGGGCTGGTGTGTTTGAACTGAGTGCTTGTTCTTCCTTATTGCAAAATGGTGTTTCTTTGCCGACTATTATGTTGTTGCTGATGTTGGAGTGCCAGTACCTCCTAAATCTGACAAATCAGACCCCCTTCAAGATCTTGCGAATGCTATTTTTGAGAAACCCAATGCTCTAGAAGATCTTGCGAGTGTTGCTGGTGTTTCTCTTTTGATTTCTCTATATAATTAGTGTGTTTTTTCATAAATGATTTTGAATTAGCTTAATTTATCATTTTGTGTGTGTGTGTTGCCATGCATTTTATTTTGTTGCTTCTTTGTTGTTTATTGTATTATTTTGTGTGTGCTTATGTTTTTGTTATATGCAATTAATGATAGCCAGGCAGTCGATGAGGCAATTAATGATGTTGTCAAAGACATTAAGGATATGAATTTTGAAGATGGTGATGGAAGCTTGCAGTTGTCTGAGACTCAGTCTCAGAGTGTTGATGGTACTGAGCCTGTTACGCAGGCTGAGGATGTTGAACCGCAACTTCAGTTGGAGGATGAAAGGAAAAGAAAGAAGTTGAATGATCATGCAATGAAACAGGAGTTGTTACGGTGTCAAAAGGCAGCTTTGGTGCATCCCCGTGCTGACGATGTTGTGCTACCTGAACCTGAGGCAGTGGCTCTCAAGGTCAGAAAAACTGTTTTGAAGAGGAAGTTGAAAGCTGTAATTGCTGTTGGCATGCAGAGGCGTAGCCCGCGTGTGAAAGCTGCTCTAGATACTACTACTAACAAAGCTGATGTTGTTAGTGATGCTGTCAATATTGGTGCAAGCACACTCGGTGGTTCTCCTGTTCGCCGTAGCCTGCGAGTTTTGGTATATAACAAGCCTTCTGCATCTCCTCTCCCCGAGCGTTGCTCACTGAAGGAAAATAAGAAGCGCAAAGTTCCTCCTGCAAAGGTGAACAAAGGTGTGAAGAAGCGTGCCCGTGTTGAGGCTGAGGATCCTGAATTTGATGTAGAGGAGCTTGAAGTTAATTCTGAAGATGAAGAGGCGATGGTATATGTTCTTTTCTTCTGTGTAGTTTTTTTACTTTGCTAGTTAGTATCACTTTTTTATATGTCTGAACTAGTTTAGCTAGTAAATGTGTTAATGTTGGGAACCAGTTTGTTTATTAGTGGTTGTGCTTTCTGGTTATATATGTCTATTAGCATTTGGTTTGGCTCTTCTTATGGTACTCACATGATTCTGGTTTGGTAAATGTGTTGTGTACTTTATGTGGTTTATTAGTTGAACTTATAGTATTGTTTTGGTTATTGCTTTTTATATTTAGTTACCTAAATGTTTCCTTATTTTGTTTCCTTTTTAGCCTGTTAATGTTAGGAGTCCAGTGAAGTTGGCAAGAGGTAAAAAGGATAGCATTGCTGTTGATGAAGGAGATTTGCAGAAATTGAATATAACTGTGCGATGTTCGCTGAAGGAGATAGTTACTTGTGCTCGAATTCTGAAGGAACATCATGTCGCCAGAGTTCATAAGGCTGGTTTTGGTTCTATCTTCGATTGGAAGGTGGAGGCTAACATTTCACGTCCTCTAATGGGAGTTTTGTATCTGAAGATAGATCCTGATACCATGACTCTTGACATGGGTGAGGCAAATAAGAGGCTACGCATCACTAGCGATGGCATACAACAGCTCTTTGGGTTCCCTCGTGGCAGTCGTTCTGCACCAAGGCCGTCTGAGGATGGCTACGACGATGCTCTAATGAGGTTAAGATCAGAGCTTGGCATCAGCAGGAGCCAGGATATCAAGACCAAGGATTTGAGGGATAAGCTTAGGGTCCTTGTCAATGATCCTGCTAAAGATGATTTAGCTCTGCGGGTTTTCTTCATTATTGTATTCATGAAAGTTGTTTTGCCTAGTGCGGCCACTCGTGTTTCGAGAGAGGCAGCAATGTTTGAGCACCTCGTCATCGAGGACATGGCTAATATGGATTATTGCCAGCTGATGGTTGATGAGCTTAGGAGGGCTGTCGTTAGATACCAAAATGGTGTTACCCTTGGGAAGGCAATCACGGGCTGTACTATAGGGCATGTACTAATGTATCTTGACTGCCTCATCCGTGGCAAGGTAGCAGAAGTGGATATGTGAGTTCCCCGTCTATGTTTCATGGATCACAAGAAGCTCTCTGATCTTGCAGACGCAGATCTTATAAAAAAAGGCAATGCAGACCCTCGGACTTGGTTGTATGGGAAGCTTCCGGTGAGCTTTGTTTCTATCCTTGAGTTTATAGTAATCTTTTTAGTTGATTTGAGTCTTAGTTTTCTTGTTTTCAGTACTGATGGGTCATTTGTGGTTGTACTGATGTTTTTTTCTTTTCATTGTATTAATTTGTGCACCTATTAAGTTTGTACTGGCAGTCATATTTTGTTAGTACTGACTCAATTAAAAGTTTATCTTGAATCATGTTTTTTCAGTACTGATGGGTCATTTGTGGTTGTACTGATGTTTTTTCTTTTCATTGTATTAATTTGTGCACCTATTAAGTTTGTACTGGCAGTCATATTTTGGTAGTACTGACTCAATTAAAAGTTTATCTTGAATCATGTTTTTTCAGTACTGATGGGTCATTTGTGGTTGTACTGATGTTTTTTCTTTTCATTTTATTAATTTGTGCACCTATTAAGTTTGTACTGGCAGTCATATTTTGTTAGTACTGACTCAATTAAAAGTTTATCTTGAATCATGTTTTTTCAGTACTGATGGGTCATTTGTGGTTGTACTGATGTTTTTTCTTTTCATTGTATTAATTTGTGCACCTATTAAGTTTGTACTGGCAGTCATATTTTGTTAGTACTGACTCAATTAAAAGTTTATCTTGAATCATGTTTTTTCAGTACTGATGGGTCATTTGTGGTTGTACTGATGTTTTTTCTTTTCATTGTATTAATTTGTGCACCTATTAAGTTTGTACTCGCAATCATATTTTGTTACTACCGACTCAATTAAAAGTTTATCTTGAATCATGTTTTTTTAATGTGAGTTGGATTCATTTCTTACCTTTTTTTTTCTTGTTTCACAGTGGAAAACCCAGGATGAAGTGTTTTTTTTTCGTGTTTATAAACGCCCAGTTCTGGAGATGCCTTCTCAAGCTCCCAGGATTTCATCTTTCCGGAATGAGTTGACAGATGGTCGCCGTACTGATGGTGCTTTTGATCTTCCTCCTGTCCCTAATAAATCTAGTACCTCCTACAAGCCTGCTTTTGGTATTGATGTGGCAGTTTCTGCGTTGGAGCGTGTTGAGCACATTTTTCTTAATGTGACTTCTGCACTGGATAAAGTGCCAACTATAGCTGAGCGTCTGAGTCGTATTGATGGCATCCTTCCTAAGGGTCATCAATTTAATGCTGACGAATCATTGGATTATATTGAGATGGAGAGACTTTTAATTAGTGAAATGCGTGATGGTGCTGCTCAACTAGTCCAGAGCTCGGCACGCTTGTTGAGCACTGTCAAGCGTTTCAAAACCATTCAAGACTCTCGCTGCAACACATATGAAAAAGGTGATGATCTTGTGCTGAAGCAGATGGAGGAGAATGAGGCTGCTGCCCGCAGGACAGAAGTTGATACTGAGGCTAATAATTTGTCTAGAGATAATAGGAATGATGTTGATTTGGAGGCCCCAGTTCTTGAGGTGACTCAGTTTATTTTTTGTTTTTTGTTTTTTTAAGATGTTGTTCTGATATGCATACTGTAGTTGAACTTTGTTAACCTGCTTTGATTTTGCTTGTTTCAAAGTTGGTCCTTTTTTCTTGCAGTAGCTCATGAATGGTTTATGCTCTATTATTTTTATTTCTCTGATGCAGGAGACAACTGGTGGTGTTGATGCTGGTGCTGATGAGAGAGGAGTCAACAATGTATCTGCTGATAAGAGCAAGGTCGGTTGTTCTTTTTACTGTTTACAAACGGCTTTCTAATTTTTCCATGCGTGCATCCGTGCCTTACTTTTGGGTTGGTTGTTAATAGCACTGTTGTTTTTTTGCTTTATTATTTATCAATCAGGATCCTGTTGATGCTGGTAAGGCTCATTCGCCCACCGTTGATGTTCCTGTGAATAAGGATCTTGTTGATAGTGGTGAGGCTCATTCTCCCACCGTTGATGTTCCTGTGAATAAGGATCCTGTCGATGGTGACGTTGCTTCTGTTGATGCGAAGGTTCGTTTTATGTACTTGCATGTTTTGTGCAGGTTTTCCTTTGTGTCCTTTTATGGTTGTTAGTTTTGCACACTAACTATAGTATCTGAAATTTTCCACTCAGATGCCTGATGTTGAACAAGACGTTAATGTTGCTGGTGTCGGTGGCAAGGTTGCTGACGAGGATGTTGCTGCTGCTAGTGTGCTTGGTTGTAAATCTTCTGGTATTGGCAGTGATGCAAATGACAATGTATCTGATTCTGAGGAGTTGCCTCCTGAGAATTTTCCGCCTGGAGGGCTTGACTATGGTGACGCATTGGAAGATGCCGGGGTGTCTAGCACAGAAGATGTATTGTCTGAAGATGATGAGATGATTGTGTCTATTTCTTCTGACCCCTTGACTGATGAGGCTATTCTGACGTCTCAGGATTTTTTATCGTCAAACCCTGAAAGTGCAGGCAAGATTTTGTCGTCACAGGATTTTGTGTCGTCAAACCCTGAAAGTTCAAGCAAGTTGGCGTCTTCAGATGTTTCTCGGTCGTCTAATACTGAGAGTGCAGGCAAGAAACTGTGATAGCGATAGTATTTGTCTGTCATTTCTTTTTATTGTACTTCTCATCTTTGGTTGTGTGGCCTTGTGGCCTTGTAGTGTTTGAACTGATTGTTCGTTTTCCTTTTATGTGTAATCAGACGGTGCTAATGCTGCTAAGGTTGATGCTTTTTTCTTCACTGTTACGACGTTGCGCACGAACCGTAAGAAACAGTTAGTGTGGCTTTTTTGTGTTGTGACTATGGCTGTATCATTTCCATATTTTACTTTCAGTTTTCTCCTTGTATTCTTGTTGTCATTGCAGTAGTTTTAATTCCTTGCACCATCTGTTTGCCTCAGTGAACTTCCAATGTTTTGAAATGAAGAATGTGATGCTAAAATTGAACATGTTGCTGAAGCTTTCAAACTTGAAGGCATGCTCAACTCTAATGCTGCTGATGTTGTTCTATATTCTCTACGTGAAAAGTACCGGGGCACCGACAGGTTGATTGTTCCCAGATGGGTAACAGTGAGTATTGCGATATTTATCTATTTACTTTTTTTAATTTTTTTGTGTACAGTGCTGGTTTTAGATTTGATTGGTTTCTTGTCAATTTATTAATAGACATTTGTGATTTGTGCAACATACCAAGATCCTTAATGGAGATACTGCTGGCAATGTGCGGCAGTGGTTCTTAAAGTCAGTGTCTGATGGGATTGACTTTGTATGTGACTCATCCTTTCCATATTCTTACTGTACTCATGAAATCAAATGTGCTCTTATTATTTAAATGTGTACTTATTGTACTAATGAACTGGAACTGAAACGATTTTTTTCAAATTTTACATGGTGAAAATAATGTTAGCACTGGTGTGTTTGTTCATTTAGGACTTATGATTTTGTAAATGTTAGCACTGATGAGTTTCTTGTTGCGTATTTTGTTTATTGTTTCAAAGCTGAGTAATAGTTTATTTTAGACTTATTGAGTTCATTTTATTCTGTGCTTGTTTTTGTCAGCTTCTTTTCCCTACTTTTCATCCGCCGCTCAAAGACCGTGACATGAAATCTGGTGAAGCAGTTGGCCACTGGTGCCTGGTTGTTCTGAATTTGAAGTTTCGTCGTTTCGAGTGCCTTTGATGACCCACAAGTATAGGGGATCTATCGTAGTCCTTTCGATAAGTAAGAGTGTCGAACCCAACGAGGAGCAGAAGGAAATGACAAGCGGTTTTCAGTAAGGTATTCTCTGCAAGCACTGAAATTATCGGTAACAGATAGTTTTGTGATAAGATAATTCGTAACGGGTAACAAGTAATAAATGTAGCAAAGGTGCAGCAAGGTGGCCCAATCCTTTTTGTACCAAAGGACAAGCCTGGACAAACTCTTATATAAAGCAAAGCGCTCCCGAGGACACATGGGAATTTCTGTCAAGCTAGTTTTCATCATGCTCATATGATTCGCGTTCGTTACTTTGATAATTTGATATGTGGGTGGACCGGTGCTTGGGTGCTGCCCTTACTTGGACAAGCCTCCCACTTATGATTAACCTCTCTCGCAAGCATCCGCAACTAGGAAAGAAGAATTAAGATAAATCTAACCATAGCATGAAACATATGGATCCAAATCAGCCCCTTACGAAGCAACGCATAAACTAGGGTTTAAGCTTCTGTCACTCTAGCAACCCATCATCTACTTATTACTTCCCAATGCCTTCCCCTAGGCCCAAATAATGGTGAAGTGTCATGTAGTCGACGTTCACATAACACCACTAGAGGAGGGACAACATACATCTCATCAAAATATCGAACGAATACCAAATTCACATGATTACTTATAACAAGACTTATCCCATGTCCTCAGGAACAAACGTAACTACTCACAAAGCATATTAATGTTCATAATCAGAGGAGTATTAATTATCATTAAGGATCTGAACATATGATCTTCCACCAAGTAAACCAACTAGCATCAACTACAAGGAGTAATCAACACTACTAGCAACCCATAGGTACCAATCTGAGGTTTTGAGACAAAGATCGGATACAAGAGATGAACTAGGGTTTGGAGAGGAGACGGTGCTGGTGAAGATGTTGATGGAGATTGACCCCCTCTCGATGAGAGGATCGCTGGTGATGACGATGGCTTCGATTTCCCCCTCCGGGAGGGAAGTTTCCCCGGCAGAACAGCTCCGCCGGAGCCCTAGATTGGTTCTGCCCAAGTTCCGCCTCGAGACGGCGGCGCTTCATCCCGAAAGCTCTCTTATGATTTTTTCCAGGTCAAAACCCTCCATATAGCAGAAGATGGGCACCGGAGGGCTGCCAGGGGGCCCGTAAGCCACAGGGGCGCACCCTGGGGGGTCGGGCGCCCCCCCAGGCTTGTGGCCTCCTGGTGGGTCCCCTCTGGTATTTCTTTCGCCCAATATTTTTTATATAATCCAAAATAATTCTCCGTAACTTTTCAGGACTTTTGGAGTTGTGCAGAATAGGTCTCTCATATTTGCTCCTTTTCCAGTCCAGAATTCCAACTGCTGGCATTCTCCCTCTTCATGTAAACCTTGTAAAATAAGAGAGAAAAGGCATACGTATTGTACCATAATGTGTAATAACAGTCCATAATGCAATAAATATCAATATAAAAGCATGATGCAAAATGGACGTATCAACTCCCCCAAGCTTAGACCTCGCTTGTCCTCAAGCGAAAGCTGAGATCGATAAATATGTCCACATGTTTAGAGATAGAGGTGTCGATAAAATAAAATACGGACATGAGAGCTTCATGATCATCTTAAGAACAGCAATACTTATTGATATATAATTTCTTATACTAGAGTAACAATTCATTCACAAGGTAAAGTATGAATCAAGAACTCTATTGAGAACCAACAAACTATGATCTCAGTCATTGAAGCAATTGCAATTTATCATAACATCGGAAAGAGTCAATATAAGAGCTTGTAAAGCAAATCCACATACTCAATCATATTTTAGTCTTTCATAATTGCTAACACTCACACGGTACTTATGAGGTCAAAGCTTCAATTGGACACAGAGAAAGATAGGGGCTTATAGTTTTGCCTCCCAACTATTTACCTCAAGGGTAATATCAATAGAAATAACTCATGATCACCCACATCCGAGGGGATATATGTGTCTAGATCATTCCCCAACACATGATGCTTGCCAAGAGAGAAAGGCGAAATATAGGAAGTGGTGAAGATCACCATGACTCTTGCATAAAGGTAAGTACTAGAAAGTGAAAGTAACAGATAGGCCCTTCGCAGAGGGAAGCAGAGGTTGTCATGCGCTTTTATAGTTGGATGCACAATCTCTTAATGCAAAAGAACGTCACTTTATATTGCCGCTTGTGATAAAGAACTTTATTATGCAGTCTGTCGCTTTTATTTCTTCCATATCACAGGTTCGTATAAAGTTTATTTTCCTCACACTAATAGATCATACATATTTAGAGAGCAATTTTTTATTGCTTGCACCGATGACAACTTACTTGAAGGATCTTACTCAATCCATAGGTTGGTATGGTGGTCTCTCATGGAAAAACTGGGTTGAGGGTGTTTGGATGCACAAGTAGTATCTCTACTTGGTGCGGAAGTTTTGGCTGATATGGGGTGGAAGCAAGCATCACATGTTAAAGGATCTATAACCATATAACTTCTATTCAGAAATAAGCAAACATAACCCATTATGTTGTCTTCCTTGTCCAACATCAACTTCTTAGCATATAATATTTTAATGAGTGCTCACAATCATAAAAGATGTCCAAGATAATATATTTATATGTGAACCTCTCTTTCTTTATTACTTCCTTTTAATTGCAACAATGACCAATCGCTATGTTTGTCAACTCACAACAAATTTCAATCGACATACTTCTTATATGTGAAGTCATCACTCCCCATAAGATCATCATATATACTCTTTGCTTTTATTCTATTCTTCTTTTTATTTCTTTTTCTCAAGATCATAGCAAGCAAGCAAAGCCCTCAGCTCAAAACTACTTTTTATTATATAACTCTCGGACTCGATTACATAGGGGGAACATAAAGCAAAACTCAAAGCTAGATCACACTAAAAACTTTATTCTACTAGATCAAGATATAACCAAAAGGATCGAACTGAGAAAAACGATAAAAGTAAAAGATGTGATGGTGATACGATACCGGGGCACCTCCCCCAAGCTTGGCACAAGCCAAGGGGAGTGCCCGTACCCATGTGTTTAGTTGTCTTTCTTCGGAGGTGGTGATGATGGAGAAGGATCTTTAAGCTTGTTCAGTTTCCTCTTAAGCATAAAATTCTGTTCCCTCAGATCGTCAACTTCCTGCTCGAGCTTCAATATCCTTTGACATAATTCTTGCTTGCTCTCCTGCAGAAAACGAGAAGGGGTAAATAGAACTTTGGGTTTTCTCCTTGTGTTTGGGAGGCTCGATTTCCTGAACTCCACGTGCATATCTCCTGGTTGAGGCAGTAGGATCTCTTCTTCATCCGAGCTTTCTTCCTCATACTTGTCTTCTTGTTCCTCCTCCGAGAACAATCCATAAGGATCTAAGTCCCCATAGAGCTTGGGATTGGCAAGATAATGCGATACATAGCTCTCCCCATCGGAATCTTGGGACGACATATTGCTCTAAATCTGCTGCAGAAACAACTCAAAACGAAAACAGGAGGTATTGTCATGATACGAAGGTCCAAACCTTCGGGAGATTATATAATGAATTTTTACCGACCTAAAGGAGTATACCACCAGAAAACGGAGTCCGGATGGCACACGGGGTGGCCACAAGCCACAGGGGCGCGCCTAGGGGGGTAGGGCGTGCCCCCTGGCTTGTCGCCTCCTCGTGCACTTTTCGGACTACTTTAAATTTTCCTAATTTATTAAATATTCCAAAACGGAGAAAAATTGCTATTGGAAAAGTTTTGGAGTCGGTTTGCTTACCGTACCACATACCTATTCCTTTTCGGAGTCTGAAATGTTCTGGTAGGCCGTAGGTCTCCCTAATGTACTCCTCCGGAGTTATGGTATTGATAATATTGGTTTCAACATTTATGGGAGTACCTGAGATATAATGTTTGATTCTTTGCCCGTTTACCACCTTTGGGTTAGTGCCTTCGGCGTTGTTGATCTTGATGGCACCGGAACGATATACTTCCTCGACAATGTAAGGCCCTTCCCATTTAGAGAGAAGTTTTCCTGCAAAAAATCTTAAACGAGAATTGTATAGCAAGACATGGTCACCTACATTGAATTCACGCTTTTGTATCCTTTTATCATGCCATCTCTTAACCTTTTATTTAAACAACTTGGCATTCTCATAGGCCTAGGTTCTCCATTCATCAAGTGAGCTAATGTCAAATAACCTCTTGTCACCAGCAAGTTTGAAATCATAGTTGAGCTCTTTAATTGCCCAATAAGCTTTATGTTCTAGTTCAAGAGGTAAGTGACATGCTTTACCATAAACCATTTTATACGGAGACAGACCCATAGGGTTTTTGTAAGCAGTTCTATAAGCCCATAATGCATCATCAAGTTTCTTAGACCAATTCTTTCTAGATCTATTAACTGTCTTTTGCAAGATCAATTTAGTTTCTCTATTGCTTAATTCTACTTGACCACTAGACTGAGGATGATATGGAGATGCAATTCTATGATTAACATCATACTTAGCAAGCAATTTACGGAAAGCACCATGAATAAAGTGTGAACCACCATCAGTCATTAAATATCTAGGGACTCCAAATCTAGGGAAAATAACTTCTTTAAGCATTTTAATAGAAGTGTTATGATCAGCACTACTAGTTGGAATAGCTTCTACCCACGTAGTAACATAATCAACAACAACTAGAATATGGGTATACCCGTTGGACTTTGGAAAAGGTCCCATATAATCAAAACCCCAAACATCAAATGGTTCAATAACAAGTGAGTAATTCATAGGCATTTCATGACGTCTACTAATATTACCAATTCTTTGACATTCATCACAAGACAAGACAAACTTACGAGCATCCTTGAAGAGAGTAGGCCAATAAAAACCAGATTGTAATACCTTGTGTGCAGTTCTATCTCCAGCGTGGTGTCCTCCGTAGGCCTCGGAGTGACACTTGTGTAGGATCTGTTCCTATTCATGCTCAGGTACACAACGTCTAATAACACCATCTACTCCTTCTTTATAAAGGTGTGGATCATCCCAAAAGTAATGTCTTAAATCATAGAAGAACTTTTTCTTTTGTTGGTATGTGAAACTAGGCGGTATAAATTTAGCAACAATGTAATTAGCATAATCAGCATACCATGGAGCATTACGTGAAGCATTTATGACAGCTAATTGTTCATCAGGAAAGCTATCATCAATAGGTAGTGGGTCAGCAAGAACATTTTCTAACCTAGACAAGTTGTCTGCTACGGGGTTCTCAACTCCCTTTCTATCAATAATATGCAAATCAAATTCTTGTAGCAGAAGAACCCATCTAATAAGTCTAGGTTTAGCATCTTTCTTTTCCATAAGATATTTAATAGCAGCATGATCAGTGTGAACAGTTACTTTGGAATCAACAATATAAGGTCTGAACTTATCACAAGCGAACACAACTGCTAAAAATTCCTTTTCAGTGGTAGCATAGTTTCTTTGAGCACTGTCTAGAGTTTTACTAGCATAATGGATAACATTTAATTTCTTATCAACTCTTTGTCCTAGAACAGCACCAACGGCATAATCACTAGCATCACACATAATTTCAAAGGGTAGGTTCCAATCAGGTGGTTGAACAACAGGTGCAGAAATCAAGGCTTTCTTAAGAATTTCAAATGCTTCTACACAATCATCATCAAAAACGAATGGAACATCTTTTTGCAAGAGATTAGTGAGAGGCCTAGAAATTTTAGAGAAGTCTTTAATAAATCTCCTATAGAAACCAGCATGACCAAGGAAACTTCTTATAGCTTTGATATCCGTGGGACACGACATTTTTTGAATAGCATCAACTTTAGCTTTATCCACCTCAATACCTCTTTCGGAGATTTTGTGTCCCAAGACAATGCCCTCATTAACCATAAAGTGGCACTTCTCCCAATTCAAGACAAGATTAGTTTCTTCACATCTCTGCAAAACTCGATCAAGGTTGGTCAAGCAATCATCAAAAGAAGTTCCGTAGACGGAGAAATCATCCATGAAAACCTCAACAATCTTTTCACAAAAGTCAGAGAATATAGCAGTCATACATCTTTGAAAGGTAGCAAGTGCACTGCATAAACCAAAATGCATACGTCTATAAGCAAAGGTACCGAAAGGACAAGTAAAAGTGGTCTTCTCTTGGTCCTCTTTTGACACAGGTATTTGAGAAAACCAGAATAACCATCTAGAAAGCAAAAGTGTGTGTGTTTGGATAGTCTTTCTAGCATTTGATCAATAAAAGGTAAAGGGTAATGGTATTTCCTAGTAGCTTTATTTAATTTCCTAAAATCAATTACCATTCTATATCCTGTAACAATTCTCTGCAGGATCAATTCATTTTTATCATTAGGAACAACGGTAATACCTCCCTTCTTAGGGACACAATGAATGGGACTAACCCATCTACTATCAGCAATAGGACAAATTATACCTGCCTCCAGACGCTTTAATATTTCATTTCTTACCACTTCTTTCATTTTAGGATTTAACCATCGTTGGTGATCAACAACTGGTTTAGCATCAGGCTCCATATTAATTTTATGCTGACATAGAGTGGGACTAATGCCCTTAAGATCATCAAGAGTATATCCAATAGTAGCATGGTGCTTCTTCAGAGTTTTCAATAATCTCTTTTCTTCATGCTCTGAAAGGTTAGCACTAATAATAACAAGATATATCTTCTTTTCATCAAGATAAGCATATTTCAGAGTATCCGGTAATTGTTTAAGCTGAAACACGGGATTACCCTTGGGTGGAGGAGGATCGCCAAGAATCTCAACGGGCAAGTTGTGTTTCAAAATAGGATACTGATCAAAGAAAATCTTATCTATTTCATTCCTTTCATTCATATGCATATTGTTTTCATGGCCTAGTAAATATTGTTCTAAGGGATCAGTAGGAGGCACAACAATAGAAGCAAGACCAATAATTTCATCCTTACTAGGCAATTCTTTATCATGGGGTTGTCTACGAAATTTAGAGAAATTAAACTCATGGGACACATCCCCAAAACTTACAGTAACAATTTCTTTCTCACAATCTATCTTAGCATTAACAGTATTCAAGAAAGGCCTACCAAATATAATGGGACAAAAATCATCTTGCGGGGAACCAAGAACAAGAAAATCAGTAGGATATTTTATTTTCCCACACAAGACTTCAACATCTCTAACAATCCAAACTGGTGCTATAGTATCTCTATTAGCAAGCTTAATGGTAACATCAATTTCTTCTAATTTAGCTGGTGCAACATCATTCATAATTTCTTGATATAAGGTAAAGGGAATTGCACTCACACTAGCACCCACATCACATAAGCCATGATAACAATGATCTCCTATTTTAACAGAAACAACAGGCATGCCAACTATAGGTCTATGTTTATCTTTAGTATCAGGTCTAGCAATTCTAGCAGCTTCATCACACAAATGAATAACATGCCCATCTATATTATCGACCAAGAGATCTTTGACCATGGCAATACTAGGTTCAACTTTAATTTGTTCAGGGGGTGTAGGTGTTCTTGTATAACTCTTACGAACCACAGTTGAAGCTTTAGCATGTTCCTTTATTCTAACAGGGAAAGGTGGTTTCTCAATATAAGCAGCAGGAATAACAGGATCAACATTATAAGTAATAGTTTCTTCTTCAACTTTAATAGGTTCAACTACTTTCACTTCAATGGGAGGATGATATTTAAACCACTTCTCCTTAGGGAGATCAACATGAGTAGCAAATGATTCACAGAAAGAAGCTACTATCTCAGAGTCAAGTCCATATTTAGTGCTAAATTCATGAAAAGCATCGGTGTCTATAAATGATTTAACACAATCAAACTTAAGGTTTATACCTAACTCCTTACCTTCACCGAGTTCCCAATCTTCAGAGTTGCGTTTAATTCTTTTCAATAAATCCCATTTGAATTCAACATCTTTCTTCATAAAGGAACCAGTACAAGAAGTATCGAGCATGGATTGATCATTACGAGAAAGCCGAGTATAAAAATTCTGAATAATAATTTCTCTTGAGAACTCATGATTGGGGCATGAATATAACATTGACTTAAGCCTCCCCCAAGCTTGAGCGATACTTTCTCCTTCACGAGGCCAAAAATTATAAATATAGTTCCGATCACGATGAACCAGATGCATAGGATAAAACTTATGATGAAATTCCAATTTCAATCGGTTGTAGTTCCATGATCCAATATCATCACATAGCCTATACCATGTCAATGCCTTCTCCTTCAAAGATAAAGGAAAGACCTTCTTCTTGACATCATCCTCAGGCAAACCTGCAAGCTTAAATAATCTACAAACTTCATCCACATAGATTAGATGCAGATCAGGATGTAGTGTTCCATCTCCTGCATAAGGATTAGCTAGCAGTTTCTCTATCATACCCGAAGGAATTTCGTAATAAATATTTTCAGTAGGTTCAGTAGGTTGAGGAGCAACTCTTTGTGCTTCCGGTCGAGGTGAAGATACCCCGAACAAGCCGGGGGCTGCCGGCTCCAGCCCGGAGACTGCCGGCTCCGGCTCGGGGGCTGCCGTCCCGGGTCCCATCCCGGCGACCGTCCTCACGGTGGTCACGGCGCCCTCCTAGGCTCAGCCAATCCTTGCCTTCTTGGAAGACGGCGAACTTCCCATCGACGAAACTGAAGCCCGGCAAGTGCAGCGGCGCGCGTCCGCCTACGGCATCATCAACCACGAGCTCGTCAAGCGCAGCACGACGGGCGTGTTCCAGCGCTGCATCGAGCAGAGCAAAGGGATCGAGATCCTCCTTGACATCCACCAGGGCGAGTGCGGGCACCACGCCGCCTCGAGATCCCTGGTGGCCAAAGCATTCCGGCACGGTTTCTACTGGCCCACGGCCCTGCAAGACGCCGAGGAATTGGTCCTCAAGTGCGAGGGCTGCCAACGCTTCAGCAAGCGCAGCCGCCAGCCGGTTTCGGCCCTCCGAACCATCCCGATCACATGGCCCTTTGCCGTCTGGGGACTCGACATGGTGGGGCCCTTCAAGTCCGCCCGAGGCGGCATGACGCATCTCCTCGTCGCCATCGACAAATTCACCAAGTGGATCGAGGCCAGGCCGATCAAGAAGCTCGACGGGCCCACGGCCGTCCGATTCATCAAGGATATCGCGGTTCGCTACGGCATGCCGCACAGCATCATCACCGACAATGGCACCAACTTTGCCAAGGGCGCGCTGGCTCACTACTGCTCTGCATCCGGCATCCGGCTCGACTTGGCCTCCGTCGCCCATCCCCAGTCGAACGGCCAGGTTGAGCGGGCAAATGGCTAGGGATGGCAATGGGTAGGGTATGGGCGGGTACAGCCTCCTTCTACCCAAACCCATACCCACAGAAACCTTCTATACCCACCCACTTCAATACCCATGGGCATAAATTGATACCCATGCCCATACCCATCGGGTATCCTATGCCCAATGGGTATAATGTATAGCATTTAATTTTTTTAAAGTAGGGAAATGAGTCTAAAATTCAAGTGATGATGGGTGGGCAGCATAGCACCGACACGGCCTCCTCCGGTGGGTGGCCTCTTGGAGGAATCAAGCAAGTATGAGCAATGGTGGGTGGAAGCTCAACACAGGCGATGGTGGGAATCGGGGATTGCCGGATCGAGAGATGGACAGGAGTTCGATGACGATAAGTCAAGATTTCGTCATTTCAAGGAGACATATAGAACATAGGAGGACTAGCGAGCAAGTGCCTGTGGGCCTAGCTATGAGCTATGACCGGTTTAGGGAATACGGGATTTATGGTTGGGCCATAGGAGTTGGATTTTGACCCCACATGTCATAGGAGTTATTTTCATTTATTCATTTTATGTGGGTATCCATTGGGTTACCCATGGGCGCAATTTCATACCCATGCCCTACCCATATATTTTGCGGGTATGGATACCCATTACCCGTGGGTACAAAATCTCTCAAAGTCTTGCCCATGCCCACTATTTTCGGGTAGGGTACCCGCGGGTACCCATACCCATGGGCAAAACTGCCATCCCTACAAACGGCCTCATCCTAGCCGGCATCAAGCCGCGACTCGTCGAGCCGCTCGTTCGCTCACCCAGCAGCTGGCTCGACGAGCTGCCGGCCGTCCTCTGGAGCCTCCGGACGACACCGAACCGCTCCACCGGGTTCACCCCGTTCTTCCTCATCTACGGAGCTGAAGCCATCATTCCAACCGACGTCGAGTTTGACTCACCCCGGGTGGCGATGTACACCGAAGCCGAAGCAAAAGAAGCACGCGCAGACGGCGTCGATCTGCTCCAGGAGGCGCGCCTCCTGAGCCTCAGCCGGTCCGCCATCTACCAACAAGGCCTGCGCCACTACCACAGCAAGAAGATCAAGCCCCTCGCGTTCCGCGAAGGCGACCTCGTACTCCGGCTCGTCCAGCGAACAGTCGGGCAGCACAAGCTGGCCTTCCCCTGGGAAGGCCCCTTCATCGTCAGCAAGGCTCTCTGCGACCGGAGCGCATACTACCTCATCGACGCGCAGAAGCCGAACAAGCGCAAGCGAGATGCAGCCGGCGAGGAGTCCAGCCGGCCCTGGAACGCGGAGCTCCTCCATCCGTTTTACAGTTAAACCCATGTATGTATGCATCACCATATTTTGGACTTAATCAAAGCAGGCAGCTCCCCCATTCTTATGTTTCCTGCCGAGTCGGCGCAGCCTGCTCGGGGGCTCGGGGGCTCCCTTTTTCCCGCTTTATTCTGTGTCTACACACAACCATGTTTTTTCTAATTCCCCCACCGAGTCATCATAGCCGGCTCGAGGGCTCGGGGGCTAGCCGGCTAGACCACGCCCCGTTTTTTTCCCTTAGTCCGTCTCGGAGTGTACGATCCGCCAAAGCCCTCTCTTCGCCAGCCACAGCCGGCTCCCGGCTGTCCGGCCGGCAAGAGCCAAAGGCCGGAAGCATCGTTACGCAAGAACGACTAAGGAGACAGCCCGGCACGGCCAACCCGGCTTAACCCGTTTTATCTCGCCTGTTCGCCGCACGACCGGCTGTGCGCCAGGCGGCCTCGCCGCCTGCCGCCAGCCGGCCCAGTGGGTGTTTCACTCGCACTCAATGTCCGGAAAAGCCTAAGTACTATGCGTTCGCTCTCAAAGCCGAGTTCCCGTCCTAGCCACAGTCCGCAACCCGGCTGTCCGGCTAGCGGGAAGGAAGCCCAAAGAAACGACAAACAGGAAAAGGCCCAAGGCCGAACAGCAGAAAGTGAAATCACCACGACAGTTGGCGCCAAATCGCATGCCAAATTTATATATAGCATGGGCCTTTGGCCACGAGTTCATTACATTGAACTACACACCCAGTGGGTGGACCTGCTACCTAACAAAAGTTTGAGCACAGAAAAAACAAAGGCTCTAAGCGGCACCCGCGTCGTCTCCGGCCGGCGTCGGCCCAGCCAAGGTGGACGTAGCCACCGGGTTGGGTCCAGCGCTCTCCGCCGTCCTCTCCGCCATGGCGTCGTCGTCCGCGTCAGTCTCGTCGTCGGCATAGGCGCCCGTCTCGGCCGAGCTGCCGTCCGGGTCGTCGAGTAGAAGGCCGAGCGTGTCGGCAGGGAGCTCCTCGCCGTCTTCCGTCCGCTCAACGACGAACTCGTCGTGCGGGGCGAACGCTGCCAAGTAGCTGGCCCACCCGGCGATCCGCTGCGCCCGCGCCGCCAAGTCCTCCTCCGCGCCGGCCCGCTGCACCGCCAGACGGTCGAGGTCCACGCCTGGATACCATGACACGACGAAGCGCAGCGCCGTCTCCGCGCCGGCCCGGGCCGCGGAGGCCCTCCACGCACCGAGTCGCTCCACGCCGGCCTCCAGCCACCGCGCCAGCCGGGTGACGCTGTTCGGCGCCACCGCGCTCGGCCAGAGGCCGCTCACCATGCCCAAGCCGGCCTCGAACAGGTGGCACATCTGCTCCTCCATGGCCCGAAGACGGGCCTCGCCGGCAAGAACAAGTTCCGAGAAGGACCAGGCAGCGTACGCGTCGATCTCCGCCCCCAGCTCGCGCTGCTCGGCCCGGTGGGTGTACACGGCCGCATCAGCCGCCTCCTGTGTCTCCGGGAAGACTCCTGGCAAAGGAAAGAAACAAGTCAGTCAAAGAAGGCAACTTGCCGGCTTCGCCAGCCGGCCCGAAGAAAGAAATGATACTTACGGGCGAAGGTCTCGTCATGGTGCTGCGCCTCGCCCAGCATCCCGCTCTCCCGGATCTCCGACGCGCGAGCCTGGGCCTCGAGATCCTTCTCGAGCTGGGCAATGTTCCTGCCGGCATCCGCCAGCTCCTCGGCCGCCTTGCCGCGCTCCTCCGCCAACCGGCCCAGCTCCGCCTGATTGGCCTGCTTCGCCCTGGCCTTCTCGGCCACCATCCGGCTGCTTCGTTGTCGGTGCGTAGGACGTGGAGGAACTCGCAACCATCGAACCCGCCGGAGAGTTGCTGGACCAGGAAACGGTAGCTGGCCATGTTGGTGTCTTTGGCGTCCCAATCGCCGGAAACTTGCTGCACCACCAGGTCCGAGTCGCCGTAGCAGAGGATGCGCCGGATGCCGATCTCCCTGGCCAGCTGGAGGCCGTGCACGAGAGCTTCGTACTCGGCGACGTTGTTGGAGGCGGCGAAATGGATCTGGAGCACGTACCGCAGCCGGTCGTTCTTGGGGGAGGACAGCACGATGTCGGCTCCCAAACCGTTGCGCATCTTGGAGCCGTCAAAGTGCATGTGCCAGTGAGTCGACTCTGGCGCCGGCGGCAGGTATTGCGTCTCGGTCTAGTAGACGAGTAAGTCGGCAAGCGCTTGGGACTTGATGGTGGTGCGCGGCTCGTAGAGGATTGTGTGGTCGGCTAGCTCGAGGGCCCACTTGGCCACCCGGCCAGAGGCATGCCGGCAGCCCACGATCTCGCCGATGGGGGCCGTGCTCACCACGGTAATGGCGTGCTCTTGGAAGTACTACCTCAGCTTCTTGGCGGCAAGGTACACGCCGTAGCACATCTTCTGGTAGTGGGGATAATTCTGCTTGGAGGCGGAGAGCACCTCGCTGAGGTAGTACACCGGACGCTGGACCGGCTGCACCTTGCCCTCCTCCGGGCGCTCGACGACCAGCACCGTGCTGACCGCGCGAGAGGTGGCGGCGATGTATAGCAGGAGTGGCTCTTTCTCAGCCGGCGCGGCCAGGACGGGCGCTGTTGACAGCATGCGCTTCAGGTCGCGGAAGGCTTCGTCCGCCTGGTCGCTCCACTCGAACGCCGCCGTCTTCTTCATCAGCTGATACAGGGGCATGGCCCTCTCTCCCAGCCGGCTGACGAACCGGCTGAGAGCGGCCAAGCAGCCGGTGAACTTCTGGACGTCGCGCAGCCGGGTTGGCTTGCGCATGCGCTCGATTGCCTTGATCTTCTCCGGGTTGGCCTCGATGCCGCGCGCCGAGACGAGGAAGCCGAGGAGCTGGCCAGCCGGCACGCCGAAGACACATTTCTCCGGGTTGAGCTTGATCCAGAACCGGCGCAGATTGGCGAAGGTTTCCCTGAGGTCGGCCAGGAGCGTGAGGTGCTGCTTGGTCTTCACCACGATGTCGTCGACGTAGACGTGCACATTTCTGCCGAGCTGGGGCAGCAGGCATTTCTGCATGCAGCGCTGGAAGGTGGCACCGGCGTTCTTCACCCGAACGACATGGTGATGTAGCAGTACGCCCCGAAGGGCGTGATGAAGGACGTCTTGAGGGCGTCGGCCGGGTCCAGCTTGATCTGGTGGTAGCCGGAGTAGGCGTCCAGGAAGGACAGGAGCTCGCAGCCGGCTGTGGAGTCGATGACTTGGTCAATCCGTGGCAGAGCGAACGGGTCCTTGGGGCATGCCTTGTTCAGGCTGGTGTAGTCGATACACATGCGCCAAGTACCGTTTTTCTTCAGGACGAGGACCGGGTTGGCCAGCCATTCGGGGTGGAATACTTCCATGATGAACCCGGCTTTGAGCAGCCGGGCGATCTCTTCGCCGATGGTTCTTCGCTTCGCCTCGGAGAAACGGCACAGCGGCTGCCGGACGGGCTTGGCGTCCTTGCGGACGTGAAGTTTGTGCTCGGCGAATTCCCTCAGGACACCCGGCATGTCTTTGGGAGACCATGCGAAGATGTCCAGATTCTCACAGAGGAAATCGACGAGCTCGCCTTCCTATTTGCTGTCGAGGCCGGCACCCACGACGACGTACTTGCTGGAGCTGGGGTCGGTCGGGTCGAGCGGGACCCGCTTCGTGTCCTTGGCCGGCTTGAAGGAGGCTTCGTCGGCCGGCTTGGGCGGAGCCGGCACAGCCGACTGCGCGTTAACCAGCGCCATGATCCTGTCGAGCTGGCGCCTCTCCTCGGCGATGACCAGCGACTCAGCCAGCTAGGAGCCGGCTTTGGCGCATTTGAGGGACTTCTTGTAGTCGCCGATGATGGTGATGAGGCCCTTGGGACCCGACATCTTCAACTTCAGGTAGGCGTAGTGGGGGACCGCCATGAACTTGGCCATCGCGGGCCGACCCAGCAGCGCGTGGTAGGGGCTGGCCAGGTCGACCACCTCGAACCAGATCGGCTCGCGGCGGAAATGGCTACTGGAACCGAAAAGGACGTCGAGCCGGAGCCGGCCGATCGGGGAGCAGGAGTGTCCTGGCACGATGCCGTGGAACACTGTCCGGGTCGGCTCCAGCTGTCGCGCCTCGATGCCGAGCTTGGTCATCGTGTCGCGGTAGAGGATGTTGATGCTGCTGCCGCCGTCGATCAGCACCCGCGAAAAGCGGCAGGTGCGCTTCTCGGAGACGAAGGTGGGGTCGAGCACGAGGACGTAGCCGCCCGGCGTGGGCATGACGGCCGGGTGATCCTCCCGGGTCCAGCTCACCGGCCGGTCGGACCAGTGCATGTACTGGGGAACCGGAGGGACGACGGCGTTCACCTCGGCCGCGTGCTTGCGCTTGGCGTGCTTGTCATCCCCCTCGCTGGTGAAGACGACGTAGGATGCGTCCGAGCGCGGGAAAGGGTTGTCGGCGAGGGCGCCGGGTGGCGGTGGAGGCGGCGGCAGCGGCGGCTGCTGCGAGCCGGCTCCAGGCGGCGGGGGTGGAAGGTTGCCCTTCAAGAAGCGCTGCGTGAAGCTGCACTGCCGGAGCGTGTGCGTCGATGGCTTCGCGCCGCTGTGGTTTTTGCAGGGGGCGTCGAGCATCTGCTCGAAGGTCAGCTTGGGCTGCCAGACGGCCTTGCCGGTGCGCGGGCGCTGGCTGGGGCCTTGCTCGGCCGGCTGCTCCCTCTCCATGGCAGCGACTTGCCGGTGGTCATAGCGAGGCGCCGGCTGGTCGCTCCGGCGCTTGCCGTTGTTGTTGCCGTCTTGCCAGCGCTGGCTGTTGTCGCCAGCCGACTTGGGGGGAGCCGGCTGGGCCGGGAGAAGCTTGCCGTCCGCGCCGATCCTGATCTTCACATCCATCGCGGAGTCGGCCGTAGCGTACTTGTCCGCCACGGCCATGAGCTCCGCCAGGGTCTCCGGCTCGTCGCACACCAGCCGGTGTTTGACCAGAGTGCCGTCTAGGCATCCGTCGATGAAGTATTGGACGGCCTGGACCTCGTGGACCCCTTCGTAGGAGTTGCGAAGCTCCGTCCACCGCGTGAGGAAGTCGCGCAGGGGCTCGCCCGGCTTCTGGACGCACATGGAGAGCTGGCGAGGCTTGTCGGGTCGCTTGTAGGTGCTGGTGAAGTTGCGGACGAACGCGTCTTCGAAATCCAGCCAGGAGTTCACGCTGCCGGCACGGAGGCTGTTGAGCCACGTCCGGGCCGAACCGAGCAGCATGAGGGGGACATAACGGACAGCCACACGCCGGTTGCCGCCGGCAATGCCGACAGATGTGGTGTAGTCGGTTAGCCAGTCCTCCAGCTTGGTGGCACCGGTGTATTTTGGCGAGTCGCGGGGCAGCGAGAAGCCTTTGGGGAAGGGTTCTTCGCGAATGCGGGGGCCGAAGCACGCCGGGCCAACAGAGCTTTCCTCCTCCAGGGCCATGGAGCGCGCCAGCCGGTCGATGCGGTGACGGGCGTCGCTTTCGTCGTAGGGCTCACGGGGGCTGAGCCGGTCAGCCACGGGAACGCGGAGGCCGATTCGGTCGGTCACGGGACCGCGGGGAGCAGGAGCTTCCGGGGCCGGCTCGGGCCGCCGAGCCGGCCGCACGGGAGGCTCCGGCTGCTGAACCCGGCCGTCGCCGGCCGTTTTGCCAGCGTTGCCGTCTCCAGCAGTGGTGGCGCGGTTGTGCCGGCTCCGGCCGGACCGGTGCCGACCAGAGCGGTTTGCGCTAGTGGCATGTGAAGACGTCTGCCGCGCATCCCGGAGAGCCCTCTCCGGGTCCCCGGTTCTTCTTGAGGCGGAGCCGGATGGCTGGACCGGGTCGAAGCGCTGCTACTGCTCGTTCGCCGCGGTGATGAGGTCGCGGATGCGCTGCTGCTGCTGCAGCAGCTCCTCGCCCTCCAGAAACTCGAGATCAGCAATCGCGGCCTGCGCCACGCGCATGTTCTTGACGGGGGTGTCGTAGACGGGTCGGCCTGCGCATAGCGCACGGCTGAGTGCACCCCCGCGGATCCGCACCTTCGTGACCCGGCTGGGCCCGACGGCAGGCGGAGTGAGGCCATGCGCGCTGTCGAATTCTCGCTTGGCGGACTCCAGCCGGCGCCAGGTTGCCGCAAGCTCCGTGGCCTCGAGCAGCAGATGCTGGCGGCCCTCGTTGAGCTGGGCCGCTGCAGCAGCCGTGTCGGCGTCAGGCGTGATGGGGGCTTGCAGACTCCGGATCGTGTCGTGGAGCGGGTCAGTCCGGCGAGGCGGAGCCGCAGCTAAGGCGGCGGCCGCGGCAGCCTTCTCCTTGGCGCGCGGGGAGCCGGAACTGGTGCCGATGGTGAGCACCTCCGCGTGAACGCAGAGAGCAGCGACGTCGTCGGGGACGGCGCGGCTAACGGGGACAGGTGAGTCGGCGCAGTTGCACACTTCGCTGGGAAACACGTCGGGGACGAGCGCGATGAAGACGCGCAGCGCGCCGAAGGGGACGATGAAGCAGCCTGCGGGGCCGGCGACGTTCGCGCCCAGCGTAGCGCTGCAGCCGGCCGGTTTGGCCGTGCGGGGCGCACTGACCAAACCGTGCACGATACGCTCGCCGGAGCTGGTGAAGGGCCTCGTCCGGAACTTGACTCCGGCCGATGCCGCGAGCAGCCCCACGGTGGGCGCCAACTGTCATGGTATTCTCGCTGGGGGTGCATGATTCACGGCAGATGCCATGAGATGGCTTATGAGGTGGGGCTACGATAGGACGCCGGTGGGTTCCGGAGGCGGGGTTGGCACGAGCGAGTGCGGGACACAAGACGTACCCAGGTTCGGGGTCCTCTGGAGAGGTAACACCCCTACTCCTGCCGTGTGAGCTGATAAGCACAGAGGTTACAGAGTCGCTCCTGGAGCTGCTTGGACGGAGGAGGGAGAAGGGGCTAAGCCACCGTTCTGCCTCTCCTGTGCGAGTGTTCGTGATCTGGAGAGAGCTAGCTAGGGTGAGAACTGACCTTACCACACTAACTTGAACTCTCAGCCACTAAAACCCGATCCCTCTGCACGGAGGCCTCCCTGGGGCTCTTATAGGCCGACCCCCAGGGTTACAACGGTAACGTACCAGAGGCGCGGGCCCCTGGTGTCATTGACCAGGATCCGGTGGCCGGGTCGCCGGGTCGCCAGATGCCGGGATGCCGGGTCGCCGGGTGCCGGGTCGCCAGGTGCGCCGCACCTGCCTGGCGCGGGCATCATGACGGGTCTTGTCTCGTCAGTCTGGGTTCGAGGCACTGCGGCGCGTCTTGTCCATCGTCAGAGGGAGGTCGGCGCCGCCATTTCTACAGGACCGCGCCTCACTGACACCGCCCGCCTCGGGCGGGGGCGCAAGGAAAGCTGCAGTCTCACCTGCTCTGTCAGGGTAAAGGGAGGAGCGATGTAGCACCGCTTGCTTCGTCGCTAAGGCTTCGCCGCCTCGCGGCCAGCCGGCATGGGCCAGCCGGCCAGGCCGGGTTGCCACGCCGAGCCGGCTCGCGCTGGGGAGCCGGCGTGCTTGGCATGCCGGCCAGAGGGACTTGTCTTGCTCTGATGATTTTCCGAAAGGGATTCGGGCTCCGTTGCCTACCCGGGGGTCATCCCCCCGACAGATTGGAAGGATGATCCTGAGAGAAATTGAGTTTTTAGATCGAGAGATAGAATCTTGCTCAGTCCATATTTCATCACGGTAATGAAGGAGAATGCTTCTTTTTGTGAAGTAAATCTGTCTATAGTTTTATGAGTTTTTTAATACTTTCTTTTATTGAATGCTTCCTCCCTGTGTGTTTATTTTTTGACTTTTGCAGGTTGTGCTTGACTTAACTTTTTACGACGAAGAAAGTACTGTGTTTAATGTGGAACGGGCAGTGAAAGAATTCAAGTCTTATATTCGAGACGGGGAAGATTTTCTCACTGCCAAATTTGTGAGTTGTGATTTTGGTTTAATTCTTTGTTGTAATGCAGGTTTTCATTTTTGATATTGACTATCTTTTTTGGTCATGGATTTAGGTCATGATGCCTTTGTTCAAACCGATTGTTTTAGCAAAGGACAAGACTATGCCACACTACTCTTTGTATGTCATGAATCGGTACCGAAACACCATTGACATCCTTGACTCATTACCATACCAGAAGAAACGCGGAGCTTCATCAAAGAGCACATACCACAAACACTGCGAGTTGATTGTGAGTGTCCTTTGATTTCCGCTAGCTGCTTCCTTTATGTCTACTAGATCAATTTTGTCGATTTGTTTTCTACTTTTTTGGATCTGAAATTTCTGTTGTTTTGTTCTTGTTTGTTGACTTTTTTATTTACAGTTCACCAGATTGGTGCAAGTCTTGAAGGCTGTGTATGGCCAGGCTCAGTATAATGCAATCAAGCAGCCTAACTGGGCCGTTATTGCAAAGAGGCCAAGATACGTTGCTCTTCCTCTCCAAGGGGAAAACGAGTGTGGAAATTACGCCATGAAGTATGCGGCCACCTATGACGGTGAAAAGCTCGTTGAGGATATTCAGGATCAAGATGTGAGTTATAGTTCAGCTTTCGCTTTGTGTCTTTGTCTGACCTTGTTTTCCTTTTCTCTATCATCATTTACAATGTTTGTGTTTTGTTTGCAGCCCCATGTTGTAGATTGGAAGTCTCAAGATCTGTATACAATTGTGTTCAACCCGAAGAACCAGGTTATGGTTACGGAGCTTCCAACAGAGATTCAACCTTTGGCCCCGAATGCAGATTAGATTTGATCATCATTGTGTTAGTCATAGGATATTTGTGTGATTCATCTGTTGAGAACATTCTAGCCTTATTTTTAATTGTAAGATTTGGATCTCTTTATCAACTATGTAATGACCAGGATGACTTGTGAAGTTTTCTCAGTGTGGCAGAGCAATGCATAATTTCTTTTTTGTGATGATATTCTATTTGAAAATGTGTTTCACTCTTATCTGTTGATGTTTTTTGTACTGATGGTTCTGTACTGATGGTTTTGTACTGTGTGAACTGGCTATGTTACTCCTCTTAATTTTGCTTGAGTTCATACATATGATTTGTTTTTTGTAATGAAGGTATGCTATGTCCATGGACTGATCCTTCTTACTTTGTTTGTATTGTTTAGTTTTATATGTTTGAACTGATATGACTGAAAGAATGACAGTTATTTAGTGCTGATGCGAACTACAAACGGCAAAGTTGTTAGTTGACTTCTAGACATGCTATTTGTGTTCTGATATAAAAATAGCTTTATTTTTTGTTGGTGTACTTAGCACCCAATGAATTTGAACTTTTTTGCGTTTGAGTAGTACAACTTGAATTTTTTCGGTGTGGTAGTAAACCTTTTCTGTTGTAGTCAGTACAACGTTGTGATGCTCCTGAGTGTGACAGTACTTAGCTGATCTATCAACCTGTACTGACCTTTTTGTGAATTCATGAACTGATGCAGCCCTTGATTGTTGTACTGATGCTTCTTTATCCTTTTGTGTTAGTACTTTTTTTATTGATGTCCTGTTAGCATGTTTGTAATAGAACTGGCATCTCTTGGTGGCTCGAACTGAATAATTTTTAAGTGAACTAATGCTGTTCAGACTTATGGTACTATGATAATAGTACTGACGAATTTTTGCTGTGAGAACTTTGTTGGAAATATGCCCTAGAGGAAATTAATAAAGTGTTTATTATCATATTTCTCCATTCATGATAATGGTTTATTATTCATGCTAGAATTGTATTGACCGGAAACTTAATACATGTGTGGATAATAGACAAATACTGAGTCCCTAGTAAGCCTCTACTAGACTAGCTCGTTGATCAAAAGATGGTCAAGATTTCCTGACCATGGACATGAGTTGTCATTTGATAACGGGATCACATCATTAGGAGAATGATGTGATGGACTTGACCCAACCGTTAGCATAGCAAATGATCGTTCATTTTATTGCTATTGCTTTCACTATGTCAAATACACGTTCCTCTGACCATGAGATCATGCAACTCCCGGATACCGTAGGAATACTTTGGGTGTATCAAACATCACAACGTAACTGGGTGATTATAAAGGTGCACTACAGGTATCTCCGAAAGTGTTTGTTGAGTTGGCATGGATCGAGATTGGGATTTGTCACTCCGACTATCGGAGAGGTATCTCTGGGCCCTCTCGGTAATACAGCATCACAGAAGCCTTGCAAGCATCGTGACTAAAGAGTTAGTTGCAAGATGATGTATTACGGAACGAGTAAAGAGACTTGCCGGTAACGAGATTGAACTAGGTATTGGATACCGACGATCGAATCTCGGGCAAGTAACATACCGCCGGACAAAGGGAACAACGTATGTTGTCATATGAGGTTCGACCGATAAAGATCTTCGTGGAATATGTAGGAACCAATATGAGCATCCAGGTTCCGCTGTTGGTTATTGACCGGAGAGCCGTCTCGGTCATGTCTACATCATTCCCGAACCCGTAGGGTCCGCACACTTAAGGTTCGATGACGATATAGTATTATATGAGTTATGTGATTGGTGACCGAATGTTGTTCGGAGTCCCGGATGAGATCACGGACATGACGAGGAGTCTCGAAATGGTCGAGAGGTAAAGATTCATATATTGGAAGGCTATATTCGGACGTCAGAAAGGTTCCGAGTGATTCGGGTATTTTTCGGAGTACCGGGGAGTTACGGGAATTCACCGGGAGAAGTAATGGGCCTTATTGGGCCATACGGGAAAAGGAGAGGCAGGCCACGTGAGGAGGTGTGCACCCCCCCTTGCCCAAACCGAATTGGACTAGGGGAGGGGGCACAGCCCCCTTTTTCCTTTCCCTCTCCCTTCCCCCTTTCCTACTCCGTATGGGAGGTGGAATCCTACTAGGACTAAGGAGCCCTAGTAGGACTCCCCACACTTGGCGCACCCCTAGGGGGCCGGCCTCCTCCCTCTCATCCTTTATATACGGGGGCAAGGGGGCACCCCAAAGAACACGATTCATTGTTAGCCGTGTGCGGCGCCCCCCCTCCACCGTTTACACCCTCGGTCATATTTTCGGAGAGCTTAGGCGAAGCCCTGCCGAGATTACTTCACCGTCACCGTCGCCACGCCGTCATGCTGACGGAACTCATCTACTTCCTCGACGTCTTGCTGGATCAAGTAGGCGAGGAACGTCACCGAGCTGCACGTGTGTAGAACTCGGAGGTGCCGTACGTTCGGTACTCGATCGATGGAGCTCGAAGGATTGTTCGACTACATCAACCGCGTTGTGAGACGCTTCCGCTAAACGGTCTACGAGGGTACGTAGACACACTCTCCCCTCTCGTAGCGATGCATCTCCATGGATAGATCTTGTGTGAGCGTAGGAAATTTTTGAAATTCATGCTCCGTTCCCCAACAAACTTGTGATGTATTATGCGAGTACTAACCTATGTTATCAGTGTTTGAAGTTGTGGGAGGGGTGTGGGTTTGGGCCATGTTTTGCACACATTAGCTTATATCATGTGAACTAACCTATGTTTTCTACATGTGTTTTTAGTCGGAATGCATTTATGATACAACATGACCTGAAGTACATAAGTTTTTGTTTTGAACTTTTTGGAGCTGGCTGTACTGAGTGTTTTTTTCTAGAAGCGTGGTTAAGTAGCACAAGATGTACTGAGTGTTTTGTTCAATCCAAACTTCACATGACTAGTGCTGCACTGCATCCACAATTTTTTTCATTCAGAAGCTAGTTCAACCCACAGTATATCAGAATAGGAAACCAGCAAACTTGTTAAGCATAAGCAAATTTTGTTCAACCACACACAAGCAAACTACTAACGGCAAGTTCAAGCACACACATGAAGTTCAACGACACACATGAAGTTCGACCCACACGAAAGCAAACCAGTAACATGAAGCATAAGACTGCTCAAACAGAAGTTAATTGAAGCCCAGACTGCACCCTAGAGGCCATAGTAGGCATAGTTTCTAAAGCCGTAGTCATCATCACCACGCTCCTTCTGCGCTTTTGCCTTGTCAGTACCCTAGGTGATGACGACGCACTTCATGTACGAGCAGTAGGTCGCGTACGCGTCTAGCGCCGCGTACTCGATGAGGTAGCCAGGCAGCGGGCTGATCCCCCACAGCTTATGGTCTTCCTCCCTGTTGATCTTGTTCTTCATGTTTCTGTAGAATGGGTGGACTATCAAGCCGGCAACATCAGCCAGCGAGTCTCGGTACTTGCGTCTGTATGGATCTCTGAATTCGCGCTGCAGGTCGATGTACCCGCCGCCGGGGTTGACCTCAAAACCGGAGTTCTTCAGCATCTGTTTGTTGCCCTCAATGCAGAAGCCAACAAAGGTGTACATCTTCTCCACCAGGAATTCCTCAAGTATCTTGGGCCTGCAATGTGGGAGAACAGATTGATCATGAGTGATTTTTCCAAGGTTTAATTCTACAGTTTTGGTATCATCTTTGTACTGATGCACCTACGTAACAAGTACTGTTAGTTTCTTTACTATTGTACTTAGTGTGTAATTATGTACTCTGGTTTACTAGTCCTATATTTTTGGTACTGAAAAGATATGTACAGTGTGTCTGGTAGTTTGGAGTTTTTGTGCTCGATAACTTTGTACATTCAGAACGATAAGTTTTTGCACTAATCATCTGAGTAAAGCATGGCACACAATTCTTGTAACAAGATGCACCCAACACAAAGAGATTGATTCATCCATGAAGTAGCGCTAGAATACATGGGATGAAGTAGGGGTGATATATATTTTTTAATACAGTTCAGAAAGTAGTACAAGAATTTCAGAAACTAAACTACCTCACCAATTTAATTTTCATGTTGGTATCTTTTAGTTGATGGATTGATCTATCTGTTGGTCAGTACTAGTTTATGTTTATTTTTTGATTGGTCAAAAAACAACATATACCAGTACTGTCAGATCAAGTTTACAAACTTCTCTACTACATCAAGTTCAGGAACAACACTAGTGCATCAACTTCAGAAACTTCACTGGTTCATCAAGATCAGAAACTAGAATACTGCATATTTTTCAGAAACTACACTACACTAGTACATCAAGATCAGGAAACGACTCTAGTATATCATTTTCAGGAACTACACGTGCACAAAATCAGAAAACTAATCTACTGCATGGATTTCAGATAACTAATCTAGTGATCCAAATTCAGAAAACTAGTTTACTGACTTACCTTTCTATGGCCGCTGTGATGTGGTATACCAGGCACATCTCCTCCACGCACAGTTGGAGAACTGCTGCCTTCTCAGGGTTCAAACCCTGGGTAAACTCCACATCCACGCCAACAATCCTCTCGAACATGCCGCCGAGCTTCTTCCTCAGTTTCCAGAGCATCTCCTCTGCCTCTGCAGGATTGCTGGTGCAGACGACGTCCAGTTTCTCCTTGCCGTGGGTTTCAACTTCGAGCTTCCTGATGTAGTCCATCGGCACTCAAATGGCAGGCTTTGGAGAAGGGTCTTCTGCGCGGGCATGCTTGGAAGACGGCTCTCCCTCCATTGCCCTTCTCTGGAGATTGCTTGGTTGGAGACAGAGAGGTTTGTGTGGGAGTTGAGCGTGGAGATGGACCGGCAATGGAGTTCTTGGTTGAAGGCGGGGAGGAAGAGGGCTTTTTGTGGAGTGTTTTTCGGTCGTGGGTGTGGCGGTTCTGAAGAGGGCTCGCCGTGGTAGTGGGGTGGCAGTTCGATGTGGCAACCGCTGCGTGGCTCTGCCTACGGTGGCGTGGGGAAATGAACGGGCGTCGCCTCTTTGTTACCCCGGGCAGTAACTGCTGGTAGCACTGACTAGTCTTGTGAAGGTGTACTTAACCCTCATCCCACTAGCACTTAGCTAGGTCAGTAATGATGGCCTACGAACAGGTGGGTTATCTTAATGTGGACTGACCATTCAAATCTTGCTGAACTTGTGAGTGTGCATCTTTTTTGGTGTGTTATCTTAATGTGATGGTGTTGTGTGCTGCCAAAATAATTCATTTTAATTTGAAAATATCTTAAGAGCTATATTATTTATTTTTCCCACTTTTTTTACTAATCCAATGATTCGCAAGTACATATGAAAAACAAATTTTTATCAAACTTGTTAATAGTTGAACTTTTCTTTATGGAGATCATATTTATTTGAGAGTAGGTACTATTTTTTAAATTTCACTCGTGCAATGTGTAGTTAATATTTTTATTTGTACTGCAGTGATAAGTATTGATGAACTTTTTAAAATAGAAGAGTTAGCTAACTTTTTTTTTTAAAATAGCTTCTTTATTTTTTCCAGTGATGTATTGCAATTTATTTCTATTTGTGGTGTAAAACCAACATTATTAGAACTTTCTTTTAAATAGTGCCTGAACTGTTTTATAATTAAATGGGTCGTTCACGACCTGGTAAGTGCTAGTTTTTTCATCCCTCTTGCATGTTGGGCTGTAATTGAGTCTGTATTCTACCGGCCCAGACGTGCAAATTCCGCACAGTCGGGCGTGCGCTGAGTGTGTAGGCTTATCTGTTTAGTCCCACCTCGCTAGCGGGAGGTGAGCTCGACCTATTTATAAGCGCTGGCATCGCGTAGCCATCGAACTCCTCTGTACCCTTGGTAGGCGCTTACACACCGTGCTTGCTATGTCGTTCCTCTGACCTGTGGGCCCTGGTCGGCCGGCCCCACGCAAAACCTACGTTAGCACAGTTGACCCGCTTGTATGACTGTGTCCTTGCTTACTAGGCTAGCGTTGGCCCGGCTGTTCCTTGGGCAGTGAACTTTTTTTTGGTCGGGTGGGTTTGGTTCATCAACAACACTAGTGTATTCAGTTTGTATCACTGACCTTCTGCCAATCTGACATGATGGTGTATTTGCCAAATTTTCCCTCTTCTGTACCTCCCAGAGCATACTTCAATTGGGTGAGAAACTAGCTCCAATTTGGTGTGTCCTCCACTCCAACAATTCCAAATGCTATTGGATACATGTTGTTATTGGCATCCCTACCAGTTGCTGCTAGAATCTGTGCACCAGTTGTCAACTTAATGAAGCAACCATCCAAACCAATGAAAGGCCTACAACCATTTAGAAAGCCCTCCCTAGGTGCACTGAGACAAAAGAAAAGGCCATGGAATCTTGGACCTGGATGTGGGTTTTCACTACTGCTTTTTGGAGTGACAGTTGTCACAATGCATCTAGAGCCTGGATTGCATAATTTAACAGTTTCAAGGTAATCTGACAACCTATGATACTAGTTTTTATGATCTCCTGCACAACATCCTTTGCTGCTTTCTTAGCTCTCCATGCTATCATCTTGGGAACTTCAATTCCAAATTTTCTCTTTGTCTTGTCTACCAATGCTGGAATAGTACTGTTTGGGTCAGATCTAACTGTCTCTAGGAAGTTCTGTCCTAGCCACTTTGAGCTAACTTTACTATGCTTGTCACTAGTTGGACAAGAATGCTCTCCTCTAAACTTTTTAATACAT
The DNA here is from genome assembly GCA_039707655.1 of Elymus sibiricus. NCBI lineage: Eukaryota > Viridiplantae > Streptophyta > Magnoliopsida > Poales > Poaceae > Elymus > Elymus sibiricus. The sequence goes on from CM077663.1 coordinate 339,812,492, forward strand.
AAAGTCTTCTCATGCTTGATCTGAGAAGCCACAATGTAAAAAGGACATCCATTGTCCTTCTGGTCACAACAGGCAATAACCCTGTCTTTGCAGTTTCTGTGATATCTTAAAGACCTCAACTGCTTGATATGATTGTTAACAAGAGCACTCCTAAACTGGTATACATCTTTGAAACAGAGCTTTAAACAAAATTGCTGCTCTGGATTCAACATACCAATTTCTTTCCTTTTTCTTATCTGCTCTAGTTTTTCTTCCCGAGGGAATAATGAAAGACATAGGCTCATTGCCATCATCATCCTCTGAATACAAAAAACAAAGATTTGCATCTTCAGCATCTGAAGGGAACCAGTCAGGCACAATGGGATCATTTGCTGATGAGTGTGATCTTGTTGTTGGCCCTACTCTCTTTGCAGTCTTGAACACATGCTGTAATTTTTCCTCTCCCTCTTCACTGTCATGTAGATGTTCCTCTTCATTTCCAGCTTGTTCTATGTGGTCTTCCTCTTCCTGATCCACAGGAACATCATAAATGTCCTCTGGTTTAGTGTCACCCTCACAGTACATTGCTGCCTTCCTCTTCATCTCTGTTATAGTTGTTTGCAGATCAACATTCTCTTCACAAGAGCTATCATCTGAACTTTCTACAACATGTACATCGTCTCCAACATCTGCATCATGTGTGAATAACTGACCCTGTCTTTTGTCTGATAGTATTGGTAGTCAACAGAAGCTTCTGGCTGGGGAGGTGCCATTGTTTGGATGGGCTCACACTTCACACTCTGCTGTGTGAGCATGAGTAAGCAATATTCTGTACCTGACAAACAAGATCCAACACACTCTTCATATGTCCTATGGGCCACACCTTCTTCATTGACTGCAAACACCAAGGGGGGTCAATTGTGTTTTCTTCATCAGATATGGCAATCACTGCTGCCTTCCTCTTGCCCTTCTTTGCTGGAGAGACAACTAGTACTTGCTCCCTCTTGCCCTTAGTAACTAACAATCTTATCCCTCTGATGTCCTCATATTGCCTCACCATTTCATCCACCTCGATCTGATTGTCCAGAAGCTTAAAACCATCCAGTCCTATCCCTTCAGTTTTCATATAATACATGCAGTCTGAAAAACTATAGCCATTCTCAAGCACTAGTGACATAAGATAGAAATATCTTATGTCCTTCCTAAACATCTTAGTTTTGATTAATTTGGTCCCTTCAAAGTCAATGTGAATATCCCACTGCTCATAGTTCAACCTACAGTACAAATTACATGTAAATACAGAGAAGAACACAACCTAATTTACTTGTAAAACTAAAATTGATAAAAGTTGTACATTTAAATTGATAACAAAATCCATACACTAAGTCACATACACTAAATCACATACACTAAATCACATACACTAAATCAATACGCTAAATCCATACACTAAATCACACTAAATCCAGTGACAAGAAGGATGACGTACACATGGGGGTTGTCGACGGTGACAGTAGGGAGGACTCCAGCGGCCCGCGCCGCCGCCTCTACAGACAGCTTATCCACACGGGAGGGAGATTGTGGCTCACCATAATTGGACCTGGAGCCACCCGTACCATCCGCTGCCGTCGCCGCCGCCACACCAGCCCTCTGCACGCGCCACGGTGAGGGGGGGCCGTCCTCCTGCTCTGACGACGACCCGTACTTGAGGCTAAGAAAGTTTAGCCCACGACCGCCACTGAATCTGGAACCACCATCGCCATCGCCATTCGCGCCAAGAACAGGAAAGGGGGGAATGCGGGAGGGGAACTGTGAACGATCGAGGGTTTCAGGGGGAGAAGACGGGCATTAACGGCCGTCTGGGCGCGGCCGTTTTCCCTAGCCACGTGGCTCCGACGGGTGGGCCAGCATTGTCAGTTTTCGTGTTAGACGTGGCTCATAGGTCGTTTAGTGGCTTTTGTTACTCACTTGCCACAGAAGTGGTGGTTATCTATGATTTTTGCCAAAAGTGGTAGTTTTGGAGTATCCTTGCCACAAATGTGGTGGTTTTGAGCAATTTACTCCTGGTATGCGGACCTTTGCGAAGATCCTATATGGCTACAACATCCGGAAGGATTTTTTTCTTCACTTGGTATCGAGACACCCGACAACGAGTTAGGGCAGTCGACCTCCAGGAACAACCACATCGGGCAATGACCACTCCCCCAGTCCCCCGAGCCCGCACCCGGCAAGCGGGAACAACCTGCCACCGCACCTCGCGCGTGGTGCACTGGTACAGTATGCACGGGCCTGTTGCGACACGTGACTAGCTACATGCACGCCAGCAGAGTGACAAGATCACGGGGGTTGAGTCACCCCTATATTCACCCCATGGCGTACACATGCGGGGTTGCGTGTTGCACCCAGACTACAGGGCTGTTTGGTTTGTGACTAAGTTTGCCAAAGGTTGCCACATCTAAGGTTAGGCAAGTTTGACCAACTTAGGTGGGTGTTTAGTTCAAGTCACACCTTAGGCAAGCCACACTAGGGTCCCACATCACATACACTCAAAAAGTGTGGCAAGATTCCCTTAGGCTTGCTAACTTGTGACTTTTATTTTGAAGAACTAACTTTAGACAAGTGTGGCAATATTGTGTGGCAAAGTGTGGCATTGTTAGGTGTAGAGCCAAACGGCCCCTATGTAACACCTAGTGCGACGTTCGTTCCTGGATGCGAGAAGACGGCGACACTTCATCTAGCATTTAATGATCCACCTACCTTGTTAGTTATGGGGTACCCCTTGCACTATAAAAGAGGACCGAGCTATTGTAAAATGGTTTTGCTAAAACACATCTAGATGTGAGATAAGTATTGCACATCTAAGTTCTATATCATTGATCTTACGTGAAGATTCGTGTGAGTATTTTCTTTTCTTTTTTCTTTTCCTTTTTATGCTTGATTTAGTCATTTAGAGGTGCAATAAGCCAATAACTATGTCACATCTATCTGTGTGACACTTGGTAGATTACAAGTAGGAGCAAGACAATAGACTCTTCCCTGTCCGCAGAAAGGAATTGTAGCTCGTCACCCACCAAATCAACAAAACATAAAACAGATGTAGGGTATTACACAACCTGGGTAAACATGAGTGTGCTTTACTTGTTTCTAGAGGATACCAATCCACGTTTTGCGTCTCCCATGTGTTCTAGAACACACGCGATGACAACTGGGCATTCTGTTCGGGCTAGTAACTGTTGGAGATCTTCTATATATGACATCATTTTTGAAAAAAATATGAAGTCTGAATGGTGAATCAAGATTTCTAGCACCCTGTGCTTTGTGTTAAAATATAACCCTTGCGGTTATAGGGGATAATCCCCGCTCCTTAACCGTCACGTACGTTCCAGGTTGTAGGAACAGCCATGACGGTTCCCTGAAACGACGCCTCTACGAACGATCGTGTCCCTGTGTGTGAGGCGACCGTTCCCTTTGTATAAACTAGAAGACTCCCCGCGCGTTGCGGCGGGACTATGTAGAATGTAACTATAGTGGGTACAAAAATTCATCAGCAAAAACAATCTATGGAAGAGAAATAATTATTGAAAATATTTAGGTTCAAGATCTCAATACTAACATTAGGTCCTCAAAATGCATGTTGAACTATATTCTACTGACCTCGGGCAGTGTACCGAACAAAATATATGTTTTCATTTTAGTAAGTAGAAACTACTTAGCACCAGTAGCAATAGGATGCCTGGGCGTCAAATTGTTCCGATGAAATGCTACAGTTCTTTCCTAGCAGTATTGTTCAACACACTAACTATGAGGGTGTAGGTACTATCACTGATGTGTGATGCTTTAGACGTGTAGTAATGCAAGATTGTTCCGTAACGTGAGAAACTTATGCGAATAATATGATCACTTGTGATCAGCGGAACTAATGTGGCTATTGGTTTATTTGGTGATTAATTCATAAATGGAAAACCATAGTTATGAAGGACAATGTGACACATTTTTAATCAGGTATTGCACACGTTGATGTGCAGAAATGACTAAAGAGGCTTTAATTAGAAATGTCTGCAAACAACATTGCATGATCGATAGAAGACAAATCAATCAGTATGATAATCAAGCATGCATTAATGGTCAATGTATAGTTATCTGCAAGCTGCAAGTCAATTACAGATATAGAAAGACACCCCCTCAATAATCCGTGGAAGTATCTAAAGAACTGAAACTGTATTATGGTATGCATCCATTCGCTGGAATAAGAAAATTGCTATGATTTCCATTGTATAAAATAAAGAGCAAAATGGTAAGAAGCCCGGTCCTGTAGATGAAGCATAAGACATGGTTTCGACCATTGCAATTAGTTGTGTACAAAAATAATATTAGGATTGAGGTAGCCATCCCGCAAGGTACGGAACAAAGCATTCAGGAATAAAATTAGATCAACTCACAATCTTGATGTAATGGAAATTTTGAGATGGCAGAACTCCAGAAGGAACTCCATAACTGGCTTGTGTAACCTGAGCACACAACATTGTAGATCTTAAGAAATATGGCTTGATTATTTGCAGAAAATGTCTTGAGTATCTAACGTAAATGGGTAAATGTCAGGTCGATTAGACAGATTATTAGTACTAAGCTATCAGGTGATATAATTGCAGCAGGGAAGAATAATTTAAAATTTGCAGCTGGAAAGTACTCTCACCTGAATAGAATTGTGATGTGCGTGAGGGCAAGAAGCTGTCTGTACATTATCCATTGATGCATAGCAACACACTCCGGCAAGAAGTTTGATTATCAGTCGTTCATGCAGACATAATATACACATGTATTTGAGAGAAACTTGGATAATAAAAGATGCAAAAAGAGAGGAGGGCGACACCTGGAAAGGGGTATGCAGATCCATGCCATTTAGGAGTGGTTCAGGGAAGCACAAGTAGAGAGGGAAAATGAGCATGTTTGCTGATGCGAGCGAGTGGTGAATCACACAAGAGGGAGCCAGCGTCCACATGAGAGAGCTGTGCGACGACATGTGTTTTGATTACTAAAGGACAGAGTTTTGATTACTATCGATTGTCATTTTCTCTTAACACGTTATCAGCACGCTCTGCCGAGAGCGAGGCCAGAGAGGAGAATGGCAGTTGTGCGTGTAGGAATCACAACTTCAGCAACTCGCGCGTGGCATCGCTCTGCAAGGCAAGGCAGGCTGACGCGACGTGCGGCACATCGACCAACGGCCAGGCCGTGATACACAGCCGTGGCTGTAACACTCTCGATAGAGAAGAAATCCAGAGAAGTTCATCGAAGAACAGAGGGCGTCGTGATCTGTTGATTTAAGGATTGAATTCTGGACCATTTCCTCGGTTCAGGCACATCAACGAAACAACCAATGATGCAAATTGCAAAGGGAAGTAAGTACCTTGTAATTTCCTAATTTCCATTACGTTGTAACTAGCGGCACACTAGCCGCCAGTGCCGCTCGCCCTCGCCATCATTGCAGAAGCAACATGCTCGTCGAGGACGCATGCAGTAGCAGGCGTGGTAGAGCTTGCAGCGGCGCTTTCAGCGTTGTTAGCTCCCGTGGCTCCTGCCCGACGACGTGGTGGCCCTCTACCCTAGAGTGCGGCACTATCGCTCCATCCAGCGTGTGGAGCGACGACGCATATACCGCCGCCCGTGCCGCGACGCGCCCCACGCCAGGTCATGGCCGCGCCCGCCCTCGTCGTGGCCTCGCCACACGCGCCTGGCCGTGGCTGCGCAAGACCGTGGTTGCACGCGCCCGCCCGCGCCGTGGCCTCGCCGCCCGCCCTCGCGCCTGGCCGTGGCTGCGCCAGATCTTGGTCGCGCAAGACCGTGGCTGCCCGCACCCGCCCGCACCATGCCGTGGCTGCGCCCGCCCGCGCCAAGCCATGGCTGGCCCCGCCCGCGCACGTCCGTCAACGTCCCGCCGACGAGTCCGCCGTCGAGCAGCCGCTCCGACCACTAGTGGAGAACCGGCCTATACCCTATAGTCCCGGTTGGGAAGGGTCTTTAGTCCCGGTTCATCAACCGTGACTAATAAATTGTTACTAAAGACCCCCAAACCTTTAATCTCGGTTGGCCACGAAACATGACTAAATCACGGCTGCGTCCGTGGGGCCGGCGACCTTTAGTCCCGATTGGTGACACCAACCGGGACTAAAGGTTTAGGGATTTAGGGATTTAGGGTTTATTGTTTATTTTTCCTTTTCATTTTGTGTTTTCCATTTAATTCTTTTTCAAACATATTTTACGCTGCTACATACTGTACACGTTATGCATATATAATAGAATTTCTCGTAGAATCAATCATATATTATAGAATTTCTCGTACGACCATGCATACACACACACATACACACACACACACACACACACACACACACATATATATATATATATATATATATATAAATACTATTCTGATCACGGGATCAGAATATTATTCTGATCACGGGTTGAACTTCCTGAGTTACACAAACCTGAACTTCCCTCTGTAGGAACCCGACCTTCGGGCTATCTTCGCAACCGTGTCTTCCCACGCGAATTTTTCTGGTCAGTCGTGTTCTATGTGATGTAAGTGTAATCTGGGAATGGTTTTTAGCAACTAAATGCCCATTTTAAATAGGAATCTCGCTCGTTGGCGGATTTGCACTCGGGAATGTGATGAACTTGCTTCTGCTGCAATTTTACTGCCTGAGTTGTTTGACCTGAACTTCCCCGAGTGCTAGGTTGAACTTCCGGCAAAGTGCCCAAATGGGTCTTGCAATATACCGTTTGAAAGCTATGGACACCAGTATAACAGTCTTGGTTGAATTTTTGGCAAAATGTACAAGGTTTAAGAGCAGTTTTGAAAACCGTTTTTGTTAATAAAAAAAAACGTGAATCGTATTTTCGACGCTATTTCTAAACCATTCACCGAAATAAGGCAAATGAGATGGCGTTGGATAGCTGCTGCAAATCCGCTCATTTCACATGTTGAACGTTTTTCCAAATTCCCTACGGTTAAAGAGGAATTTCAAAAATGGCGGAATTTTTGAAACCGAACAGCCGGGTTCGTATTTCGGGGTTAGTTTCAAAACGGCTAGTCCTATCGATGCATATCATATGGCGTTGGAAAGCTTATGAAAATGCGCATCTTTCCATATAAAAAGTTTGTTCTAACTATGAACGGTTCAAAAGTAATTTAGAAAATGGCCGAATCTGTACCGAGTGCGTATTTTCACATTATTTTCTCAACGGTTCGTCGGAATGAGACAAATGATATGACGTTGGAAAGCTTGAAGAAATGCGAAACTTCTATATGTAGATTGTTTTTTTCAATTCTTTACGGTTTTAAGTCAATTTCGAAAAGGGCTGAAAAAGTATTTTGGCCGTAATTTCTAGAAATTTTATTGGAATGGGGCAAATAATATACCGTTGAAAAGCTACGGAAAATGCGCAACTTTTTCATGTAGATGGTTTTCTCTGATTCCTAGCCGTTTTCATGCAATTTCGAAAACGGCGAGATGACGCGTTCTGCCTTTTATCGCGAAACAGGGTCTTCGAAAATGCACCGCGTGAAGAACTTGAACTTCATCGACACGTCTACCTGAACTTCACTCTGTTTCTTCACGTACTGTTTTTTGCTCGTAGCTCTCCATCCACTCAGCGGAATTGAGCAAGTGATATACCGATGGAAAGCTGTTGTAAACACGCAACTTTTCCGTCTTGATCATTTTTTTCATACTCGCGACGGTTTAAAAGATTTTCATCTGAAATTCATTTAGCGTAGTAGTTGAACTTCCTGCTGTTTGCACGTTGAACTTCTGTCGCATATTTTTGTTTGTAATTTCTCACCCATTTGTCTTTTAACATAGTCGCACTAGAGATCTCGAACTGCACCGGGAGGAGCACGTGAACTTCTTGCAACAAATCTTTTAGGCTATTAGTTTTTTATTCGTTTTATTCTCATTTGAAATGCATTCCGTGTAGTAGTTGAACTTCCCGGTGTTTTCACTTTGAACTTCTACCACGTATTTTTGTTCGTAATTTCTCACCCGTTCATCGGAGTTGCACAAATGGTATACCATGCCAATTACCACTCTCACAACAAGTTTTGAACTTTCCCGTGCCGAGCACCTGAACTTGTTGCAACTAAATTTTTATACTTTAACTTTCTATTTTCTATTTTCTTTTATGAAAACACACACCATGCAGTACGTGAACTTCTGGCAGTTATGAATTTCAACTTCTCTCTGTTTCGCATTAGTAATGAAAAAAATCTGAGTTTTTTATAGACATCGAACCGCTCTACCTTTTTTATTTGAACTTCATTGTGTATCTTTAGTATCGGGGAAATTCTAAGATTTTTATAAACATCAAGCAACAAATTGTTAAACTTTCCCACGCTGAGCACCTGAACTTCTAGCAACAAATTTTTAAACTTTGCCTTTTTGTTCTTTTTTTAAACTGTGTTTTCAATGGATTTCGGATTACAACAAGCACCTATGCAACATCCGCGCTTGCACAACCAATTTGACTGTAAGTGCTATTTTTTGTGCACTTTAAAATACACATAACAAGGTGCCAAACTGCAGAAAAATAACAAATCCAAACTGCTTCCGTATACAATACCAAGTTGAACCTCAAGTACGGCCAAACATCAAGACCAATAGTCAGGAACCTAAAGCATTATACCACTACTGAAGCTACACGGCCGACTAGCATTAGTATATTTGAACGGCACCTGATGGAGCACCTGGCCGTCAACAACATCACGGGCTGCGCGTACCGCATCACACCTTGGCACTGCTCCATCGGCCTAGCTGCATAGCAGCCCCAGGCGACCTCGAGCACGCCCATGAGTTCAGGAGGAAGAAGTAAGCAGGGCACTGAAGTTCAGATTGGTCGCGGGAAGAAAGTCAGCACCATAAGTTGGGTTTTTTGACAACGTCGCCCCTTGTAGTTGGAATACAGGGAAACATGCTCCTTCGACACAGGCCAAAAATCAAAAGAATCAGTGTTCCTAGCTTACAGAACTTGTTCACATAGTACATGAGATAAAAGAACTAGCACTCATGGAAAAAATGGACAGTTCACGGGTTGAAGAGGGAGCAGGTCGGCCGAGCCGGAGGAAGCCGCACCCGGGGGCTGGTGGCGGGAGACGGCCGTGACCCGGTGGGTGGCTCGCGTCGCGGGGTGCTCTCGTCAATAAGACCCCGGGCGGCAGCGGCGGCAGGGATCCTGGGCGCGCGGGACCCCGAGCGGCGGCGGCGGGATCTGGTAGTTGGAGCAGCGATGCGGCGGCGGGATCCGACGGTTGGAGTAGGTCCGCGGCGGTGGGGCGGGGCCATGGCGGCGGGATCCGGCGGTTGGAGGGTGGGGGCGGGCCGTGCCGGCGGTTGGAGGTCGAGGGGAGAGGGCGTCTCGGCGGAGGACAGCTGTGGGGGCTCGCCGGCGGAGGAGAACAGGTGAAGGCCGGGGTGGCCGCGCGCCGGAGCCAGGGGCAGCGGCGGTTGCCCCCGGGGGGGGGGTGAGGCGCTGGATCGGGGAGGTTGGTATCGGGGAGGGGAAGTGGTGGGCGTGGGGCGTGGCTTTTTTCTCATCTGCGATTTCGGGAAGTTCGGGAGGGAGCAGTCGGGCCCTTATGGGGCTGGCTGTGATCCAAATAGTTATTCTAATCCTGGGATTACAATAGTGCCACTCTATATATATATATATATATATATAAATATATAATTTGGTATATACAATTTCTCCTACAATTTGCAGATCATTACATGCAGGCATTAGGTGTAATGGTATTCTCCGTCGGGAGATATGACCTGTTCAATCAAAAATCCCGCCATTTCCTCTTGAAGTGCTCGTATGCGTTCCTTTGATAGGAGTCTATCCCGCATCTCCGTCATCTTTAAAGAAGGAGATCAATATGAATATATATTAGTTGTGTGTATATATATATTAGATCATGATAAAAAAATGTGATTAGTGTTTACGTACCCAAAGATGTCTTGCATCTCTGCTCTTTTCGGTCATAAAGCGAATGTTCTCGCAAACGTAGTATCAACATAAATTAGTCCCCTATGCTTGTTTCATGTACTATGCGAGAATAGAATTCAATCAGATAATAATCAAGCATGATAATGGTATTGAAACTAGAATTAAAGAGATGCACGGACGTAGCTAGTACTACTTATAATTACTTTGGACCGTCGCCATGTCAGCTCTCGTTGCCAATCACCGACAACCGCTTGCTTGAACTTTTCTCAAACCCTGCCCGGCAAAGAAAATGAATAAAGGAGTTATTAATTACTTGATATCAGGAAATAAACCAAAGAGGCCGACATAGTGCGATAATGATTGAAATTACCTGTCGAACATCAAAAACAGGCTCTTGTATTCTGCAGGGTCTTTACTTAGTGAGTACAGTACTTCAACAGTTCCCTCGTCAACTCTAATGATTAGCAGGATCCAGTGGTATCTGCGCACACGTTTGTATAAGAGGGCATGCATAACTCATCAACTACACTTAACATCTAGTAAGCAAAAATAGAATTTGTAGTACAAGACAGTAACACTCACCTGAAGTTGTAAGGGAGAAGTATTTCTGGTTTGGTATTTAGTTTCTTCAAAAAGATTACCAAGCTATTCTCTGTGTCTTCTGGGAAGTCTTTTAACATAGTTTCATTAACGGTATTTGGGTCAATGAACCCAATGCCATAAGCTCCATCTCTTTTCAATTAAAAAATCTTCAATCTGCATAATACAACACATAAGAATATAGTGAGGATAATTACATGCAATGAACAAGCTGAGCTAGAGACTTAAATTACAGAAACAAAACACTTACAGACAATAGCAACTGACGAGAGATTTGTCGAGTGCGTCTTGATTGAATAACTGAAAAAAAACTTCATTTTCAATCCACAAATCTTTTACATGGTAGTAATGCTCTGCCTTGACTTTAACCATGAGGCTCTCTCGCCCGTTCTTTATTTCTCTCACGTACCACTGATGCATAGTGTGCATTTGCGTTGATAGAAGCTTCTCATCGTCAGGACTGACCAGAGATTCCCGGGGGACATATTTCCTTGCTAGTTCCTTCTCATCGAAAGTGGGGACTTCCTTCATGCCTAGGAATTGTTCAACAGTGATACCAATCTCTCTAGCCATCTTTCTATCAGCGTCGGTTACCGCCTTATCGGTACTCACCTTGAGCGGGGGGATTGATTGCACTGCCTGTTCTCCGAGCTGGGGAACAATTTTCCCGCATTTATTACCACTTGTAAGGCTCGACTGCAGATTTTTTTGTTGATAATATGACTTCCTAATAGAGTGATCATAGTCTGATCGCATTTTCTTCGCAGCTGGCGGCCGGTTTAGCAAGATCCAGAAAGTGTTGTACAACTTTCTCAGGTATTTTCTCCTTTGGCGGTGGGGGCGCTTTCGATGCAAAATGGGCCCTCACTTGGGAAGCCACTCTCTCTTCGTTTTCCTCGATAGTGCACTCGTTAGCTAACTTCTTTTTTGCAGGAGGCTCGGGTTTCTTCCTTGGTGCTCTATTCTGCTTTGGATTCCGCGAACGCGGCCGAGATCGATAATGTGCACTCGCGCTAGGCTCCGTCTTGAGGTGGGTTTGAGTCGGCTCATGCGGCGGACTTGGAGGAGGAGTCGGTGGCCTTGGAGGAGGAGGAGTCGGTGGCCTTGGAGGAGGAGGAGTCGGCTGACGCGAAGGACTTGGAGGAGGAGTCAGTGGACTTGGAGGAGGAGGAGTCGGCTGACGCGGCGGACTTGGAGGAGGAGTCGGTGGCCTTGGAGGAGGAGGAGGCGGACTTGGAAACAGGATGCATTCCTTTTTCCATACAATGAGACCACGTATGATTTCTCCCAGTGTCTGCTCCCCTTGACCTCTAGGAAAGTCAAGCTGTAGTGAGTCATATCCCGACAGAACTTCATCCACCCCGACACGAGCATAGCCAGGTGGAATCGGATTGCCGTGGAAGGTTGCTTCAGGTGGATTCGAAAATGCAAAGCCGTCCACCACCTTCATGTATATGTTCTTCATTTTCATTTGTAGCTCACAAGTTCTCATCTCTTGGATATCATCCACGGGGTAGCGAGCCAGCAGTGCATCATCGGCCGGGACCCCCGTGGAACACATGCTGCTTTTTGGCATAGATGGGATGGTACTATCCAATGTTGGATCTGGTTGCTCCTGCAGCTGAGACGCCCTTTGCTGGCTAAGTGTGTCGATCTGCTCCTGTTGCTGCATGAAAGCGCATTCCAACTCCACGTTCTTTGATTCTACCTTTTGAAGCCGGTCTGCATCATGCTTCTTCTTTCTCTTACGGCTTCTGTAAGTATCGTTCCACTCCGCAAACCCCTCAAACCACGGAACAACGCCTTTGCCTCTTGTTCGTCCCGGGTGTTCAGGATTTTTGAGGGCACGTGTAAGCTCGTCGTTCTCTCTCTTGGGCTGGAACGCCCCCGTTTGAGCCTCTTCTGTTGCTACAAGCAAAGCGTCTGAGGCTTCTTTAAGACTTGCCAGTTCAATAATCTCCCCTATCATTGGGTCCAACTTTCCCCCATGCGCATAAAACCAAGTCTTGCACCTGTCGGGCCAACCCACTGTTTTTTGAGTGACCCCTGCAGAAATCATCTTTTCCTCAGATTCATCCCATTTAGGCATCGCAGTCTTGTAGCCACCTGGCCCCAGAAGATGGTGAAACTTTTTTTTTCTCAGCATTTATCTTGTTTATTCTCGACCGTTCCTTAGCTTCTTCTGATTCCTTGAACTGCACAAATAAGTCCCAGTGATCTTTTACCTTCTCTTGTTGTTGGGTGAATTTTAGAGCCTTCTTTCCTCCGTATTTGGCCCATAATTTTTTCTTCCAACTCTGGAATTGTGTGGCCATCTTCTTAAGAGCAAACTTCTTGACTTGCTCCCGTTGGCGATCTGTGAAATCCTCTGATAGGGTGAAATGTGACATGAGCTCCTCCCAAAGCAGATTTTTTGCTCTTTCGTCGACAAAAGTAACTCCTCGATCTTCCTTGGGCTTATTCCATTCTTGAAGGGTGATCGGGATTTGGTCCCTAACAATAACTCCGCATTGACATATAAATTTGTCCGCATTCTTTTTAGGAGCAATCGGTTCGCCATCTGCTTTGATTTCATCGATGTTGTACTTTATGCCAGCGGGCAACTTTTTGGCCGCGCCTCGTACTACCCTTGTAGAAGATTTGCTCGATACGGAGGTCTAAAAGAAGAAAGATTCATTAATATATATATATATATATATCAATTAATACATGTAATGATCACCAGAGGCCTTATATATATTTATATATATACCTCGTCAGACTTTGTTAATTCAAGAACATTTCCTTCGCCATCATTGTTTGTGTGCCCTTCGTCTGTTGGTTCTTCCTCAATTCCCTCACCGGAATCGTTCAACCATTGTGAGCCGTCATCTAGTTCAATCTCTGGGTTTTGGCCGGAGCGTATCATCCTGAAGAGATCCTCTTCACGGCCTCTGCCGCTATCGTCCATAGCTTAACTAATCCAGATGAAAGATAAAACAATTAAGTATTCATCATATAATATCACTAATACATCTCGAATAATCCAGTTAATGCATCATATATTAACACTAATACATCTCGAATATTATCATATATTATCGCTAATACATCTCGAATGTCATTTCGAATATTATCACTAATACATCTCGAATATTAACATATAATATCACTACATCAACGAATAATCCAGTTGACGGCGGACGGTATCGCGGGCCGTGTACACCCAAAGAAAAGGAACCATGACAGGATCATAGCTCGGGTGAGATCCGTGAAGAACCTGCCAGGTATTGGAGAACCTGGCGTCCAACGCAGCCATGTAGCGTCGGACGTGCTCGTCCTCCTCCCTGACATGGCGACGTACCACCTCCGCGGGGGCCGGCTCCCTCCGCACCGATAGTGGTCCACGCGACCGCCACCAAAGAACCTACGGGTCGACGACGGGAGCCTAATTCCTCACCAAGCTGCGCGCTCCGGAAGTTAGCACCTCCCAGTGCCAGACCAGCGGAGCCCAGTCGCAGACATGGCGCCTCTCAAGCAGGTTGTCACCGCCGAGTCAACGATGAGGATGCGGGCCGGGCATCGTCGATGAGAACAAATTGTGACTACAAAATAACATCTCATTTAACAACAATAAGAAAAATAACATATGTACACTCAAGCATATACAAGCATATACAAACCAAAATCAGGAAAATTCACACTATTATAAATTCACTCAAGCATATACAAACCAAAATCAAGAAAATTCAATATACGTACGCACCAAGCAATCCAATAGCATGAATAGGAGATGCAATATCTCAATTAGCAAATAAGCACTAGAACATTTCATTTCGGATGAACCGTACCAAAATTTTCAGATGAACACTAAAAAATCACCTCGTGGGCGAGGTGGAGGACGTCGAAGTGGCCGACGGCGGAGGTGTGGAGGAGGAGGTCGGAGTGGACGACGACAGAGGCGTTGAGTGTGGGACTCGGTGTCAGGACGTGCGCGGCGCAGAGGACAGCATGGGGTCGGGGCGGCACGGGGAGGGCACGGGTCCGGGGTGGCGTCGGGTCGGGGCGGCGCGGTGCCGATCGGAGACGGCGCACCGAGCGGCGGTGACGGCGATGAGCGATTCGGCGTCAGGGTCGGGCAGCCTGGCGGCGTCGATTTGTCCTTCTCCCGGGTGGTGGCTCGCACCGGGATAAGAAGCATTTATATAGGCGCACCCCTTTAGTCCCGGTTCGTGGCTGGAACTAGGACTAAAGGTCCTTTAGTCCAGGTTCCAGCCACCAGCCTGGCCCACTGGCAGCTATCTTTAGTCCCTGTTGGAGCCACCAACCGGGACTAAAGGTCCTTTTCGGCGGCCCAAATTCCGCGCGGGAAGGGACCTTTAGTCCCGGTTGGTGGATCCAACGGGATTAAAGGTGGATTTTCTCCTTTTCTGTTTTTTCTAAACAGAACCATTTCTGTTTTTAGATTTTGAATAACTGTTAGAATATTTAGAGTTTTTGAATGAATCTTTTTTGCTTTAGGTCACAACAATTATAAACTTTCCACTAGTGCTAGTAGTTTTCAAATTTGAATAGTTTAAATTTGAATTCTTTGAAATTTGTGTGAATCACTTGTTTGTGAATAACTATAGTTTAAAAATAGATTTTTGAGTGATTCTTTTTCCTGCTGTTTAGTATTAGTGTGTTTTATCAGTATGTTCAATTTGGTAATTTTTAGGTTATTTTAATTCGTTGTTTTCACCGAAAACAGATTATGTTTAGCTCTTTTAGTTCTATACCTTCATTTGTTTCAAATATTTTAGTTTATGTTTTCTTGTTATTCTTTTGCCAAATTATATTATGTTTCTATTAGTCAACATGGGGAGTTTTAAATTTCAACCCTTTCAAACTTCATTTTATATTTTTCATGCATTTAATGATTTTTTGCGCCGAATGACCCTAAAATTAAAAAGCAGTACAAATGAACTCTGAAAAGGTTGAAACTTGGCATGGTATCATCATTTCACACACATAGCATGTGCTAAAAAGTTGAGAGGGTTACGGCAAAAACTGGATGTACTTCATGTACAAACTGGACGATCTCCTTCGAAGTATGATGGTTTCGGACGAAAACTCATCTGTTACTAAGGCATTTCATTTTTTTAAACTTATTTCAACTCCAGACTTTTTGTGCATTCAATATGCACCATTCAAAGACACATCCTCAAATTTCAACCCTTTCAAACTTCATGTGCTATTTTTCATGCATTTAATGATTTTTTGCTCCGAATGACCCTGAAATTGAAAAGCAGTACAAATGAACTCTGAAAAGGTTGAAACTTGGCATGGTATCATCATTTCACACACATAGCATGTGCCAAAAAGTTGAGAGGGTTACGGCAAAAACTGGATGCACTTCGTGTACAAACTGGACCATCTCCTTCGAAGTATGAGGGTTTCGGACGAAAACTCGTCTGTAACAAAGGCATTTCATTTTTTTAAACTTATTTCAACTCCAGACTTTTGTGCATTCAATATGCACCATTCAAAGACACATCCTCAAATTTCAACCCTTTCTAACTACATTTGCTATTTTTCATGCATTTAATGATTGTTTTGTGTTGAATGACCCTGAAATTGAAAAGTACTACAAATGAACTCTGAAAAGGTTGAAACTTGGCATCGTGTCATCATTTAACCCACATAGTATGTGCTAAAAAGTTGAAAGGGTTATAGCAAAAACTGGATGCACTTCGTGTATAAATTAACTAGACCATCTCCTTCGAAGTATGAGGGTTTCGGACGAAAACTCATCTGTTACAAAACTTTTTCTTCACGTGTGTCCCTTTGCGCCGTAACCATGAACAATCTTCATCATTTAACAGGATGCTTGGGTCACTCTTCACCGTGAAGGGAGGAATTTCATGAAACTTCTCATAATCTTCTGACATGTCTGTCTTGTCCTCCACTCCCATGATGTTTGTTTTTCCTGAAAGAACTATGTGGCGCTTTGGCTCACCGTATGATGTATTCGCTTCCTTATCTTTCCTTTTTCACGGTTTGGTAGACATGTCCTTCACATAGAAAATCTGTGCCACATCATTGGCTAGGACGAATGGTTCGTCTGTGTACCCAAGATTGTTGAGATCCACTGTTGTCATTCCGTACTGCGGGTCTAGCTTTACCCATGTCATATTGACCCATTTGCGCCGAAACAAAGGGACCTTAAAATCATGTCCATAGTTAAGTTCCCATATCTCCTCTATGTAACCATAATATGTGTCCTTTTCCCCATTGGTGTTTGTTGCATCAAAGCGGACACCACTGTTTTGGTTGGTGCTCTTTTTATCTTGGGCGATCATGTAAAATGTATTCACATTAATCCCGTACCCTTTGAAAGTCATTATAGTCGAAGATGGTGACTTGGCCAACGAGTACAGCTCATCTTCAACAGTGTCGTTGTTCATGAGATGTGTTTGCAACCAACCGCCGAAAGTCGCCATGTGTCTACGTTTAATCCAGGGGTCATACTGCTCCGGGTTCTTGGAGCGTACAATATCCATGTGTTCCTCGATATATGGAGCCACCAAGGTGGAATTTTGTAGAACTGTGTAGTGTGCTTGGGCCCAAGAATGCCCGTCCCTACATATTACTGAATCCTTTCCTAGCGTGCCTTTTCCACTCAGTCTCCCCTCATGCCGCGATTCAGGAACACCAATCGGCTTAAGGTCAGGAATAAATTCAACACAAAACTCAATAACCTCCTCTGTTTCATGGCCCTTGGAGATGCTTCCTTCTGGCCTAGCACGGTTATGAACATATTTCTTTAAGACTCCCATGGACCTCTCAAAGGGGAATATATTGTATAGAAATACAGGACCCAGAATGGCAATCTCTTCAACTAGGTGAAATACGACGTGCGTCATGATATTGAAGAGGGATGGTGGGAACACCAACTAGAAACTGACAAGACATTGCACCAAATCATTCTGTAACCTTGGTAGGATTTCTGGATCGATTACCTTCTGAGAAATTGCATTGAGGAATGCACATAGCTTCACAATGGCTAATCATTTTCCGGTAGAAGCCCCCTCAATGCAACCGGAAATAATTGCGTCATGATCACGTGGCAGTCATGAGACTTTAGGTTTTGGAAAAATTTCTCTACCATATTTATTATTCCCTTTATATTTGACGAGAAGCCAGACGGGACCTTCATAGTGAGCAAGCATTCAAAAAAGATTTCCTTCTCTGCTTTGGTAAGAGCATAGCTGGAAGGACATTGATACTGCTTTGCATGCATGCCGTCTTTTTCGTTCATACGTTGCTGGTCCTCCCATGCCTTCGGTGTATCTCTTGTCTTCCCATACACGCCCAGGAAGCCTAGCAGATCATGCAAAGATTCTTTGTCACGTGCATCACGTCGATTGCAGAGCGGACCTCTAGGACTTTCCAATACTCTAGCTCCCAAAATATAGATTTCTTCTTCCACATGGGTGCGTGTCCGTCAGCGTCATTCGGAACATATTGTTTGCCAGGACCCTTTGCAATTTCCGGTTCACATACCTCCTAGATAAAAATATCTTTGTCAACTTGATGGGCATAATTTTCATAGACACGAAATGCAACAAAATAGTTTAAAAAGAGAATATACAACATCTGAATCATAAACCGGACGAGGGCCGACGGGCACGGATATCAAAACCATGGCACTATGTATAACAAACAATCATACAAGTAAGAAAATTATACAAGTAACTATCTAAACCACACCTACACATATGCTAGCTAAGAAGTTAATTTGAGTTCAAATTACATATAAATCAAATAAACTCCCACATAATTACTCCCAAACTAAAACCCTCAAATCACTATACTTATAGAGCATTGCACGAGCTAATCTAGCAATGAGAGATGAAAGGACAAAGTTGCTAACCTTTGTGAACACTCACTAGTAGAGAACAGGGTACTAGTCCCGGTTCCAGAGGGCCTTTAGTCCCGGTTCTGGAACCGGGACAAAACAAACGGGACTAATACCCAAAACTTTTAGTCCCGGTTTGCTTACGAACCGGGACCAAAGGGGCTCCACTTGGCCGCTGCGGGGCGCCCAGGTAGGAGGACCTTTGTCCCGATTGGTAACACCAACCGGGACCAAAAGGCAGCCACGCGTCAGTAGCTCGCAGGCACTGGGGTTTTTTTTTGGAAGGGGGGTTTAGGGGTTTTGGAGGGTTAATTTAGGGGTTTCATATTGTGTTAGCTAGCTAATAGAGAGAAGTGACCTCTGTTTCTCCGTGCTTGGTCGACGCTAGCTACTATACATATAGAGAGAACTCGACGCTAGCTAGTAAGCAAATGAAGGAAACCATTAATTACACAAGATCGTCATGAACATATATAGAGAGAAGTGACATCTCTTTCTCCGTGCTTGGTCGAACAACAAGTTTTCGTATATCTATCCGATGCTACAACATATGTACAATATAACATCTCTTACAATCCCTAACATCATCTACCTAAGACCATTGCAATTCCACATGGTATTCTCCGTGTTCAGGTATGACGTGGTCAAGAAAGAATCCCGCCAATTCCTCTTGAATTGCTCGTATGCGATCATGTGGTAGGAGTTCATCCCGCATCTGCCAGATCTAATTTAAAGAAGGGGGTCAATACATATATATATGAATGAAACTCAACACAATTGATGGTAATATATAAAATAAAATTGTGAATATTGTTTACGTACTTCAAATTGTTTCTCAGAGAAGCCCCGCTCAGAGGTCGAGTGGCGAATGAACTCGCATACGTAGTATCCACATAAATGATTCCCGGGTGCCTGGTACAAGCACTTTACGAGAATAGAGTTCAATCAAACTGATAAGCAAGCATGATAATGGTATTGATGAAACTTGAATCAATGAGAGATGCGCGGAACTAGCTAGTACTACTTACTTTGGGGTGTGTAAATCACAGCTCGTTGTTTAGACCGGGAACCATTCCGATGAACTTTTTCCAAACCCTGGCAGGCAAAGAAAATGATTACTTGATATCAGGAAATGAACGAAAGTTGCTGATATGGTCCCGGTATTGATTGAACTTACTTCTGGAGCATTGCTGTCATGTCCACATAATTCTCGGGATCTTTACGTCTCGAGTCTAAGACAGTTACTAATGCCCCGTCAAGCTTAATGGGTAGCAGAATAAAGTGGAACCTGCGCACGCATAACTCATCAATTACATTACTTAACCTCGAGTAAGCGAAACCGAATATGCACAAGACAGTAACACTCACTTGAAGTTGTAAGGAAAGAGTATTTCCCTTTTGTTTTGATGTCTAAGGAACGCTTGTAGCAAGTTGTCCTCAATAACTTTGGCTCTCTTTTGTACCGACCATTCATTTACGGTATTTGGGCTAATGAACCCAATGTCATAGATTTGTTCTTTTTTGCATTCGACCATCTTCAATCTGCATAATATAGTGAGGATAATTATATATGCATGCAATGAACGAGCTGAGCTAGAGACTTAATTATAGAAGTAATACTTACAGACAGTAGCAAGTCATGAGTTGTTTGTCGAGGGCCTCTTGATTGTATAACTGAAATAACTCCACAAATTCAGCAGGCATCAGGTCGACTCCAATGAAGTCGTGCTCTTTTTTAATTCCGACCATCAAACTGTCGGTCCCAGACTCCCTGCAGGTTTCCATGTACCACTCATGCAATTTTTGCATCATCGTTGTTAGATGAGAATGATCAGGTTTGATGAGAGGCTTCCCGTGCTCGTATCTAAAGTCCTCTGCTGCTACTACCTTAGCCGTTTCAAACTGTACATCATCGCCCACGTAATCACCAAGAGTGGTACCGGGCAGTAGCACCGGATGATTAGCGATATCGCTAGACACCTTGAGCGGGGGGCACGATTGCTTCTCCTGTTCGTCGAGCTGGGGAATTGTTTTCCCACTTCTTCGTTTTTTGTCTCTTGCAGCACTGGAAGTACTTCCCAACCGCAGCGCTTCATCATATGTCTTTGTAATTATGCGGTCATAGTTGGATAGCCGAGGCGGTGGTGGTCGCTTCAGGGCATGCAGAGTGCGCTTCGCTTTCACCGGATCTACTGTTTCCTTCGGAGGTGGATGTTTCCGTGCAAAATGGGCCTTCACTTCGGCTGCACTGATTTCAGTGCGTTCCTTGTCAGTCCTCTCATATGGTAACTTTGGAAGAGGCTTGAGGCTTGGAACAATTTTGTATTTCTTCCCGCCTATTGTACTGCTAGCCGCCGAAGCGGCGGCGTCGACTCTCTTCCGCCGGTGCTGGCGCGCCGGAGGAGGCGGAGTGCCCTGATGCGCCGGAGGAGGAGGAGGAGGCGGAGTGCCCTGATGTGCCGGAGGAGGCGAAGAAGGAGGCGGAGTGCCCTGACGCGCCGGTGGAGGAGAAGGAGGAGGCAGAGTGCCCTCACGCGCCGGAGGAGGAGGAGGCGGAGTGCCCTGACGCGCCGGAGGAGGCTGAGTCTACTGAGGCGTCCAGTTTGGAAGCTTGATGTACTCCTTGCTCCATAGACAGGTACTCCTCAAAGCATTTTCCAGAAGAATAATATCCTCTTCACCTGTAGGGTTGTCAAGCTCCAGCCCCTCAAATCCATCCATTATTTCATCCACCATCACAACAACATAGCTATGTGGAATCGGACGGCAATGGAAAGTTCCCTCAGCTCAAGGAGGTACAACAGAGCCGACCGCCGCCTTGAAGGTCAGGTTCTGGCATTTCGTCATTAGCTCGCAATGTTCAGCCTCCGTGATACTATCCACGGGGTAGCGAGGAGCCATGAAATCAGGCTGAACGAGCTCCGTGGAAGCCACGCTGCTGCTCCGCTGAGATGGTGGGGTAGCTTCTGGTGCAGCGTCGAAGGAAGGATCTTCGTGCCGCTCAGATGGTTGGCCGGTAGCTCGCTAGCTCTCATGTTCCTCTAGTTTTGCTAATCTTGCACTGAGCTTCTGTATTTCGCTTGCTTCCTGTTTCCTCTTTCTCTCTCGGCTTCTATAACCACCGCTGTCGGGAAACCCATGCTTCCACGGAACGGAGCCTGATGTGCCTCGTGTTCATCCAGGGTGTTCAGGATTCCCGAGGGCCTCTGTCAGCTCGTCCTTCTCTCTGTCGGGAATGAACGTCCCTTCCTGTGCTGCCTTGATTGCTGCCTGAAGCTTCCGGAAGGGTATTGCAAGTTGCTCGTCCGTCCAAACACACTCCCCTATTTCTGGGTCCAAAGTTCCCCCAACCCCAAAGAACCAAGTCCTTGAACGATCTGGCCAGTGCAATGTCGCTGGTTGGACATTCTTAGCAAGCAGGTCTTGCTCAGCTTTGTCCCACAACTGTCGGGCTTTGTAGTAGCCACCTGACCCCGTGTGATGGTGATACTTCTTCTTTGCAGCATTTTTCTTGTTTGTCAGTGGCCATTTCTTACCCTTCTCCGATTTCTTGTAGGCCACAAATTCGGGCCATTGATCTCTTATCTTCTCATACCGACCGATGAATTTCAGAGTCTCCTCTTTCTTGACAAACTTTGTGTTCAACTCTTTCTTCCAGTTCCTGAATAGTTCTGCCATCTTCTTAAGAGCAAACGCCTTGACCTTTCGCTCTATAACTGGGTTATTCGGATCCTCCTCTCGCGGTAGACTGAAATTTGTCATCAGCTCGGTCCAAAGATCATCTTTCAGTCTATCATGGACATAAGAAACTTCAGGGTCCTTATTATTCTTATTCCATTGATGGGTGTTGATCGAGATATAGTCCCTAATAACAACTCCACACTGATGTACAAATGCGTCCTTGGTCCGCTTGGGAGCAATCGGTTGGCCATCTTTCGCGACTTCTGTGATCGTGAACCTTTCATCCGGGCGCAACCTTTTCTTCGGGCCTCGTCTCCTTACCTCGTCGGACTTTGCAACAGTTGAGGCTCCCTCCTTCGTTCGGTCACCGGAGCCGTGATCATGATCTCCTTCCTCCGCCATTAGGTCACCGGAGCCGTCATGATCTCCTTCCTCCTCCATTGTTGGATCGCCGGAGCCGTCATCCTCTCCTTCCTGACCATCGGTGTCGTTGAGATACGAAAAGGGATCACCTCCGGCAAGGATTATATCCCCCAACAACTGTTCTTTTTCTAAGTCTTTGTGATCCATAGTTTCTGCAAATATTACAACATGGCAATATACAAACATGAGATATGCAAATCAATACAAGGCAATGCAACAATTCGATCATATAATATCACTAATACATCATCGAATAGTATCGCTAATACATCATCGAATATCATCATTAATACATCTCGAATATTATTATATAATATCACTAATACAGATATAGTTGACGTCTCGCGGCGCAGGCGGTGGACACCCAAAGAGAAGGAACTATGACAGGATCATAGCTCGGGTGAGATCCCTGAAGAACCTGCTAGGTATTGGAGAACCTGGCGTCCAACGCAGCCATGTAGCGTCGGACGTGCTCGTCCTCCTCCCTGACACGGCGATGTACCACCTCCGCGGGGGCCGGCTCCCTCTGCACCGACAGTGGTCCATGCGACCGCCACCAAAGAACCTCCAGGTCGACGACGGGACCCTGATTCTTCACCAAGCTGGGCGCCCCGGAAGGCAGCACCTCTCAGTGCCAGCCCGGCGGAGCCCAGTCCCGGACATGGCGCCTCTCAAGCAGGTGGTTGCCACCGAGTCGACGACGAGGATGCTGGCCGGGCATCGTCGACTCAACGGCTATGCTATGCAACTAAACATTTAAACATCTAATTAAACATCATATCGCGTCACCGACGATCGTCGGGGACTCCTCGATATCGTCGGGGACTCTCCCTCACCGACAATCATCGGGGGGTACTCTCCCTCACCGACGATCGTCGGGGACTCCTCGATATCGCGTCACCGACGACCGACGATAAAACAACTAAACATCTAAACAATAAAAACAACTAAACAATAAAAACAACTAAAACAACTAAATTAACTAAATTAACTAAACAACTAAATTAACTAAATCAACTAAAACAACTAAAATTAACTAAATTAACTAAACAACTAAATTAACTAAATCAACTAAAATCGTCGGGCGCGGGCGGCGCTGTGGGCTCGCCGGAGACGCGCGCGGGGCCAGTGGCGGTGCTGCGGTGGGCGGAGGCGGGGCCGGTGGCGGTGCTGTGTGCGGTGGGCGGGGGCGAGCGGCAAAGGCGCGCGCGCGGGGCCGACGGGGACAGAGAGGAGGGGGAGCCTTACCGGCGAGGAGCGGCGACGGCGACGGAGCGACGGAGGAGACCGGCGAGGAGCGGCGACGGCGTCGTGTCGGGGCGGCGGCAGCGCAGGGCAGGGTCGGTGTCGAGGTCGTTGGGGGAGGGGCGGCATCGAGGGCGTCGGCGAGGGTGTCGACGGAGAGGTGGAGCAGCCTGACGGCGTCAACGGGGCAGAGGGCAGCCTGGCGGCGTCGATGTGCTCGGCGTCGTCGGGGGCAACTGCAGATGAAATCTGAAAAATTCCCAAGTCCCTGCTTATAGACCCAATCCTTTAGTCCTGGTTGGTAGCTCCAATCGGGATGAAAGGCCCCCTTTCGTCCCGGTTGGTGCCACCAACCGGGACTAAAGGTCAATTTCAGCAGCCCAAAGGGTGGGAAGCAGAGACCTTTGGTCCCGGTTGGTGGCACCAACCGGGACTAAAGGGTGGCATTGGTCCCGGTTGGTGGCACCAACAGGGACGAAAGGGTGGCATTGGTCCCGGTTCGAGCCATCAACCGGGACTAAAGGGTTGGTCCTGGCTGTGGTGGGAGTTTAGTCCCACCTCGCCAAGCGAGAGGCGCTCGGACCGGTTTATAAGCCCGCCCCTCTCTGCCTTGTTAACTTCCTCTCAAAGTGAAAATAGATGCCCTTATACAGGAAATTCGACCTAAATTCAAAGTGCTAGTATGCACTTTGAATTTAGGTCGAATTTTCCCTATAAGCGCATCTATGTTCACTTTTGCTATTTTTTTATGTTATTTTTTTGCATATTAAAAGTTCTTAACAAAAAATATTTTATGAATAATCTTTTTGCTATTAAAGTTTTTAACAAAAATAACTTTGATAATTTTAGTTGCATAAATTTTATATAATATTAAGTTAAATAACTTTGATCAGACGAAAACACGTCTTTTACAAAGGGATTTCAATTTTTTAAACATATTTGAACTCAAGACTTTTTCTGCATTCAATATGCACCATTCAAAGCCACATTATCACTTTTCAAACCTTTTCTGACTTTATTTGCTATTTTTCATGCATTTCATGATTTATTTTGAGCTAAAATGACCCTGAATTGAAAAGCACTGCAAATGAACTCTGAAATGGTTGAAAGTTGGCATGGTATCATCATTTCACCCACATAGCATGTGCTAAAAAGTTGAGAGGGTTACGGCAAAAACTGGATGCACTTCGTGTACAAACTGGACAATCTGTTTCGAAGTATCAGGGTTTTGGACGAAAACTCGTCTATTACAAAAGGATTTCATCTAGCAAAGCATATTTGAACTCAAGACTTTTTCTGCATTAAATATGCACCATTCAAAGCCACATCATCACTTTTCAAACCTTTTCTGACTTCATTTGCTATTTTTCATGCATTTCATGATTTATTTTGAGCTAAAATGACCCTGAATTGAAAAGCACTGCAAATGAACTCTGAAATGGTTGAAAGTTGGCATGGTATCATCATTTCACCCACATAGCATGTGCTAAAAAGTTGAGAGGGTTACGGCAAAAATTGGATGCACTTCGTGTACAAACTGGACAATCTCTTTCGAAGTATCAGGGTTTTGGACGAAAACTCATCTATTACAAAGGGATTTCATCTAGCAAAGCATATTTGAACTCAAGAATTCTTCTACATTCAATATGCACCATTCAAAGCCACATCACCACTTTTCAAACCTTTTCTGACTTCATTTGCTATTTTTCATGCATTTCGTGATTTATTTTGAGCTAAAATGACCCTAAATTGAAAAGCACTGCAAATGAACTCTGAAATGGTTGAAAGTTGGCATGGTATCATCATTTCACCCACATAGCATGTGCTAAAAATTTGAGAGGGTTACGGCAAGAAATGGATGCACTTCGTGTACAAAATGAACAATCTCTTTCGAAGTATCAGGGTTTCAGATGAAAACTCATCTATTACAAAAGGCATTTCATTTCTTGACATGTAACTGCAGTGATATTCTAGATCAAAGCCATCATGAGAATAGTTGTGGAGAGAAAGTCTTCACTTTTTCTTTGCGTGTGTCCCTTGCTTTTTGCGCCGTTACCATGGATAATCTTCATCGTTTAACAGGGTGCTTGGGTCAGCCTTCACTTTGAAGTGAGGAATTTCATGAAACTTTTCATAATCTTCAGACATGTCTATCTTGCCCTCCACTCCCACGATGTCTCTTTTCCCTGAAAGAACTATGTGGCGCTTTGGCTCATCGTATGATGTATTCGCTTCCTTATCTTTTCTTTTTCTCGGTTTGGTAGACATGTCCTTCACATAGAAAACCTGCGCCACATCATTGGCTAGGATGAATGGTTCGTCTTTGTACCCAAGATTGTGCAGATCCACTATTGTCATTCCGTACTGCGGGTCTACCTGTACCCCGCCTCCTGACAGATTGACCCATTTGCACCGAAACAAAGGG
Organism: Elymus sibiricus; assembly: GCA_039707655.1. Classification (NCBI taxonomy): domain Eukaryota; kingdom Viridiplantae; phylum Streptophyta; class Magnoliopsida; order Poales; family Poaceae; genus Elymus; species Elymus sibiricus. The sequence goes on from CM077663.1 coordinate 339,838,711, forward strand.
ACCTTAAAATCATGTCCATAGTCAAGTTCCCATATGTCCACTATGTAACCATAATATGTTTACTTTCCCCTATTGGTTGCTGCATCAAAGCGGACACCACTGTTTTGGTTGGTGCTCTTTTGATCTTGGGCGATCGTGTAAAATGTATTCCCATTTATCTCGTACCCTTTGTAAGTCAATACAGTCGAAGATGTTCCCCTGGCCAACGAGTACAGCTCATCTGCAACAGTGGTGTTACCCATGAGATGTGTTTGCAACCAACTGCCGAAAGTCCTGATGTGTTCACATGTAATCCAGTCGTCACACTGCTCCGGGTGTTTGGAGCGCAGAATATTCTTGTGTTCATTGACATACGGGGTCACCAAGGTAGAATTCTATAGAACTGTGTAGTGTGCTTGAGACCAAGAATGCCTGTCCCTACATATTATTGAATTCGCTCCTAGCGTGCCTTTTCCAGTCAGTCTCGCCTCATACCGCGATTGAGGGAGACCAATCGGCTTAAGGTTAGGAATAAAGTCAACACGAAACCCAATGCTTTCCTCTCTTTGATGGCCCATGGAGATGCCTCCTTCTGGGCTGGCACGGTTACGAACATATTTCTTTAAGACTCCCATGAACCTCTCAAAGGGGAACATGTTTTGTAGAAATACAGGGCCCAGAATGCCAATCTCGTCGACTAGATGAACTAGGACGTGCGTCATGATATTGAAGAAGGATGGTGGGAACACCAGCTCGAAACTGACAAGACATTGCACAAAATCACTCTTTAATCTTGGTAGGATTTCTGGATCGATTACCTTCTGAGAGATTGCATCGAGGAATGCACATAGCTTCACAATGGCTAATCGAATGTTTTTCGGTAGAAGCCCCCTCAATGCAACCGGAAGCAGTTGGGTCATAATCACGTGGCAGTCATGAGACTTTAGGTTCTGGAACTTTTTCTCTGCCATATTTATTATTCCCTTTATATTCGACGAGAAGCCATACGGGACCTTCATACTGGGCAGGCATTCAAAGAAGATTTCCTTCTCTTCTTTGGTAAGAGCGTAGCTGGCAGGATCTTCATACTGCTTTGGATGCATGCCGTCTTTTTCGTGCACACGTTGCTGGTCCTCTCGTGCCTCCGGTGTATCTTTTGTCTTCCCATACACTCCCAAGAAGCCTAGCAGGTTCACGCAAAGATTCTTCGTCACGTGCATCACGTCGATTGCAAAGCGGACCTCTAGGTATTTCGAATAGGGTAGGTCCCAAAATATAGATTTCTTCTTCCACATGGGTGCACGTCCCTCAGCGTCATTCGGAACAGATAGTCCGCCAGGACCCTTTCCAAAGATTACTTGTAAATCATTGACCATATCAAGTATGTGATCACCAGTACGGAGGACGGGCTTCTTTCGGTGATCTACCTCACCTTTGAATGCTTTCCTTTCTTTCGACATTGATGGTTGGTCGGAAGAAATCGACGATGCCCCAGGTACACATTCTTCCTGCATTTGTCCAAATATATACTTTCGGTGCCATCTAAACAATGCGTGCATGCGTGGTATCCCTTGTTTGTCTATCCTGAAAGGTTACTGAGAGCAGGCCAATCATTGATGGTTACAAACTGCAACGCTCGTAGGTCAAATTCCTCTTGTGCATGTTCATCCCACACACGTACACCTTTTCCATTCCATAGTTGTAAAAGTTCATCAGCTAATGGCCTTAGGTACACATCAATGTCATTGTCGGGTTGCTTAGGGCCTTGGATGAGCACTGGCATCATAATGAACTTCCTCTTCATGCACAACCAAGGAGGAAGGTTATACATACATAGAGTCACATGCCATGTGCTATGCTTGCTGCTCTGCTCCCCAAAAGGATTAACACCATCTGCACTTAAACCAAACCATATGTTCCTTGGGTCACCTGTAAAGTCCCCCCACTTTCTCTCGATCTTTCTCCAATGTGACCCATCACCGGGTGCTCTCAACTTCCCGTATTTCTTACGGTCTTCCTTGTGCCATCGCATCAACTTGGCATGCTCTTTGTTTCTGAACAAACGTTTCAACCGTGGTATTATAGGAGCATACCACATCACCTTGGCAGGAACCCTCTTCCCGGTGCGCTGGCCCTCAACATCACCAGGGTCATCTCGTCTGATCTTATACCGCAATGCACAGCATACCGGGCATGCGTTCAAATCCTCGTACGCACCGCGATAGAGGATGCAGTCATTAGGGCATGCATGCATCTTCTGCATCTCTAATCCTAGAGGGCATAGAACCTTCTTTGCTTCGTACGTACTGTCGGGCAATTCGTTATCCTTTGGAAGCTTCTTCTTCATTATTTTCAGTAGCGAACCAAATCCCTTGTCAGATACACCATCGTCTGCCTTCCATTGCAGCAATTCCAGTGTGGTACCGAGCTTTGTGTTGTCATCTTCGCAATTTGGGTACAACCCTTTTTTGTGATCCTCTAACATGCGATCGAACTTCAACTTCTCCCTTTCACTTTGGCATTGTCTCTTTGCATCAACAATGACCCGGCGAAGATCATCATCGGGCACATCATCTGGTTCCTCTTGATCTTCAGCTTCCCCCATTGCAGCATCACCGTATTCAGGGGGCAGATAGTTGTCATCATCCTCTTCTTCTTCGTTGTCTTCCATCATAACCCCTCTTTCTCCGTGCTTGGTCCAAACATTATAGTGTGGCATGAAACCCTTCTCAAGCAGGTGGACGTGAATGGTTTTCGAGTTAGAGTAATCCTTCATATTCCCATAGATAGTACATGGACAATACATAAAACCATTCTGCTTGTTTGCCTCAGCCACTTCGAGAAAATTATGCAGGCCCTTAATGTACTCGGAGGTGCGTGGGTCACCGTACATCCATTGTCGGTTCATCTGCATGCATTATATAATTAAGTGTATCAAAAACCATTACAGAACATCATGAATAGAGAAGTGACCAAATTAATAGAAGTTCATCATCACATTAAAACCAAAGTACAGTAGTGACCAAAATAAATACATAAAGTTCATACATAGTTCTCATTGAACAACATATAGCTCTCTAGAGCATCTAATTAAAACATACATTGAAACTATGTAAAACATTTAAATGCAACAACAAATGCGATCATAACCGCAACTAAGGTACCAATTGATCCAACGGCATAATGATACCAAGCCTCAGTATGAATGGCATATTTACTAATCTTTCTAATCTTCAAGCGCATTGCATCCATCTTGATCTTGTGATCTTCGACGACAACGGCAACATGCAACTCCAATTCCATCTTCTCCTCCTCAATTCTTTTCAATTTTTTCTTCAAGTAATTGTTTTGTTTTTCAACTAAATTTGACCTCTCGACAAGAGGGTCGGTTCGAATTTCCGGTTCACATACCTCCTAGATAAAAACATCTATGTCACGTTGGTCGGCATAATTGTCATAAACACTAAATGAAACAAATAGTTATAAAAGATAATATACCATATCCAAATCATAGACAGGATGAGGGCCGACGGGGGCGGATACCAAAACCATGGCACTATATAATAACAAATAATAATAAAAGTAAGAAAATTGTACAAGTATCTATCTAAATCATACAAGTAAGAATTTTTTTCTTTTAGAAAGAAGATAAGAACAAGAGGCTCACCACGGTGGTGCCGGTGACGAGATCGGCGCGGGCGATCGACGGCGGTGAGGACGGGGACGGGACAGGACGAACCGCCAAACCTAGGCAAATCTTGAGGAAAATGGAGCTTGGAGGTCGAGCTTGGAGAGGAGAAAGCTTAAGTGTGGCTCGGGCATTTCATCGAACACCTCATGTGCATAGGAGGTGAGAGCTAGAGCAACACACACCTGCACACGCCGGCCGGCCAAAAAACAGAGTGAGCGGGCAGGGGCGGGGGTATATATAGGCTTATCTTTAGTCCCGGTTGGTGGCTAGAACCGGGACAGAAGACCAACCTTTGGTCCTGGTTCCAGCCACCAACCATGACTAAAGGTGTTGGGCCAGGAGCGAGGCCCATTGGTCCCGGTTAGTGTCTGGAACCGGGACCAAAAGTGTCAGACGAACCGGGACCAATGGCCCCCGAGGCCCGGTCGGCGCCCTGGCCTCACGAACCGGGACTGGTGCCCCCTTTGATCCCGGTTCGTAAGTGAACCGGGATTAATGCCCTTATCCTGGCCTCAACCAAAGCCCTGTTTTCTACTAGTGACTTGGATAGATGGGGTGCCTCAAATCTTGACAAATCTTGGCAAAAATGGAGGATGAGCTCGAGCAAGGGGAAGATAAAACAGAGAAAGGAAAGCTTGGGCTCGGGCTGGAAGAAGCATCTATATATAGTGATATCTTTAGTCCCAGTTGGTCTCACAAACCGGGACTAAACGACAATCTCTAGTCCCGGTTGGTAGCACCAACCGGGACTAAAGGGTATCGCATGGCCCCCAGCCTGACGCAACCCTGCCATGCCCCCTTTAGTCCCGGTTGGTGTCACCACCCGGGACTAGAGGTTCCTCATGAACCGGGACTAGAGCCTAGACTCATGAACCGGGACTAGTGGTCACATTAGTCCCGGTCCAAAACCCGACCGGGACTAATGCTCCGGTCCAAAGACATGTTTTCTACTAGTGGACCGCGCTCGCGCATGGCACCAGCAGCCCTAGCGCTTGCGAACGGCGGCTCCAACGGCGTCTCACCTGGCACCCTCCTTCCTGGAGGCTCTTCCAAGGAGGATGAGCGCGGCGAGAGTTCCTCTCGCCGTCGGTGATACTCTCGTCTGGCCGTGGGTGTGTTCATCTATCTCGGTCTTCGTGGATTGGGGATAGAAAGGCCCCTGGGATTTTCAATCTCTGGTCGTTTCCTTATCTCTTCAGTTGACCAGATGGCTGCCTAATATGCATTACGTGTCCTAGTACATGCGCTGGGAATTTAGGCAACCAGTAACAGTTGCCACATTTGCTTATTTGTTTTAAACAAATTAGCAATTAATCTCTTGACAGCACTTCTATCAGTAATTTATTTCTGTTTTAGATGTGCTAAAATCAATACATATATTTTGATACTACGAGAATGGCCGGCGTTGCCACTGGCCTTTTAAATATTTTTGCGATTGCACCTATGAATATCATGCATATTAAATTTTGCATGTATATTTTTTATTGCACCTATAAATATAATGCATGTCAAAATTTGTATGCATAGAGAATATAGTATGCAACAATCAGAAAATAATAGAAATCTACTTCAATTACAACGTAGCTACACGATGTATACATAGAGAGTAATGATCCAAATAATTATATGTTACAAACTAAGATCTACTTTGATGTACTTACTAGTTAGCATGCACGTGCAACACACGTATTTCTTGTGAAAACCTTATCGTGCTTCTTTCTCAAACACGCAACCATGAAGACGACGGGTATATTTTTTTCTTGTTCCATGTTTTCATTCTTGCAACCTCTCAAACTATCTTTGTGCCCTGTGTTTTTTCTCTTCTTAAACTCCCAGAAAATTTCTGCCGTGGATCTTGGCATCAAATGGTAATAATGATGAAACATTAATCTTTTCAAATTAATATGATTACTGAGATAGGAGCCCAAAAAATAGCAACATACAATATTGATAACGAAAGTGTGACCACAGCTGCAATTGGTTTCACAGGAGTTAAGCAAGCAGCCACAATCAATAAAGCATTTTCATAAGTTATATACTCATTTGCATCTGATTTTTTTTTATCATTTGCTTCTGATTTGATAACTCGTTCACTGGAATGCCCGTTAATTCAAGCATTCAAGTATTCAAGATTTCCTGGGAGCAAAGGACAGCTGAAAACAAATGTTTTTAGAGGCCAATAACTTGGAAATAGAAAATTGATCAAACTTGCACAACATGACTACTAATGTATATGTGGCCTATAGGTTGCAGCTGCTAATGTAAATGAACATTTTTGAGAAGTGAAAAATGCTCTTTCAAAGACATGAGCTCACGAATCCAAATGAAACCAATGTGATGCTTGTGTAGCTATTTGAGCAGATAGGTATTTCACTACTTCATCAGAATTCTCGAAAGGTCAATGGTGAATACCCTGTTATATGAACACAAATAACGCAATGGGCTTCAAATGTTTGAAATCAATGCCTTAGAGGGTCCTTTTCACTGATTGGATCAAAGCCATAACTGGTAAACTTTTCTATTTTCAATTAACCCAGATATGGTTTTGTTCCCGCTCGTGAGGTACCTATTCGTGTTTTTTCTATAGTTTGGTGTTGTCCAAAGTTACTCGATGATAGTGCTAAGTTAAGTGGTCAGTCCTAATTGCGACCTGATACTAAGCTATTTGCTATGATGATATACTTATTTTATTTCAGTTGGATATTTTTCTGTTCAGAAGTAATCTGATAATAATTTTAGAGTCCGAACAAAAACAAGAAGTGACCTAATGCTAATATGACGGCTAAGGCATGCGTACATAGAGTCTGAATCTGAAAATCTAAGCCAAGTTACCATTACCAATTAAATGGAAAGAATATATCAAGAACTATAAAGAATGAGACATTAAGGCTTCGGCGATCAGGGAGGCACAGCTATGCAAGTACTTGCGCATCAGCTGTAAGGAAAGTTTAATATATTCTCCAACAAAAAACAATTACGTATAATATATGCACAGCTATGCACCTACTTGCGCATCAACTATAATATAACTCACAGCTCATCAATTGCATGAATTGCATCCGGACTGGGTACATTTATAGAGAGAGAGTGGGGAACATGAGAAGGATGGAGGGGAGCACCTCGCTGCAGGAGGGAGCGACGGGAAAACCGCATCGCCAAGTGAACCCTATCCCGTCAGTGCCTTTGGGAGGAGGCCATCGGCGGACTGCGGTAGAGTGGAGGATCTGCGGGCGGCGGACGGCGGTGTAACACTTCCTTGGTGGGCTGTTACCGTATGGTTTGTAAACTGGACCTGGGCTGTGAGATGGGCCAACGGGTACCCGTGTGTGTGTCTCGTAGGAGGTGTGTATGTACCAGGCTTGTAACCCTCAGGGGACTGAGGTTGCAGATGAATTGATTCTGAGGCTTTCTCACCTCCTGTTCTCTTGTTTCTCAGCCCCTTGTCGGGACCCCGATCCTAAGCCATAAGAACCCAGCATGTAACACTTCACATCACTTTGCGGCCTCACGCACGGTTATATCCACCGCTGCCACCTTACCTGGCCCGGGACCGTTTGCGTCTTTTGGCTCACGAATGTGAATGTGCCACTAGCATTCAAATGTCAAGAACCCGGGTCAACATGACTAGTCGAAGAACCCAAGCGGCACATCCGTACAGGAACAGGCATACGTAACCCAACAATGCAGGTGTCAGTCATCAACAGGTGTAGACGAGTCGTAGCGAGCTACAAGGACTCCATTACACTGCAAGACATTTCCTCGTAGGGACAGACACAGCAGCAAGGAAGGATACATGTCGGTCAATCAATGTGTCCAGAGCAGTAACAAGCTACCATGGCTCAGTGGAAGCACAAAGAGGCATTTCCCTTCAAAGAGTACTACTAAGGCACACAACTAGGTGTCGAATCCCATACATATCGTTACACGTCACACATACGCACGACATGTATGATATGCATAGATACAACTATGGCATCACAGCATAACCATACAACAAAACAACATTCATTTAGAAGGCTCAGAAGAGCCTTGCATAATATGTTCATACAGGTAGGGGTCACATGACCCGACACTCAAGTCATACAAACATGTTCATACAAACCAAGCGGAAGCTTAACGCTGACTATCTACAGGCCCTCCCAGGGCATCAGATCGTAGCTGGGATACCAGCTACTCGTCGTCGTCGACGTCTAGATAGAACCCACCAGATGGGTCCTGGTTATCATCTGCAACAATTATTAAGCAAACATGAGTACAATTGTACTCAGCAAGTCTTTAAAGTAGACCTAAGCTATTCATGCTCATGTATCAATAAGGGGAGTAGTGGGGTTCATGCAGCAATGTCAGCTTTAACTTTTGGCTAACTTGTACTACGACTACAAGTCCTTTGAATAAGATTTTTGAGATAGCGCACACGAGTCCACTAACACCACTTCAATACACCACCATGGATCCACTCCCGTCACCTACGAGAGTGCCATCCACGGCACTCACACTTGTCTTGAGACTTTTAAAGTAGCCATTAAGTTATCTACGAACAGCATATGTTTCCATGTAGTCCATAGCCGAGGACGCGGCTATTCGAACAGATTCATTACCCTGCAAGGGTGTACTTCTTCACGCACGCTTTCGCCACTTATCGCTATGTGCACGTAAAAAGGCACCGCGACAACCTTCAAGCGGAAGCCTAGCGAGGGAGTCGACCACGACCGTCAATCACACAAGACCCTAGTCCAGGCTATCGCCTATTTGAAACTGAACCCGCACGGAAGTCTGGCCGAAGTTTCCGCTATGGCCCCAAGCGATGTGCGCAGGGTTCCCAAGCCCACCATTCGGGTGACCCTTGGTACACCGTGCCACTGCCTACCGCGTCATAGCCCACCCCTAAGGTCAGCACTACGCACGGCCTCCAGCATTGCTATAAACACCAGAAACTACTTGCAACTCCTGGACCGAGGACTAGGCGGTTGATAAGTCAAGAGAGCTTGGAGTGCCCAGAGCTCAATGTGTGGTAGCAACTAGTCTTGGATCACAAACACGAAACTCAGTTCCTAAGAATGGTCCCAATGAGACAACCCGCTATGTACTCCTACATAGCCTCTCATCGTTACCTTTACCAAATCAGGTTCATCACTTAGCTCATCACATCAAAACAACACGGTTCCACTCGGGTTCATCACCCGGATGAATCATACCTGACACAACTCTAAGCATAGCAAGTGTCGGTGTCAAATCCGGCATATCTCGTAGTAGGGGTCCTAAGCTAGGCGTCTTGGAGCGATGGTAACATGGACACAGGATTTTACCCAAGTTCGGGCTCTCTTGAAGAGATAATACCCTACGTCCTGATTTTGATTGTATTGATATGGGGGATAGTACAGAGTACATGTATCTACCACGAGATTATGAGATGTAATATATATTGATCTATTGACTAGCCTGGCCTCGGTTTATATATGCACCGTAGGCCTACGGTTTAGAGGAGTCCTTGTCTTGTGTGCCAAGTCTTCTGGAATCCTCCTTGTATTCGGCATGGGCTGCCCAAAGTGGCCCATTAGTGAATCATCACGGGGGTCCTCGGCCCGACCCACTGGTCGGGAGACGAAGTGGTGAGTACCCCCTAGTCCAGGACACCGTCAGTAGCCCCTGAACTGGTCTTCAAGTTGGGGACGCTCCTCGGTTCTTCCGAACAGTTCTTTGTCTTCGGTCGTCGGCCTTGGAAACTGGTTCAACAAATCTTCCCATCTTCGATCTTGAGGATCGCAGAGCTGAATCCAAAGAGTTCACACGTCAGGCATCCGAGGAGCCCCTTTAAGTGCTCGGCCTTTATCAATGCCTTGTAATGTTTACGCCATACTTCGGGGTCGAAGTGTTTCCCATGCGGTAGTGTCCTCTTGCATCCGAGGTATCTTTTTGCAGTCGAGCTCCAACGCTGATCGGCATCTGAGTGCCAATGATGGACTGCGTCCGAGCTCCAACGCCGGATTGTGTCCGAGCTCCAACGCTGGTCGGCATCCGAGGTGTCACAAATTACCTCGGTTTCTGAAAATTTGAAGGACTTCACCCGAGCTTAAATGCCGGAATAGTCTTTTATGGAGCCAGCCATTCACATCCGACCTTTTATGCCGGACTGCTTCTGAGGCGTCTCCGATCTTGAGCTTTATGCCGGATTGCTTCCGAGCTCCAACGCCGGACTGTACCCGAGCTCTAATGATGATCAGCGTCCGAGGTATCATAAACTACCTTGGACCTTAAAAAATTTAAGGAATTCATCCGAGCTTAATGTCGGAAATGCTCTCTATGGAGCCAGCCACTTGCGCACGAGCTTTATGCCGGACTGCTTTCGAGGTGGTGCACCACCCCGACCGTGGGCTGATTCTTTGTGGATATTTTCGATTGGTGCAATTTATTCTCTGCCGAGATATATAGCCAGTAGCCCTCAAGGTGTGTGTCGGTCTAAAACCCGAGATGCACCTAAAGGATGACATAAAACCGCTGATCCCAGTAGCCCCTGAGACCCAGGTCGATTCGCAAAATCGGCCTGAGGATCAACTCCTAGCTCGGCAGCATACTTCAGAACACAAAAGCAGTGTGCACAGACCTCGAGACTCAGGTTGGGTGTGGCCGACCAACCCAAGGATCATAATCTCCTCGGAAACTGTATTGCACTGAAATTTTCTGCATTGAATTGTCAATGCAGTAGCCCCCGAGACTTGGGTTGGGCAATATGGCCGACCCTAGGATCGTATATCCTCAGGAACTAGTTCAACCATCATGTACGTTTTGACAACGCCGAGGTGGAGTTCGGCAGGAAGGATGCCGAACCGTAGTTCGGAAAAGAGTTTCCGGGCAAGACCATCATGCCGAACACCTCAACCAAGAGGATGTCCCGCTTCCTGAAAGGAAAACATAAAATAGGTTAAAGAAGTTATAAGCACAAAAAACCAAAAAACTTATGTGAAAACTGTACGTCTCAATTGAATCAAGTTTTTTGGTGCCAATACGAAATTGGTCTTAAAATTGTGCTTCCGTCATGCTTTAACATGACACGTCCGATCTCTGGACTTCAGGTGGGTCAGCCTTCGGCTTCAACCTCCCTATCCCGAAGGCGGAGTGTTTCTCATGCCAGTTTCTCAGGCGAGCGGCTTTAAAGAGAAACCAGGCTACCCGGCTATTGACCAAGCACTCGAGTCGAGAAAGGAGTGGTAGAAAAATACTTTGCAACGACTAAGAAAAAAACACTTATTATAAAACGGCTCATACAAATTTAAGATCCCCCAAGTGACTTGGGTAAAAGAATTTTATGTATAATGATTGTATGTACCGAAGTACTTATATCATATATGTGTTCGCCCGAACTTTAAACGCGTCTTAACCGACCATCGGCTTCTCCCTCTTCGGCCAAGGGCCGAAAAGTGTTATCTACTACGCCATCCGAGGATATCGGAGGTGTTTCGAATAACCAGGCAATCAGGCCATTAGGCTATAACAGACAAAGCGTGCCGAGGGAACTTATGCTATATTACTATTTAACGTAAGAAGCATATTCAAAGAAAATATTTCCGCCAACGGTTCCATTCTTTGGGTTCTCATGATTACCATGAGGGGTGTGCAATAGATTTATGTATGCTTGTCTTCCGTTGTGGCCGACCATAGTTGAAAACAGTAAGACCGCTAGCTTTCGGCTTCACCCGTCTGAGGTACGAGTTCGGATGACCCGATCGTAACAATCGCAGAGGTGCTCCCTTTACTCCCTAGCCGAACAATCGGGAACGTAGGGGTAAGCACAGGAGCAAGGCAACCCAGCTTTGCGGAACACTTAAATCAACATGATGCATATATTGGCGTAAACACGAACAAGGAAGGGTGCGATACATTAATAATCATATGCAAGAGGAATGGCTTCATAAAGGAAGCCCCCAAGTAAACGGGGTATTTGAATTTGTTTGTAACAAACAAAGTTTTGACAAAGAAAGTTTTTCGCAAACAACTTTTTGTCAAAAAAGTATAATGCTTGGTCGAACCGAACAAAATTTAAAACTGAAAGTTTTTGAGCATGAAAGCGACTTAGCTGGTTAATGTGCTCGGTGTGACGTGGGCCGAGCTTGTAGCGGCTCAAGGTCCCAGCCCTCAAGCCGGTCTTGAAGTACCCGAGCGAAGAGCTTGGCTTGACGAAGTAATAGCACAACAGTGCCGAAGTGCCGAGGCGAAGCCCCCGGTCCAGCCGAGGAGACAGAGTAGTTCGGCAGCGTGACGGTGAAGCCCCCACGTCAGCCGACGTGTCGGAACAGGTCGGCATGGTGGACGTCAGTTTGATGAAGCGACCACGCGATAATGGCGACACAGGGTATCACACCATGGTGACGGTGGAATTTGGTTGATGGAGGCGAGAGGACGACTCCGTACGTCGAGGTGACCGCGCGACGCAGCAAAAAATGATTATCTGCACACATAAAATAGTGCAAGGCAGAAGTAATAACAAAGAAAGATAATAATATATTAAAAAAAATTCTTCTACTTAGTTAATTTAAGTGAAGCAAATAAGTAAAGAATATGGCCTGGGCGCCGAGGTGCCTGAACGAAGAGTTCGGCTTGACGAAGTGGCGACGCTGCACGGTCGATGTGGCGAGATGAATTCCTCGGTCCAGTTAACAAGGCGAAGCTGTGATCGGCGGACGCCGAAGTCTCATGCAGGTCGGCTGGTGACGCCGAAGTCTCATGCCAGCCGAGGTGTTGAAGCAGGTCGGCTGGTGACGCCGAAGTCCCGAGAGCAGGTTCATGAAGGGATGCCAAAGCCCCCAGTCTAGCCGAGGTGACGGAGCAGATCGGTAAGGTGACGCTAGAGCTCCATGCCAGCCGACGTGTCAAAGCAGGTCGGCGTGGTGGACGTCAGCTTGAAAAAGTAACGGCGCGACGATGACGACGCAGGTCGGAATTTGTGACGAGGTCAATGCTGGCTTGATGAAGCAACGGAGCGCCCGACCCGTTCAACCCGCGGATGACGAGGTTCGCTTGATGATTATTCGGCCCTCGCGATGCCGAACTCTTGGTCGGATGACCGAGATGATGAGAAAATTTCCTTCAAAAAGGACGTCCGACAACCCGTTCATGAAAAAGATGAACTCGGGTTGGATTCGTTTTCGCGCAGAAAATAGATCGGAAAAATTGATGCACTCATCGGACGTTTCCCGGAGTTTGAATGGTCGGATTGAGCTGAAATTTTGAGGGGTGATCGGTATGGGAATTCCGCACCCGATGAATGGTGGGATCTTCCAAACGATGTCCGAGCTGGAAGCTGGACACCTCTCCCTAAACTCATCCCGAATCCCGTCCAGTTTCGACAGGGCTCCGGTATTTCGTAGATCGCCGAAGATTCCTCCATCGGAATACGACGAAATTTTACGGGATCATTATAGACTCAATTCCGCACAGTTCCACCAAAGCAATCGTCAAGGCGACGCTCGAGGAAGCGGGGACGACGAACACGAGTCGCTGTCCAGAAAAATTGCACGGTTGCTCGAGGACGATGTCAACATCGAGCCCCCGAGCTCCATGTATGATTTCTCGTGATCTTGATAGAGATCGGAGATGATGACGATGAAAGTATCCGTCCGATCTTGACGATCCGGCATGGAGCGCAGTCCTCGGTCCAGCCGAGGTGACCAGTCGAGCCGATGACGAAGATGCCGACATCGACAACAAAGCTCGGTTCCAACGCGTAGATCGCGCCGGAGACGATCTGAATTCCCATCGCACTGCGGCGACTGCCAGTAGGTTCTCAATGAAAGCACCAATGTCGGTGTCAAATCCGGCATATCTCGTAGTAGGGGTCCTAAGCTAGGCGTCTTGGAGCGATGGTAACATGGACACAGGATTTTACCCAGGTTCGGGCTCTCTTGAAGAGATAATACCCTACGTCTTGCTTTTGATTGTATTGATATGGGGGATAGTACAGAGTACATGTATCTACCATGAGATTATGAGATGTAATATATATTGATCTATTGACTAGCCTGGCCTCGGTTTATATATGCACCGTAGGCCTAGGGTTTAGAGGAGTCCTTGTCTTGTGCGCCAAGTCTTGTGGAATCCTCCTTGTATTCGGCATGGGCTGCCCGAAGTGGCCCATTAGTGAATCATCACGGGGGTCCTCGGCCTGACCAACTGGTCGGGAGACGACATGGTGAGTACCCCCTAGTCCAGGACACCGTCAGCAAGCAAGCGGGATAAAGCACATCAAGGCTCAAGGATCTACCATGTATGCTAGGTTGCTTGGTTTAGCTATTTACTGTGACAAAGACAGGTCATGTAGAGGAATGGGTTCAACTACCGAAACAGAGAGACAGTTGAAGCGTTTATCCTAATGCAACAAATGAGAGCAGGAGCGAGAGTATGGGATTGTATCAAATATGATCAAAGGGGTTGCTTGCCTTGCAGGTTGGTGGCAGAGTACTGCCCTTCAGGTGGATACTCACGTGTATCCTCGGGAGCAGGGCCTGCCGCGATACAACAAGTAACAATCAATACAAGCAAGTGCAACAGTATGATGCATGATCATGACATGGCAGCATGTTATGAATGAGATAATGTACCTATCATTAGAGATAAATGAAGTAGAGTTGAATATAGGTTCAAAATCGTACTCCATGTGATATGATTTAGCAAATTCCACATACTCAACTATCATATAGTCTTCCATGATTATTGACACTCAAAGCATATTTTTAGAACAAATAGCATCCATCGAACACAGAGAAAGATAGGGGCTTAATGTTTCGCCTCCCAACTCATTTATCATATAGATAATTGTCAACAATAATAATTCATGATCAAATATATTTGTGTGGATATATATGTCTAGATCATTCCCCAACACATGACGCTTGCCAAGAGAAAAAGGCGAAATATAGGAAGTGGTGAAGATCACCATGACTCTTGCATAAAGGTAAGTACTAGAAAGTAAAAGATAGGCCCTTCGCAGAGGGAAGCATTGATTTGCAGAGGTACCAGAGCTCGAGCTTTTAAAACAGGGATGAATAATAATTTTGAGCGGTATGCTTTCATTGTCAACATAACAACCGAGAGATCTCGGTATCTTCCATGCTAGATACATTATAGGCGGTTCCCAAACACAATGGTAAAGTTTTTACTCCCCCTCCACCAATCAATCACATTCCACGGTGAGCCGAATCCATGGGTACCGTGCATACAAACAGCAATCCTGGGGGAGTTTTGTTTCATTATATTTTGATTTGATTTTTGAGCATGGAACTGGGCATCCCGAATACCAGCCACTTTCTCGTGAATGATAGTGAATCAACACATATCGTGAGAATAACCCACCTAGCATGGAAGATACTGACAGCCCCTAGTCACTATATGAGCGATTCGGGCATACAAAACAAAATATTATTTGAAGGTTTAGAGTTTGGCACATGCAAATTTACTTGGAACGGCAGGTAAATACCGCATATAGGTAGGTATGGTGGACTCTCATGGAAAAACTGGTTTAAGGGTGTTTGGATGCACAAGTAGTATTTCTACTTGGTGCGGAAGTTTTGGCTAGTATGAGGTGGAAGCAAGCACCACATGTTGGAGGATCCACAACAATATAACTTCTATACAAATATACCCAAACATAACTCATTAAGTTGTCTTCCTTGTCCAATTTTAACTAATTTGCTCGAGTTTGAAAATAATTAATGAGCTCACAATCATAGAAGATGTCCAAGATAGTATATTTATATGTGGAATCTCTCTTCCTTCAATATTCTTTCATGAATTGTTCAAGTGACCAATGCGGTGTTTGCTAACTATCAATAAATTTTACCACCTATACTTATTATGTGTGAAGTCATTACTCCCCATGGGATAAGTATATGAAGCATATTTAATTTCAGATTTATGATATTCAATTCATTCAACCATTTACTCATAGGATATAAGTGAAGCACGAGAGTGAATGACAAACTACTCCAAAAAGATATAAGTGAAGATCAATGAGTAGTCAAACAATTAAGTAACTATGTGAAGACTCTCTCATCTAAGAATTTCAGATCTTAAGTATTTTATTCAAACAACAAGCAAAAGAAAAATAGCACTCCAAGAATAGCACGCATCATGTGAACGAATAAAAAATTAGGCTCAACATAGGCTAACCGATAATTGTTGATGAAGAGAGGTGGGATGCGTAGCATCCCCAAGCTTAGATGCTTGAGACTTCTTGAAATATTTACTTGGGGTGCCTTGTGCATCCCAAAGCTTGAGCTTTTGTATCTCGTTCAATCCTCTCATATCATGGTTTCACCTATTCTCTAAAACTTCATCCACACAAAACTTGAAAAGAACTCGTGAGATAGGTTAGTGCACATAATAATAAATCAACTCTTTATGTACTGCCAAGACAAGTTGCACAATAATTTTCAAACATTAGGTACTGTATACTATCATTTCCACAATTTATATCTACCAATATAGGCTATGTAAACTATAGGATAAGTAGATAACGAAACTATGACAGCAATCTGTCCAAACAGAACAGTCTGTAGAAATTTATGAAAACAATGTACTTATGTAACTCAAAAAATTATGAAAATTTAGGACATGCTAAATAATTTATATGAAAATAATGTGTAAAAAATTGAGAAACTTTCCACGTTCCAGTAAAATATGAAAATTCAAACACTACAGCAAAAGTTTCTGTTTTTACACAGCACACATCAAAACATGCAATGCAAGCATCCTAAAGGCAATTCTTGGAACTTTTTATTCAAAAACAAGACACGAAACATGATTACTACAGTATCTTAATCATGTGATCACACAAAAACAGAAAGGAAAAGTGTTGGGGTGTCTCCCAACAAGCGCTTTTCTTTAATGCCTTTTAGCTAGGCATGATGATTTCAATGATGCTCACATAAAAGATAAGAATTGAAACATGCAAAAGAGCATCATGAAGCATATGACTAGCACGTTTAAGCCTAACCCACTTCCTATGCATAGGGATTTTGTGAGCAAACAACTTATGGGAACAAGAATCAACTAGCATAGGAAGGCAAAACAAGCACAACTTTAAAACTTTGAACACATAGAGAGGAAACTTGATATTATTGCAATATGTAGAAGCATAAGATCCTCTCTCATAATAATTTTCAGTAGCATCATGAAGGAATTTCACAATATAGCCAGCACATAAAGCATTCTTTTCATGATCTACAAGCATAGAAATTTTACTACTCTCCACACAAGAAAATTTCTTCTCATGACTAATAGTGGGAGTATCATAAAAGAATTGAATACTACAAATTGGTTCCACATTAAAAAAGTAATATTCAGTAAAAGGATATTCATAATTATGACAAGTATCATAATAGTAATCATCACTCTTTTTCATCGCATAAGTATCATCACAATAGTCATCATAAGTAGGAGGCATGCAATCATTATAACAAATTTGATCATTCAAAGTAGGGGGAATAAAAAGATCATCTTCATTAAGCATAGCATCCCCAAGCTTGGGACAAACATTAATTGCAGCAAATAAATTCTCAAACATGTCATTTTCATCAAACATAGCATCCCCAAGCTTGTGGCTTTGTATATCATAAACATAATCACTCTCATCATTAATAGTATGAATAGCACCAATAGTATAGCAATTATTATCATCATCCTCCAAGTTGGTGCCATAAATATTTTCAAGATTATAAGAAGTATCATTATCTTCCCAATCATAATTATCACAACAAGCAATAGGCATAACAAAATCATCCTCAAGGGTATCATCTTCCACAACTATTTTTGATTCATTCTCATGAGGCCTATCAATAATGCGAGCAACATTATTTGGGAGAGATGCCTCTTTACCTTTACTTTTCCTTCTTTTCTTCTTCTTCACCACATTATGTGTGGGTTTATTTAATTCCTCCAAGCTTCTTTTTGAAGAGGTTGGTTGAAAAAAAGCTCCTCCTCGTTACCTGATTCATCATAAGAAAAAATAGGAGCATATTGGGAAACCTCTTCCCCTTCATTAGTATTCTCTTCATCTTCTATTTGTTTTCTTGTATTTAAGTAATTGGCAATATAAGGATTCTCAATGCAATTTACCACGCAATACATATAGATTTCATTTAGATCAAAATCAATCATTTTCATGAGAACCCAAGCTGGAACATCCTTAGTTTTATGTTTCATTTCTTCATACCCCAAAAATAGACTAGGTTCATTATGATGCTCAAGGGTAATGAGGTTATCACAATTTTTGGACACAATTCGATCATGAAATAATTCACATTGGAAATTAAAATGACCACTTTCATTGCAAAGTTCACAAGGACGGCGAGAAATATTAAGTCTTTCAGCAGAAACATATAGCCTCTCTTGCAACCATTTAGTTTCTAAATACTTATGCCTCTTACAAAATCTATCTTCCCTTTTTGGCATGTCTTCACAAACTCTATGCACTCCACAAAAATTGACATGCGTATAAGAAATCTTTTTATCATGACTAGTGCAATCATCATTAGTACTATGGATATTCAAAGAATTCATACTAACAACATTGCAATCATGCTCATCACTCAAAGATTTAGTGCCAAACATTTTAATAACTTCTTCTTCTAACACTTGAGCACAATTTTCCTTTCCATCATTTTCACGAAAGACATTAAAAAGATGAAGCATATGAGGCAACCTCAATTCCATTTTTTTGTAGTTTTGTTTTATAGACTAAACTAGTGATAAAACAAGAAACTAAAAGATTCAATTGCAAGATCTAAAGATATACCTTCAAGCACTCACCTCCCCGGCAACGGTGCCAGAAAAGAGCTTGATGTCTACTACGCAACCTTCTTCTTGTAGACCCGTGTTGGGCCTCCAAGCGCAGAGTTTTGTAGGACAGTAGCAAATTTCCCTCAAGTGGATGACCTAAGGTTTATCAATCCGTGGGAGGCGTAGGATGAAGATGGTCTCTCTCGAACAACCCTGCAACCAAATAACAAAGAGTCTCTTGTGTCCCCAACACACCCAATACAATGGTAAATTGTATAGGTGCACTAGTTCGGCGAAGAGATGGTGATACAAGTGCAATATGGATGGTAGATATATGTTTTTGTAATCTGAAAATATAAAAACAGCAAGGTAGCAAGTAACAAAAGTGAGCAAAAACGGTATTGCAATGCGTGGAAACAAGGCCTAGGGTTCATACTTTCACTAGTGCAAGTTCTCTCAACAATACTGACATAGTTGAATCATATGTAAATCCCTTACGTGCGACAAAGAGTCCACTCCAAAGTCACAAATAGCGGAGAACAAACGAAGAAATTATTGTAGGGTACAAAACCACCTCAAAGTTATCTTTTCCGATCAATCATATGAGCTATCCCTATAAGTGTCATGAACAGCCCTAGAGTTCGTACTAAAATAACACCTTAAGATACACATCAACCAAAACCCTAATGTCACCTAGATACTCCAATGTCACCACAAGTACCCATGGGCTTGATTATACGATATGCATCACACAATTTCGGATTCATCATGTTCAATCCAACACAAAGAACTTCAAAGAGTGCCCCAAAGTTTCTAACTGAGAGTCAAGACGAAAACATGTGCCAACCCCTATGCATAGATTCCCAAGGTCACGGAACCCGCAAGTTGATCACCAAAACATACATCAAGTGGATCAATAGAACATCCCATTGTCACCACGGATATCCCATCGCAAGACATACATCAAGTGTTCTCAAAGCCTTTAAAGACTCAATCCGATAAGAAAACTTCAAAGGGAAAACTCAATTCATCACAATAAGATAGAGAGGGGAAAACTCCATATGATTCATCTATATTAATAAAGCTCGTGGTACATCAAGATCGTGTCATCTCAAGAACACGAGAGAGAGAGATCAAACACATAGCTACTGGTACATACCCTCAGCCCCGAGGGTGAACTACTCCCTCCTTGTCATGGAGACCGTCGGGATGATGAAGATGGCCTCCGGTGATGGTTTCCCCCTCCGGCAGGGTGCCGGAACGGGCTCCCGATTGGTTTTTCGTGGCTCTGGAGGCTTGCGGCGGCGGAACTCCCGATCTAGGTTTCTTTTCGGAGGTTTCTGTATTTATAGGAATTTTTGGCGGCGGAAACAAGTCCAGGGGGGCCACGAGGTGACGACAAGCCAGGGGGGCGCGCCCTTGGGGGGGGGGCGCCCCCCAGGCTTGTGGTGCCCTCGTGGCTATTCTGGCCCAACTCCAATGCTCCCTGGGCTTCTTCTGGTCCATAAAAAATCACGGTAAATTTTCAGCTCATTCTGAGAACTTTTATTTCTGCACAAAAAACGACACCATGGTAGTTCTGCTGAAAACAGCGTCAGTCCGGGTTAGTTCTAATAAAATCATACCAAAATCATATAGAATTATTGTAAACATGGCATGAATACTTCATAAATTATAGATACGTTGGAGACGTATCATGATATTCCACATATTGCATTATTGCAAAATGTCAATGTTCTTCCATTTAGGTTGATCTACCATGCATGAGAGTAGCATAAATGGATTCTTTGGATTTTTCTGATAATTTTTCAAATATAGATTATTTCAATCTGAGTTACAAATTAATTTCTATGATTTTTCTAAGTTTTAAATAATTTCTAGAATTATTATAAACCCAGAAAATCTTTATTGCATCAGCAATGACATCAGTAGGTCAAATCCTCTGATTTAAGTCAAACCTGACATGTGGGGTCCACATGTCAGTGACTCTATCACTAATAAAAGATTTGAATTAATCTTTAACTCTAATTAGTGTCTTGGGCCCACTATCAGTGACTAATTATACTAATTAAAGAACTTGGTTAATTTTAATTAAACCAGACTTTACCAAGGGCAGGGCCCCACCTGTCGGTGACCCAGGGGGTCAACCTCGTGGTCAAATGACCATGGCTCGCCGGCGGCCACAGAGACGGTGGAGGGGGTCGGGTTTCGTCCTCCGACGACCAAATCGATGGCGGAGATGGGCTAACAAACGCCCGCACTCGTGCGCATCCCACGGGACGCATCCCAGGGGCTGAGATGGCCCAGAGCATCGCCGGCGACGAGCTTGGCGGCCACCGAAGCTCGGGCGATCTCGAAGCCGACGGCACAGCGCACAAACAGCAAGGGCTTGGCTCCTACAGCATCTACGAGCTCCACGAACTCGATGGTGGTCTCGGGAGGACCACATGGACACCGGAATGTCGCCAGCGTTGAGCTTGCACGGCGGCGCTTTCAGGTCTCGATGAAATCGGAGGCTACGGTATGTAATCGACCAGGGAAAGAGGGGGGTTCGACGAAGAAGCTCATGGGAAACTCGAAGCCGTGCTCGGTGTGCTCGGGGAGGCTCTGGTTCGTCGGTGAGCTCCAGTTCCTTGCCGGCGGCCGGAGGTGGAAGATGCATTCGCAATCGTCGCAACAGGTCTCGCCTGGTCGCGTGGCTCGGCGGGGACAAAGAAGGGGTCGCTACGCTTCTCTTGGACACGTCGGAGAGGCTCGGAGGTGGCTATGATCACGGTGGCGCATAGCGGCGCTCTAGGGTCCGAGGAGAGAAGAGAGAGCATTGAGGGGAGGGAGCGAATGGAGGGAGGAAAGGAACCAGATGGTAGCGGCGAGGTTATCCGCAGCATCGCGCTGGCCAGGGGAGGCCCAGGCAGGCAGCTGTGTGGAGTGCTGCGGCCGCGCGTGCGTCGGCCACGCCTTCATCCTCTTGGCAGGAGGAGGAAGAAGACCCCCTGCCCCTGGTGGGCTGAGCTGGCTTCTTCCTGGGCCAGGTAAGGTCAGGTGAGTTTCCTTTTCCTTTTTTTTGTTTTTGTTTTCTATTTTTGTCACTTTTTTATTTTGTTTGGGCTCAAATCCCTAGCACAAAAACTACTGAAATATTTTATAGAGTATAGTTTGAATATTTCAAACTTCCACAAAAAGTTTCAGCATTTTTGAATAACTAAAATAGTTATAGTGCTTTATTTAACAATTTCAGCATCATTAAAAGTTATTTTTAAAATGCTATATCTGTTGTGAAAATTAAAATGTCACCTGAAATTTTGTTGCCAACATTTATCAGTAATAGTGAACATTTTTTAGGGCATTTTGGATTCATTGAAAATTTCACAACTATTTGAATTGCTTAGTTAGGTGAGGTGCTAGGGTTTCTGGTAATCCCCATTTATTTTTGATGAAATTTAAACATGATGGACATCTTAACTATCACAAAGCAAGGGGAAACTAGGGATGTGACACCCCTTCTCTGATTCCTCATCCTAATTCTCCTCAAATTATCCAAAACTATCAAGGTACTCAGTTGATTTGTCTGATCTCGATCCATTCCACAATCGGGTCGTGACAATTTGGTTATCAGAGCCGGTTGATCCACCCAAAAAATTTGCTGCCCCGTGATTTGTTCGTTCGCTCGATCGGTAACATCCAACGCGTCCGGTGCGGCTTCTTCCGAGACGCCACTCGAAATCCGCCGCGGAGTTCGATCCTTGGCAACAGTCGTGATGGCGCGGTCCCACTCATCTACCCAGACCCATCGCGTTTCCTCCGCCATGGTCGCGAACGCCGGCGAAATGAAGGCATTGCTCGAGTCCCTCCTCACTAGGCTCGATGAGACTAAAGCCACCGACGACAAGCGCCTGGAAGTGCAGCTCGCCTTCAACGAGCAAATCTGCGATGATCTGCAGAAGAAAATCGCTCCCAATCAGTAGGATGTGGACTATGTCCGCAAGTCACGCGACACTCAGACGACAACCACGACATCCCCGGCAGGCTCGCCCGCATCGGCTCTGCCATGTTCACCTGTGGCAGCATCACCGCTCCACCCTTGCCAGGGCTCTACCTCTTATGCACGGATGGCAGGTGACTTGCTCCCACTCCTTCCGGCTCGGCCTGCAGTCACCACTCAACTCCCTGCCAGTCACCTATTCGACGGAACTTCCACAAGGGAGTATCAATTGCACATGTGCTCGATGCTTGAGCTGACAGAGACCGGAAGTGTGGCTGCATACACAACAACGTTCTAGGAGCGTTTACACCTCGTGTTGCAATTCAACCCCAACCTGAGCGTCAAGAGCTTGGTCCACCAGTATATCAAGGGCTTGCAGGAGGATATCAAAGACGTCATGCAGTCGCGATCTGCATCAAGCATCACCGGTGCCTCGTGCCTTGCCGAGATAAGGGAGGATGAACTCATGCAAGAGGTGGCCATGGCTGTGAAGAAAATTGATGATGGGCATGGATTTCACGCCCTCACACCTACATTGATCCTCACGGACGTCTTCTCCAATCTTGCTGCTCCAGTGGAGTCTGGGGCAGACCACGACGTCACCGCCATCGATGCCAGTATCCTTGCGGCTTCGATGCCGACCATGTGCTTGGTGGAGTATTTGAGTCATGATGGCACTATTGACAGCTTTGCCAAACCCACAATCTCTGTTATATGTGATGTGGCCATCGTCATCGAGATAGCCAATGTTAGGGCACCAACACCCACCACTTGCTCGACGGATGTTCTAACACATGGTGAGGCCAATGACTCCGTTGTGGTGCCCCTAGTCCTACAGAGTGTGACCGCATCTTCCGCGGCTCCTCCAGAGGTCATACGATTGCCAGTGCGACACACATCTTCTGTCCGTGCGCTGGACATCATGGTGCCAACAAGGCTTGTGACACTATGCCTTGACGACGACATGAGTGTGCGGCCACTCAGGTTCCAGCTGGATGTAACTCCGAGTGTCAAGCAACAAGGGCAAACAATCAGACCGTCGCCATGGCCTTCATTCGTTGTCGAGCACCCAAGTACAACGACAAGGTTGGGTGAAGTGGTTGAGAGCAACAAGGACCATGATAAGGTCATGTACTAGCTGGACCAGGAGCGTCTGGATGTTTAGAAGACGAAAGCTGATCAAGCCACCAATTCCATGGATTTCCTTATCGAGGTGCTTGTTGATGATAGGTGTCTTTCTGCTCTTGGGGGATAAGCTATAGAAAGAACTCATAACCAGACAACAGAGACAATCAGGCAACAACTAGCTATTGTTCCAACACTTGAGGAGTTGCAAAAGAAGAAAAGTGAGAGAATAAGGAAAATGTTTATCACACAGTTCCAACTCCAAGAACCTGGGAAAGAGAAGAGCAGTGGAGACCTAGTGATCTCACTAAAACAATTCGGGATAGATGTGTTTCCAATGTACCCTAACCTAGCTCGATGCAAAAATGCTAATTGTGGAGTGCACAAATTGTTTCAGGGCATACGAACAGGGGCGCGAAACGCTTTTAGTTTAGGGAAGAATGACCTGATGGAGTTTGAGGAACA
The DNA here is from genome assembly GCA_039707655.1 of Elymus sibiricus. Classification (NCBI taxonomy): domain Eukaryota; kingdom Viridiplantae; phylum Streptophyta; class Magnoliopsida; order Poales; family Poaceae; genus Elymus; species Elymus sibiricus. Next base: position 339,862,722 of record CM077663.1, read on the forward strand.
GACTGACGCTAGACAATGGGATCCTGGAATTCGACAGTATATTACTCTACCATGCTGGTTCTTGGGAAACCCGGATGTGTTTGCCGGTACAGCGGCACACCTTGGCAAGACGAACTTTGTTGTGCTTGAATTTGAACATCTACAAGAGCAGTACAAAGGAAATTCCAGTTTGATTCATGGGACTGTAGTGATTGCCAGTTTTGGTGCTCTAACTTGCAGGTACAAGAGGTTGCATTTTTCTGGAAGGCAATGGGACCCCAGTATTCTGAAGTTTACCTTGGAAACTTGGGTATCATCTATTGGCAACGTCTTGCATATAAGCATGCTCAAGTTATCTATAGTTTATTGTTGGCTAGACCATGATATCCAATTTGCTTATACAGGACACATTTTAGTGATACTACCATTGAGTCTATTCTGTTTTCCAAAGTGGCTTCCCTACAACATGCAGCAGGCTGAGAACTACATGATGCACTCACTAGAAAATACTGATGGAGCCCTGTTTGAATTCAACTTCTCTCCTGCAGGGCAACTTGATTATGATCTACATGTCACTTCAACACTTGAGTTTTCTCGAGATATCTTAGATGTCCAGGTGCACCTTTGGTTCCTTATCTTTCTTCATGCCAACAGAATTGAGATATATTATACTAGGATTCAATGCTCACCTTTGCTGCGGCGGTTTCTGTCTAATCCAAAAGCACTTGAGTGGACACTTCGTATCATAAAATATATGCATGTGCAGATTTTCATCGGAGGGCTCTATTTTGAGATGAATCATCAACCTCAAGGCACCACAGGAACTGCAGTCATGCTCCTGCACCATCCTACTAACCAGCTGCTTTTTTCTTTGTGGATATGGTTACTGTCGTGGGATTGTCACGGCAGATGTCCTAAGGCAAGGACTTAGGGGTGAGGCCATCGCTACGGCGATTTGCTCGAAGGGGTTGATCGGGACGAAAGACACGAGTTTACCCAGGTTCGGCCCCTCTCGAAGGAGGTAAAAGCCTACGTCCTGCTTTGTGTTGTATTGATTGGGTATCGATTACAAGGGAGCGGAATCGCTTGACCTAGCTCTCGATCAATGGTTTGTTAGCCTAAGCCGCCCAGGGAACCCGCCTTTATATACACAGGTCGAGGCCCCGGGCTTACAAGAGTCCGAGACGGGTTACATCTAATGAACCGACCCTTTCTCTAAGTCGCTTGCCTTGTCTGGCAAGCCATCTCTCGGCGGCTTACGCCTTCAGGTCATACGTTGCCTTCCGGTTCTGGGCCTCCATCTGGCCCGCTCGGTAAGCCTCGTCTAAATCTTGTCTTAGTCCTCCGGCCTGCCTAAGGCCTTCATGCTAAGCCGCCAGCTTCCTAACCCGGCCCCTCCTGGGCGGGTCTCACCGTGGGGTTATATCCCCAACATTAGGCCCCAGATTGATTTGAACCTGTTCATGTCAATCTCCAAGTCTTCTGGCTGGCGAATCTTGTATTCTTCATAATCATTTGACCCGAAACAAATGATCATGACCTGCCATGTAAATGGATGATTTCATCTTCAGTAAATCAAAAATATCCTTAATGACATCACAACAAATCTTTGCATTAACTGGTTGTCCCGAGAATCGAGGCATTTTTTGGTCAATCGTCATCTTGTCTCCTCGATTCCCGCGTTGGACTATTGCTGTTCCAACTCCTCCTTATAAATAGGCGCAGGGGGGTCCCATCCTTTCACTTTCCCTTTTGGCCATTTCTCTCTTCTTCTTCCTCCAAACGCTCGTGCAACCGAAGCTCTGCCGCGCCGTTCGGACCACGCCGTCATCTTCGACAAAGTCCGCTGCATCACCTGAACGCGACCAGAGTTCTTCGGCGCTCGCCCACATCGCCTGCATCTCTGAGGTTCCATCTCCATTGTCTCTTAGATCCACATTAGTTCATATGAGTTCTTCGGGTCCGCCGCCGTTCGTCGGAGTGTTCGTCATAGCTCAGAAAAGAACATGCTTTTAGGCTCTGAAATACTAGCCGAATCATACGATAATGCGCCTAATATGTATGCCATATTCATTATAGATCATTTGTTCACTGGAATCCGTATAGGAACTGCTTGTTCTTCCACTGACGTTTTTAGGTTTAGACAATATTTCCCTTTTATCTTCGTCCGTAGATCTTGTAACTGCAGCCGTAGTTGGTGGAACCTGTTTGCTCTCACTTAGCAATATTTTTCAACTTTATTGTCAATTTGACCCGCCACCATGCTGCCGGCTCTACCTGGCAAGATATAATCTGCTTCATACATGTAGTTTGCAGCGGCTCGTAACTTAAAAATGACCCGCCATGTAGCGTTATCGCCTTACAATCATAGCTATTTTGGTCATGCAGCATTCTTAACCTGCCGTGTTTTCCACAGCGTTTAATGTGCTATCGGTGTCAAAACCAGCGGATCTCGGGTAGGGGGTCCCGAGCTGTGAGTTTAGGATCGATGGGTAACAAGAGACGAAGGAGACAATGTTTACCCAGGTTTGGGCCCTCCTATGGAGGTAAAACCCTACGTCCTACTTGGTTGTATTGATGTGTATGAAGATTACAGAGTCGATCTACCTCGAGATCAAGTAGTAAAAACCCTAGATGAGTTTGTCTGCCCTCTACGATCTAAACCCCCTAGTTTATATAGACACCGGGGGTACCTAGGGTTTACACATGATAAGTCTCCAGCCGGAAGTAAACACGCTGATCCCCCCATCTTGACTTGGAGTGCATGCCGCGCCTTCGGAGGTTTCCTTCTAGAATACGGGGTCATAGCATAGCTCTGCCCTTCCTGCGATAATCAGAGAGCAGCCCACCAAGCCGGCCTATGAGAGATAGGCCGGCGGCCCGAGGACCCCTTAGTCTAGGACTCCCTCAGTAGACCCCGAACTAGCCCCCAATGCCAGGGGCCATGACACTAGCAGCTTCGCGTGATCAGAGTCTCCGGCTTGCGGGGTGAGTTCTTTTCCCCCTTTATGATCGGCTGGCTCTAGTCCGGCCGCCGATGACATGTAGTTATCCGAACATGTAGTTATCCGGACGCCATAAGTCGCTTAACCTCGAAGGCTGAACGTCGAAGTGTGAACAGTAATTCTTGACAACCTTTCTAACGAAGGGTCATGGCCTATCACGACCGCTGAGCCAGTTACAAAAACTTGATTCGCGGTTCGAGGCCGTTTCTTCATTGGCACGTCTTATCAACGTGTAGATCGTGTCCCGTTTCTTATGGGATATGATTAATGCCCTGGGTTATCCCACGCGCGCATAACGGCACGATTGTTTCCGGAAGTGGCGAGGCCTGTGGCGCAGTAAAAGGGAGGCTCTTGGTATTACGGCACCCCATAAAAGGTAGAAAACCCCCAAGGACTATTCACGCTCCAAATTCGCTCCCTTTGCCTCCTCAACCTTCCCAAGCTCCGAGAGCCCAGATCCAGTTCTTCCTCAATCTTTCCTCCGAGTTCGGCCATGGCTGGTTCAGGCTCTATGGGCAAGTGGGAGGCCTCCTCCGTCACCGACAACAATATTTGAGAGCTAAAGCGTGCCGGCTACCTCTCCGCCAACATCGCCCACCGCGCTCCGGAGGCGAATCAGGTGGTTCCCACACCGAAGCCGGATGAGAGGGTGGTGTTCGTCCCCCATTTCATCCGGGGACCGGGCTTTCTGCTCCACCCCTTCGTCAGGGGTCTCATGTTCTTTTATGGGTTAGATTTCCATGACCTCCCTCTGAACTCCTTCATGCACATCTCGGCGTTCATCATTGTCTGCGAAGCCTTCCTGCTGGTACAACTGCACTTCGGCATGTGGCTCAAAGTGTTCAACGTCAAGCCGAAGACAGTTGCGGGCGCGCATGTGGATTGTGGAGGGGCGGTAATCAACAAGCTCCCCCGTGTCGAGTGGCCAGACGGCACCTTTATCGACACGGTCAAGATCTGGCAAAAGGAATGGTTCTACATCACCGAACCAAGGAGCGCGGACTGGGTGGCACCTGCCGCGTTCAAATCTAGACCCCCCATGAGGCTAACCTCGTGGCTCAAGAAAGGCCTTGACTGGGGGTCGGCCGCAGAGGTAAAATTGCTACAGAAGCGCATCTCCGCGATGATTGAGGCCAAAATCAAGCTGGTCAACATGATCCAGGTCATGCTCCGCCGCCGTCTCCTCCCCTGCTAGCACCGGGCCTCTCCAATGTGGGCTTACCAGCTCGAGGACCCGGCCTCCGTGCGTCAATTCTTCTGTACTACCCACGAGAAATTGTGGAAAGTGCTATTCAAGCCCCAGAAGAGCTGGCCGGCCGAGGAGGAGGACACCGGTCTTGACGCCAAAACACCTCCTACCAAGGTATGATAAAACTTTAATTCTCCGGCTCTGTTTTTTGATAAAGTGCTGAACCCCTTCTCCCTCATCTTCACAGAAATGGCTGAGCAAGGCCGTGCAAATTGACTGTCCGGCCCCGCAGCCCGAAGACCCTCGGTCGGATCTATTGACGGATATGCTCGTCGTGGCGCCGTATTCGGCACCAGAGAAGAAGGAGAAGAAGAAGAAAGGGGAGAAGAAGGAGGCCCGAGAGGGTCTTCGTCCAAGGGGCCTTCCGGACACTAAGTCCGAGGAGACCCATGCCTCTTCCACTCACGAGGAAGAGCACGAGGACGACGGGGAGTGCGGCTCCCCCCTCACAAGGAAAAGGGCGGCGTCAGCGGACGCCGCGGAGGATCTACCGCCTCCTGCCCCGAAGAGGACATGCCGGACAAAGGAAGTCCTGGCCGACGATAACTCGGACTCCGATAAAGAGTCTGAGGCTTTTGAAAAGGTTCCCCGAAGGAACCCAAGGGTTAAGCCCCCAACCCAGAGGTATGAATCCGAAGACCCTCGGGGTCACTTATAGAGCTTTTAATGCTAAATGGGCGAACATCTTTCAATTTGCAGCCCACCACGCGATCTCCCCACCGACCAAATCTCAGACGGGGAGTCTCTGCCCGCCGACCTGGCGGAAAGTGGGACTGCGTCACATCCTACGCCTCCTGAGGTCTCGAAGGAGGCCGCAGAGGTGTTATCGCGCCAGGCTCCTTCTGAGCCGAACACCGGTGGCGGGGGTGGCGATGTTATGGCTGAGGTTAATACCTCGGCCGCCGAAGAGCAGGGGGAGGAACATCTCCTGGCAACTTAAGAGGGGGGACGAAATCTGGTCCATCCCCCTCCGAGGACATCTCCAGAGTGCTCTATGCCTCCGGAGCTGCCAGCCCAATCCCCCACCGGAGGGAGGGTTGGCAGGTCACCACCGGTGCCGCCCATGACTAGGTGGTCGGCCGTGATGAAGGAAGCTTTATCCGGTTCCTCTATCGCCGAAGATCACCGCGCCCTTATGGGTGCAGTTTTGCAAGGCATTCAGTCCGTTGATAGCGGACTGAAAGAGGCCTTCAACGGTCTCTTGACGGGCTTCAAGGTGAGCCACGTAATACTCTTTTTCCCAGAAAAAGTTAATTTACCAAGTTTATGCAATCCTTATAAGTGTAGTAGCCCCCGAGCCCTGGGTAAGTTTGAAAAACCCACCTGGGGGTCAAATGTCCGAAAATAAGTAATGATGCTTCATATGTCTCCATCGTATCTACTTTTCCAAACTCTTTTGCCCTTGTTTTGGACTCTAATTTGCATGATTTGAATGGAACTGACCCGGACTGACGCTGTTTTCAGCAGAATTGCCTTGGTGTTATTTTTGTGCAGAAATAAAAGTTCTTGGATTGACCTGAAAATTTACGAAGAATATTTTTGGAATTGATAAAAAATACTGGCAAAAGAATCAACCGGAGGGGGTCCACCACCTGGCCACAAGTCAGGGGGCGCCCCCCCTAGGGCGCGCCCCCGTATCTTGTGGGCCCCCTGGAGCTCCTCCGACCTCAACTCCAACTCTATATATTCCTATTCGGGGAGAAAAAAATCAGAGAGAAGAGTTCATCGCGTTTCACGATACGGAGCCGCCGCCACCTCCTGTTCTTCCTCGGGAGGGCAGATCTGGGGTCCGTTTTGGGCTCCGGAGAGGGAAAATCGATGCCGTCGTCATCACCAACCATCCTTCATCACCAATTTCATGATGCTCTCCGCCGTTCATGAGTAATCCCATCGTAGGCTTGCTGGACGGTGATGGGTTGGATAAGATTTACCATGTAATCGAGTTTGTTTTGTTAGGGTTTGATTCCTAGTATCCACTATGTTCTGAGATTGATGTTGCTATGACTTTGCTATGCTTAATGCTTGTCACTAAGGCCCGAGTGCCATGATTTCAGATCTGAACCTATTATGTTTTCATGAATATATATGTGTTCTTGATCCTATATTGCAAGTTGTAGACACCTATTACGAGTTATGATCCGCATCCCCCAGGGTGACAATAACTGGGATTCTTTCCGGTGATTACCGTAGTTTGAGGAGTTCATGTATGCACTAAGTGCTAATGCTTTGGTCCGGTTCTCTATTAAAAGGAGGCCTTAATATCCCTTAGTTTCCATTAGGACCCCGCTGCCACGGGAGGGTAGGACAAAAGATGTCATGCAAGTTCTTTTCCATAAGCACGTATGACTATATATGGAATACATGCCTACATTACATTGATGAATTGGAGCTAGTTCCGTGTCACCCTATGTTATAACCGTTGCATGATGAATGCCATCCGACATAATTATCCATCACTGATCCGTTGCCTACGAGCTTTTCTCATATTGATCTTTGCTAAGTTACTTTTCCGTTGCTACTATTACAATCACTACAAAACTGCTACTGTCACTTTTGCCATTGTTACCGTTACTTCCATACTGCTTTGCTACTGAATACTTTGCTGCAGATATTAAGTCTTTCAGGTGTGGTTGAATTGACAACTCAGCTGCTAATACTCGAGAATATTCTTTGGCTCCCCTTGTGTCGAATCAATAAATTTGGGTTGAATACTCTACCCTCGAAAACTGTTGCGATCTCCTATACTTGTGGGTTATCAAGACCTTTTTCTGGCGCCGTTGTCGGGGAGCATAGCTCTATTCTCTGAGTCACTTGGGATTTATATTTGTTGATCACTATGAAGAATCTGAAAGACCCAAAAACCAAGATCTATCCCTCTACTACGAGGGGAGGTAAGGAACTGCCATCTAGCTCTGCACTTGATTCACCTTCTGTTATGAGTAAACTTGTGACACCACCACCTGCTATTCATTCTGATATGTCGCAAGTAATTGATGATGTCACTTCTGCTATGTATGATGCTTATGGTGATACTTTGCTTGATAATACTGTGGCACTGGGTGAATTTCTTGATGAACAAATTGCTAGAGTCAATGCTGAAACTAATGATATTTCTAAAACTCATGAAATTATTGAAACTGAGCACTATGAGACACCTGCTAGACCTGGCTCTCCTAGATATGAATTGCCTAATGTACCTAAGGGTTAAGTTATGGATGGGGAGGTAGCTAGGGACTTTCTTGCTTGTAAGGATAGAGATGATCTTAAGAAATTGCTATGCAAGCGGAAGGAAAAATCTTTGAATGCTAGAATGCAATATGATCCTAAGTTTGCTACTTCACCTATCTTTGTTACTAATAAAGATTATGAATTCTGTGTCGATCCTAAGTTAATTACTTTGGTTGAATCTGATCCTTTCCATGGCTATGAATCTGAAACTGTTGTGGCACATCTTACTAAATTGAATGATATAGCCACCCTATTTACTCATGAGGAAAAAATTGTTATTACTATATTCTTAAGTTGTTTCCTTTCTCATTAAAGGGTGATGCTAAGATATGGTTTAATTCTCTTGCTCCTGGTTGTGTGCGTAGTCCCCAGGATATGATATATTACTTCTCTGGAAAAAAAATCCTGCCCATAAGAAACAAGCTGCCTTGCAGGAAATATTTAACTTTGTGCAAATTGAAGAAGAGAGTCTCCCATAAGCTTGGGGGAGACTTCTCCAATTACTTAATGCTTTGCATGATCATCCTCTTAAGAAAAACGAAATACTTGATATCTTTTATAAATGGACTAACCGATGCTTCTAGGGACCACCTAGATAGTTGTGATGGTTGTGTTTTCAGGGAACGAACTGTTGAACAAGCTGAACTACTATTGAATAATATATTGAGCAATGATAATGATTGGACTATTCCCGAACCACCTCCAAAGCCCACTCCGAAGAAAAGAGGTATTCTATTTCTTAGTCCTGAAGATATGCAAGAGGCAAAGAAATCTATGAAAGAAAAAGGTATTAAAGCTGAAGATGTTAAGAATCTACCACCTATTGAAGAGATACATGGCCTTGATAACCCGATACAGGTAGTAGAGGTAAATTCTCTTCGTAGATTTGATGAAGGTGATATTCCTTATAATAAGTCTGCTAGCCAATGCTTGGATGAGTTTGATAACTTTATTGTTAAGGAAGAAAATTTCAATGCTTATGTTAGTAGACAATTGAAACATAATGCTTACATGCTTGATCGCTTAGGAGATTATATGAGTAGAACTATCAGTGATCTTAAGCTTATTAGTAAACATGCTTCCATGGTAACTACTCAAGTAGAACAAGTACTTAAGGCACAAAATGATTTGCTTAATGAGATGAATGGTAAGAATAATGATCATTCTGTTAGAGTTGTGACTAGAGGTGGTAGAATGACTCAGGAACCCTTGTATCCTGAGGGCCATCCTAAGAGAATTGAGCAAGATTCTCAGAGAATTAATACTGATGCACCTAGTTGTCCCAGTAACAAAAGGAAAAAGAATGACGATAGGACTTTGCATGCTGCTAGTGAACCTGTTATAGATACACATGAAAACCCAAATGATATTTCTATTTCTGATGTTGAGACACAATCTGGTAATGAACATGAGCCTAGTGATAATATTAATGATGATATTCATGTTGATGCTCAACCTAGTAATGATAATGATGTGGAGATTGAACCTGCTGTTGATCTTGATAACCCACAACCTAAGAATAAAAGATATGACAAAAGAGACTTTGTTGCTAGGAAGCATGGCAAAGAAAGAGAACCATGGGTTCAGAAACCCATGCCCTTTCCTCCTAAACCATCCAAGAAAAAGGATGATGAGGATTTTGAGCGCTTTGTTGAAATGCTTAGACCTGTCTTTTTGCGTATGCATTTGACTGATATTCTGAAAATGTCTCCTTATGCTAAGTATATGAAAGATATTGTGACAAATAAAAGAAAGATACCGGAAGCTGAGATTTCCACCATGCTTGCTAATTATACCTTTAAGGGTGGAATACCAAAGAAACTAGGAGATCCCGGAGTACCTACTATACCATGCTCTATCAAAAGAAACTATGTTAAAACTTATTTATGTGACCTTGGAGCTGGTGTTAGTGTTATGCCTTTCTCTTTGTATCGTAGACTTGATTTGAATAAGTTGACACCTACTGAAATCTCTTTGCAAATGGCTGATAAATCAACTGCTTTACCCATCGGTATTTGCGAGGATGTGCCTGTCGTAGTTGCAAATGTTACTATCCTAACGGACTTTGTTATTCTTGATATTCCCGAGGATGACAGTATGTCGATCATCCTTGGTAGACCTTTTTGAATACTGCAGGGGCTGTTATTGATTGCAACAAAGGCAATGTCACTTTTCATGTTAATGGTAATGAGCATACGGTACACTTTCCGAAGAAACAACCTCAAGTTCATAGTATCAACTCCATTGGAAAAATTTCAACGATTATTATTGGAGATTTTGAATTCCCTCTCCCTACTGCCAAAAAGAAATATGATATACTTATTGTTGGGGACATGCATATCCCGTTGAGGTAACCTAGTGTTATCCGAAAATTCTCCGGTTCCGTGTCACTCGAAAAAAGTTTGTCAATAAGACTTGATCAACCTTATTCATGGATTCTTTTTGATGAGCATGAGATGGAGGAATTTAGGAGGCACAACCTTCTGTACCCAACTTTTACTTTCTGTTATTTAGATTTAATAAAGTAAAAATGCTATTATTTTTCTGTTTTCTGATTTATCCGTGCAATAAAAAATGACTTGAAAATAAAAGTTCTCCAAATGCCCTGAAAATGTAGTATGATTTTTTCTGGAATATTTAAGAATTTTTGGCACTGAGAACACATCATGGGGCTACACCAGTGGGCCACAAGCCTACAGGGCACGCCCACCCCCCTGGGCGCGCCCCCTGGCTTGTGGGTCCCACGTAGGCCCCCCTCACTTATTCCAGCATCCATCCACTTCGTCTTCCTCCAGAAAAAATCCCACCATTGCTCAAACCCGTGTTCTAGCTCATTTTGCTGCCATTTTCGATCTCCTTGTGCAAAGCTCCATTTGCAAAACTGTTTTGGGGGATTGTTCTTCGGTATGTGACTCCTCCGATGGTCCAAGTAGTTTTTGTTCTAGTGCTTTATATATTGCAAATTTTTGCTGCTGTGGTGACCTTGTTCTTGAGCTTGCATGCCAAATTTGTATGGTTCCAAGTAGTTTTGATGCATGATATAGCCTCTAGGCACTTGTGGGACTAGTTGCTATAAGTTTTGTTGAGTTTTGTTCACCTTTATTGTGAGTCACTAAAAATTTCAGAAATTTTTCAGAGAAATAAAGATGTTGAGGAGAATATACCAAGGTGGTTCCTCGAGCAAGAAGACCCCGAGACTCGCGATGCGTGAGCCCGACTTTGAACCACCGAGGGAAGCTCAAGTGCGGCCTTGTGAATGGCTGTCAGATCAATTCATGGTTCATGCAGGTTTCAAGGAAGAATTTTACGCGTACATACGAAATGTTGGCCTTGAAGATTTCGTTTCAGACCAATGCAAGCAATATTATCAACTCACTGATTCCTTCGTGCGGAGGTTTGAATTTTCATCCAGGCGTAATACGCATTCTGTTCTATTTAATCTTTATGATGCATCTTATACTGTGCACCTAGAAGATTTTAACCGTGCATGCAAAATTCCACAATGGGGCAGCCATAGTGATCCTCACAAAACTGAATACAATGATTTTCTTGCTAGCATAACTGTGGGGAGAAACTAGAAACATTACACAGGCTACCTTGGGGAGCATTCACTTTCCCGCTATACATTATTTTGCTCTCTTTATAGGTAGATGTATTAACGGTAAACATGATCATAGTCATCTTTGTGTACCTGATCTTAGTATTCTTAAGAGTGCGGTCATGGGTGATAGACGATATAACTTGGGGGCTATTATTGCTAGGAGGCTACATAAAAATGCTAAGGAAGGAGATTTCTTTGGCGGGATTTATGCCACCCGTGTAGCTAATTATCTTGAGGTACCCATAAGGGGGAATGATATTGAGTTACCACCTGCTTTTCTTGATTATGAGGCTATGGTGCACTACCAGTTTCTTGAAAGGAACGAACAATCCTTCCTGTACCGACTAATTTTTGACAGACAGGATGCTGTCCATATTACCCTTCCTGCTCCTGCCTTCTTTAACTTTCAGGAAAAATGGAGACAATTTATAACTAGAGAGGAGGCAAACGAGTACGAGAGAGAGGCGGAAGCCGCTCGCCTCCGCGCTGTAGCCGTTCAAGTAGTAGCCGCCGCAGCCCAGTACAACCCCAACTATGACTTTGGATATTATTCAGGACAGCCATGGCCCTAGACCAACTTAGGCCAAAAGCCTAAGCTTGGGGGAGTACGTATTTCTCACCGACATTACATTCATGTTCACACACTCATCTTAGTAGTCGGTGCTTTTACTTTTTCATTGTACCATCCATGGTATTTTATTTCTTCTTTCTGCTTTCTTCTTGTGTGCTTAATTAACCTTGAGAAAATCCAAAAAAAAATTAGTTCTAGCTTTACCTTTTAGTTTGTTTAGTTGTAGCACTAAAAGAAAACCCAAAAAGATTTCTCGTTCCTCTTTTGCTTGTTGGGAGCTTTCCCGTGTAAATAGTTTTTCTCGTTCTTGTTTTGAAATTTCTTTTCTTTGGGTTGTAAGGAGAAGACCACGATGAAAATGTTGAGTGGCCCTCATATGCATTATTGTTTATCTAACAGAGAGCCCATATTACCTTGTCTTCTCCTTTAAGTTATTGTTTGTAGATTCCAGCTTAGTCCAATGCATGTGCACTCTTATTATTATTCATACTGTTCAGTCATGCAAGTGAAAGGCAATAATGACGATATAGGATGAAGTGATTGAGATGGAGAAAAGCTGGTATGAACTCGACCTATTTTGTTTTTGTAAATATGATTAGCTCATCGTTCTGGATTCAGCTCATTATGGATGAGACATGTTTGCAATGACAATTAGAGATTATAGTTACTCATGCCATGCTTAATTAGCTAAGAGTGTATAATGGTTTATCTTGAGTGCCAACATGCATGTTAAAATGGTTGTGATGTAGTATGATAGGATGGTATCCTCCTCTGAATGATTCAAGTTGCTTGACTTGGCACATGTTCACGCATGTAGTTGAAACAAAATCAACATAGCCTCCACGATATTTATGTTCATGGTGATTTATATCCTACTCATGCTTGCATTGAATGTTGGTTAATCTCAATGCATGTTTATGACTGTTGTCGCTCTCTAGTTGGTCGCTTCCCAGTCTCTTGCTAGCCTTCACTTGTACTAAGCGGGAATACTGCTTGTGCATCCACCTCCTTAAACCCAAAGTTGTTCCATATGAGTCCACCATACCTACCTATATGCGGTATTTACCTGCCGTTCCAAGTAAATTTGCATGTGCCAAACTCTAAACCTTCAAATAATATGTTGTTTTGTATGCCCGAATCGCTCATGTAGCGACTGGGGGCTGTCAGTATCTTCCATGCTAGGTGGGTTATTCTCACGATATGTGTTGATTCACTATCATTCACGAGAAAGTGGCTGGTATTCGGGATGCCCAGTTCCATGCTCAAAAATCAAATCAAAATATAATGAAACAAAACACCCCCAGGATTGTTGTTTGTATGGACGGTACCCGTGGATTTCTGCTCGCTGTGGAGTGTGATTGATTGGTGGAGGGGGAGTAAAAACTTTACTATTCTATTTGGGAACCGCTTATAATGTATCTAGCATGGAACATACCGAGATCTCTTGGTTGTTATGTTGACAATGAAAGCATACCGCTCAAAATTATTATTCATCTCTGTTTTAAAAGCTCGAGCTCTGGCACCTCTGCAAATCAATGCTTCCCTCTGCGAAGGGCCTATCTATTTACTTTATTGTTGAGTTGTGACACCCTCATTTTGGCAACTTTTTTCTTTTCAAAAACATTTGGGTTTTATTTGCAATTCAGTTGATTTTCAAAACCCTTTCAGTTGAATTGACCTATGACTTGTTGATTTTTTCTTCAAGCATCCCAAAACCTTCAGCATCTTGATAAAACCCTTCCATGCCTCTCTTGGACAATTTTCCAATATTTAATCTTTTCTCTAAAATCATTTTCTTAATTTGGGAATTTAGGTCATCACTATGGGTTATGAAGCAACCTATAGTTTGGGTGGTCAATTAATTCCCAAACTTTTCCCTCATCTTCTCATCATCATAGGATTCCATATTCTCCAAAAATGTTTGCTTGCCCAATGGGAAATTTTGGCCAGAATAATTATTTTGTTTCTGACCAGAATCTGTCCATTGTGAAGCAACCCTATTATTCCCATTCCAGAAAATTCTCAATAAATTCCTCAAGCTCCTAGGGATCTTATCTAGCCCCAATATCCAAAAACATCCTCTGGTCCAATTCAATTTTTGAGCAGCAGGACCCTGTCAAGTTTCTGCTTATGTTGAACCTCTGTGAAGGAAGTACAAGCTAGGGGTGCACAATTGATCTATAATTTTTATGGCATGAGTGCACTACCAAATAACTTCCTTCCACCAAGTTTCATCATTTGCAGAGCAACCAGTTGAGTGCCACAAGCTCATTTGTGTTCTGGACCAGAATGATGGTTTTCAAAGCAACCCTATTCATTTCTTTCTCAAACTCTCTCAAACTTTTCCAGTCTCTAGTCCTTCCAACATAGATGATCGCATACATCTCCATTGGTTCCATCTCTATCTCTTTTCTCCTCCAGATCCTCCTCAAGATTGCTGGCAGGAGCTGTAGCTGAAGCTACACATCGCAGAGGGGTGCACCTAGTTGAGCCAGTGGCCTAGAGTGACTAAGTGGACAAGGGTCGATGCTGTGGACATGGTGTGACCGGTGTGCGTGTCCTCCTGGTGGCCGCACCCGTGGTGAGCACAGCATTGGCATGCCAGTGCGCGCGCTCTGCACGTCGACAGAGTTGGACGAGCGCGCCCGAGCCGTCCATCACTGCCCCCCCCCCCTTGTCCCTTGGTGCCGACATCGCCGCAGCCAGCCGCGTGGCTCCTCTAGAACCCTCCTGGTCGCCGGAGATGGCCGCCGCCGCTCCCGGCCAAGCTTTGCCACGGGCATAACAGTGAGCTTCGGCCACTGTGGTCGTCCGCGAGCCATTAATGGCACCGGACCCGTCCCGTCGCTCCCTCCTGCTCTCTCCCATCCCGTCGACGCTCTCGTCCAGCCAGCGCATCATACGAACGCCGGCGACGTTGCCAAGCCTCGCTGCTTCGGGAGAGATCGCCGCCCTCGCCCCCTGCCTATATAAGACCTCGCCCAGTCCCTCTGAGCTCCTCAACCATCTCCTCCTCCTCTCAATCGTTCCCCCGAGCAACGAGCCAAGGCCGAGAGGCCCTCTGGCCTCGAACCTCGCCGGAGCTCCGCCCTCTGTAGTTTCCTTGTCGCCAGCACTTCCTCTCCTCCCCGAGCCTAACTGACCACCCCATTGAGCTTAGGGCATTTCCCTGGTGCTCCCCGACATCCTGCCCAAGCCATCCATCGCCGGAACCGCCGTCTCCGATTCCACCCGAGCGCCGCCGCCGCCGGAGACGAAGGGGACGACGCCGTCCGGCCACCTCTAGCCAGTTTGCGGGTACGTGCATGCTCGCCGTCGAGCGCCCGATCCATTCCCATCATCTCCGAGCGCCGCCTCCGTCTCTGTCACCAGCGACCGTCGCCGGAGCCCCGCCCTGTCTCTGTCTCCTCCTCCCTCTCTCTGTTTCAAACGACAGGCCCCACCTGTCGGCCACCCAAGCCCGCGCCCGAAGCGGTAAGTGGAGGTGCCCCCTCCAGTTTACGCTTTCGACGTGGCCCCCTTTTGATTTTATGATTTTCTATTTAAATTCAGATTTTTGACCAGACTTTGACCATTAATAACTTTTTATCTATAGCTCCAATTCAATTGATTCTTTTTGCACCGAGTTGGTATTGAGCCCCTTTATTTACTGACAAATTTTGGTATTTTTCCTATGCCTACAGAATTTCTGTTTAAGAAAAATGCTTTATGTGACATTTTCAATTGTATTTGAAAATACTTTCAGAAGGAGATTTTGGTGCCTTTGAAGATCAAGAGTGTGTGAACCACCCAACAGAGCAAGGCAAGCCATGATACCCATTTCATGCATGCATTTCCATAGCATTGCATCTTTATATACATTAGGTTGAATTATTTGATATAAATAATTAATAGCAATATTTAAATACTTAAGTATTGTGTTGCACCACTATAGTTGACAAATGAACTTAGTGGTTGATCTTGAGACACCTGTCCGGGCATACTCGTGCAACTACATTTGCCGGGAATGGACGGCCCTGACCGGGCCTGACTGCGTGATCTTTCACCGGTACCTCCCAAGAGGGAGGGTTATGCACGCGCGCTACCCTAATCAGGTAGGCGATGATAACCCTGTGAGCCCAGTTGATAGTTGAGTTTGTGCCGGCGTCCCTGTTTGGGACAGTAGCCTCCGTTTGGGTCTACATAGTTTGGCCACGACGGTGGCAGGTGTCATGAGGACACAGGGGCCACCCAAGGCAGGCCTCCGGGGGAGGCTGAGTGCCGGTGGTATGATGGGAGAGTCACGAGTCAGGCAGGTTTTGTTGAAGCAACGCTGGTCCACCCGAGTGGGATCACGAGGCCAGGTGCTTCATGGTGTGGGTAAAGTGCGCAACCTCTGCAGAGTGTAAAATCTATTCGAATAGCCGTGTCCATGGTATTGGACAGCTCGTCCAGACCTCAGTAGGTGATCAATCATATTACTAACAGTAATGATGGAAGAACTCGTCTTGTGTTCGGAAGTACTCAATGGTTATGAATATTCCGAGGGTTGTGGAACAACCCGGAAGAGAGTAAGTTGATGATCGGTACAGTAAGTAAATTACCTTGATGATATCATGTTGATCGCCATGCTATTGTTTGCTGCATTATTTGGTTGTTGTGAGCTTGCGAGTACATTCAAAGTACTCACCTGGCGTATCATGCCAGATGCAGGAGAAGCCGAGGACGGAGGTCCTGATGGTTCGTGCTACGATAACTAGGATGTGTCCACAGCAGTGTCCCTGTGGATGGAGTTGCGCTATGTTCCGCTACGCCGTAGAAATACTTAGTATTCCGAGGCCCTTCTATGTGACATAAATAATGTGGATACTGTTATAGCACTGAGGGTGCCTTTGGCCTCAACATCATTGTAAAATATGCGCTTGTACTCGACTCCTATCAATAAAAGTTCAGTTCTGTTCTGTACCAAGTTGTTGTGTGTTTCCAGAAGACATGATCTCTGGGTTGGAAACACTGGTAATTCGGTTCTCTGAGCCGGGGTGCCACAACGCTTGGTATCAGAGCCGTGCTGACTGTCGGACACCCTAGTTAACCCGCACTAGAACTGCAATTAGTGTAGGGTCTTGAGTGTGCATCTTGCTTGTTGCATTTGATTGTTGCATAGCATGCATCATTATGCATTGTTTCACTAACCGTTGGCATTGTGAGTGTAGATGGCACCAGTTCCATACCACTATCATTTTGAGCCTGCACCATCCACCTTTCCAGTACTGCTCCGGAACGTCTGGCTTCGACTGTACCCTCATGGCGAAGAGCCAGTGTACCAAGTGTTTCGGGAGCAGCTTGCTGAGTCGGTGTACGAGTACCATGCAGAGGCTTTCCTGGTCGCGAGCTCGGACCTTGGTTGCTACTCTCGCTCTACCAAGGGCGGAACAGCTTCCACCCCGGAGTTGGCGATCCAGTTTTCCGCGATGGAGGCTCTCACTGACTTGCGCTTCCACGAGGTCGAGATGCAGACTCATCCAGGTTTCTTCCACTATCCCACCCTGTCGCCTACGACAGGGCGAGTCATTTTCGCTCCTGTTGACCCGGCATGTGACCGTGCGACTGTTGTGCTGTCTCGTTATCTGAACGCCAGTTATCGTACGATCATATCCCTGGCCGAGGAGTTGTCTCGTGTCCTAGCGGCACTCGCAGCTGTGACTCCGGTGCCACCTCCACCTCAGCCTATCTATCCACCCATATATCCACCACCAGTTCCACCTCCACCCAGATTTGAGGCTCCTTCCACCTCCACTGTGCCACCAGGCCTTTCGTCTGGTAGCCGTCGTGAGACCCCGGCTGAGTGGGCCTCACTTCTTGCCCCTCCAGCAGCTCTGATGCTGAGGCGTCGTGCTCCTTCTTCCCCAGAAGGAGAACCTTCCCAGCAGCGTCGTCGTGTTTCCTTTGATCCGGAGGATGAGATCCATATCATCAGTTCCGACTCCGACTCAGGATCAGATGACGAGGAGTCTGTGGTCTGGCAGTGTTCGTGCCATCAGCGCCACTAGAGTGGAGGCTTGAGTTGTTGAGCATGCATCTTTGCATATGTCAACTGCCGTATGAGCAGTTAGCCATGATATCCCCTTATTAGTTTGCCATGTATGATGTTGGGTTATCTTGTATAATTATGTGGTTTGCTTTATTCGCCTTTTCCGCGTATTTTCCTTCTGGTGTCATATAACTGTGTTTCCCTTATGGGTGTTGCTCATCGATTCGGTATTTTGCAAAGGGGAACAAATTTAGGATGAAGAGAAGTGGTAGACAAGGCGGCGATGGAACCCCCCGTCGATCCGCCAGACAAGCAGGTCAAGCACCAGAGGATCTACCACCTCCACCACCTCAAACACCTACCCCTGATCAGATCATGAGAATGTTTGAGGAAAAGAGGAACCAGGATCTTATGGAATTCTTGAAGAGTATGCAGGTCATGGTAGGTCAGAACCACAATCATAATGGGTCACACTCCAGGTTGTCTGATTTCCAGCGCACAAAGCCACCCAATTTTGGTCAAGCTGTGGACCCTATAGAAGCAGACGATTGGCTAAGAACCATAGAAAAGAAGTTGGAAATAGCTCGCTGCGAGGACTCAGACAAGGTTCCATTTGCCACTCACTACCTGGAAGGGCCAGCAGCTATATGGTGGGATAACACAAAGGCAACATGGTCTTCTGAAGAAGAAATTACCTGGGAGAAGTTTAAGGAATTATTCCGCAAATATCATATTCCTACCGGCATCATGAAGGTGAAACAAAGGGAGTTCCTTGCTTTGACACAAGGAAACATGTTGGTAGCAGAGTACCTTAACAAGTTCAACAATCTGTCACGGTACTCTACCTATGATGTGGCCACCGAAGAGAGAAAGATAGATCGGTTCCTGGGAGGACTGAATCACTCTCTCCGTTGTCAGCTATGCATGCTAGACTTTCCCAACTTCCAGACACTGGTGAACAAGGCCTTCATAGCCGAAAGGGAGCACAAGTCCGGACAAGATAACCACAAGCGGAAGTTTGAGCCCAAGAAGGAAAACAGGGAGCCGTTCGCGCAGAAGCCACGCATCTTGCAGCCAGGCACATCTGAGTATAAGCCTACCTAGAGCAATGGCAGCAACAATAACAAGACAGTGAGCCAGACCAAGACCTTCGGCAAACAGCCCGTGATAGAAGACTGCCGCCACAACAATACCTGTTTCACTTGCGGTCAAAGTGGACACTACTCCAAGCAGTGTCCCACCAACAATGGGAAGTCATCCGCCGACGTCAAGCCGTAGGTCAACACTATTGGACGCCGCCCCAATCACAACTTCTGCCATGGATGCGTCCACCATATCTCCGCTGAGGAAGCCTGCGAAGCCCCAGAAGTAGTCCTTGGTATGTTCTCTATTAACGACATACCTGCAGTTATTATATTTGATTCCGGGGCTTCCCACTCGTTTATTTCGCGGAGTTTTGCCACCTTGCACAAATTTTCTCCGTCGCTCTTAGACAAAATCATGGTGGTACAATCCCCTGGCTCCCTGCTCAGAACAAATCTGATCTATAGAGATCTGGAAATTTCAATACATGGAGTCAAGTTTCCAGCTGCACTCATCGCCCTTGAATCTTCGGGATTGGACGTAATACTGGGAATGGCCTGGTTGACACCACATCAGGTGTGCATCAATTGTGCCAGCAGAACAGTAACCCTGGTTAACCCAGCAGGACAAACCGTCCAATTCCTTGCCAGCAAGATGGTATCAAAGAAGGGAATGGCATACCAAACTACCGCCACGGATATGAACTTGATTCTGGTAGTATGCGAGTTTTCGGATGTGTTTCCCGAGGAATTACCCGGAATGCCACCTGACCGGGAATTGGAGTTTGCAATCGAAGTGGTTCCCGGTACCGCCCCAATTTACAAGAAATACTACCATATGCCAGGTCCAGAGCTGGCAGAGCTAAAGAAGCAGTTGGATGAATTGTTGCAAAAAGGGTACATTCGCCCCAGCATCTCGTCATGGGGATCACTAGTGCTCTTTGTCAAGAAGAAGGATGGAAGTCTACGAATGTGCTTAGACTATCGCCAGCTGAACGAGGTCACTATCAAGAATAAGTACCCGCTTCCTCGCATTGATGATCTGTTCGACCAGTTGAATGGAGCCCGGGTATTCTCAAAGATTGACCTTCGAACCGGATACCATCAGCTAAAAATCCGAAAGGAGGATATCCCCAAGACAACGTTCACCACCCGATATGGCATGTATGAATTTACGGTCATGTCATTTGGATTGACAAATGCTCCCGCCTACTTCATGAGCATGATGAACAAAGTCTTCATGGACTTTCTGGACAAATTTGTGGTGGTGTTCATCGATGATATCTTGATATATTCCAAGGATGAAGAAGAGCATAAGCAGCATCTCCGAGCTGTCCTGGAAAGATTAAGAGACCACCGCCTGTATGCCAAGTTTAGCAAATGTGAATTTTGGCTAAAAGAGGTGGGATTTCTGGGGCACATTTTGTCAGAACAAGGAGTAGCCGTCGACCCCAGCAAGGTAACTGCGGTGCTGAATTGGAAGACACCAGCCACGGTGACCGAAGTCCGTAGCTTCCTGGGATTGGCAGGCTATTATCAACGATTCATAGAAAGCTTCTCTGAAATAGCCAAGCCCCTGACGGAATTACTCAAGAAGAATCAAAGGTTTTTCTAGACGGCGGAATGTGACAGCAGTTTCCTGGAATTAAAGACCAGGCTCACTACAGCACATGTCCTAGTCCTTCCAGACATACACAAGAGTTTTGACATCTACTGCAATGCTTCAAGACGTGGAATCGGCTGCGTATTGATGCAAGAAGGGAAGGTTGTAGCATATGCATACAGACAGCTACAACCCCATGAGGAGAACTACCCTACACACGACTTGGAATTAGCAGCCGTAGTTCATGCCCTGAAGATTTGGAGGCATTACCTCATTGGACAACGCTGTGAAATATACACGGACCATAAGAGTCTCAAGTATATCTTCACCCAACCTGACCTGAATCTCAGGCAACGAAGATGGCTGGAACTAGTCAAGGACTATGACATTGGGATAAATTATCATCCGGGGAAAGCTAATGTGGTCGCGGACGCTCTCAGCAGAAAACAAGGCACCGTAAAAGCACTTATGGGAAGTCTGCATCCAAGGCTACAAGAAGAGTTCGCTGAGCTCAACATGGTGCTATGCGGCCCAACTACCTCAGACACGTTGGAAATTACTCCCACCCTTATGGAGGAAATTAAGAAGGCCCAAGGGGCAGATGAAGAGATCAAAAAGATCAAGGAGCTGTTTCTGAAAGGGAAAGCCAAGTCCTTCCACGTGGATGATCAAGGCACCGTATGGTTTGAGAAGCGGATATGCGTGCCTGATCAGGAAAATCTAAGGCAGCAAATACTTAAAGAAGCTCATGAGTCCTCATACTCTATCCACCCGGGAGGCACAAAAATGTATCAGGACCTGAAAGAGACATTTTGGTGGCCGGGAATGCGAAGAGATATAGCATACTATGTCGCCTGCTGTGATATCTGCAACAAGGTTAAGGCGGAACACCAGAAACCCGCTGGGCTACTACAACCCTTACCAGTACCCCAGTCGAAGTGGGACGACATATGCATGGACTTTATTGTTGGACTACCCAAGTCAACAAGAGGCAACGATGCTATTTGGGTCATTGTGGACATACTCACGAAAGTGGCTCACTTCATTCCAGTAAAGACCACTTTCAACGCAAATCAGCTGGCACAGCTCTACATGTCCCGGATAGTTAACCTCCATGGAGTCCCTAAGTCCATCACCTCAGACAGAGGTTCCCTATTCACCTCAGCATTCTGGCTGCGACTACACCAAGCCTTGGGAACCATGCTGAAGCATAGCACGGCATACCACCCGCAGACAGACGGGCAGACAGAAAGGGTGAACCAGATACTGGAGGATATGCTTCGGTCATGTGCTCTCACCCATGGACCCAAGTGGGAAGACAGTCTACCTTATGCGGAATTCTCCTATAACAACAACTATCAGTCAAGTCTGAAGATGTCACCGTTTGAAGCATTATACGGACGAAAGTGTCATACCCCATTGAACTGGTCTCAGACAGGGGATAGCCGAATCTTTGGTACAGACTTGATGCTCGAGGCTGAGAAGCAAGTCAAGGATATCCAAGAACGTCTTCGAGCAGCTAAGTCCCATCAGAAGAGTTACTATGATCCAAAGCACCGGGAAGTGACCTTTGAACCCGGAGAGTACGCGTACCTCCGAGTAACCCCCATGAAGGGAATAAAGAGATTCCATACTCGGGGAAAGCTTGCACCAAGATATATCGGCCCATTTCCAGTGGTTGCTAGAAGAGGCAGAGTGGCATATCAGTTGGAACTACCACCAAAATTGTCGGAAGTGCACGATGTCTTCCATATATCACAACTAAGAAAGTGCATTGCACCACCAATCAAGCAAGCGGACATGAGTGAGTTAGAGCTGGCTAAAGACCTGACCTACGAAGAGAAACCTGTCAGGATCCTGGATGAAACGGAGAGAACCACCAGGAGCAAGGTAATCAGGTTTTACAAGGTGCTATGGGAGCACCACACTGAGGAAGAGACTACATGGGAAAGGGAAGATTTCCTGAGATCTGAGTATCCATACTTGTTCCCTGAGCAACCGAATCTCGAGGACGAGATTCATCCTAAGGGGGGTAGGTTTGTGACACCCTGATTTTGGCAACTTTTTTCTTTTCAAAAACATTTGGGTTTTATTTGCAATTCAGTTGATTTTCAAAACCCTTTCAGTTGAATTGACCTATGACTTGTTGATTTTTTCTTCAAGCATCCCAAAACCTTCAGCATCTTGATAAAACCCTTCCATGCCTCTCTTGGACAATTTTCCAATATTTAATCTTTTCTCTAAAATCATTTTCTTAATTTGGGAATTTAGGTCATCACTATGGGTTATGAAGCAACCTATAGTTTGGGTGGTCAATTAATTCCCAAACTTTTCCCTCATCTTCTCATCATCATAGGATTCCATATTCTCCAAAAATGTTTGCTTGCCCAATGGGAAATTTTGGCCAGAATAATTATTTTGTTTCTGACCAGAATCTGTCCATTGTGAAGCAACCCTATTATTCCCATTCCAGAAAATTCTCAATAAATTCCTCAAGCTCCTAGGGATCTTATCTAGCCCCAATATCCAAAAACATCCTCTGGTCCAATTCAATTTTTGAGCAGCAGGACCCTGTCAAGTTTCTGCTTATGTTGAACCTCTGTGAAGGAAGTACAAGCTAGGGGTGCACAATTGATCTATAATTTTTATGGCATGAGTGCACTACCAAATAACTTCCTTCCACCAAGTTTCATCATTTGCAGAGCAACCAATTGAGTGCCACAAGCTCATTTGTGTTCTGGACCAGAATGATGGTTTTCAAAGCAACCCTATTCATTTCTTTCTCAAACTCTCTCAAACTTTTCCAGTCTCTAGTCCTTCCAACATAGATGATCCCAGACATCTCCATTGGTTCCATCTCTATCTCTTTTCTCCTCCAGATCCTCCTCAAGATTGCTGGAAGGAGCTGTAGCTGAAGCTACACATCGCAGAGGGGTGCACCTAGTCGAGCCAGTGGCCTAGAGTGACTAAGTGGACAAGGGTCGATGCTGTGGACATGGTGTGACCGGTGTGCGTGTCCTCCTGGTGGCCGCACCCGTGGTGAGCATGGCACTGGCATGCTAGTGCGCGCGCTCTGCACGTCGACAGAGTTGGACGAGCACGCCCAAGCCGTCCATCACTGCTCCCCCCCCTTGTCCCTTGGTGCCGACATCGCCGCAGCCAGCCGCGTGGCTCCTCTCGAACCCTCCTGGTCGCCGGAGATGGCCGCCGCCGCTCCCGGCCAAGCTTCGCCACGGGCATAACAGTGAGCTTCGGCCACTGTGGTCGTCCGCGAGCCATTAATGGCGCCGGACCCGTCCCGTCGCTCCCTCCTGCTCTCTCCCATCCCGTCGACGCTCCCGGCCAGCCAGTGCATCGTACGAACGCCGGCGACGTGGCCAAGCCTCGCCGCTTCGGGAGAGATCGCCGCCCTCGCCCCCTGCCTATATAAGACCTCGCACAGTCCCTCCGAGATCCTCAACCATCTCCTCCTCCTCTTAATCGTTCCCCCGAGCAACGAGCCAAGGCCGAGAGGCCCTCTGGCCTCGAACCTCGCCGGACCTCCGCCCTCTGTAGTTTCCTCGTCGCCAGCACTTCCTCTCCTCCCCGAGCCCAATTGACCACCCCATTGAGCTCAGGGCATTTCCCTGGTGCTCCCCGACATCCTGCCCAAGCCATCCATCGCCGGAACCGCCGTCTCCGATTCCACCCGAGCGCCGCCGCCGCCGGAGACGAAGGGGACGACGCCGTCCGGCCACCTCTAGCCAGTTTGCGGGTACGTGCATGCTCGCCGTTGAGCGCCCGATCCATTCCCATCATCTCCGAGCGCCGCCGCCGTCTCTGTCGCCGGCGACCGTCGCCGGAGCCCCGCCCTGTCTCTGTCTTCTCCTCCCACTCTCTGTTTCAAACGACACCCCACCTGTCGGCCACCCAAGCCCACGCCCAAAGCGGTAAGTGGAGGTGCCCCGTCCACTTTACGCTTTCGACGTGGCCCCCTTTTGATTTTATGGTTTTCTATTTAAATTCAGATTTTTGACCAGACTTTGACCATTACTAACTTTTTATCTATAGCTCCAATTCAATTGATTCTTTTTGCACTGAGTTGGTATTGAGCCCCTTTATTTACTGACAAATTTTGGTATTTTTCCTATGCCTACAGAATTTCTGTTTAAGAAAAATGCTTTATGTGACATTTTCAATTGTTTTTGAAAATACTTTCAGAAGGAGATTTTGGTGCCTTTGAAGATCAAGAGTGTGTGAACCACCCAACAGAGCAAGGCAAGCCATGATACCCATTTCATGCATGTAGTTCCATAGCATTGCATCTTTATATACATTAGGTTGATTTATTTGATATAAATAATTAATAGCAATATTTAAATACTTAAGTATTGTGTTGCACCACAATAGTTGACAAATGAACTTAGTGGTTGATCTTGAGTCACCTGTCTGGGCATACTCGTGCAACCACATTTGCTGGGAATGGACGGCCCTGACCGGGCCTGACTGCATGATCTTTCACCGGTACCTCCCAAGAGGGAGGGTTATGCACGTGTGCTACCCTGATCAGGTAGGCGGTGATAACCCTGTGAGCCCAGTTGATAGTTGAGTTTGTGCCGGCGTCCCCGTTTGGGACAGTAGCCCCCGTTTGGGTCTACATAGTTTGGCCACGACGGTGGCAGGTGTCATGAGGACACAGGGGCCACCCAAGGCAGGCCTCCGGGGGAGGCTGAGTGCCGGTGGTACGATGGGAGAGTCACGAGTCAGGCAGGTTTTGTTGAAGCAACGCTGGTCCACCCGAGTGGGATCACGAGGCCAGGTGCTTCATGGTGTGGGTAAAGTGCGCAACCTCTGCAGAGTGTAAAATCTATTCGAATAGCCGTGTCCACGGTATTGGACAGCCCGTCCAGACCTCAGTAGGTGATCAATCATATTACTAACAGTAATGATGGAAGAACTCGTCTTGTGTTCGGAAGTACACAATGGTTATGAATATTCCGAGGGTTGTGGAACAACCCGGAAGAGAGTAAGTTGATGATCGGTACAGTAAGTAAATTACCTTGATGATATCATGTTGATCGCCATGCTATTGTTTGCTGCATTATTTGGTTGTTGTGAGCTTGCGAGTACATTCAAAGTACTCACCTGGCGTATCATGCCAGATGCAGGAGAAGCCGAGGACGGAGGTCCTGATGGTTCGTGCTACGATAACTAGGATGTGTCCACAGCAGTGTCCCTGTGGATGGAGTTGCGCTATGTTCCGCTACGCCGTAGAAATACTTAGTATTCTGAGGCCCTTCTATGTGACATAAATAATGTGGATACTGTTATAGCACTGAGGGTGCCTTTGGCCTCAAAATCATTGTAAAATATGCGCTTGTACTCGACTCCTATCAATAAAAGTTCAGTTCAGTTCTGTACCAAGTTGTTGTGTGTTTCCAGAAGACATGATCTCTGGGTTGGAAACACTGGTAATTCTGTTCTCTGAGCCGGGGTGCCACATGAGTCATCATCCTCTTATAAAAGCACCAGTTAGAGAGCACCACCGTCATTTGTATGCTTTGTTATTAATTGGTATTGAGTGTGATTGTGACTGGATCTCTTTTACCATGAATTACAATGTCTAGTCAGTCCTTGTTCCTTAGAGGTGCTCTGCATTTATGTTTTGCTGTCTCAGAAAGGGCTAGAGAGATACCATTATATCATGATTGTTTTGATAAAATTGTTGTCATCCGAGATTTATTATTATTGCTCGCTAGTTGATTATGCCATTGACATGAGTAAATGTGAGACCTAAATGTTATTGTGAATGTGGTTAGTCTATAATCTTTGCTGAAAATTTGAACATCAGTTAGACATATTTAGAACAACAAGATCAAACAGAGTTTGTAAAAGTTTTTCTTTGTCACTTTCAGTTTGTCAACTGAATTGCTTGAGGACAAGCAATGGGTTAAGCATGGGGGAGTTGATACATCTCCATCGTATCTACTTTTCCAAACTCTTTTGCCCTTGTTTTGGACTCTAATTTGCATGATTTGAATGGAACTGACCTGGACTGACGCTGTTTTCAGCAGAATTGCCTTGGTGTTATTTTTGTGCAGAAATAAAAGTTCTCGGATTGACCTGAAAATTTACGGAGAATATTTTTGGAATTAATAAAAAATACTGGCGAAAGAATCAACCGGAGGGGGTCCACCACCTGGCCACAAGCCAGGGGGGCGCCCCCCCCTAGGGCACGCCCCCTGTCTTGTGGGCCCCCTGGAGCTCCTCCGACCTCAACTCCAACTCTATATATTCTTATTTGGGGAGAAAAAAATCAGAGAGAAGAGTTCATCGCGTTTCACGATACGGAGCCGCCGCCACCTCCTGTTCTTCCTCGGGAGAGCAGATCTGGGGTCCGTTTTGTGCTCCGGAGAGGGCAAATCGACGCCGTCGTCATCACCAACCATCCTTCATCACCAATTTCATGATGCTCTCCACCGTTCGTGAGTAATCCCATCGTAGGCTTGCTGGACGATGATGGGTTGGATGAGATTTACCATGTAATCGAGTTAGTTTTGTTAGGGTTTGATCCCTAGTATCCACTATGTTCTGAGATTGATGTTGCTATGACTTTGCTATGCTTAATGCTTGTCACTAGGGCCCGAGTGCCATGATTTCAGATCTGGACCTATTATGTTTTCATGAATATATATGTGTTCTTGATCCTATCTTGCAAGTTGTAGACACCTATTACGAGTTATGATCCGCATCCCCAAGGGTGACAATAACTGGGATTCTTTCCGGTGATTACCGTAGTTTGAGGAGTTCATGTATTCACTAAGTGCTAATGCTTTGGTCCGGTTCTCTATTAAAAGGAGGCCTTAATATCCCTTAGTTTCCATTAGGACCCCGCTGCCACGGGAGGGTAGGACAAAAGATGTCATGCAAGTTCTTTTACATAAGCACATATGACTATATATGGAATACATGCCTACATTACATTGATGAATTGGAGCTAGTTCTGTGTCACCCTATGTTATAACCGTTGCATGATGAATGCCATCCGACATAATTATCCATCACTGATCCGTTGCCAACGAGCTTTTCACATATTGATCTTTGCTAAGTTACTTTTCCGTTGCTATTGTTACAATCACTACAAAACTTCTACTGTCACTTTTGCCATTGTTACCGTTACTTCCATACTGCTTTGCTACTGAATACTTTGCTGCAGATATTAAGTCTTTCAGGTGTGGTTGAATTGACAACTCAGCTGCTAATACTCGAGAATATTCTTTGGCTCCCCTTGTGTCGAATCAATAAATTTGGGTTGAATACTCTACCCTCGAAAACTGTTGTGATCCCCTATACTTGTGGGTTATCAATGCTCAAGGCAACCCTTTTTCCCTCATTATTCTAAGAGCTCCGGAGAGTACTTAGCAGAGGGTCTGAATCCGACAGCTCGGGAGTTTTAATGCACATAAGTTGTTTCGTAGGCCTCGTCATCGGTGGCGACCGCCAACGCAGTGGAGCTTGCCGAGCTAAACCGGAAGCTCAAGAGCTCCGATGAGGAGCTCGATTGCCTGAACAAGAGATTTGACGAGACGGAAGGTGAGTCCGAATTATCTCATTCGGGCTATTGTCTATCCTCATTTATTGAGATATCCGGGTTGTTATCCCTAAGTGTTATTTACTCATTGTTACCACAGCTATGGCCGCGGAGGTCGAGAACCTCAAGGCCGAGTTGAAAAAGGTGAGACAGGAGGCTGCGGATGAGAAGGCGGTGGCCGAACAAGCGGCAGCCGAACTGTCGGCGTTAAAAGCCATGAGCGACAAGCATGAGGCCAGGGTGGCAGAGGTGCAGCTAGAGCTCAAGGATGCCAGCACGAAGTGCGAGGTCCTTGAGCAAAAGAACGAAGACCAGGCCACCAAACTATCCACGCTGAAATCCAAGCTCAAAGCGGAGCGAGTTGATAGGCGGTTCTTTGAAGAAGAACTCCACCAAGTCAAGGCGATCGCGGATGGTAAGCCGTACTTACTGCAATGTGCCTTTGGTGGTAACAGGTTTGCATTGCTCACCCGGGTGTGGCGTTCCTCAGGCGCCTTTACGGACCTCCCGAGGAGTGCAGCGGACGCGAACAAATACTTCGCCTCTCGGGATGGGGATGTTGAGCCTCGGTTGTTCTGGGCGCAATTTCAAGCCCCCGGGCATCCTCCCCTCCTGAGCAATCTGATGAAACAATTGATGGAGCTGCACAGAATGGCGGAGCCGGCCATGAAGGACCTCTGCATCTGGTTGTGGCCTGCAGAGCCGTTGCCGAGCAGTTACTTCGGCTTGGTGCAGAAACTGTGCGATGCTGCGCCTCGGATTGACGCTCTAAAGCGTTCTACGTGCATCGAGGGAGCTCAGATGGCCTTTGCAAGGACCATGATGCACTGACCGAGGCTCAAGCTGACCGAGATGGCCACCGTGCCTCCACCTCCTGGGAAGGAGCATAGGCGCCCCGAGCAATACTTTTCCACCGTGATGGACGGTGCTCGGGCGATAGAAACCCAATGCCCTAAGGATGAAATTTATGAATGAGCGTTTTGTCATGTATCCGATGACTGTTCCGCTTTATAATGCGGTTGCATGGTTTATCATGTCTTTTAAGCTTTGTATTATTTTGACTCCTATGTGGCCGTTTTATCTGAAAGTTGCGAGTCGTCGGCTTCAACCCCCATGTAGATACTACACGAGGTGTTTCTACCTCCACACTGTGACCCTTAGCCGACGTATCGGTGCCGGAGGCGGTAGTGCGAGGGGAACAAGGCAATCAGACTATGATGCTTTAGTGCTTTCACTTAGCCATAGGAGCTTGACTGCGGGGGCTGATGACTAGCCCCCAGTGTTTTGTGATATCGGATACACCGAGGTTGAAACCAGCATCACATGGTTTGTAATCGTACAAACCCCTCGTATAACACAGAATAACCTCTATCGATTTTTAGTTTGACACTTATGCTCGGATTGCAGACCGGTTCTCGCTTATTATGACAGTCAGTTTTTGGCTTTCTCCACTGAGGTACTTGACCAGGCGAGCTGGAAGCACAATCGCAGTGGTTCTCCCTTTACCCTTTTAGCTGAACGAGCGGAATGTAAGAGGGCAAACACAGGAGCCGGGCAACCCAACCATTGACCCAAGACATAATTCGGAACCGATTCATATAACGCAACATCCGAGACGCCGAACACATAAACAATAGTGCCGGGGTGATGCTTGGGGCGATTTTTATAGTCAAGCCTCCGGTCTATTAGCCGGTCGCATCGTAATATGTACCGAACAGCTTTGCTATCGGCGTCGGTGAGTAGAGATCAGAGTATGTGACATAAAATACAACGAGGAGGCCGTAAAGGATAGTCGTTATTTCTGAAGAATTCTTATAACTCAAACTGTCGAAGCAACTGTTACAGGTATTTTGAAATTAAAAATAAAGTTTACAAAGGAGAGGTTTTACCCGGGGTCTTCGATGGGTGGCTTGACGTCCTCAATGTGCCATGTCGCATGTCTGCTCCTTTGCTCCCGAGGGGGTTGCATTCCTTTAAAGGTGATTGCTATCGGCGAACGTACCTTGGGAAGAAGATCTTGAGAAGTCTCTGCAGTGTGGATGAGCTTTACGCTTGAAAGGTCCTGGATGGTACCTGTGATTTGTCCGAAGACATGTGTTGGCAGTAGTTCGGTCCAGCCGAACACTTTCCCTTTGATAGTGGGTCCCCACAGCTGCCCATGGTATTTTGAGCGCGTAGTTGTGCCTTCTTGGCACATATTTTACGGGAACTAGGGCTGTGCTGTGGGGGCGTATCCCTATTTTTGTTGGGCGGAAGGTTATTCCTCGAGTTTGGGTTGAGACCGAGCTCGTTTACTAGCCTGACGTGCCTTTATGGCTGATTTGGGTGTCGGCCTATCGTCGCCGTACTGGAATTCGGTTGCTAGGGCTGCTGTGTGTTCCTCAGTTCGGAGAGAGCACTCTGTGTTGCCGTTGACAGTAATGACCCCCTTGGGCCCGGGCATCTTGAGCTTCAGGTACGCATAGTGGGGGACGGCGTTAAAGCGAGCGAACGCTGGGCGGCCGAGTAGGGCGTGATAACCGCTGCGGAAAGGGACAATGTCGAAGATCAAGTCTTCACTGCGGAAGTTGTCGGGCGAGCCGAACACTACTTCCAGAGGCACGGTGCCCGAGCAGCGGGCTTCGATGTCTGGGATCACTCCTTTAAAGGTAGTGTTGCTAGGTTTGATCCTTGACAGATCTATACCCATCTTTTCACCGTGTCTGAGTAAATCAGATTAAGGCTACTTCCTCCATCCATTAGGACTCTAGTGAGGTGATACCCATCGATAATGGGGTCTAGGACGAGGGCTGCCGAACCTCCGTGACGGATACTGGTCGGA
Organism: Elymus sibiricus; assembly: GCA_039707655.1. NCBI lineage: Eukaryota > Viridiplantae > Streptophyta > Magnoliopsida > Poales > Poaceae > Elymus > Elymus sibiricus. The sequence continues at coordinate 339,893,441 of CM077663.1, forward strand.
TGGTCCCGTCGATCAAGGTGATCGGGCAAGCCGACCATGGGTTATACTGCGGGGCTACGGGCTCTATGGCGTAGTCCTCCCGAAGGGCGCGCTTCCTCTCCTTTTTTGGTATGTGAGTGGCATATATCATGTTCACAGTTTTTACCTCTGGAGGGAACTGCTTTTGTCCTCCATTGCTTGGACCGCAGGGCTCGTCATCGTCCTCGCTGCGTGGGCCCTTGCCTTGCTCTTCGGCTACGAGTTTGCCAGCTTGTTTGAATACCCAACAATTACGGTTGGTGTGGGTAGTGGGCTTGTCTTGGGTGACGTGGATCTGGCTGGGCCTATCCATGATTTTGTCCAGCGTGGTAGGCCAGTCTCGATTTCTTTTAGAAGGTTTCTTCCGCTGTCCGGATTTTGGGTTGAGGAAACCGGCGTTAACGGCCGTGTCCTCAGCATCGCCGTTGTTGTGCCGGCGTTTGTTTTTGTTACGTCGTGGTTTCGCATTTCCATCCCGGACTTCGGAGGTGCCCGGGTCTTCGGGGTTATGGCCTCGTCGAGCTAGCCAGTTATCCTCACCCGCGCAAAAGCGGGTCATAAATGAGGTAAGGGCGGACATTGTCCTCGGCTTGTTCTGGCCGAGCTGACGAGCTAGCCACTCGTCCCGGATATTATGTCTGAAGGAGGCTATTGCCTCGGCGTCCGGGCAGTCAATGATCTGGTTTTTCTTGGTCAGGAACCGATTCCAGAATTGCTGAGCCGATTCACCTGCTTTCTGGACAACATTGCTCAGGTCGGAAGAGTCCGATGGCTGGACATAAGTGCCCTGGAAGTTAGATCGGAAGGCATCCTCGAGCTCTTCCCAGCTCCCTATGGAATTCTCGGGGAGACTGTTTAACCAGTGTCGAGCTGGCCCCTTAAGTTTTAGGGGCAGATACTTGATGGTGTGGAGGTCATCTCCTCGTGCCATATGAATGTGGAGGAGGAAGTCCTCAATCCACATGGCTGGGTCTGTTATCCCATCGTATTGCCCTATGTTAACGGGTTTAAACCCTTCAGGGAACTGATGCTGCATCACCTCGTCTGTGAAGCACAGTGGGTGGGCAGCGCCTCTGACCCGAGCTATGTCATGCCTATGATCAGCGGTTGATCGGGCCCGGTATTATTCCCGACCTCTATTGTTGCGGTCGATCCAAGATTGGTACCCGTCCCGTCTGGCGGGGGAGTACCCTCTAGATCCGTAGATGGATCTTGTGTGGCCTGCTCTATAATCCAGGTCCTGTCATAAGTCATACATGTCCTTAGGCTCTACTGGCTCTTTTCCTCTCCGGCGGGGTACCGCAGGACTGTACTCAGCCTCGCCGGCCGTCCTATCCCGTCCTCGGGGAGGGCGGTTTGGCTAGTCATAGGGAGTATGCCTGGGAGACGATGTTCCAAGGACCTCGTCATCGAACTGTGGCAGCAACCGCCGGCGTGGGTAGCTCTTGGGTTGGTCTGGTAGATCGGTACCGTACCCTTCTTCGACTGCCAAGACCCTCATCCATCTATCATTGAGGGTGTCTTGTTCGGTTTTGAGATGTTGTTGTTTTGCCTTCAGGCTTTGGACGGTGGCTAAAAGATGCCGCCTAAACCGTTCCTGATCCGCATGGTTTTCGGGGACGGTGAAGTGTTCGGCTTCTAGGCTGTCCTCCTCCTCGACAGGGGGAAGGTAGTTGTCGTCCTCGGAATCATTAAGATCCTCGGTGTCACGCCGATCTTCGGGCCTTTCCTGGTCCTCCAGTGGCTGTTCGGGGACTTTAGGGTCGCTGAGGTCTTCCGGGGTGTCATTTTCCCCGGTGCCTGCAATGGCTTCCCTTCCCTTGTTTGCCTTAGATCGTTTGCGCTGTTTCCGGTGCCTTGACGGCTCCTCACCGGATTTATCACCATTCTTATTAGGGGTGTGATCGCCCTTATCGTTGGGGGTGTCTACCATGTAGACGTCGTAGGTGGAGGTGGCAGTCCATCGCCCAGTGTTGACAGGGGTGGGGGCGCCGTCCTCTTCATCCATGTCTTCTGCCTCCTCGAAGGCTTAGTCCAGCATATCGGTTAAGTCTTCGATAGTGGCTACCAAGTGGGTGGTGGGTGGGTCAAAAAATTCCCCGTGACACGCCTTCAGACCGATCTGAGCATGGGTCGAGGTCAGGTCGTCTGTGATTTTTATTGATAGGATCCGATCCAGCGCCACGTTGATCGTCGAGAGCTCGACCGGATCGATCTGCCTAGGACTTTCGGAGTTAACCTCCAACGTGTCCGTACAAAGGGTGTGTTCGGCAGGGGCCGACCCCTGGCCCTCAGGTACTGTAACCGGATCCGGACTAAGAGCCAGATCATCGGCAGGGATAGACCCGAGGGTGGAGTCGAGAAGGAGATCCGAAGTTAAGGTTCGGAGACTTTGGGCTCGTCAGATGAGATCGCGAGCCCAGCGAATGAAAGATCGCCCCGGGAGTCTACGGAGAACTCTAGGTTCCCGAATCTGATCTCTTGATCGGGGGTGAGACTCCCGATCCGACCAGGGTGGCCAGTCGGGTCGGCGTGCAGCACGACGCTGCCGAAAGCGAAAATCTGTCCGGGGGCGAAGGAGTCCCCGTTACGGACTTCATCGCTAATGATTAGGCGATCCATCAATTCCTCTTGCGATCCCACAGCGGAACTCTCAATGAAAGCGCCAATGTCGGTGTCAAAACCAGCGGATCTCGGGTCGGGGGTCCCAAGCTATGAGTTTAGGATCGATGGGTAACAAGGGACGAAGGAGACGATGTTTACCCAGGTTCGGGCCCTCCTATGGAGGTAAAACCCTACGTCCTTCTTGGTTGTATTGATGTGTATGAAGATTACAGAGTCGATCTACCTCGAGATCAAGTAGTAAAAACCCTAGATGAGTTTGTCTGCCCTCTACGATCTAAACCCCCCAGTTTATATAAACACCGGGGGTACCTAGGGTTTACACATGACAAGTCTCCAGCCAGAAGTAAAGACGCTGATCCCCCCCCATCTTGACTTGGAGTGCACGCCACGTCTTCAGAGGTTTCCTTCTAGAATACGGGGTCGTCGCATAGCTCGGCCCTTCCTGCAATAATCAGAGAGTGTCCCACCAAGCCGGCCTATGAGAGATAGGCCGGCGGCCCGAGGACCTCTTATTCCAGGACTCCCTCACCCGCCATTACGGCCAAAACCCCCGCCTCTTGCAACTGGGTAGGCTTCGGAGTTACCGAGGAGATCCTTAATGACTTCGTAGTTATGGGAGTTTTACTGGCTCAGGACGTCATCCATTGGCGGGTTCCTGGTGATGTAATCACTCCCAAGCCCAAAGAGGGTGAGGTTATCGTCTTCACAGATCATCTTCTCCGTGGCTTCTCACCGCCTGGATAAAAATTCTTCCGGGATGCCCTGCATTTTACAAATTGCATCCTCAAGATATTGGCCCCAACTCTATTACCAATCTCTGCCAATTCCAAATATTCTGTGAGGCATATCTGCAAGAAGAGTCGTCCGTTGACCTCTTCAGGGATTTTTTTCTATGTCAACCGCCAGACAAAAATCGCAGATGGCCCAAGCCTTCAGCTTGGTGGTGTTTCACTTCAGAGGCAGAGAGAGAGACGTTTCCTCTCCTTCGGTGACTCTGCGTAGCCATCCCAAGGACTAGAATCGCACCTGGTTTTATTGCCAAGATACTTCTCCGGCTGACGAAAATCCCTTGTGGGGTTATCGCCCTTACCGGCTCAAGACTGACACAGAGCTCCCAGGTCGGTTGACCGCCCTAGAGCACGCCCAATATGCTCCAACATTTTCAAAGATCAGGGCTTTACTGGCCAATGGAGTAACTAGCGTTGATTTAACCCGCTGCTGGGTTACTTGGAGAATCTTACCATTGAGCCGGCGCTGCGGCTTAATGTGTGAATATACTGGTCATGTGGATGATCCTCAGCGCTTCAATCAGACACCTCTAACGGACAAGGATCTCAATTTGATTGTCAAATCACTGCTGGGAAAACCTCAGGAGGTCTGCAATAAGACGGGGCTAAACCCCTTCTATGTTCTTAACCCGGCTCCTGCAGTAAGTCTTTATCTTACTCTTTTCTTTTTCCTTTGAATTTTGTACTTCACATATCTCATTGACCCTTGTGCAAATGCATTCCTATCTGCGGGCCGACTCTCCTTTCTGGAATAAAAGGCTAACCCCAGCTCCCTCAAAGAAGAAGAGCAAAGCAACCAAGACCAAGGCTTCGGCTCGCAAAAAGAAAACGTCTACTCAGGAGTTGCTCGAACTGGATGATTCTGAGGTACAACTTGACTCCCTTGGCCTACTTTTCATGCAACTTATTGATGCTGACTCCTCTCAGGGTGACGCGGAAACAAGTCAAGCCGGCACCGCAGAGGTAACTATCATCTCCTTCGACTCAGAAACTTTGCCAAGAAAGAAAATATGGCGGGCCGTCCGAAAAGTAAAGTTCTCTCACTCTCTTGCTCACTTGGATCCCAACTTTCTTTTGAAGAAGCCACAACACGACTCCAGGCATCAGACCCGGAGTGGCGGCTCTGAAGATCTATTGGCTGGCTTACCCGACGCTCCGGCTCCTCAGAAACATCGTAATGAGGTAGTTCTTAACTTTGTTTTACTTTTCCTCTGCATACTAGCTTTGTGCAGCAAGACTGATCATACTGCTTAACTTCAACATCTTCAGGAGACTCCTCCTTCCTCTGGCGACTCAACGGCATCAAAACTGCCACCTCTTATCATCAATCCAGGGTAACTTTCCTTGCATTCAATATTATTTATCTAACTTTTTACCCTTGCATATAACTTGCCCTGACATCTTTATTCACAGGGCTCAAGCCAAAACGAGCAAAATAAGCGGGTCTTCTACCAATCCTGACGCCCCTGAGCCGGACAATCCGAAGCATGACACTCCTGACACCCATGTTAAGCCCTCTGAAGCTCAACAAGGCACCCATGATGAAATTCCTCAGCCTACTGAGCCGGTGGACGCTGATGTTGTACTTCCTGAGGCTAACCCAGAGGTTGATCCTAAGCCGCCTAGCCCTCTGTTAACAACTGAAGACGTAGCTTCTCAAGAAGAAGTTATCATTACTGGGATGGCTTATTCGGTTCCCACTCCTTCGAAAGTGCTGACTAAGCATATTGGCAAAGATGAGGTGCCTTCGGCCGAAAAGGAGAAATCCAAACTTGACCTGCCTAATCTGGAGAAGCTTACTGCTGATGAACTACACTCTGGCTATCTGAGTCGTCTGTCAACAAGCCGAGACATGGAGGCCAACCTGGTTGGCATGATGAGGAAAAAATATGAGGTACTCAACTTTCCCTGCCTTCCATATACCCTTACGTAGCCCCCAAGAGCCGGCTTATTTTCTTGAAGATAAGTCGGGTCTTCAATAATATATAAACTTCCATAAATCTGCTTGTAGCCCCCAAGGGTCGGGTCATTATGCAAAAAATGAGCTGGCACTAGACTGCATGTTAAAGAAAATGCCAAGTGTAGCCCCCAAGGGCCGGGTCATTATGCAAATAACGAGCCGGCACTTTATTGAAAATATGATCATGGAAATTTGAGGAGCAATGTGTAGCCTCCAAGGGCCGGGTTATCTTTGTGAAGATGATCCGGGTCTTTACTGTATTGTAGACTTGGAAAGAACTGATACACATTAGCCCCCAAGTGTCAAGTATATTGCTTGCAATCTGCTTGAGACTTGCTACATCCTTCCTTAATACCCCCAAGTTCCATCATGAGCCGTGTTGGTGGCTTAAACTTGATAAACTTATACTTGAAAATATTTTTGTGCAGGATGCTTTAAATGCGGCCGAGTCTAGCTTAACCGACTTAAGTAAGAATCTGGCTTTGCAACAAGATGCCGAGCTGAAGCTGATGCAAAATGGTGGCTCTCCTCAACAGAATTGGAGAAAACCAAAGCTGAATTTGAAGCCTATAAGCAATCTGTTGAGGCTGAACAAGCTACTTTGGTCAAACGCGCAGATGACGCCGAGGGCCGGCTTAAGCCTGTTACTGAGGAGCTGTCCAGTTTGAGACGCCATATATCCCGGATGACTGAAGATGTGTTTGGTAAGTTCTCTTGTCTATGTTATGGTCATTCTTTGTGAAACAATTTTATGAACACTCGCCCGGCGACTTATAAAAGTGATCTGTTTGTAGGCCAACGCACTCGCCAACTTCCAGATGATAGCTTGCTGTATACCGAATGCCTTTTTACCATTAGGGCTTTCATGGGCGAGAAGGGCACTCCCAAGCTGATCAAAGACGTGCTGAACTGTATCTCCACCATTCCTCAACAACTGGAAGAACTGAAGAAGTCAGCCGCTCGTAAGGGTGCAATATCTGCTTTGAGCAGGGCGTTAGCTTACGCACCCGAGCTTAACCCGGAGGAAATGACTGGAGGTTTTCCACAGCTGAAGGACGACAGGTCAGAATTCACTCAAGAGGATTATGCTCGTTGCATCAAGGCATCGCGAGCCTTAGCAAGCCAGCTGGCCGCTGAAGCTGATCTAAAGACATATCACGCGGCTTATGATGAGAACAATGTGCGAATCCGGGCGCCCACATTTGAGGCGAAAAACCTAACTCCTCCACGCCGTAAGCACTACTTTGCCCCTGATGTTGAATCGTCTCCAATCTTGCATGATGAAGCCGAATTGGAAGCTTTAATCAATTGCAACTGGGATGTGGACAACCTTCAAATCCAGGACACAGAAGACCCGGCGCAGGATGACCCGACGATGAGTTAAGCGAGGAGCCGGCCTCAACGGAAATTAACCCGTGCATGGACTGCCGGGTTGCGTCTGAAAAACTTTGTTCCGAATTTTTGGGCTCCATATAGCCTTGTAATAGCTGTACTATAAACTGTCTTCCTATGTCGTGCCTTCGTGCATGTTTGGAACTTGGCCAACTTTAATCGTTGGTGGCTTTCATAACCTCAACTGTTATCAACACCTTTGTCTACTTGCTGTGATGATACTTTTAAATTTCAAAAAGGATTCTGATCAATTCCTTGGCTGGCGACTTATAACCGTCCTGCAAGGCGAGTTTTAACAACTCATCCATCAGTCTTTGAAGAGTTGGCACGCAACTTCACCGGCAGGTCATAATATAAATCTGACCAGGAAAACCTTTTAAACCGGCTTGTTGCCGCTCCAATACTTAGAATTTATTGATAAAGAAATCCTGTAAAACCAATCAGTAGAATACATACTTCTATGTCTCCTATTTTGGAAGCCGGCTTTAAAGGCACAGCAAGAAGAGATTAACTCTTTAATTTTGTAAGCCGGCTTTAAAGGCACAACAAGAAGAGATCAACTCCTGGTTTTTGAGAAAAACTTGTTTTGCTTCAAAGAAGCGAGGCATGAAAGCCTGAAACCTCGTAAGTCGGCTCTCACGTGACATAAATCCATTGTTTAAACCTGAACAAGTTCATGGTCTTAAAAAAGATTGACTTGCTAAGAGTACGAACGGGCCACATAGCGGAGAAACTACAACAAACAAGGCGAGTTTCTCCTAGCTCACTGTAAGCCGGCTCTCTCATGACAAAAGCCGCCGTTTTAACTCTGAACAGTTCAGGGTCTTTAAAAAGATTGGCTGTCAGGCGTACGGCGGGTCACATGGCGGAGTAGCAAGTTGCAAACAGGCAGGTTTAACTCGGATATGGCATATAAAGCCAGTCAAGAGGGTTTGAAAGCTAAACTCAGTGAGTTGGAAGCCCCCATGTGACCATATGAAGAGCCAACTCTTTGCACAAGAATAGTTGGATGAAAACGACAGAGGCCCCGTATAATGGGGATGCCGGCTTTATTATACTGATAAAGGTATATACAATGACAAAAGTATGTACATTGATGAGAGTCGGTGACTCATGTGTAGTAAGGCCGTAGATGAGCAATGTTCCATGGCATGCCCGTCTCTTCTCCAGAAGTGTGTGACTTGCTGTTCTCCCATATATCAATGAGGTAATAAGACCCATTGTTGAGATTCTTGCTAATCACAAAAGGCCCTTCCCAAGGGGGTGATAACTTATGCATATCTGTCCAATCTTGAATCAAATGGAGCACTAAATCGCCTTCCTGGAACGTCCGGGTCTTAACTCTGCGGCTATGATAGCGACGCAGGTCTTGTTGATAAATCGCCGATCGTGCTGATGCAAGATCCCGCTCTTCATCCAAAGCATCTAGGGCGTCTTGACGTGCTTTCTCATTATCAGCTTCAACGTAAGCCGCCACCCTCGGCGAGTCATGACGTATATCACTGGGAAGAACTGCTTCTGCGCCATAAACCATGAAGAAAGGCGTATAGCCTGTTGATCTATTTGGGGTGGTTCTGAGACTCCAAAGAACTGAAGGCAACTCCTCAACCCAACAACCCGGCGTTCTTTCCAAAGGAACCATAAGCCGGGGCTTGATCCCTCGCAAGATTTCCTGGTTAGCCCGCTCTGCTTGACCATTGGACTATGGATGAGCCACTGAAGAAACATCAAGGCGGATGTGCTCGCTTTGACAAAATTCTAACATAGCCCCCTTGGACAGATTTGTACCATTATCAGTGATTATACTGTGGGGTTAGCCAAAATGAAAAATTAGCTTCTTGAGAAATTGAACTGTAGTCGCCGCATCGCACTTGCTAACCGGTTCTGCCTCAATCCACTTTGTGAACTTATCAACCGCCACCTAGAGGTGGGTGTTCTTGTCCTTAGACCTTTTAAAAGGTCCAGCCATATCGATCCCCCAGACCGCAAAGGGCCAGGTTATAGGGATCATCCGCAGTCCCTGAGCCGGCACATGAGCTTGCCGTGCAAATTTCTGACATCCATCACATTTGCTGACTATGCTCTCTACATCAGCATGAGCTGTTAATGAGTAAAATCCATGCCGAAAAGCTTTAGCAACCAGAGATTTTGATCCAGCGTGATGACCATAGTCGCCTGCGTGTATCTCTTGCAAAATTTCACGACCCTCTTCCGGAGAGACGCAGCGTTGAAAAACACCCGTCACACTACGTTTATGTAACTCGCAATGGACAATTGTCATGGACTTTGATTGCCTCGTGATTTGCCGCGCTAGAACCTCGTCTATAGGTAACTCGCCATGGGTCAGATATGCCAAATAAGGCAGTGTCCAGTCAGGAATTGCATGAAGAGCCGCCACCAATTGCTCCTCCGGGTCAGGAATAGCGAGATCCTCCTCTGAAGGTAACTTGACGGACGGATTGTGCAACACATCAAGAAACACATTAGGAGGCATCGGCTTACGCTAAGACCCAAGCCGGGCCAGCGCATCAGCCGCCTCGTTCTTTCGCCGATCAATGTGATCCACTTGATATCCCTTAAAGTGGCCAGCAATGCTATCAACCGCCTGTCGATAAGCCGCCATACGAGGGTCTTTGGAATCCCAAGTGCCCGAAACTTGCTGAGCCACCAAGTCTGAGTTGCCTAGACATCTGACCCGGCTCAGGTTCATCTCCTTAGCCACCCAGAGCCCATGAAGCAGAGCCTCATATTCAGCTGCATTGTTGGTACAAGGAAACATTAGCCTTAAAACATAGCAAAACTTGTCACCTCGCAGGGAAGTTAAGACAACTCCAGCCCCTGAGCCTTCCAACTGCTTGGACCCATCGAAGTGAATTGTCCAATACGTGTTGTCTGGCTTCTCCTCAGGTGCTTGACACTCTGCCCAATCATTGATGAAATCCACCAAGGCTTGAGATTTGATAGATGTGCGAGGCACATATTTCAAGTTAAGCGGCCCAAGCTCAATTGCCCACTTAACAATCATGCCAGTGGCCTCTCTATTTTGAATGATATCTCCCAAAGGAGCAGGGCTAACCACTGTGATTGGATGTCCAAGGAAATAGTGCTTCAACTTGCGACTCGCCATGAATACTCCGAGAATGAGCTTCTGCCAATGTGGGTATCTTTGCTTGGATGCAATCAAAACTTCGCTGACATAATAAACCGGCCGTTGGACCGGGTATTCTTTGCCTGTCTCCTTTCACTCCACAACAACTGTAGCGCTGACAGCCTTGTTATTAGCCGCCACGTACAGGAGCAAAGGCTCTTTGTCTACGGGAGCAGCCAGGACCGGCGGCTCAGCCAACTGCTTCTTGAGTGCCTCGAGCGCATCATTAGCAGCATCACTCCAGACAAAATTATGTGTCTTCTTCATCATCTGATATAGAGGGATAGCCTTCTCTCCCAGCCGGCTTATGAATCGGCTTAAGGCGGCAATGCGACCCACCAAGCCCTGAACGTCATTAATGCACGCATGCTTAGAGAGTGAAGTTATAGCCTTGATCTTCTCCGGGTTAGCTTCAATGCCCCGTTCCGAGACCAAAAATCCCAGAAGTTTTCTTGCGGGTACACCAAAAATGCATTTGGCCGGGTTAAGCATCATTTTGTAGACCCGGAGGTTATCAAAGGTCTCCTTCAAATCTGCAAGCAAGGTCGCATTCTTCTTGGACTTGACCACGATATCATCCACATAAGCGTGAACGTTGCGCCCGATCTGGCTATGAAGGCAGTTCTGGACACACAGCTAGTAAGTCGCCTGAGCACTTTTGAGTCCAACAGGCATAGACACATAGCAGAAAGGTCCAAAAGGTGTTATGAAAGATGTCTTCTCCTGATCTGCAACCGCCATCTTGATCTGATGATACCCTGAATAAGCATCCAGGAAACATAAACTCTCACAACCCGCCGTTGCATCAATGATTTGGTCGATACGGGGAAGAGCAAACGGATCAATAGGACAAGCCTTGTTAAGGTCTGTGTAATCCACACACATACGCCATGTGCCATTCTTCTTAAGGACAAGCACCGGATTGGCCAACCACTCCGGGTGAAAAACCTCCACACTAAACCCTGTTGCTAAGAGCCGGGCCACCTCTTCACCAATAGTTTTTCGTCGCTCTTCATTGAAACGATGGAGGAACTGTTTGATGGGCTTAAACTTAGGATCCACATTAAGGTGGTGCTCAGTGAATTCTCTCGGTACACCCGGCATGTCAGAAGGCTTCCATGCGAAGATGTCCCGATTCTCACGGATGAATTCGATGAGCGCGCTTTCCTATTTGGGGTCCATATTGGCCCCTATAGTGAACTGCTTCGAAGAATCACCGGGGGTAAAGTCCACCAATTTTGTATCCTCTGCCACAAACTTCAACGGCGGCTCAGACTCTGTGCTAGGCTTCTTCAACGGGGTCATGTCCGCCGGGTCAACATTATCCTTATAAAACTTGAGCTCAGCTTCAGCACAGCTTGATTCTACATACGCAGCATCACCTTCCTCGCACTCAAGAGCAATTTTCCGATCACTGTGTACTGTAATCGTTCCCTTCTGACCTGGCATCTTGAGCTGCAAGTAGACATAACAAGGCCGAGCCATGAACTTGGCGTAAGCCGACCGTCCAAATAGAGCGTGATATGGACTCTTAATTTTAACCACTTCAAACCACAAGGTCTCGATTCTGTAGTCGAAATCATCACCGAAAGCCACCTCAAGGGCAATTTTGCCAACTGGATAAGCCGACTTGTCGGGTACCATCCCGTGAAAAACTGTGGATGAGGGTTTGAGATCCTTGTCCGCCAGGTTCATCCGGCGGAAAGTGTCATAATATAGAATGTTGATGCTGCTGCCTCCGTCCATCAGCACCTTCATGAACTTATAACCCCCTACCTGAGAAGCAACCACAAGGGCCAGGTGCCCCGGGTTATCAACTCATGGCGGGTGATCCGCCCTGCTCCATGAGATAGTGTGCTCCGACCACTTTAAATATTGCGGAACAGCCGGTGTTGTTACATGAGCCGCCCTCCTGCGCAACTTCTGATCTCGCTTGTCAATACTCGTAATAAAGACGTGGTACTGACATCCATTGAGCTGCTTCGGGTTGCTTTGGTAACCTGACTGGTTGTTCTGCTGACCATTATTGCTGGAGTTCTGATTTTGACCACCATGATTACCTTGACCCTGATAACCAGAACTTGAGCCGCCTCCACCGAAGCCTGACCCAGGAGAGCCGGATCCTGACCCACCGGGTGGTCCGTTGCCGTTGCCGTGATGCTGGTTAAGGCTGTAATTCCAAAACTCCCGCATAACCCAACAATCTTTCCAAGCATGAGTGGATGGTTTATTGGGAATACTATGCTTCGGGCAAGGGTCATTTAACACTGTTTCCATATTGAAGGGCTTGGACTTACCGAAAGGCGGCTTACCATTGCCCTTACCATGATTGTTGCCAGTGTTGGTATTAGCCACCAGATCAGACCCGCCATCTGGGTGCTTACGTTTGCCGCCATTGCCTGAGTTGTTATTTCCTGCAGTATTCTGCTGCTGGCCCTGACCGTTGCCATTCTTCTTACCCTTACTAGACTTCACATCATTCGAGCCTGGATCCTTTGTAGTATCGGAATCTGCATACTTGGTGAGAGCTGCCATCAGCTCCCCCATGTCCTGACAAGAACGCTTGAGTCGCCCAAGCTTCTGCCTGAGGGGCACGAAGTGACAATTCTTCTCCAAAATAAGAACCGCCTGAGCCGCAGTAATATTTTCAGACGAGTGGATAATGGTTGAGACCCGCCGGAGCCAATGATGGGCCGACTCATCCTCCCTCTGCACGCAATGATCCAAATCCACAATCTTCATAGGCTACTTGCATGTTCCTCAAAAATTCTTGATGAAGCGCGCTTTTAACTCGGCCCAGGAGTTAATGGAATTAGGGGGCAAACCCTTTAACCATGTACGAGTCGGTCCTTCCAGCATCATGATGAAGTACTTTGCGCAGACTGCATCACTGACATCAAACATCTCCATGGCCAATTCATAACTTTGAATCCAGGCTTCCGGCGGTAAATCAGCTATGTAATTAGGCACTTTGCATGGGCCTTTAAAATCCTTTGGCAAGTGCTCATTCCGCAGAGCTGGCGCTAAACAAGGCACTCCGACAGATCTGGAGGTGGCACCTGCCCCCACTGAGTATGAAGGGGTCACCGGGGGCTGCTCCTGAAACTCCTCATAAGCCGCCGCAGCCGCCGCCGCCTCACGCTGCGCCCTGGCTTTATCCACGATTGCTTGAGCATTGATACCGGACGGGTTGTCACGGGGCGGGTTGCGACGTTGCTCGCTGCTGGAAACGGCTGGTGACTCTATACGCCGGCTGTAACTATGACTTGGAAGTGGGGTCGAGTGCACATGACTCCGGCTGTGTGTATACTTTTCCTGCTGTGCCACCGCAGTGCGCAAGAGCTCGATGGCGTTCCGCGCTTCCTCAGCGAAGGGCATTCCATCAGCAAGAGGGAGTGCATCAAGCCTAGTAGCCGCCGCTACCATGTTATCCACCGGGTTAGAGTAATGTCCGGGTGGTGTCAGAAATCGCTGCGGCGGAGTCTGACCCACACGGGGCGGGTCTAACTGCCGAGGTTGAGCTGCCGCCGTACTTGGTCCTGCTCCTGGGGTGTTAAAATGGTTCCTGGGTTCATCTCGCACAGGCAGGCGGGTTTGATGCCTCCTTCGAAGAATCGCCTCAGAAGCGTTTTGATCCAAGCGTAAACGGAAAGCTTCGGCCTTCAGGCGTTCCGCCTCATCATCCATCTGAATCTGCGTTGCGCTGCGCTTGATTTTCGGCCGTAACCTCCGTGCCCATTAGGACTGTCAAATCATTCATCAACTCCACCAAAACTTGAGCCGGGGGCCTATCTGACCCGGCCCCAGCCGCACCACCAGCCGTAGCTGCTCCAGCCGCCGTGCTATTGTGAGCCGGCGTCGTGCCTGCCATGAATCCAGCGGCTTGGCTTGGCGGCTCATAGAGTTCCGGGGCGCTATCGCTTTCATAGTAGCCCCCAAGCCCGCCGTCATGAAGCTGATAAATTGACTCTGTTTCTCCACTTGAAGATCCGTCCTCTGAACAAACGAGGGTCCCACCTCCTGACACGGAGTCCTCCGCGAGCTCCACGCCCTGCGTGAAGCCAACGAAAACATGCTTCCGGCCGGGTTGAAAACGGGCGGGTCGCACGCGCCGGGTCGGCTCGACGAGGTCAGTGCAGACGTCCGGCTCAGGCTTAGATCCGCCGATCTTTCCGATGAAAACGTGAATTCCGCCGAAGGGGACCCGATACCCGTACTCGATTGAGTCGGCCTCAGGACCCCAGCCAGTGTCGTTGATGTAGAGCTTGCCGCGGCGACTCTTAGTCATCATGCCGACGGCATGTCCCTCTATCCCTAGGAGAGAGCCCTTTGAGAACTGTAAACCACCGTGCATCGGCCCCACGGTGGGCGCCAACTGTCGTGGGATTGTCACGGCAGATGTCCTAAGTCAAGGACTTAGGGGTGAGGTCATCGCTACGGCGGTTTGCTCGAAGGGGTTGATCGGGACAAAAGACACGAGTTTACCCAGGTTCGGCCCCTCTCGAAGGAGGTAAAAGCCTACGTCCTGCTTTGTGTTGTATTGATTGGGTATCGATTACAAGGGAGCGGAATCGCTTGACCTAGCTCTCGATCAATGGTTTCTTAGCCTAAGCCGCCCAGGGAACCCGCCTTTATATACACAGGTCGAGGCCCCGGGCTTACAAGAGTCCGAGCCGGGTTACATCTAATGAACCGACCCTGTCTCTAAGTCGCTTGCCTTGTCTAGCAAGCCATCTCTTGGCGGCTTATGCCTCCGGGTCATACGTTGCCTTCCGGTTCTGGGCGTCCATCTGACCCGCCCGGTAAGCCTCATCTAAATATTGTCTTAGTCCTCCGGCCTGCCTAAGGCCTTCATGCTAAGCCGCCAGCTTCCTAACCCGGCCCCTCCTGGGCGGGTCTCACCGTGGGGTTATATCCCCAACAGTTACAATCAAAGGAAAGTATTCAACATTACACCAGGTATGTGCATGAGTCTTCCATGATTCCATGTGGGACCTAGATAGAGGTCTAGCCATGGGATGGACGGATTACACACTAGGAAGCACACATATGAGAAGGGTTGCCATTTCTTTCATCTGGCAGTGAATAACATTAAGGTGCACCCTACTCAGGTTATATGCTTCCTCATTGCTAGTGGTCATCTCTTATTTATCATTTGCCCTGTGGATCCTGTCAAGGGAGAGACCAAAGCCTGCACTCGCCTGCTTGCTATCAGGGAAGGGACCCCTAGTTGGTTTAGATGCAACTCCATTTGATGATGAATTAATGGTGTGTTCCACCGAGCTGCTCAGGTGCATACACATGCTACTACTATATGACCCAGGAGGACTCGCTCGTCACCTAGACAGGATTGGAGTCATTCATGATTCAAGCTTCATCAGCATCGGCTTGGGGGCAAGCCGAATTTCAAGGGCGGGAGAGTGTAACACTCCCTCGGTGGGCTGTTACCGTATGGTTTGTAAACTGGACCTGGGCTGTGAGATGGGCCAACGGGTACCCATGTGTGTGTCTAGTAGGAGGTATATATGTACTAGGCTTGTAACCCCCAGGGGACTGAGGTTGCAGATGAATTGATTCTGAGGCTTTCTCACCTCCTGTTCTCTTGTTTCTCAGCCCCTTCTTTGATTCCTCATCCTAATTCTCCTCAAATTATCCAAAACTATCAAGGTACTCAGGTGATTTGTCCGATCTTGATCCATTCCACGATCGGGTCGTGACAGGTGGTGGAGTGGAACAGCGGGCGGAGGATCGGCGGTGACGGAGGCCGAGTTGTGTGGCGACGGAGGCTGAATTCTGCGGCGGCAGTGGCGAAGGCCGAGTGGAGCGGGCGGTGGTGGGCAATTGGACCGGCGGCAGAGTGGAGGAGCGGGCCGAGGTCGTGGCAGTTTCTGTTTTACACAGGAGGAGCGGGCATGCGGAGCAATTTTTCTGTATGAAGAGACGGGTACGATTAGTGGTGGTTTAATTATGTGGCTTGTTGTGTTAAACATTGGGGGCATTTAGGCCTTTAGATCTTATAGACGGACGGGTCTGATGATTTGGATCTGTCCCCTCTCATGTTTTTATAGGGACTAGTAACAGTGCACGTGCAACGCACGTGTAATCAAATGAATTTCTTCAATGTTTTGATTACCGAAAATGATTTTTCGATCACAATTGTTGCCACAATAACATGTCAGGTTTTTATAACATTTTGTCTAAACTGAAATTTATAACAATTTAAACTGAATTTCTGTTTGGCAAACGCCCTTCTTAGTAGCTAGATGTTTTCACATCGCCATCTCGTTGCCTCGGAAGTGTCCCTCCCACCATGGATCGTTTCCCCCGTGGCACTCTTTATGCCCCTTGCACCGCCTTGGATTTTTTAACATGTTGGTCTCTTTCTTCAGTGCCACGCGGAGCTCTACCTCCCGCGTCGCACCAACAACAAATTGGGTGTCACCAAGAGATTTTCTCCACCTCAATAAAGCACACGGAGAGGCAAGCTTGAATCGCCGGTTTGAACACCACCTTGCCAACCGAGCTAGGTTTGGTCCTGTGCAAGAAGGCCATACGAAATCTGCTCTTTTTTATCAACAATTGTTAAATGTTCAAACAATGTCGTCATAATCAACACGACAAAACATTGCAGAAAATAAGGACATACTCTCTGGAACTAAAAAGTTCTACTCGAGGCAATGCTAAGCTTCACTAGTTGGTTTCCTATCATCTCTCCTAAAAATTTAAAGCATCATTGTTCCAACATATAAAGTATTCGGGAAATCACAAGTACAATGACATATTAAAAAAAGCACTGAGCAGTGTGGGCACCGCCACCCTCGACTCATTCGTCGTCACTTCAGCTACATGAAAGAAGCGTAAAACATCATGAAAGCGATAGTTCTATGCCTCCACATCATGCAAAAATGCTATTTTTTGTAGAATTCGATGCTATCTAAGGGCATCTCCTCCAGATTCCCTTGCCGCAAGAAGCGAAAAGAGTTTTGCTTTCCAAATACCAAGTAATCCTTCCACACAAAGTCAAACTAATCAACTAACAAAAATATACTGATACATTGCGATTCACCTTGCTATTGTTGCTATCTCAATCAAAGAGTTTTTGCATTGTCTAGAAGGTGAAACATGTGGTAGTGCGATGCAACATGCGAAGGTGGGAGAGAGAACTCATTAAACAAAAATAACTGATGAAAACACCACCGCGCTTCGTAATAAATGTGGAACCAAGAGAGGGACCCGTGACGTCATGGCCATCAAAGGTGATGGAGATCCTAACAAGCATTACATGCATACAGAACAAAGATTTGTTCACTCTAAATTTTATAGAAATTTGGCTCTGCAAGGATCTCAATTTATCTCTTTGAATCCCCATCACAGCTCACCCCAATATTAGCTTGAATGCCCCATGCCCAATCAATCTCAATATTTCTTTAGAATTAACTTCCACGAATCATGTCAATCAGGCTTGTAATAGTCTGTTTTACCTTCAGTGGAATTAATTAAATTTTCTACATACGATCTTTCAGGATTGAGAGTCTGTCAAGGCAGATCTGCCCTACAAGGTAGCCATGAACAACCCTAAAAATTCTAGCAGTTTTTCCATTAAGTTGCTATTAGCAATCCTATTATCCAAGCCGGATGCCAAGCATTTAACCCAGGCTGCCCCACACTCACTTCCAGGATTTCATTACAAAAGTTCATGCGATATCTTTCAAGTTCACAAATATTAAGAGACGATTGGCCAATGAAACTAGTTTCGGGGGCCTGCTTGAACTTAAGATCACACAAAAGACGAATCTGAAATCCAGTGCATTGCTGATGCAAAGGGTTGATCTAGACACTTCAACAATTGTCATGGACAATAGGAGCTCGTCCACACTAACTGATGAAGATGTATATCTAGCTTTTGGTAATTGGTACTCCATCCGTCCCATAATATAAGAGCGTTTTTAACACTACACTAGTGTAAAAAAACGTTCTTATATTATGGGACGGAGGGAGTATACCACAAGGTTTAAGAGCTCGTTCGCATAGGAGCTCGTCTACGGCAAACCAACTCCGCTCACAAGCAAGCAATTGCCGGCCTGCCTGCCGGATTGTCTTCGTCGGTCGGCACCGGCCAACCACCAAATGTGGGGGACAGGTGAAAGCACATTTGCTCCCTTGGTGGTTTTGGTAATTAATAACAACATATAAGTTATTGAACTAATGTTTCCACTAAGCATATTTCAGGAAAAGTTCAATGATAGGGATGGCAAGAAGATTGTGGAAATACCCCAAGATGCAAGGAAATAGGTTGGCAAAGCTTCAAGGAAGAGGACTCTACATTTTAGTTTGTGAGAAATCACTTTGAGTCCATAGGAAAGCCAATACTATTAAAAGGGGGTAAGGTACTGTTGGTGAACAAAATGCTCATACGTGCACAAGTGATAGTCACCAAAAACACCCACAAGCTCTTCCACAAAAGTCTGTCCAAAGTCAAATATCCAAAATCGGTGCAACCAACACTTTCCACTCGGTGCCACCGATTCCCAAACCCAGACAGACCTAAGCCAAACCCTAACCCTTCGGTGCAACCGATTCTGCTTCGGTGCCACCGAGTTTGGGTTGCCAACTTTCTGTTACGCAAATTCACAAAATCGGTCCGACCGAGTTTGTTGAATCGGCGTCACCGAGATTGGGCAATCTGACCGTTGGTCACCTTATCGGTGCAACCGAGTTTTATATATCGGTCTCACCGAGATTCAAAAGTTACTGCCTTTTGGTCACTTCGGTACCACCGAGATTCACACATCGGTGTCACCGAGTTGGTCATTTTAGGTGTAACGGTTGGATTTTTGGAGATGCCTATATATACACCTTCACCACCACCTACTCGAAAGAGAAGCACTCGGAACTATTCCATACTTGCCCCATCCAGTTTTCTGAGAGAGAGCCACCTACTCATGTGTTGAGATCATGCCATTCCATTCCAACCATATGAATCTTGATCTCTAGCCTCCCCAAGTTGCTTTCCACCAATCCCATCTCTTCCACCAAGCCAAATCTGTGAGAGAGTGATTGTGTGTTGAGGAGTCTATCATCTTGAAGCACAAGAGCAAGGAGTTCATCGTCATTACCGAGCCTATTACCTTTTGGAGGGTGGTGCCTCCTAGATTGGTTAGGTGTCGCTTGGGAGCCTCCTACTTCGTGTTGTGGAGTTGAACCAAGAAGTTTGTAAGGGCAAGGAGATCGCCTACTTCGTGAAGATCTACCCATAGTGAGGCTAGTCCTTCGTGGACGGAAGCCGTTATGGAATAGTCAAGGTTGCTACTTCGTGGACCCTTCGTGGGTGGAACCCTCCATGGACTCTCGCGACCGTTACCCTCCGTGGGTTGAAGACTCCATAAACGTGGACGTACGATAGCACCACCTATCGGAACCACGGGAAAAATCATCGTGTCTACAAATTACATTTGATCATCCTACCCTTCCTTTACTACTCATGCTTGTTGTTACTTTCCGCTGCTATACTCTTAGACATGCATGTGTAGGGTGTACTTGACTTGCTATGAATGCTAAAATCTGCCAACACTAAAAATTGGGAAAAGGCTAGATTTTTATTTGGTCAAGTAGTCTAATCACCCCCCCTCTAGACATACTTTCGATCCTACAAGTGGTATCAGAGCTTTTGTCTCCATTGCATTGGTCTCACAACCTAGGAGAGTATGGCGTCTAGTGAGGGAAATTATCATCGTAGAGGTTCGTACTTTGATGGCACTAATTTTGCTAGTTAGAAGCACAAAATGAAAATGCATATTCTTGGTCATAACCCCGCCGTGTGGGCTGTTGTTCATGTTGGCTTGCAAGGTGAATTCTTTAGTGATGGAAAGGAACCGGATCGTGAAGCGACCGCGGATGAATTGAAGATGTTGCAATACAACGCTCAAGCATGCGACATTCTCTTCAACTGCCTATGCCCCGAAGAATTCAACAAAATCAGCCGTCTTGAGAATGCAAAAGAGATTTGGGATACTTTGGTTGATATGCACGAAGGTACCGAGTCTGTGAGAGAATCCAAGTTGGATGTTCTTCAAAGTCAGCTTGACAAGTTCAAGATGAAGGATGGTGAAGGAGTCGCAGAGATGTACTCTTGGCTAGCTCTCATCACCAATGAGATTGTCGTCTTAGGAAGCGAAGAGATGACCGACAAATTCATCATCAAGAAGATACTTCGAGCTTTGGATGAGAGATACGACACCGTGTGCACATTGATCCAAATGATGCCCAACTACAAAGATCTCAAGCCTACGGAAGTCATTGGAAGGATTGTTGCTCATGAGATGACACTCAAAGATAAAGAAGAGCTTCACAACAAGTCTAGCGGTGCTTACAAAGCCACAAGTGATGCTCCCGCAACTTCAAGCGACAACCTTGTCACCAATGAAGAGATAAGCCTCATGGTCAAGAAATTCAACAAGTTCTACAAGAATAGAAGCAAAGAACGAAGCTCCAACTCAAGATATGAAGAGAAGCGTTCGTCAAGTCATGACCGCAATTGATACAATTGTGGGAAGCCCGGACACTACTCCAATGAGTGCACGGCTCCCTACAAACGAAGAGAAGAGTCACCGAGAAGACGAAGCTCAAGGAATGAATCACCTCAAAGAGAGAGAAGGAGTAGAGATGATCGTTATGAATGAAGACCCTCAAGGAGAAGTAGGGATTCGGAGAAGAAGGACAAGTACACCAAGAGCTACACAAGAAGGAAACATCAAGCTCATGTTGGTGAATGGGTTTCCGGCTCCGACTCCGACAACAACTCCGAGAGAAGCTATCACTCCAACTCCGACTATAGTCAAGATGAAGGTGTTGCCGGACTTGCACTAGTGACTACCAACTCCTATGATCTATTTGACTCACCAAATGAAGGGAGTGGAAGTTGCTTCATGGCTAAAGGCCCCAAGGTATCACACCCCGAGTATCTTGATTTCAATAGTGATGAAGATGATTTGCTTTGTGATGATGACTTGCTCTTTGATAAAACTAGTAATGTTAGTCAAAATGAACTTGATAATTCTCATGCTAGTCAAGATAAGTCATTTGATGATGATAAGATGAAAATAGAACAACTAACTAAATAACTAAACACTCTTAAGTTAGCTCATGAATCTACTCTTGAAGATCATAGAGAGCTTGTAAGAACTCATGAGAAGCTACGCTTCGAGAAGCTCAATTTTGAGCAAGAGCTTGAATTTCTTAAAGCTATCAATGACGATCTCCGAAAGAAGACTTCATCTTATCTAGACAAATGACTACTCTTGTCTACATTCATGCCACAAGTTAAATCTAAACAAACTAGTAACAAAAGCAAGAAAAGTTCTTCATCTAGTAGCAACAATAAAAATGCTAAACACAATGATGTTGCTTCTAGTAGTTCTATTGATTCCACTAATGATGATTCTCTTAGCCAAGTTACACTTGAGCAAGAAAATGCTTTATTGAAAGGAATTATAGAGAAAGGTATCTACAAGAGTCGTGCCGGGTGTAAGTAATTTGAGGAAATTGTATGCAAGCACGGAGGATACCGGAAGAACCATGGCGTTGGCTACTTCAACGCTAATGGAGTTGAATGGGAAGAAGGTCAATACCCCAAGCCCAAGTTTGTTCCTCAAAAGGAGAAGTATGAAAATACTCTTCCCAAGGGAACAAACACTCAAGATGACCTTCCACCACAAGACCACAAGCTCAAGGGCAAGGACAAGCTTCAAGAGGACATTGACTCATATGAAGATGAATCCCTAGCATTGGTGGAGTGGGTTCCCAAGGCTACTTCAAGCTCAACTTCTACAAAGGCTACTTCAACACCAAGGATCCCCATCAATTTGATGTGGGTCCCCAAGAAGAAGAACTAGAGAGTTCTTGAGGGGTGACTCCGCCAATGAAATTCACTCACATTCATTATTGGCAAGAACTATTTGCAATCAACATCAACTCTATGCAATGGTTCAAGGAGTCACACATTCGCTCAAAGGTAAGCAAGGGACAAGGTAATCAACAAATCCATGGACATCATCACACATGCTTTGCACTCCATGTCCATAGATATCCTTGTTTTTGTCACTTGTGTGTTGGGACTAACCCATGTAGGTGAAAAGAGTAAGGAAATAACAAGGATGCTCCCAACTCATGGTGATATTCATCAACCTTGAGCATCCACCACTACCTCACCAACATGAAGTCTTCTTCGACAAAACCCAAGGTTAGTTTATCCCTCCTATGGGGGGATGTCACATCAAGGGGGAGCTTTACTCTAAGACTTGAGTCAAAGCATCTCTTGAAATGTGACAACATTAAATGCTTTATGTAAAAGTGGTAACCCCACTTGTGCTTAAACGATGAGTATGACCTATGATCAAGTATTCTTACTTGGCTCCTAAGTCAATATACTCATATATAGATGACTCCGTCATCGCCAAAATGCTTGTTAGATGCTAGTATGTATGTACATGTTTGCCATGATTTCTTTTGACATCTTATTGTGAGAGCATGTTGGTATGCATTTATTTTCCCATTCGAGGACATCCAATTGTTGCTATTTGGCTTTTGATTTGTCTTTTGCCAATTGGATGGACAAGAATGCCTAGGACCACTCTCTAGCTATCTATGCTTTCTCACCTCATATTCTATTCATGCTGCATCACAAAATTTGAACAAGTACTTTTCGATCCCTCTGTGTGTGGAGCACTCGGAGTTCCGTATCGACAAAGGACTGACCATTAAAACCTCCCAAGTGCATCTCGGTGGAACCAACCCA
Source organism: Elymus sibiricus (assembly GCA_039707655.1). Classification (NCBI taxonomy): domain Eukaryota; kingdom Viridiplantae; phylum Streptophyta; class Magnoliopsida; order Poales; family Poaceae; genus Elymus; species Elymus sibiricus. The sequence continues at coordinate 339,916,165 of CM077663.1, forward strand.
CAATTCTCGGTCTCACCGAATGCCTAGGGTTGATCTGGTTTTCAATCTCGGTACTACCAATTCCATATTCTCGGTTACACCGAGTTTCCCTGTCAGATGACAGTTGAGGAACTCGGTGACACCAAAAATTTAGAATCGGTATCACCGACAGCAAGGGGTATATATGTTGTGGACCCGATGCTTTGAAAATCAATCTTCAAACCGTCGCGCTCCAAAACCCTAAGCTGCTGAAAAGGACCCCCTGGTCGTCGCCCTTGTCTCCCCGCGCTCCTCCGCCGCTGGGATCCTCGCCGTCGACGGGCATCTTCGCCGCCGTCTTCGCCATAGCGGACCGTCACCAAGCTAGGGTATGGATCCGATTCTTCTTGCGCTACCCATCCGATTCTTGCGCAATGAAGTTAGATTTATCTATAAGCCACCGATTGCACATCTATCTATCCACAAGAAAACTCAATAGAATAGCGAATGATGGATTTTTTAGGTTTTGCCGATCGCCACATGTATCTTGGTAGAACCGATGCAAAATAATCGGTAGCACCGATTTGGTTTTCTGGCACACTGAGAACACCTCGGTGGAACCGAGTGCCTATTTTCGGTATAACCGAGAATGGTGCCAAGTTCCTGGAAAGCAGGTTGTTAGTCTCGGTGTGACCGAAAAATTTGTCTCGGTTGTACCGACATACATTTGGCAGAATGCAAAATTTGAGAAATTCTTAGTTCAAACTTTTGAAAATGTCTGCATTTTGTGATGACTCATCTTCTTCTACTCTTCTATACTCTATTCACAGAGTCCGTATGTCAGATGCTGAGGACAGTGAGAACAACTTCAGAGAGCAGAGTGTTGAATTGGATTCAGGCACTAGTCCTGAGTCTAGTTCCTCTTCAGATCCAGGCACCCCCAGTTCTCATGGGTTGCCCAAGGCTGCTACTAGGGCAAGAAAGAAACTGAATTCAGATGAGGAGGATTCAAATTTTGTGCCAGAGGAAGTTCTTGCCAAGAAGCAAGATAAAGCTGCCAGGAAGTCTGCTAATGAAGCCACTTCTTCAAGAAGAGCTGTCAGCAAGGTCTATGCTAGCTCTGAGGCTATGAGAGCACCTGAGAGTGCTAGGGCTTCCATGACCATTGAGCTCCCAAGGAAGTCTATGCCTAAGAAGGCAGGGGAGAAGAAGAAGAGCAGAAAGAGGATAATCCATGTTGTTGGAAGGCAAACCTCTATGTTTGAAGATCCAGAGGAGGTAGCTGCTGCTGCTGAGAAGTCCAAGAAGACCACCAGAGATATTCCAGCTTCTTCCAAGAACAAGGGAACTACCTTTAGAGAAGAAGAGGATGATGACTTGACTGCCTTGATGAAGCTTAGGCCACACCTTCCTGTACACAATGCCAGCCATCCACTTGCTGAAGATATGAAGAAGAGGAAGGATTCTGGTCTGAGGGCATGGAGAGCTATTGACCCATATGCCCAGAGAAGAAAGACAGCTGTGGAGTACAGGTTCTACACCAAGGAGCAACATGATTTCTATGAGACTGTGCTGCTTGACAAGAGTCCAGCTGTAAGTGACATGAGATACGTTGACTGGAAGTATATCAAGGCTAATGAAGATTTCTTTCCCAATGTCCAAGACAACTTCCATTGCATTGGACTTGATGAGTTTGTTGGCAAAGAATTCACAGCTTGGAATGATGAGATGATCATGCAATTCTACTCCACTGCTCACTTCTATGGAGATGGTAGAATTGTATGGATGACAGAAGGAGTGAGATATGAATCAACTATTGAAGATTGGGCTGCCATCTTAGGAGTCCCAGAAGTGCAAGATGGAGATTTGGATGTCTACTCAGAGCCCAAGGAGAGCCACAATGAGATGAAGAACATGTATAAAGAGATCCCTGCTACTAACGTGAAGTCTCACAGGCTAGGATCTATCTACTTCCTCCAGGCTGGCCTCCGTACCATGAACACCATCTTGAGGCATACATTGATGCCCAAGTCAGGAGATGACAAGATGATTCGAGGCTACTCCATCAATATGCTGATCCACCTTGACAATCACACCAGGATAAGGGTGATGGATCTTATTGTGGAGACAGTGAAGAGGGTTGCTGCTGATCAGAAGCGCTCATGCTGCTATGCACCCTACATTCAGATGCTCATAAACTCTAAGCTGGAGAAGCACATATTTGCTCTGGACAGACCCCATTTGCCCCTACAGCCAGATTTAGAGGACAACATTATGGTGATGGATCCAGAACATCCCACATCAGCTGCAGCTCAAGCATAGGCAGAGGCAGAGGCAGCTAGAGCCACTAGTGCTCGAGTCCCTAGGTCCAGGAACGAGCAAATGGATTTCTTGATCTCAACAATTCAAGGCATGCAGAAGGACATCAAGGATATACTGGGGAACCAAAACAGTCTTGTCAGGATCTTTGAGAACAGGATCAAGACCCTTAGTGACAAGGTAGATGGGCTGACCAAGACAGTTAATGAGCTCAAGAAGGAAGTTGACTCTGTGCCTCTTCCTCAGTCTACAGATGATGATGATGATGATGATGATGAGGATGACTCACCTCTCAGGCCAGGCACACACTTCACTACCCAGGCCAGATCAGCCACAGTGCCAGCTCCAGATTTGAGGCCTTCTTCATCAGCACCTGCTACTGTCACCTCAGCTTCGACAGCTCCAGTACCTCCAGTTGCCACTCCAACTCCATCCACGACATCTGCTGAGATCTTTGCCGACGCAGTTCTCTCAACTCCTTCATTAACAACCGGAGGAGATCAGCCCAAGAACGCTTAGATATATGCCTTTGAACTTTTTGGTAACTTGTTGCCAAAGGGGGAGAAGTGTATATAGATCTTTAGGCTTCGAGTGAGAGAGCGTTTGGTTTTTATCGCTTTTTCAAAAACAATCGATCTTTTGGTTTGTTTGTGTTGAACTATGTGGTGTTTGATCATACGCTTAATGTATGCTACTACAATTTCCTATCATCTTAATGCTTATGAGATGATCTTTCACCGTTACTTGATTGTGTTGTGCTATGATGTTAACTCTTATTATTCTCGCACACCACCAAGATGTATGTGACATGGAAGAAGTGCCCCATGTACCTAATCGATTGTGCATTTGCATTCAAACACAAATCTAAATAATGCACAAATTTAGGGGGAGCTCTTACTTATCACATACTTCTCAAAGCGACGATTATATTCATTGATTATATCATTTGTCGAAGCTTTGATCTATATGTTGTCATCAATTACCAAAAAGGGGGAGATTGAAAGCACATTTGCTCCCTTGGTGGTTTTGGTAATTAATAACAACATATAAGTCATTGAACTAATGTTTCCACTAAGCATATTTCAGGAAAAGTTCAATGATAGGGATGGCAAGAAGATTGTGGAAATACCCCAAGATGCAAGGAAATAGGTTGGCAAAGCTTCAAGGAAGAGGACTCTACATTTTAGTTTGTGAGAAATCACTTTGAGTCCATAGGAAAGCCAATACTATTAAAAGGGGGTAAGGTACTGTTGGTGAACAAAATGCTCATACGTGCACAAGTGATAGTCACCAAAAACACCCACAAGCTCTTCCACAAAAGTCTGTCCAAAGTCAAATATCCAAAATCGGTGCAACCAACACTTTCCACTCGGTGCCACCGATTCCCAAACCCAGACAGACCTAAGCCAAACCCTAACCCTTCGGTGCAACCGATTCTGCTTCGGTGCCACCGAGTTTGGGTTGCCAACTTTCTGTTACGCAAATTCACAAAATCGGTCCGACCGAGTTTGTTGAATCGGCGTCACCGAGATTGGGCAATCTGACCGTTGGTCACCTTATCGGTGCAACCGAGTTTTATATATCGGTCTCACCGAGATTCAAAAGTTACTGCCTTTTGGTCACTTCGATACCACCGAGATTCACACATCGGTGTCACCGAGTTGGTCATTTTAGGTGTAACGGTTGGATTTTTGGAGATGCCTATATATACCCCTTCACCACCACCTACTCGAAAGAGAAGCACTCAGAACTATTCCATACTTGCCCCATCCAGTTTTCTGAGAGAGAGCCACCTACTCATGTGTTGAGATCATGCCATTCCATTCCAACCATATGAATCTTGATCTCTAGCCTCCCCAAGTTGCTTTCCACCAATCCAATCTCTTCCACCAAGCCAAATCTGTGAGAGAGTGATTGTGTGTTGAGGAGTCTATCATCTTGAAGCACAAGAGCAAGGAGTTCATCATCATTACCGAGCCTATTACCTTTTGGAGGGTGGTGCCTCCTAGATTGGTTAGGTGTCGCTTGGGAGCCTCCTACTTCGTGTTGTGGAGTTGAACAAAGAAGTTTGTAAGGGCAAGGAGATCACCTACTTCGTGAAGATCTACCCATAGTGAGGCTAGTCCTTCGTGGACGGAAGCCGTTATGGAATAGTCAAGGTTGCTACTTCGTTGACCCTTCGTGGGTGGAGCCCTCCGTGGACTCTCGCGACCGTTACCCTCCGTGGGTTGAAGACTCCATAAACGTGGACGTACGGTAGCACCACCTATCGGAACCACGGGAAAAATCATCGTGTCTACAAATTACGTTTGATCATCCTACCCTTCCTTTACTACTCATGCTTGTTGTTACTTTCCGCTGCTATACTCTTAGACATGCATGTGTAGGGTGTACTTGACTTGCTATGAATGCTAAAATCTGCCAACACTAAAAATTGGGAAAAGGCTAGATTTTTATTTGGTCAAGTAGTCTAATCACCCCCCCTCTAGACATACTTTCGGTCCTACAACAGGTTCGGTGAGCCACAAACTCCATCACGCACAAGGCTGCACAAAGAACTGTAAAAACAAGATTATGTTTAGCAAGATCTATCTAACACGCATACAACATATGAATCACACAAGATGAATCAAAGATTAATCACAAAAAATGGCTGCTAAATAATATGGAGAAAGGTTCTAATACCTCAAGTCATTGTCTCCTTCGAAGAACTCCATCGTTAAGCTCTCGCAGCAGCACACCACAAATGAACACACCATCACATATAACGAACCAATGCACGAGATGTTGATATTTTTATATAACTACCCAAGAGAAAATTGATTCAACTACGCCGGCCCAGGCCACTCGTCGATTGCAGGCCGATAGTAGTTGTTCTGCGACCCAATTCTAGGCCATGCATTTCCTGTATTTTGAAATTCTGATATGAAAAAGCTAGGGCCTTGAAGATACCGACCTATCAAGGGGCATGCACGTACAACGATCGCAAAATATCTGAGGCGTGAGCCGGCTCAGTATAGTATGAGCAATCCCACGATACACAGAACACTCTCGTCCCATGAAGATACCGCATCCAACAGCCATATTGATATAACAAAGAAGCAAATTACAGGCTGACAGACATTCCTTGAATCTAACAGCATTGTTGTGTGGCACGGATAACGTGTGTCATAGCCGCCATGCGTAGAAAATCCGCTTCCACGCTGATATGAGCTGGAGACCAAGTGAGCTCTAAAAGGGCCAACATAATAGCTTGAAATTAAAACACCATGAACAAGCATGTGAGATGATTCAATGGAACAGAGATTCCACAATAACTTCCTATACAGAACTCTCAGTGCTAATTTATCTCTAAAAAATCTCAGTGCTATTCTTGTATCAGGAAAGGTACTCACCTGACTAAGGAGCTTCACCTTTTACTGCCTCTGACTTATTCCTGTGAAACTGTTGGATGTACAAGATTTCATAGAAAGACCCATAATATGCATAACATATTTTTTGATAGAATAATTAATTCATTGCTAGCTTATGCAGGCTGTATCTTCCTTATTTAAGAATATGGGAGAATATAGGGTGCTCACACACACAAGGTGCTCCCATGCTCCCACTCCTCATAAAATATATTTAAATGTTTGAAAAAATCCCCAAAAAGCATTGTATTCGCTCCAAGGAAGACACATCTTGCCATATTGATCGATTCTTTGTTGAACAAAATAGTACAATACCATGGAGAATGAACGATGTTTCACGTGTCCTAGCAACTAAGACACATTGCGCAGACCACCCTATACAAATTAGTTGGCTACTCATTTTAGCATGGCCCAAAACAAAAGGAAAAAATGGAACGATTTAGCAGTATTATAAGTAGGCTAGAGAATTCAGTTTGTTGGGGCAGTATTTATGAAAAGCAAATGGAATTGTTCAGTGACAGAAATACAAGAAATACTGCCAATTACATCTCTTCAAAACATCGAGAAACATCACTAATTAAACAGATTGAAGAATATACTATATAATAAGCAGTTCTAAAGTAACATTTGCAAAATTTGCTAAGCAATGAACCATAGATCACCTAATCAGTAGATCATCGAGTTTGTCAGAATAACATAAAAGAGTTAACTTTGTTCATATGTGCACAGCATAATGATCTAAAAAACTCTGTAGTAAAACAATAGCAGCTTTCACCTGCTTTAAAAATCCAATATGCAGATGATGTTTCAGACCGTGATCCACAAACAAGACTAACTCCCCGTGCACCAAATGCCTCTGTAGAAAGATACACACTCCTTGTGTGCCAGCCACAAACAAGAAGTACCTCTAATAAAACAGATCACAACAAAGGAGGCACATACCTAAAGGAAAATGTGTATGAGAACATGACAACGGGAGAAAATATGATTCCTTTCGAAGGGGGGTTAAGTCGGGTCAGACAGATGAGCCCCTCTCATGCGACTCGCGCTCCCAACCTACCCCCCCCCCGTCACCAACACCACCACCGCCGCCGCCGCCGCCAACTACGCAGCGCCTCGCCGCGTCCGGGATGTCGAGCCACCCTACTACCACCGGAGTCAGGGAGCGGGGGCTTCCGGATGCCGCTCTCACACATCTACCAGGCTTTCCAGGAGATGTTGCAGCCTATCCAGTCGATTCCGGCGGTGACCTTGAGGGAGACAAGGGAGAAGCACTGGCGGGAACGTGCGGTGCGGATCCGCGATGACGCCCTCTCATGGTCGATGTGTGTCTGGGAGTGGAGGGAGGCGGATGCGGTGGTGGAGCCAGGGTCAGATCCGCTCGCCCATGCGCGGTGATTTGCTCAGGTCTGGCAGGATCAAGCCAATCGAGAGATGTTGAATTTGGCATGGCGGATCTATTTCGAAGGAACTACGGAGGAGAAACGCGGGATGCCTCATCCGTCGGAACCGCCGAAGGCGTTCATCAATTGGGCATGGCGAGAAGCGAAGGCAGAGGATCCAGCTCGTGCAAAGAGATGGAGATGCATTGTGGGTCTGATGCCCACCGAGGTTCCGCCAGAGCCATTACCGGTGGATCCGTTGCCATTCCTATCTCCAACTCTGACCTCGGATTGATCGGCGGCGCCCACCCGAACTTGGAGCCGCCGTGGTCAGGTGACCGAGGTGAAGTCCCTTTTCCATACCAGTCTAAATTGAGAGCAAAATTTTCTTCTCAGCGTTTGTGTGATGGATTTGGGTTGTCCCATAAACAATCTTACGTTCTGGTGGAAAAATTGCCTAAGAATTTGAGTCTGAGCATTTGCTCTGGGTCGTCGAATTGCCTGCCGCCGGCATGCAATTCCCCCCCCCCCCAAATTTCACCTGTATCTAGTTCGTCTTCGGACCAACCTTGCGAGCCTGCTGAGGATTCTCCCATAGTGGGCCTAGGCCCTGTGGCCAGGCCACTACCTTCCATTAAGTGTATTGTGTCGGGTCATTATCGGCCCAAAACTCTCACCCCTTTCTGCGAGGATATAGAGCCAATCTCTAGGGTTTTCGGCCAGCTCTGGTCCATCCCCTCTCCCCGCCGTCGCTCCACCCCCCGCAATCACCCGACCTCCACCGTTGCCTGGATCCAGAAAGATTTGATCCGAACTGGCAGTTTCTCCCCATCAGATCTGTATCCTGTTACCCGGTATCAACCCTTTGATCCTATCCCAATCAACCTGAGGATTATCCGTGAGGGGATCGGTCTGGGATCTAGATCCTTTGCGGAAGTCGTTACCATGGCTGACAAGTCTCAACACTAGGGCGCTGGCAAGCAGCGAGCGCCAGCCGCCCCCCCCCCACCCCTCGCAAGGCCACTGGTGCGCGTCAACAGCCTGGATCTGGTGGGCGACCTTCTGCTACCAACGAAGCTGGGGGGGTCGTCGGCCCTAAGCCTGTCCCACGTCAACAAAAAGCGCCGGCGACTGCTCCCCCTCCACCAGCTCCGCCTATCCAGATCCTAGACGAAAGGTACAAAGACATGGTTTGTTTCACCTGTGGAGGGCCTAGGCACTATGTTGGTAACTACATCGAAAGCAAAAATTGCTTCATCTGTGGGCTGGAAGGACACAATGTTAACAATTGCGTGGCCTGGGCTCAACCACATCCAGTTGCTACCTTCGTCGTGGGCTCTGCCTTGGGCTTGGGTTTCTATCATATAGATGCCCCTGTGGGCAGAGAGGCAAGCTGGCTCAACTTCAGAAACTGTCGCGAAGTGCGGATTGTCAATGGGAAGATCAATCACGAGGAACTCCGCAAAAATCTATCTGGAATCTTTTGCAAAAACAAACAGTGGCCTTGGCAGATTCGAGCCCTCTTTGAGAAATCTTTCTTAGTCAGGTTCCCCCCTTGGAAAAATGTGGATGAACTCATTGAGTTTCCTGCTTTTGATCTACCTATTAGTGGTGTCTCTATCACTGTTGAGAAATGGACAGGAGCAGTTGACCCTTTCAGCGAATTGACTGAAGCATGGGTGGAAATTGTGGGGTTGTCCTCAAAATGGTGTACCTGGAAGTTCTTCTCTCAAATTGCTTCATGCTTTGGTATCTTGGTGGATGTTGATTGGAACGGTATGATGAAAAGTTTCTGTGAGAAGGTCAGGATCAAGATTGCTTGCAGGAACCCAGCTAAGATACCTTTTGAGAGATTGATGGAAATGAGGAAGAAGCTGTATATTCTGGAATTTATTGTGGAAGGCTTTGAAAAAATTGGTGCTGATGATCCCAATGATGATGATGGACCTACTGACATAAAGGTGGATGAGGATGGTAAGGAGATGGATGATACTGATAGAGATGTCTTGAAATAAGGAGAGGAGGAGTTTGATGAGTTAGACCTTGCCAATAAGGATAACGCATCTAATTTTGCAAGTTGTTCTAAGCTGACAGAAGAAATCTCCTTCCATCCTGCTCCATTGCTAGCTCCTTGCTCCCTCCCAACAAATGGATCTAATACAAAACAGCTGGAGGTGCCCCCTTTGAATGAAGAAGTCAAGACTGTCTCCTACAACTTGGCTGTGGAAATGCTGTCTGGTGATAAAACCCACTCTAAGATGGGCTCTGGGACTAAAGCATACAAAGATAAGAATGCTAATGACATGGAGTCCCCAATCTCTATCCAAAAAATATACTGCTCTGATCTGTTGCATGACTTTGATGGGTCAAGTTCTGATTCTGATGCTGAAGATGAAAAGGAGATCTCTGACTTGGAAATGGCTACCTTTGCTGAACCTGTTGCTCAAAGTTTGAAGATGCTGGCTCTTAGCAGAAGTAACACTCCCATGCCTCAGATCCCTAGTATGTCTGATGTCAACCAAAAGAAGAATTGCAACACTCAGTGGGGTCCTGTGATCTCCCAGAGGCCTAGCACCAGGATGCAAAAAAGGAAAAACATCATCGAGAAAGCTGCTGCTTACAAGATGAAGAAGAACCTGGAAATTCCCCCTACTTTTAAAGGTAAGTCCTTTACCTCTGCCTCTTGCTCTACTTTGGAAAAAATATGCTTCTGCTGTGAACTTGGAAATTGGCCACAATAAGGAAGAGAAAAATAATATTGTTAACAATATTATCAGATGTGAAACTGAGAAATGCTTAGCTTTTGCTAATCCAAATCCTGAAATAGCTCTGTCTAGTGACTTAGATGTATGTTTCTCTGATTTAGATGGAGTTTGTACTCCAGGAAAAAAAAACAGCATTGTTTCACACATGCCAGGGGCACTGTTGGTTCATGTGGGAATTCTGGTGCTGTACAGAAAACTGGGCTTTGTAGCCTCTCTCACCCATTCAAGATATCATGACAGGTCTCTTCTGGAACATTAGAGGTGTAAGCCAAAAAGGGAAATTACAGTGCTTGTCTAACATTATTAACAAACACAAACCAGATTTTGTTTGTTTTCAAGAAACAAAAAAAGAAAAGTTTGAGGATGCTTTCCTCAGCTCCATTGCTGGTTCTCCGTATGTCTGGCATTGCCTACCTGCTATAGGGACTGCAGGTAGTATTCTAGTTGGGATTAATGGTAATGCTATGGATACTATTGGTATCTTGTGTAAAAGATATTGTCTACTTATCACCCTGAAAAATAAAAATGACCAGCTAGTTTGGCATCTTGTAGTGGTATATGGTACATCTTATGCTGTTGATAAGGTTGATTTCATAGCAGAACTCCATGAGGTTATAGAAGGTCTTTCTCACCCAGTTATGTTAGGGGGTGACTTCAACTTTGTAAGAGAAGCCAGGGATAAATCTGCTGGTGCGATTAATAATTCTCGGACTTTCTTATTTAATGATTGGATCAATAAATGGGGTCTCATGGAGACTAAGATTGCAAACAGGGTTTTTACCTGGAGTAACAATCAAGACAATCCTGTTTTTACAGTAATAGGTAGAGTTTTCTCTTCTACTGATTGGGACAGCCACTTCCCACTTACCACTCTATGTGCCTTACCAAGAGTAGGGAGTGATCATGCCCCTTTGCTTTTAGACACTGGCAATAGCAGTAAATCTATGGATAAACCTTTTAGATTTAAGAAATGGTGGTTAAGTCAACCAGATTTCCCTTCCTTGGTGGAGAAAATTTGGTACACTCCTTCCCCTTTTTCTACTGCCATTGATACTTGGCAGTTTAAAATTAATTTGTTAAGGAAAAAAATAAAAGGTTGGAGTATTAATATTGAAGCTGCTATGAAGAAAAAGAAAAGAGATCTGCTTCAGGAATTTGATATTTTAGATGTATTTTCTGAGCAAAACAGAGTTTCGAATGAGGATATCCTCAGAATGAAAGAGATTAGGGTAGAATTGGATGATATTTGGAGGAAAGAGGAAATTGCCATGTGGCAAAGATCTAGAGATAGAAAGATTTTAGAAGGGGACAGGAACACTGCATATTTTATGCTATGGCTAACCAATGCAGGAGGAAAAAATTTCTTTATGTGCTTGAAGGCCCAAATGGCTCTGTCCATTCAACTAGTGATATGTTGGAGGTGGCGACAGATTTCTATAAAAATCTGTTTGGTCATGAAGACAAACCTAATATACACCTAGATGATCATTTTTGGTCAGAAGATGAGAAAGTTACCAGTGAGGAAAATAATGATCTAGAGAAACCTTTCTCGGAGGAGGAAATTAAGGAAGCTATCATGGGTTCCTATGCTTGTGTTGCCCCTGGGCCTGATGGCTTTTCTTTCATTTTCTACCAAAAATTTTGGGATCTGATTAAGCAAGACTTTATGGCCCTGGTTAGAGATTTTGAAAGCGGGACTTTAGATATACAACGCTTAAACTATTCCATTGTCACTCTGATTCCTAAAGAAGCAGATGCTCGACATATGAAGAAATTTAGGCCGATCTGCTTGAGTAATGTTCCGGTTAAAATTATAAGCAAAGCGATGACTAACAGGGTTTCTCCGCTTGGTCATCGCTTGCTGTCACCCTGCCAAACTGCTTTTGTCCGTGGGCGATTCATATTAGAAAGTGTTGTTACGGCCCATGAAGTGATCCATGAGGTGCATAACTCTGGCAAGCCAGGTGTTGTTCTGAAATTGGACTATGAAAAGGCATACGACAGAGTGAACTGGGATTTTTTATTAGAGATGTTGACATCTAGGGGTTTTGGGAGTAAATGGATTAATTGGATTTTCTCCATTCTAAAACAAAGTCCCTTTGCTGTCAAAATTAATGACAATGTGGGCCCATACTTTGTGAGTGGAAAAGGTCTTAAACAAGGGGGTCCTTCCTCACCTATGTTGTTTAACTTGGTAGCAGATGTGTTTTCACGCATGCTTGCCAAGGCAGCTAAAGAGAAAATTATTGCAGGGATCCTTTCGGAGGTGATCCCTAATAGTTTAATTAGCTTCCAATATGCGGATGACACGATCCTGTTTTTGGACCCTAACCCAGAGTATGCTAAAAACCTCAAGTGGCTGCCAGCATGTTTTGAGAATCTTTCTGGTATGAGAATAAACTATGATAGATGTGAATTGGCTGCTATTAATTTTGGAGAAGAGTATATTAAGACTCTCTCTCAAATTTTCTGTTGTAAGGTTGGGGGTTTCCCCTTGAAATATTTGGGAGTGCCACTTCATTATCTCAAATTGAGGAGGGAGGATATTCAACCTATCATCGTTAAGATCATCAAAAGGATATGTGGGTGGAGGGGCAGGTTGCTTAGTTATGAGGCCAAATTAATCTTGCTCCAGACTTGCATTGCAAGTATCCCTATGTATCTAATGTCTGTGATTAAGTTTCCAAAATGGGAAATTAAGGCCATTACCTCGCAAATGTCCCACTTCTTCTAGGGCAATATGGGAGATGTTCACAAATACCATCTTGCCAATTGGGGCCTAGTTTCCTAGAAAAAGGCCTTTGGAGGTTTGGGAGTTATAAACCTAAGAGAGTTTAATATGGCCTTGCTCGCTACCTGGTCCAAAAGGTATTTGCAGGGGCCATAGAAAATTTGAACGACTCTGATTAACCATAAATATAACACTACAAGACCCAATGTCCTTTGGGCTAGGGAGGGTGTCGGTTCTCCCTTTTGGAAATGGGTCACCTGGGCTCTCGCCGGGGCTCGTCCTTTTTATAGATGGATATTGGGCAATGGAGTCCACATCAGTTTCTGGCATGACGTTTGGGTGGGGGAGACTACTCTTAAAATACAATTATGGGAGATTTTTGACATATGTCAACAAAGAAACAATATTGTTGCTCAGGTTTGGGAAGGTGTGGAGTTGAAACTGACCTTTAATAGATGTGTGGATGATAGACTTATGGGTATGTGGCAAAAGCTTTTGGAGGTAATTGCCAATTATATTCCAAATGATGATGATGATAAACCCTTTTGGATGCTAGAACATAATGGTGTATACTCTGTCAAATCTTTTTATAATATCATTAATTGGGGAGGGGTTTGTGCCCCTATTTGGAAGAAATTCTGGAAAATCAATGTTCCTAATAGATATTTGGTATTCATTTGGCTTGCTTACCACAATAAAATTCTGACTAGGGATAACCTAGGAAAGGAAACTATGCATCACCTTCTCTTTGATTGCATTGTTGCCAGAGCCATCTGGCGTGATATTTCTGATGAGTTTACTCAACCAAACAATATGAGGGAATATTCTACTCTATGGAATGCTAACAATAGGAAAAGTGTGATAAATATTGCTTGTGTTGCTAGTATTTGGAGCATTTGGTCTATGTGTAACAAAGTGTGATTTTAGGGCATTTCGTGGAGAAGTACTCAGGTTGTCCTGGGGATGACCACTTCGTAGATTCATCAATGGAAGATTATGTGCAAAGGGGACCAATCTGTCCTGCTGCGGCGTTGTCTCCGGCTCCTGGACCATCGAAGAGGAGAGTTGCTACGCATTGCCTAGAGATGAAGGGCCGAGGTGGAGTTGTTGTTGGATCCAAAGACTGCATCTTGAGGGCGCACACTAGATGATTCTGCTGCACCAACCCCCCTGGAGTGATGCCAGGGTGTTGGCTCTATTTCCAGTTTTCGTTTTATCTGTAATAGGATCTAGACCTCGTGTCCTCGGCTGGCTGGAGTCCTTGAGTTTTTAAGTTTCTAAGACTTGTTGTTAGACGGTGAATGTTGTGCTCCGTTTTATCAATAAAATGGAGTGGGGGGCAACCCCTTTCGATCAAAAAAATATATGATTCCTTTCCCCTCAGCTCACATAGTCACATGCATCCACCAAATGCGTGGCAGCCAGCAAGATCACAGTGACTAATACAAATATCACCAATCTGACAATTCATATAGGCCAATGACAAGAATCCAGCTTCTTCCTTCCCGAGCTGCCCTCGGTACACAGTAGTGACAATACCATGTTTTCACCATGTGCACAAGCTTGCTCTCGCTGCCCATCTCAGTGAAAACTGATCGGCCGGCTAGCGACTCCGGCCTATGTGTGCATCATCTCAGCAGAAACACTTTAGCTTCGGTAGACCCCCCCTAAACACATTGACGGCTGAGATCTATCTATACCCCTTCATAATAAAGGATAGGATGGTCATTTTACCCGTAACAATACGTGGCATGTGTACATATATGTGACGTCCTTTTTTTTCTTGCGCGCCCTCAACAGTTTTTCACGTTCTTTTTAAAACAAAAAAAGAGTGCACGCAATGGGATTTGAACACAAGACATGTTGGTTTAGGACAACCACACTAACCAACTAGGAAATCCTAATGCTTGTGAATATTTACTTCTTTTATTTGTTTTGTTCTACTTAAATTCACGGCTAGGTCGGCCCATTACTGAATATGTACTCTTATCACTATTTCTATTTCTTTTTTTTCAAAATTTGTTTCTTATTTTTTCAGAAAATACTCACGCTTATAAATTCTGTAATTTTTTCTAAGAAATGTTTGATTTTCTTAAATTTTATTCACAAAGTACTAATATTCGTATTTTGAAAAAATTGTATAGATATGTCAAAATATTGTTCGTCCATTTCAAAATTGCTAAGCATGTCATAACATGAACATACTTTAAAAAAAGCGAAAAATATTTTGACACGAACATTTTTTGAAGAATACTATGAAATTTGAAATTTAAATCAAAAATCAAAAAATATGAACAAAAATTTGAAACCAATTTATTTTAAATTTCCGCAAACATTTTTAATATTTGTGTAGAAACAGTTTGAATACAAGATTATTTCTACAATATTATTGCTAATGACAAGCCTCCATGCAAAATTTGAAGGAATTCGGACACCGAACTCACGTTACATCACGTTCGGCTAGTGTTCTAGGGTTTTCTCACCGAAAAACCCTAGAAAATGCATAAAATGTGATAACTCAATAAATTTATCATGGATGCTTCATGATCATGCTAGTGTGTGGAAAAAAAACGTATCCATACTTGCCCTACTGACCTACCCGAATCACCATCTTTGAATACGGAGTGCTTCCTCCCATGCATGAAATGACATCAAATTTTTCCAGTATGTGAGCATGCTAATGGCGGGCCTCCATGCAAAATTTGAAGGAATTCAGACACCAAACGCATGTTGCGTCACGTTCGGCTTGTGTTTTGGGGTTTGTTCACCAGGAAACACTAGAAAGTGCATAAAATATGATAACTCAATAAAATTTATCATGGATGCTTTTCATGATGATGCTAATGTGTGGAAAAAACTTTGGATACATTTTATTGATGTGAAAAAAGTATATCCATACTTGCCCTACCGGCCTACCCGAGTCGCCACCTTTGAATACGGTGTGCTTCCTCCGACGCATGAAATGACACCAAATTTTTCCAGCATGTGTGCATGCTAATGGCAGGCCTCCATACAAAATTTGAAGGAATTCGGACACCAAACACACGTTGCGTCACGTTCGGCTAGTGTTTTAGGGTTTTTTTCATCGTGAATACACTAGAAAAGGCATAAAATGTAAGAATTCAATGAAATTTATCATGGATGCTTGTCATGGTGATTCTAGCATGTGGAAAAAATGGGTCCATTTTATTGTTCTGGAAAAAGTGCATCCATACTTACCCTTCGGCCTACCCAAACCATCACCTTTGAACATGGTGTGCTTCTTACCATGTATGAAATGACACCAAATTTTGCCAACATATGGGCATTCTCACCATGGGCCTTCATGCAAAATGTAAAATAATTCGGTCACCGAACACACATTGCGTCACGTCCGGTTGGTGTTTTAGGTTTTTTCACTTAAAAACCTTAGAAAATGTGTAAAATGTGAGAACTCAATAAATTTTATTACGGATCCTTGGCATGATGATGCTAGTGTGCGTGGAAAAATTTGGGTCCATTCTATTGATGTGAGCATTTTTTGAAAAAGAAAAGGAAGAAAAAAGGCAAAACAAAGAATAACAAGAAAGAAAAAGGAACAAAAAATGACAATAAACAAGTCGCTGATTTATATATTTTAATTTTTAATTTTCTATTTAATCAATGTTTACAAAATTCAATTTTTTTTATTGTGTTTGATTGTTTTATGTGAGCATGTCTCTATTTAAACAAGCAATTAACGATCATTTATTGAAACAAACAATTTTTCTATTTAATAGATGTTCAGAAATTTAAATATATGATGTGAGCATTTTTCTATTAAAACCAATATTTTTTTGACATATCTTTACCAAATTTTAAAAATGTGAATATTTGTACTTTATGAACAAAATTTTGAAAATCAAACATTTATTAAAATTTTAACAAATTTTTGTAAGTGTGAGAATTTTTTGAAAAAGAAAAAAGATAAAAACGAATAGAAAAGACAAAAATGAATAGTTATAAAAGGAACGGTTACATAATGGGCCGGCCCAACCTCGAACTCAAGTAGCACCAAATAAGAAAATTAAGTAAATTGACACAAGCATTAGGATTTCGTAGTTGATTAGTGTGGTTCTTGTTAGATCAAGATGTCTTGAGTTCAATTCACGGCGTCTGCACTATTTTTGGAGTTTAACATAAAAATGAATACAATGCCTTGCACGTGTCACATATATACAGATATGTATAAGGTTTGATGAAATGACCATACTGCCCTTATAGGCCTCCAGCAGAAACCGATTGACCGGCTAGCGCGGCTAGCGACTCCGGCGTAAGTGCTATGACGGAAAGATACACGTTCGAGCAGACGTTCGATGTGGGCCTGTGGCCAACAATGATGACCTTACTTGGGTGGTGACGGAGTGAATTAGGACAGATGCTCGTCCATTTAATCGTCCATAGGCCCCCATGTCTTTCGAATGCCGCAGGTGGCCGCACTCGAAAACACAGTCATACTGGCCAACCGAGGGATGGCGGCAAGGATCTCCTCCTCATCAACCTTAGGGCAGGCAGTGGTTGAGGACGACGATCATGTAGACTTACGCGAAGCTGGCGAGGGCGGCCAGGAAGGGAGGAAGAAGGCGAAGGAGTGGGCCGTCGCCAAGCTTGCTGATGAGGTTAGTTGGTGGATCTTGGCAGCGTGGGCAGGGGAAATCGGCGGCGGCAAGGAGGAGAAGTCTGGGTGCGAGAAAACCCTAGCGTCCGTGGATCAATTGCTTTGTGTTGGATGATTTATTTTTTGGCCATCACAATATGGAATGTAACGATTCAATCTGGATATGTTTTCTTTTATATGGAAAGTACCAATTAGGCAGTACTGGACGATTGAATCTGATTGAATCTTTCTTTTATATGGAATGTATAGATTGATTTGTATGGATGATTGATTATTTCTTTTATATGGAAAGTACATATTGGTTTGTGTGGAGGATTGATTTTTTATATTTGTATGGAAAGTTGAGATTGGTATGTGCTAAACAGTTCGGTTAATTTAGAAATATTGGATGCCCTGGCTTCGATCGGTGCGGTGGGGGTTGGCGCTGGAAAAACCGATCGGAGGATCGATCGGTGGGTGGGGGTACGAAGTGACGAAACGATGTACCAACTGCTCCATTTGGGTGGTGACGGAGTGGATTAGGGCAGATGCTCGTCCCTGTAATCGTCCATAGGCCTCCCTGTCTTTCGAATGTCACAGGCGGTCACACTCGAAAACACGGTCATACTGGGAACAGAGGGACGGCGGGAAGGATCTCCTCCTCATCAACCTTAGGGCAGGCAGTGGTTGAGGACGACGATCATGTAGACTTACGCGGAGCCGGCGAGGGCGGCCAGGAGGGGAGGAAGAAGGCGAATGAGTGGGCCGTCGCCAAGCTTGCCGAGGAGGTTAGTTGTTGGATCTTGGCAGCGTGGGCAGGGGAACTCGGCGGGGACAAGGAGGAGAAGTCTGGGTGCGAGAAAACCCTAACGTTGGTGGATCAATTGCTTTGTGTTGGACGATTTATTTTTTGGCCAGCACAATAGAAAGTAACGATTCAATCTGGTTATGTTTTCTTTTATATGGAAAGCATCAATTGGGCAGTGCTGGACGATTGAATTTGATTGAATCTTTCTTTTATATGGAACGTACAGATTGATTTGTATGGATGATTGATTTTTTCTTTTATATGCAAAGTACAGATTGGTTTGTGTGGAGGATTAATTTTTATTTTATATGGAAAGTAGAGATTGGTATGTGCTGAATGGTTCGGTTAATCTAGAAAAATCGGATGCCCTGGCTTCGATCGATGCGGTGGGGGTTGGCGCTGGAAAAATCGGTGGGAGGATCGATCGGTGGGGGGTACGAAGTGGCAAAACAACGTACCAACTGCTCCATTAGGAGTAGAGATTGTTTTCTCTTGAGTACCGATGTATTCCAGATCCTAAGTTGATGTAATATATTTCCACGTTTGCCACGTGTCGAGATTAATTACGGCTATTTGTAATTGAGATTTTTAATCTCTTGCAAAGATAACTCAAGCACCTTTGCAGTACTGTTTCTCCGTTGAGTACGATGTATTCTGAAATATTTCTATGATGTATCTATTTCCATGTTAAACACATGTCGAGATTAATACGTCTATTTGCAATTGAGATTTTAAATTTCTTGCAGATACAGATGCTATATTCAAAGTGATTTCTTAAAATTGATGCTTGGGATCACAAGGTAGTGTATAGATCTACCGCTTTGTAGACTATCACCACTACTGTTTAAGCCTACATTTTTTATTTTAACATTATGATTGCTTTACAAAGTGCTCTTCCACACGTTTTACTAAGTCATGACATATGGCATTACGAGTGAGTATCTACTGATTTCATCATATTATACTCCCTAGTGCTGCGAGATCTACTCCATTTTGGAGATTATCTCAAAGTGTCATACTTAGCAATTTGAGATTCACACAAATGGTTTCAAGCTAACTTCTTGAAATACCCATTAATTTTTCAAAATTCATAACAACACTAACCATGATGGTCTTTAATTTACTAATCATAAATTAATGATCTCTGGTAATAGATGTCTAGTGAATTTGAGGCATTCACCCTCAATGGCCACCACTACCCTACCTGGGCATGGACATCATGATCTCTCTTGTGTCTCGTGGGATAATGTGTGCAATCCAAGATAGTAGGATTCACCTCTGGTTAGAATGACACCGCTAACAGATTTTTTTTTGTCTTATACATCATAAGGCATTATATTGATTCGGATCTCAGCATCCGGTTATTCTGTATCAATAATTTCTGGGACACAATGAACCTCAAGGGCAAAGGTTTGAATCTTACTTCAACCTTCAATCCGACATCACCAGCTGTGACGGGACCCTATGGGCACAGAGAACATTATGGTTGAATATGCCTCAACCAACATGTCTGGAGACTATGAATAGTCTCGCAGTAACCTGAGTGGTCAATATAATTAATGTCCATTTATGATGTTGTAATAACAACGTAAGTGTTGTTTTCATCATATATTGTATATCACAATATATTGTATCAGCACTTTGGTACATCACATTTGTATGTATTCTATATATCTGACAATGATTTTCTTGAGAATCTTCATGTCTATATATAGATTTCCACGGGGGTCAATCTGATGAAAGATGATTGTGTCTTGTGGATATATGCACCATGAACTCTATACTCAGGGAAGTGTAATGTTTCCACTCTCGTTGAGAGAAAGGAGATATTTAAAATCGCTAGACGCGATGAGGTATTTGTTGGCTCAACATGAGTCATATTTACTATCCATGTGGGTACTCGAGTAACGTCAGGATGCTTTATTGCTTCCCGGTTTAACTCGTACCCTACAAAACTATAGAGATATCGCCAAAGTAGTTTCCATAACAAAACTTATGATGAGAACAAAGAGGACTAACTTCTCTTTAACATATGCAACGGATATGGCAAGCACATTCTTTATGTATCATCTGGATTGTACTACACATACTACAAAGCCCGTAGCACATGTTACGTCCAAGATAGTTTTTCCAAAATGTCTTGTATATGACAAACTTGGCATACTCGCCTTGGTCATCCAGACAGTGGGTTGAAACCGAAACTATTAGCAATTCCATTGGTTTATGATTATTATGATGCTAAATTCTAACAATATTTGGATTTTGAGTGCACTACATGTGATGCGGGGAGGCAATTTTAAGGCAAGCACACCTTAAAGTCTATGTTGAACCACTCAGACTCCTTGAATACATCAAGTCGAGGTGAGTGGCTCTTCCCATCCATTGACTAGACTATTCACGTATTCCATGGTTCTAAAAGACACATCTATATGATGGTCTCAAGTGTGGTTTCTCCACACGAAACCGTTGGCTCATTATACTGACATCGATTTCAAGCAAATCGAATGGATAACATTGCAAAATTATCCTTGAGTGACTTCTCTATGGCCCTTGGATTGAAGTTTAGCAATTTGTCCTAATGTCTAGACTCAAAATGGTTTGTAGAATCCTATATCCAAAGAATTGAGCTCATTGCATGATCTTTACTTTGAACTTGCAACGTACCAACTTTACGTTGGAGTCATGCGGTTTTACACGCTCATGACCAAACTGCATAACATTATTCCTGTCTATCTTTGATACGTGGAAATCTACCAAGTATTTCCCATCTGCGCTAATTCGGTTGCATACCAATATCACCACCCGGCATACATCATTGGCCCCTCAACATATAGTTGGGATCTATGTGAGGAATAACTCTATTACCATCAATACCTCTGCCCCTCACATCAGGAGTTATTCATGGCCAGTATGCTGATTCAATGAGGAATATTTCCAGGCATTAAGGGGAGATTTCAAGTACCATAAAGAATGCCAGGAAATTAGTGGATTGTTCAGCACATTTCTGCCTCAAATCCACATACTCAAAGATCTGAACCATGCGTTCAGAAGATTTGCAGAGCACATTGCAAATAACCTGCTAGATTCATTTACTGACTATAAAGGTGTCACCCAATCCTACAATCCTACAAAAGTATGCCTGAAAGAGTGAAGGTACCAACAAAAACCAATCCACTCCCCGTTCGAAGCAACAAGGGGAGATGTATGGCAAAAGTACATTAGGATTCAGCTTCTCGCAAGCAAGGATATCAAGGCATGTGAATCAGTAAATGCAAGTCAACTTCACGTTGACACACACCTAATGAGCAGTATACCCAGTGGATGGGAAACCTCCACCAACCCAGGTCATAGTGCACACAATGACCGGGACATCGGAATACCCGACTGAATCGCATTGTGAAATCGCGAGCAGTCACCATGGGTAACGATATTTCCATCAAGTCTATATTGATATATTGATTCTGGAGAAACATATAACCGGAAGTCTACAATTGTCGACATACATTTCTTAACTAGATTGCAAAAACCTTTTCAAATGATTTAGATCCAAAGACCATGGCCATGGCAAAGTGTGAACAACACTCAGACTGAACTCAAGCAAAGGGTATAATCTAGGTGGAAATAATTTTGCTCAATAATGGGAAGGTATTCATAAGCAATACCTACACCAGTTTTCTTTTCTTCTAGAAACAGAATTGAGAACAACAAGTTGGTGAAACATAGAGCAAGTATTGTAGCACAAGGTTTCACGTAGATACCCAACTATTCTCCAGAGGTGGAATCTCTTTCCGATAACTTATATCATTGGCAGTACAAAATCATCTATCTCTGCAGTTGATAGATGTAGTGATTATATATCCTTGTAGATCACTAGATTCAGATATAGATGGTTCTCGGTGGTATCTGAATTCTTAATCGAGGTACTAGATTCAGTAAGTCACCATACAACTTATTGTTGTCGGTACATATGGTACAACCGACGTAGTGAGTTCCTTATACACAAGGATTACTCCTACAATGATGACTATCCATGTTTTTGTGTGTATGCAATGACGACACATGTAATCATCTAGATGACGGAGTTTAAAATGAAGGATTGGGGTAAACCAAAATACCGCTCGTTACTACAACTCGAGCACCTTCATTCATACATTATGGTATACTATGTTGTCTATATCCAAAATATATTGGAGAAATTCATTGTGGACAAATCTTATCCATCCATAACTCTCATGGTAGTTCATTCTCTAGACATAGAGAAAGATCTATTTAGACCAACAGATGATGGACATGAGATATTGGAACTCAACGCTCCATAATGCCATTGGATCCACCAAACACAATTGGTTGAGACTCAAGAATATCTATCGATATCCCCAAAGGCATCAAACATCTTGTCCTGGTTTTTCAGTTTCAGAAAAATCTGGACACCAATATCATTGGATACATCGATCAGATCCCTGCTATGTCAGATCGTAGACAAGGTTGGTGTTCCTGCTAGGTGTGGTAGTCATCTCATGAGAGTCTTCGAAACAGACCTCGTGGTTACATCCACCAACCATTATCTCGAAGATAATGTTGCTTGTGTTGTCCGGATGCAAACAGGTTATGTAGCAAGCAATATCACTATATTGCTCATAACAAGTCAAATCATACAACATACTTGTACGTTTGTTCACAAAGCCTCTACCAACTTCGTTCCTGGAATTGATATTCGACGACTTTGAGATATGCAAGAATCAGAGGGAGTATCTTCCTGAATTGTTCCTGTTCAATGCATCATATTATACTCTTTTTCCCTTCATGAGTTTATTATACATGTTCTCATAAAGGTTTTTAATGAGGTAATATCAGCACAAGACCATATGTCATATTTTCTGTTTTCCCCACCGGGGTTTTTAAGAAAGTATATACGACATATTTATTGTCCTCTAAACTCTATGAGTTTTCTTGTATTGAGTTAAAAGAGGCAATAACCATTATATGTTGCATCATTTTCTCCTTATTTTCCCACTGGGTTTGAAGGAGTTTTAGCAACATATCAAACACTATACTCCTCACATTTTTCCCACTGGATTTTTGGCGGAGACTTTATCAGATGATGAACTATAATACAATCAAGCTGTGATTTGGGGGAGTGTTAAAATATAACCCTTGCGGTTATAGGGGATAATCCCCGCTCCTTAACCGTCACGTACGATTCCAGGTTGTAGGAACAGTCACGACGGTTCCATGGAACGACGCCTCTACAAACGATCGCGTCCCTGTGAGGCGACCATTCCCATTATATAAATAGCATGTCAATCATCAATAAAGGACAGAGTTTTGATTACTATCGATTGTCTCTCATTTTCTCTTAACACTTTGCACCTGCTTTAATTGGTACCAGCTCTTCTCACATTAGATACACAGGCCTAAGCCAATAGATGTTGTGATCATTGATCGGATAGCTCAACCATTCCATGAGCTTTTCAATAAATGAAGATGAGAAATTAGCAGTAGAGCAATAGTCCATAATCTCCACACTAGGGCATGCATGTTCCAAGTTGCTGCTTGGTCCACAAGATATGTCATTTTGCACAATTTCCAAGCTGAAAAATGAAGATACCACAGGCTTTCCCATTGTTGCATCACACACTGCAGAGCAAGAGACAGTAAATTAACATTATTTAGAACAACATGCAGTACACTAACTCATCTTAACTCTTGCAATACACATTATTCAGAAGAACATACTATCCAGAACATTATTCAGACCATGATATTCTGCAACTGAACTAAACTTATTCAGAACACATATTCATCACACACTGCATCAAAACACAAGTTCAGAACAAGTTAACTCATGCAGAACTGTCATTATTCAGAACAATATAGATACATTTTCAGAACAAGTCAACTCATGCAGAACATTTTCAACTAATTCAACAATGATACATGTCCAACAATTTATAGTAGTACTGACAAATTCCAGAAGATAAACCCCAAATTATCATCTTTTCTCGCCCAAAACCACAATTTATCGCCCAAAACCTCAACTTTATTTCGCTCCCAAGAACCAAAATTTATCCCTGAGAACCTAAACCCTAGCCACGGTTATCAAACCATACCAGATTACTCCATAGACTCTGCAGCAACCTACTAAGGCTTCAAACCGAGCGATCATCGCAACATTACATACCCGATCAACCCATTGTGAAAAAGTGACTAAAAGAGCAGAGGTTGAAGAAAGAGTTGCGGGTTCACGGCACTTACCATAGTCTGGAGGGAAAGCACATGTTCACGGACGAAACCTAATGATTCAGGAGGCTCCATGGCCACAGGTATCACCAGCGATGTCGCCACGGTCGCTGTCGTCACGAAGAACTGGCGGCGACCCACGAGTTCCGCACCAAACAGACGAAGAGGTAGGGGAGCAACTGAAATAGTTCAGAACAATTGAGGGTCCTGTCGTCAAATAGCCAGTGCGGCCGAGCCATGTACGCACGTGCGATTTCGAGGAAGGTGAATTTTTTTTCACAAAACTGTGAGCCAAGGGGCTAGGCCAAAATACAGCCAACATCTGGTTGTGGATTAAATTCGTTCCCGCTTCACAAGCTTAGTGTTGGCCGGATCACAGTTTGCAAGATTGTGGACTAAACCATCACCCACCTCACAAGTTTGTGGGTCTGTAGTGCTCTTGCTTCCGGACTAATAGAACAGTTAAAATCAACTTGTAGAGAGTACAAAAGGTAGCACTTGATCTAAACAAGAACATGCATTCTTACCCAGCAGGTTACAATCAACTTGTAGATAGAAGGAAGCTCTTGATCTGAAAAAAACATGCATGCTCACCAGCCAACAAAAGAAAAAGAAAAAGAAATCATCCAGATTATTCAACATGATACAATGTTCACTTTCCAAACAGGAAAGATTGTAGAGTTGGTGAGAAACAATCTCATAGACAGGCTGAACTCGGAAAGCTTCAATTATGCAAATAGGCCTACTACAAGGAAGGAAATAGATGACTGCATAACAAATGCGGCAAATTATTCCTTCAGAGCACCCACTTGATGGAATCAGTCGTGAAGGCATAATGTGCACACCTGTGCTTGACCATCTGAAGGGTCTGGTCATCACCGACACCATGCATCATCTCTATGCCGATGAGCACAGCAAACTGCTGACCAGTTGATTCTGCTTCAAAGGTCTTAGCAATGACAAACTTGCCATCACCCAGGTTGAGAAGCTCGCGACGTAATGGAATCCACGCCACTCCCTCAGGTGGGATCAGGTCTTGCCAAACTTGCTGCGCAGTGGGTGTTCGCTCATGGACCATGGCAGAGAGGTCCACAGCACACAGGTTGTTGGGCCCAATTGATCATTTGCCCCAACTTTCCTCTGCCTCGGCCAATATGCCCCATTTTAGATTGCAATTGATCATATGCCCCATTTTTGCTATGCCTCTAGACAAAATGCCCCACATTAGAGTTGATGATATATCTTTGTCAGATGACAGAAATGAGAGGGTGTAAAAGACCAAAATACCCCTGAACAAAAAACAAAACATTGAAGGTGCAATCTCGTTTGAATGCCCAAAAAAATTCAAATCTTGTCCAAAAATTAAACTAGCCAAAAAAATCTGAAAAATTTACAGAAAATCAAGAATAATCTTATCAGGTTACTGTTCAAATTTCAGTAGATTCTGGACAAGGACCAAAGAGAAAACGACATTTCAAATTTCTGTCCAGATTTGTTCAAAATTTGGCCGAAAATTGAAACTGCCCAGAAAAATCTGAAAAAATTACAGAAAATCAAGTATAATAGGATGACACTGTTGTTCAACTTTCAGCCAATTCGGAGCAAGTATAGCTGAGAAAATGTCATACATACTAGCTGTCCAGGAAGTTTGGCACATTAGTCATTCAATAGATGAAGTATTCTATTACATGGGTGCCAATTTTCATTCTACATTGCAAAATAGAGCAGGTTTCAAGTCTCAGCACATCACAAGCATATCATAAAATAGAGAAAATCTCAAGTTCACATGCAAAGCTTCCTCCTGTTCTTCCTTGGGGTTATCTTTTTGAGAGTTGATGTAGTTGTTCTCTTAGGAGTGATTTGCCTTGGAGAGGTTGTATGCATTGAAGATTGACCGTCTCCATTAGCCATTGCCAAAGCAAGCAAGCTGAAATTTATCATTTCACCTCCTAGTGAGAATGCAAAAAGTGAAAAAAGTGTAATATTGCAAATAAGCAGGTTATCAATTCACCTTCTCGTGATTGGCCTAGGACTGTTTTCCAAGCTTGGTGGAATGATGATGGATATTCTATTGGGAGTTGTTGGGGTGGCAGTTATGGGAGCATCATTTGTTTGGTCATTGCATACATCCAGCAAGGTAGCCTTCACCTTCTTTCTACTCCTTCTTGGCCTGCGTCACATTCAAACATTGCCAAATGTAAGTTAGTTCATATGATATTTAATTTACAAAGAAGAAGACATATTACCTTTTTTTGGTGCCATTCAGTGGGCACTTTGCTTGCCTATGTCCCAACTCATTGCACCTTTTGCATCTATTTTTGCTACCTAGTTGTTTCTTTTCTTTCTCTTTTTTCTTACTCTTTGACCTAGTACCACCTTCCAAGCAACTTTTCATCCTATTCACTCTACGCCTCCCGGAACCCCTCTTGAATGTTGGTGCAAACAGCTTGAAGTCGAGGTCAACTTTTGGCCATTGAGACCGATCTGTGATGGGTTCTATAGCAGGTTTGTATGCAGCTCTAAATCTGTCCAGAGAGAAATACTCATGCACATAATTGTCCAACTTCAAGTTCCTCCTTTCCATGAGAAAAACTAGCGCATGCTCACAAGGTTGTCCTGTGTGTTGCCACTCAAGACAAGTGCAACCATTTTCCTCAAGTTTGACAACATGTCTAAGATTCTTTTTGCTAGTATCCCTCACCTCAGCCATTGTATCAGAGGATTTACCAGTCTTCAAATGACCAAGTCCTCTACTTCTATTGTTTATTTGTTGAATGACAGCAGGTAGCATCTTGCCTTGAAGCAACTCTCCAATTGATCTCCTCTTGTTCATAAGTATCATGATTTTCTCTCTGTATGTGTCAGCTAACTCATCAACAGGCAGGTCCTTGTAGTCCTTGATCCAATTATTGAATGACTCGGATAGGTTGTTATGAATGTAATCACACTTGATGTCAGTATTGAATTTGCATCTCATCCACAACAATGAGTGATATGTGTTCAGATACTCACCAACACTTGGATCAGCTTCCAAGATCTTTTTCATGTGAAACTGAAAAGAAGTTTCCTTGTAAGCCTTAGCCGCTGGCCACATACGACCAAAGACATCACCCTGAAACTTTTTAACAAAGTTTTGCATCAAGTGCCTAAAACACTCTCTTCTCTCTGCTTGAGGGAAAACTTTCCTCACAGCATTCTCTAATCCTTTACAAGCATCAGTGCTAATGGCTAAGGTTGGCATATGACCTATTGCTCTATACAAATTAGACATGAACCAAGCCCAATTATCTTCAGTTTCAGTTTGAAAAAAAGCAATTGCTATAGGAAACATCCAATTGTGGCCATCAAGGGCAGTACAAGAAGCTAGCTGTCCATTCCACTTCCCGTTAAGTGCAGTTGCATCTATGCTAAGATATGGTCTACAACCAGCATGAAATCCATCAACGCAAGGCTTAAGACACATAAAAAATCTGCTGAAATAAACTTTACCATCCTTTGTGATAGTATCAACCTCTACAATGCTGCCAGGAGACCTCAAATCTATCTCTGCTTTGAAGTTGAACAATCTCCTAAAACTGTCATCCCAACTACCATACAACTGAGCCAATGCTCTTTCTTTGCCTCGATACACTGTGTCATACCCAACATCCACATCGTATAGCTCTGTTAGCCTTGTTCGCAAGTTCATAGCAGTAATGTTTGGTTCGGTCTTCAATATGTCAATAGATCTGTCTTCCACCCAAGATTGATCAGCCATGCTACTCCTGAGTCTACTACTGGATATACACTGGTGAGAAACGCTTACTTTGTTAACCTGCATACAGAAAAAAAAAAGTAATCTACATTGAGCAAAATATACGGCAACAACAAAAAACACAATAAGCTACAAAAGAAATATAGGTTAGTACCCTGATTGTTTTCTTATCTGCAGTAATGCGTGCAGTTATGCTCCAACTGCACCCTTCTGCTTTGCATTTACCCATAAACCTTGTAGGGTCAGATTTTGGTTTATGTAAGTCAATTTCCTCATTGATAGCATACTGCCTAATGGCCAGTCTAAACTCTTTCATCGATGGATATAGACTACCTACTTCCATCTTAGGGTTGTCTCGATCATAAACAATGGACACCTCCTGAAGGGGAATATCGTTTACTGGAATGGCTGCATCAACCATCATGAGCTGAACCTCGGGTGAACAAATAGGAGGATTGAGAGGCACTCTTCTGCGTTTATCATCATCTGGATTTATTCCAAGTACCTTGCACATGGCATCATCACTCATTGGCACAATGTCATCATCGGTTAAAGGAGCAATCTGTATAGTACTCCAATCAACTATTGGGATGCTTGTTTGAATACCGGTAGAGGTCCCATCATCTACTGGAGCAACTTGACAAGAATCCACATTGCCTATGGAAGACTGACTAGCATGGCATGAAATATGTGAAGTTGATTCATTCGCATTGTCAGATGTCACATTAGATATGTGCTCTCCTTCAATCCTACTCGGATTGAGAAGACAAGTAATACATTTAAATTTAGTTAGTCGCAGCTATTCGTCATTCATATCCAAGTTGGCTAAAATGAGGTGCAATTTTGTGAGAGACTCACCCACTAGAAGCACGGTCGGTAGCGCAAACGCCACCATCCATCTCCTGTGACGGTAAATCCATCATCCCAAATCCATTCCTCGTGCTAGAGTTCATACCAAATGAAATTGCAGCGCATACCGAATCCTAAATTCGTCGAAATCAAGTAAATAAGTATACACATGGGGGCATCCAAATCATGGAAATAACCGGGTGTAGAGCAAGGGTAGCTCACCTGAGTGGACCCTCTGTTGCTGGACAGAGTAGGCTGCAGCTGGTCGCCGTCACGAACGGGACGGGGCCGAGGAGCTCCAGAAGTGCACGCGGTGGGGGACGCAGAGAAGAGGGACGGGCTCACGGAGGCCAAGGAGGCGGATGGGCAGGCGGCCAGTGGAGGAGCGGAGACGGTCGGGGGCGAAGGGTTGAGGCGGTCGGCAGTGGTGGCCGACGGCGCTCGGTGGTGGCGACCGGCGGCGGCGGCGGCGCTAAACCTAGGTAGCGGCGGCGGCGGCTCGCTCCTTTGTGGCTCAGCGAACGAACAAGAAAGGGAGCCAGCCGGCCCTGTGCTTGCGTGCGTGCGTTTTTGGCAGATTTTGGTCAGGGGCAATTCTGTCATTTCCCGTTCCTAATTGCAGCAGTTAACTAAAGATATATCATCAACTCTAATGTGGGGCATTTTGTCTAGAGGCATAGCAAAAATGGGGCATATGATCAATTGCAATCTAAAATGGGGCATATTGGCCGAGGCAGAGGAAAGTTGGGGCAAATGATCAATTGGCCCCAGGTTGTTGGGCCTGAAGGCTGAGAAGCCAAACCACAGGTTGAACTCAGGGATGTACTGAGCTCTACCCTTAAAGGGCAACTTCCACTCCCCAACGTGCTTCCATTCTTCCAAGTGGCTCCATCGTAAACGGTGCTTGGAGTCATGGTGTGCCGTCTGAAAGCTGTATGTACCAATGCTGCCCTCACATGATATGTAGATGGTGGAAAAGCCATAGCTGTCGAGTGTGGTGGTGTAAGAGAGAACAGAGGAAGGTTTGTACCCAGGTTGACGGACAAAAGGAGGCGGTGGATGTAGTCACCAACGCCAGGTCGTCCTCAAGTTGCTCAGTTCACTGCACTCGGGCATGAACTCAAGGACCTCGAAACATCGACCATCAGCCTTCCCGGGGTAACTGTCCAGGACATACAAGCTGTCTTGGTCGGTGCCAGGGTGCACGATGGGCAGGCACATGGGGTTTACTCCCTTAGGTTCGTTGAGGTAACCCATGGTGTTGATGAGCTGCTTGTCGGCGTCGTACAGCACAGCCTCGCCGATCGAATTGCTAAACACAATTCTGCCTTCACTGGTGCCGCGGGGGTTGAAGAGCGCGAACATATCCAGACCGCCACCAGAGGGAGTTGTTGTGAACTTGATGCCTGGGTTCGGCAGCTGCAGAGCCTGCATCACTGGAAAATAATCCTTATTCTTTGCTGCTTCATCTGCTGCTTCAAGTGCTGCCTTTGCTGACGGGTAGAAGAGATGATTGTAAGGATCGATCCGGCGCACCGAATAAACGCCTTCGACCAAATTATGCATCACCAGATTGACAAAGCGCCTGTTCATCTTCGTCGTTGCGGGTCTCCCAAGTCCCAAGCAAACCAAAAGAACACCCTGTCTGATAAAAGGAGATGAACTAAACAAATTGGCCAGATTCGGTTTAAATATGGAGACTTTCGCCTGATAATACCTGAACTTGACTTGATGATCAACAGGACTTCACGCAAGGTCTTGTGCGGGTGGGGAGGTAGAGCTTGCGGCGGCGATTGGGTCAAGGTCTTGTGTGGGCGGGGAGGGATTTGGGCGGCGGCGGGCACCGGGAAGGGAGCTAGGTTTTGCTCTTCGTTCCCTTATTTAGATGTAGATAGAAGAAGATTCCCGTATGGTTGGACTACAGGCCGAACAACTCTTCACACAAAAGGCCCGGCGGCCTATTAAGGTATCGCTGGGCTGGATGGATCGGCAACACAGCGCTACAGGCGAAATCGGCGTCTTCACTCGAGATACCGAGACTCCCTAGTCGCCGCTCGCGTGCGTCAAACAGAGCAGCCTTCGCGCAAGCCGCTATCCGGATGGGCCGGCCCATTCCTTGTAGTTACACCTAGCTGGTTCTAAAAATCCCCAAACGAATCGAACTTGATACCTCACAGTGTAGAGTACCGCTTGATGCTAACCATTAGTGATTAAATCGCCCACGCGACAATATAAGAACTAAACGCGATGACAGATCTACAAAAAAACGAATTTTTTGACTATTGACCTTTTTTAATATACGATGACCAATTTTCAATAAACATTGAATGTTCTTGGGAAATATGGTGAACAATTTTTAAATGCAGATTGAACATTTTTTGATATGCGGTGAACAATTTTTAAATATAGATTGAACTTTTTTGTGATATATGGTAAGAGAAGAAATATACATTGAACATTTTTTATATGCAATGAAAAAAATACACATTGAATATTTTTGTGATATACGCAGAACAATTTTTAAAAGCACATTGAACGATTTTGTGATATATGCTGAAAAAAATTTAAATATAAAGATTGAATATTTTTGTGATATACGACGAACAAATCTAAAATAGATATTGAACATTATACTAATATACGGTGAACAATTTTTTAATACACATTATATATTTTTATGATATATGTTGAACAAATTTGAAATACACATTGAACAATTGTTTGATATATGTTGAACATTTTTAGATAAGTTGAACATTTTCTAATTACAAGTTGAACATTTTCTAATTATAATGCGCTGTCGCTAACCAAGACAGTGGACAGTAATACATTCGTAAAAAGCAGCGCTAAACTTTAAGAACTAACCACAACGTCAGGGAGGAGGAGGAGCAGAAGAAGGAGCGGGAGGAGGAGCAGAAGAAGAAGAAGAAGAAGAAGAAGAAGAAGAAGAAGAAGAAGAAGAAGAAGAAGAAGGAGAAGAGGGAGAAGAAGGAGGAGAAGGAGAAGCGGGATGAGAAGGAGGAGGAGAAGGAGAAGCAGAAGAAGAAGGAGAAGAAGGAGCACAAGAAGGAGAAGGAGAAGGAGAAGAAGAGGAAGAAGAAGAGGAAGAAGAAGAAGAAGGAGAAGGAGAAGGAGAAGGAGAAGGAGAAGGAGGAGGAGAAGAAGAAGAAGAAGAAGAAGAAGGAGAAGAAGAAGGAGAAGAAGAAGAAGGAGAAGGAGAAGGAGAAGGAGAAGAAGAAGGAGAAGGAGAAGAAGAGGAAGAACAAGAACAAGAAGAAGAAGAAGAAGAAGAAGAAGAAGAAGAAGCAGGAGGAGGAGGAGGAGGAGAAGAAGAAGAAGAAGAAGAA
This sequence comes from Elymus sibiricus, assembly GCA_039707655.1. Lineage (NCBI taxonomy): Eukaryota > Viridiplantae > Streptophyta > Magnoliopsida > Poales > Poaceae > Elymus > Elymus sibiricus. Next base: position 339,948,343 of record CM077663.1, read on the forward strand.
GAAGAAGAAGAAGAAGAAGAAGAAGAAGAAGAGAAGAAGGGGAAGAAGAAGAAGGAGAAGCGGGAGAAGAAGGAGGAGAAGGAGAAGCTGGGTGAGAAGGAGAAGCAGAAGAAGAAGGAGAAGAAGGAGCACAAGAAGGAGAAGGAGAAGGAGAAGGAGTGTGGCACCTCGGCTCAGAGAACCGGATTACCAGTGTTTCCAACCCAGAGATCATGTCTTCTGGAAACACACAACAACTTGGTATAGAACAGAACTGAACTTTATTGATAGCTGATGGGTACAAACTTATATTTTACAACGATAACGAGGCCAAAGCCACCCTCGGTGCCATGACAGTATCCACATTATTTATGGAACATAGCAGGGCCTCGGAACTACTAAGTACTTCTACGGCGTAGCGGATCATAGCGGCAACTCCTTCCACAGGGACACTGCTGTGGACACATCCTAGTTAGCGTAGCACGAACCATCAGGACCTCCGTCCTCGGCTTCTCCTGCATCTGGCATGATATGCCAGGTGAGTACTTTGAATGTACTCGCAAGCTCATGACAACCAAGTAATGCAGCAAACAATAGCATGGCAATCACATGTTAAATACTTAAGCAATTCAATTACTGCACCTGTCATCAACTTACTCTCAATCGGGTTGTCCCACAACCCTCGGAATACTCATAAGTCATCGAGTACTTCCGACCATACGAAGAGTTCTTCCATCATTACTAACATTGATACAGTTGACCATCTACTGAGGTCTGGATGGGATGTCCAATACCGTGGACACGGCTATTCGAATAGATTTGACACTCTGCAGAGGTTGCGCACTTTATCCACACCATGAAGCACCTGGCCTCGCGATCCCCTTCGGGTGGACCAGCGTTGCTTCAACGAAACCTGCCTGACCCGTGACTCTCTCATCGTACCTCCGGCATTCATCCTCCCCCGGAGGCCTGCCCTGGGTGGCCCCTGTGTCCCCATGACACCTGTGTCCCCATGACACCTGCCACCGTCGTGGCCAAACAAAACTGTCCCCAACGGGGACGCCGGCACAAACAACAACTGGGCTCA